>JARYHS010009186.1:42792581-43155927 GCA_031002005.1 Vandiemenella viatica | reverse complement strand
TAAGACTCTGCTCCCGCCACTTAAATTCTGAGCTAGCTGGATTTATATTTCAATTCATTTTTCTCTTAAGCATCTTGCTGTTTGTTAATTCAATTTTGATGCTTTTCATTCACTTTATACGGCGCCCCCTGGGATTTTCCTTTGTACAGTAAAATGTTAGCTTCAATTTGATGGCCGTGTTGCCATATTATTTCAATGTTAACTTTGCTGTTTTTTATTACTTGTTTGAGATATTTCATTCAGTTTTGTTTGCTTACTCCGGCGAATTGTAAACGTCGGGTATTGCTTGTTTTTGCTGATCTAATTGTGTTTAAACGTAACGTTAATTTACTACCCGACCTTGTAAGGCCATAAGACTCAATAAATGAGGTTTTAGTTTGTGTCTGAAATTCATGGTTCTAGTTAGTAACCTATTAGATCCCCTTTTAGCATTATTATTATATGTAATTTTTCATTTTCAGAAAATAATCATAAATCCCCCCTCCCTTTTTTATGCAACTGATATTCACATCTGGAGCACCCAAGATTGTGTTCTATTACAAATCATAGGCATCGTTCTTGGTGTTACAATTTTCACAGACATTACAGTATTTCACTAGACTCTGTACGTTGATACGTCTCCTACATTTGATCTGTTGCACAACACAGCAAACCATTGTTTAGAATCAAATGCTGATACATGTGATGATTTTCTAATCTTATGTACCGATATTACAGGAACAAACGCCTGCATAAGTCATTTCTGTATCTGTATAACTTCTAGTGCACCTAAGTGATGATAGTGTTGTAACATATACGTGTGTTTATTTGTGAATGAATGTTTTAATATATGTTCCTTATTGCATTTAACACTGCGTTACGAAATGCTTGTGATGCATTTGATATACTAGCAGTTGTTGTAGAAAGAAAAATGAAATTATTACAAGGTTTTAAATATTTATTTTGAAGAAGAACACCGATCATTAGTTGAGAGATAAAAAGAAACATGTAAGATGAAGAAAATTGTTTAGCAGTTTAGAAGTTTTTTTAATCCTGTAATAATGAATACGAGGCCAGTTAATTGGATACATGCTCAATAAGATGGATAAATAGTGATCGAAGTGAAAATTGAAGGGAAAACTCACAAAGGGATGCCTCTATTCAATCATATGACACACACATTTCCAGAAATGAGCTTCATATTACTGAAGAGGAACTACAAAACAGAGACGTGTAGACAGCTGCTTGCAACTAACATGCTCGTTGACAGAGAGAGATGTAATTAATTGTTTATATGTCTATCGTATCTACGTAAATGTATCATAAAGAAATATTTTTTTAAATAAATATGGTTATGTGAAATATGTGTGTATTTTTGCTCATCATTATGCAACACAACAATGTTTTATGTCGTGGCTTCCGACTGTGTTAATGAATTTAAAACATTTGATTGTGGTAAGAGTAGTACACAAAAATGATCCAATTCACAACGGCAAAAATAAGAGACAAAGAGATAGGAAATGTAGAGCAACTGTCTGGGAAACAAAGTAATTGATTTGAAACTACAAAGATAGTGAAATTAGAGACACCCTCAACGTGCTAAAAAGGTTCAAAAGTAGTATGAAGGGGGAAGGTAACGGGTATTATCAGCTTTGTCTGCAAGCTCCCCTTTACTGGCGCAAATTTCACGAGGCTTGGAAGCCACTTTAGCTCAAGTTACAACGGCCATCCATCTTCTTCAGCTTATCGCGGGTATGAAATTTCGTAATAACGCAGGGAATATTTTCGACAAAGTTCTTTAAATAACTTAAAACGTAGTCCCCCTGTAAATCGTTGAGAATCAAAATTTTCTTCGCCGTATTCATTACTTAAGGAAAAATTTAATAAGTTATCAAAAAGGATTTTGGTGTTATTGTTTTTATGGATCATTATTGGTTAGATAATCAAATAATTTTCAGATGCATTACGATTATCTGTACCTATTATGCATTAAAAAACAAAACAATTGTACATTAGGTCAAGCTATTAAAAATATTTGTGTTATAAATAGAAGGATCTTACAAAATTACTTCATGTGCGGGCAGATTTATTTAAGCCACTTGCAAGTAGATTTTAAATTAATTCGCCTTGATAATGCTGGAGAATATTTCAGTTAGCGGTTGATACACATATAAAAACACTAAAAATAAAAACCACATATACGGCAACTTGCTCTCTCCCACACTCACTCAAATTCCCACAAACACACACACCAAACATACATGAAAAAACATACACACAAAAAACACAATAGCGAAAAAGACTCGCAATCACATCAAACATACACAATAGATACAAACAAACGAATGACACAAACACACTCACACGAACATACTCAAACTCACTCAAATACAAACACAGATATACTTACTCTTTCGGCATGTATACATGTATAAACTAGCCCTGGATGTAAATAATTATAATTAACACCTTGCCAGCAGTGAGTGTAGCTTACTAAAACTATCATATGAAAGTTTCCGCCTGCCTCTGTCAGAACCCTATCACTTATCCAAGCTACAGTACGGCAGTAAATTTGTATGTAAAACAGCAAATTACACAATGGAACGAATATATATTCCCACGTGGAGCGTTTTGGGTTAACGGTGACTTTATGGCCTCGCATTCCGGAGGAAGCAGGTTCGAATCCTCGTCCGGACATCCACATTTCAGTTTTCATTGGTTTCTTGAAATAACTCCAGGCGATTGCCGGCATGGCTCTTTCGTAAGTCCATGGCCGAATTCTTTACCGTTCCTTGCCCCGAGTCCTTCTTGCCATTAAGAACCTCAACGTCGACGAGACTTTAAGCTATAAACAAAAAAATCACAAATTTGAAAATATATTTTTCAGAGGGAGACATAATTGTTAGAATTACACAGGTCAGTTATTTGTTAATGAAATTTACTATCTGAATTTTTTGCATGCAATTTTGTCAGCGTCGGATATCCTCAGAACATTAGCAATTGGCGAGGAACACACATGTTACGGCATTAGATACGAACTGAGTGATTTTATAAAACAATGTTGAAGGGAAGTCTGGATGGAACGAATCAAATCCGAGTCCCCTGACTTCAAACCCAAGATTTAACATTGAGCTTCCGGAATCTTTACTTTGCAGCCTTCGAATAATTCTCTAGTCATATGTAACATTTAACCAGTAATTTATAAAATTTAGAGACAAGTTTTGTACCAACAGCCAAATATATGAAATTTGCAAGCAATTTTTTTTTGGTAACAAGTCACCTTTGAAGAAATGCTATCCATGGTGCCACCAACGGAACCAGTGCGTCGGACATTAATATAAGCGCAGCTGTAACGCTCCTTAAGTTGTTGTGGTAATAATTTCGTTCTGTATCTTTCCCAATGTTTTTGTTCTAATTATCATCAGTGAAGCGGATATTTAAAAAGATTCTTTTTGTGAGATAGATGACTGTTGTCGTTGATGACTCTTTCAGAATTTATGCTATTACAAAATTATTAAAGAACAATAAACAACTTCATTTCAAAGATTTACAGTTCTATTTTATTTTTGTAACACTTCCGAAGTTGCGTAGTGTGTAAATTGTTTGTAAGTACTGGTGGTTGCTATCGGCGATAGCCAGCTTAAACGTTGCCTCATGACGGGCAGAAAAAAAATCGTTAAGTGACTTAATCAGTACAAACGGTTATTCCTATCGAGACATATCAGATTCTGCCAATTTTATCAAGTCAATAAAGAATAATTAAACAAATCGACAGAGCTCCAAAAACTGAGGGTTTTTTCAGTGTGTCAGTACGATGTTGTTTTTGCGAGTTAGGTGCTTGATGCCATAATAAAACACATAGTTTCAGCGACACGATTTTCTGCTTTCATAAGGTGTATACATCATTCAAAATTGCCACAAATATAATATACTAATGTAAGCCCGTGACTATTTTTTTGCGTATCGTCACGGGTCTAGAATAGTTCCAGTTTTTACGATGAAAGATTGTGACAGGTTGATCTGATATGGCCAAATATAAACTTGACCTGTTTTTCACCCTTAGGATAAATAAAATCTCTTGAGCTTGAAGAACTCAGAGGCATTAATAGAGGTAGGTATTAAACACGGACAGGAATGATCACGCTATCGTGTAACTATTTCAAAGGCCATACACTCGAACTTGTTTAAATAGGAACTTGACTAAAATTTGCCTCTTAAAGTTCACTCTGCCAAATTAAAAAAAAATCTATTTGCTTTCAAAGCATCACGTTAATTGTTGAGACTGGGCAAACACTTATAATGTAAACATTGGTCATAGTATCTGTGACGGCCAGAGAACATTCCATATTGTGAAACAGTTGAGCAACCCCGCATAAATAAGTTGCCAGAATAGTCGATTCGGTGACACATTTGGTCTAATGTCCACGTAAACTAACCTAAAAACTCACATATAGCGAACATGAATAAACACCAATAACGAAAGTGGTCAGTAAAATGACTAAAAAGCAAATAAAGCGTAAAGCATAATTTTGTTAAAGCAGCAACATTAGTGAAAGTTGTAATTAAATTGAAATTTATCCTAAGGCGAAATGACAATTGGCATTCGTGGTTATAGCAGTGACTATGAGTAATTTAATTTTTTTAAGGTTAAGTGGTTTTAATTAGTAACATGTTACTGAAAAACAGATCCACGTTTTTTCAGCCGAAAATTTATTTAAAAATTTTTAACTATGAAACGCTATGAAAATCAAACTTATTGAATGGATTATGCCAATTAATTTGGTAGCATTTTCTTAGTTATTAAATTGTAGACACTACCACGTATTCCTTCTAATGGTATCTCTGGTCACTGTTTTATGAGCGAAGGCTGACACGTGACACCGTTCTCCAGCCAATAGCTATCTAGGTGAGTGTGTGACCTTAAGAAATTGTATAGTAGATTGTTTGATTATGCTCTTTTCCAACACAACGTCAACGAAACGTTGTTTGTTTTTTATAACACCATTCGATTAAAAAGACGCGAAATCTAGACAGTATGGCAGAAATAATTTCACTTTCTATGTCTTCGTCTTTAGAAAGTCAGTTAGTGGTGGAATGGATGTGTTAGAAAACTGTGGAGATGGCAAGGTATTCGGGCAATTGTGTATGTTGAGGAAAAATAAGTTTCAGATGAATTTTAAACTACTGAAATATTAAGTAATTGGTGTAATGAGACCTTTAGGGATTTTCATTCAAGGATGAAAGTGGAATAAAATCGAAACAGGATCTTTTTCATATATGCAGAAATGTACAGACTAAAATATTTGAAATAGGTCCATGGGAGATTTTGAGGCATCTAGGTAAGATGAAGCAGCACAAAACGGCTGATACGGATAATGCTACTGCAGATGTGTTAAAGTTAAGGCTATGTGCCGTTGTACCGTACAATGAAGTATTATTTACGTCGATTTTAATGACACGCCAATTACCAGAGGACTAAATCAGTGTCATATCAGCAGCGGTACAGAAATGAATGTGATACATAAGGTTGAAAACTTGGGGCTATTAGTTTGGTAGCAGTGGTAGGTAAGTTATTGGATAGATGAAGATGAAATTTCATCAGTAACGTCTGTGAGGGTTATGACTGGTTTGAAAAACCGCAAAACGTTTTGGGAGAGGATATACATGTGACCGTGGGTTTCATGCAAAATGTTTCAGATTACATGGACAAAGGAAGACAAATTGATGATAAATTTGACAGGAAAAGAGCCATAAAACGGTGATAAATAAGGTAAAAACCGTCGGATTTGATGAAAATGTAAGTTGGTGAGTAGAAGAATTGTTGAACAGCAGAAAGGAAGGGCCGTGAAAAATACAGCACGAAAATGGGTGGAAGTTTAAAAGATAGTGCCAAAGGGTAATGTATGAATTCCTGCTGTTCATTATTCTACTGAATGATTATGTTGGTGGTTTACTTTCAGAATTTAGACTGTTTTCTCATGTCATAGTGTTATATAAGATGATTAAAATGGAAGAAGACAGTAAACAGCTACAGGACAGTATATCTATGTGGATATGTCAATATGGGATGAAGATAAATACTAAGAAGTGTCAGCTTGATAGGTAAATAGGTAGAACAATAAGTCATATTTTTATATGATTAAATCTGAGGGAGAGGTTGGATGAATTTCTTATTGAAGACCTTAAGTATAACTATCGTGACACAAAATTTGATAGTAATTCAGGTTCCAATATCTTTAATTGATTAGAGTGGGTGATGAAGTGATATATGTATCAGAAAGCTGAGGGAATTGGGTTACAAAACCTCCACCCGGCCATCATTTTAATATGGTCGTGGAATAAGGGACCCACACCTTGGACATCAAATACGGAAATTGATGAGATCGCAGAGCACGCCAGCTAGAATTGTTTGTAAAAATTACAACAAATCACTTACTGATACATCGGAGTCATTGAAGATAAGAGGCATGGGGAATTCACTGCTTGTGGAGAGGCTTGGGTGAATATTGATAGAAGAATTAGTAATAATCGAGTGGAATGGAAGAGACTACAATAGACATAAACTAAGACCTAATTTCACACATAAGCGAAAGAGAACTTTTTGTTTAAAAGGAATTGAGGGAATAGTGTTAATTTCCAACGGAAATGCTGAACAAACTACCAGAAACTCAAAGTACTTAAAAATTAAAATTCTTAAAGTGGATGGTGAAATTTTCATAAAATAATGTAAGAATAAAACAGAAATAGTTAAACGGGAAATTAGGCATGTATGGAAATTTCACTCTGTCAGATGATCCATCACAATACAATTAAATTAACTTTCCGTTGATAGAAGAACTTTACTTGATTCTTTCAATTTCTGTGATACATTCCTTGAATCTGGATAATAGAGATACGTTTTTCTCAGCGTAATGCATATTTGTTTGTGTTTTTTTTTTTTTTTTTTTTTTGTTGTTTTTGTTTTTTGTTTTTTGTTTTCTTTGTTCTGGATTTTCACTCGTCGACGTCGGTACCATTAGAGGCGGGCAAGAACCGGAGGCAAGGAATGGAAAGGAATTCCGCCACGGCCTTTTAAAGAAAACCATCCTGGCGATCGCCTGGAGTGGTTTAGAGAAGCCATGAAAAATCCATCTCTGGATGGCCGGATGGAGATACGAACCCGCGTCCCCCCGAATGCGGGGCCAGAGCGTTACCACTCACCCACTACACTCGGTGGATATTTGTCATTAGTTGCGTTACGACTCTGATATTGCTTGCCGTAAAGCTTGAAGCTGCGGGACAGTGTGCCCACACGGGCAGTACCGGCAACCTTGATTTGCATCTCGCGCGGCCAGTGGAGTGACCACTGCACAGTGTTCAGTGAAAGGACGGTCTCCCTGCTGCCCACGCGTCCTCTCACCCACTTTCACTTGGCCGCTACTTGTAACTGCAGACGGCAGCCTCCGGCTACGAAACACGTCTCATCACACACACACAAAAGGGGGGGGAGGGCACGGACGCTGATTTCGGTCCTCGATAGAAAGTGTTCCCGCGTGCCCTCCGGTTTTTTGTGGGCGGACTGCTAAGATGGCTTAAGGAGTGGAACGAATTACATTCAGGCCCCGTTTGGTATCCTGGGAGAAATACTATAGAATTAGTGGGCACCGGATCACGTAGGACTTATAGTATTATCAAAGTATATATAATCATACTGCATTTCACTGAGAAGCAAGTATAAGTTTTTAACTTATTTCCATACTGTAACGAGGAGCGAAAGACCGACATCATAACAAACTTAACTTGTCAAGTGGGTTTTCTTAATTGGTCAGGCACAAACTACGAAGGAAGCTACTTTCTATACCAGAATTACATGTTGCGTTAAAACTATCAAGAAACGTTCCATCGGGCCTGGATTAGGGAGAACGCAGTTCCAAATTTCAGTTTACCATGGTTCCAAAAATCAATCCAACCGAAAGCAATGATTGTTCCCTCAGTCCGTCAAGAGGCCAAGGCTGAATTCTTTCACGTTTCTCGTGCCTAATCCTCTTTTAGATCCAATAACATGGGCGTCAACGAACTCTAAAGAGCTACGCATAACGTTTCAGAAGATTGCTTAGTACTTTTTCAGACAAAATACATTTTTCAAAACTTTTCCTTTTGTTAAACTGTGATAAGATGTGTAACGTTCCCACCCCCAAAATTTAATATTTTCCGGCTAATTTTTCATTTATTTGGTACCGGCCCTCGTAGCCGGAAATTGACTGCATTCATCCTACATCAGACCACAGGGTGAAACATGTAACCTCCAAACAGTTAAAATTCATACAATTAAAGTCGAGCAAATCCCATTAATTATTTTGCTCGAAATTTTGTAGATCTTACGACGATGTGGCCCTAAATATGTCGTCTTTTGATTTACGCACACAGAGTAGAGGTCATTTTTTTTTTTAAATATTTAAAGATATTCAATAATAATAAAATAGCTCGTCAAATTGTTGCTAGTTCTACAGAAGTTACAACTCCTAGTCCTTAGCGTATATTCTCAGCTGTTTTTAATAAAAATCAATCCAAAGCTCGCAGACAAAACAAAACACAATTATAGTACATAACATCTCGAACTACTAATATATTCTTATAATTCTACTGCGACACTCAGTCTAAAACCTACAGCTTTTTACACACACCTTCCTTCTTCTTTATCTTTAAGAATCTCTCACATCAGACCAAAGATTTTCTATCTCATTCTTTTCAAAGATATACTACCCACTGACAATGTTTGTTAATCTGTGGATTCCTCGAGCTTAAACATTATATCATGTACATCATTACAATCAATATTTAAATGATAATTAATTACACTTAACAAAATAATATTTAAATGATAAATAATTACATAATTGGGGAGGTAGCATATGTTATAAACAGTTACAAAAGAAATAAAATATGTGGATTTTTAACAACGCAAATTAAAATTGTATTCTGATTACATGTACGTTGATACACAATCGACTCTCTATTCAGACACCTATAGCCAGTCCTCAAATCATCATGGTTATAAGACAATTATACAGGGTGTTACAAAAAGGTACGGCCAAACTTTCAGGAAACATTCCTCACACACAAACAAAGAAAATATGTTATGTGGACATGTGTCCGGAAACGCTTACTTTCCATGTTAGAGCTCAATTTATTACTTCTCTTCAAATCACATTAAACATGGAATGGAAACACACAGCAACAGAACGTACCAGCGTGACTTCAAACACTTTGTTACAGGAAATGTTCAAAATGTCCTCCGTTAGCGAGGATACATGCATCCACCCTCCGTCGCATGGAATCCCTGATGCGCTGATGCAGCCCTGGAGAATGGCGTACTGAAATGTGCAGGTGTTCCATCGTGCATGAACCACATGTTGTGTCGTACTTGTAAAGGTACATCTTCTAGCAGCACAGGTAGAGTATCCCGTATGAAATCATGATAACGTGCTCCATTGAGCGTAGGTGGAAGAACATGGGGTACATACTAACGAAACTAAAATGAGCTCTAACATGGAAAATAAGAGTTTCCGGACACATGTCCACATAAGATATTTTCTTTGTTTGTGTGTGAGGAATGTTTCCTGAACGTTTGGCCGTACCTTTTTGTAACACCCTGTATATTTACTCCTAATGTTCTTAGTTTCTTTACTATAAACCTGTAGCGAGAGCGATATCGGCAGAGACACACACACATACAGAGAGAGAGAGAGACAGAGAGAGAGAGAAACAACATGAAATTGACTTGCATCATAAGGCCATCCCTGTACGCAACCGCGAACTCCAACTGAGAAACACTAAGCAAAACTGAGCCGAACTGACTGAGCAATACACTGAGGACGCTATGGTCGCCTTACATAATATCCGGCTGACTGTACATTTGTTTGGGCTTCTGGGAGGAGCGCTACCAACATTGACTTCTGGCATCCCAGTTGGCGTGAGTAATCTCTCTGTCATATGGAAGGAAGCACAGGGTTCCACCGATACTACCCCAGCCTGGAGACACGTTTTCACGTCAGAGGGGTGGTACCCCAGCGGACTAGCGGGCTGCTCGGCGAGCCAAGGGAGGAGGCGGGAAGGGGATGGCTGACCTCTGCTGTGGCTTTGCCACCATTACGGCAGCCTGCAGCAAATTCCTGAAAAATCTTAAATAAAATCTATCTGCCTCACTCTCGCTGTAGCAACTTATGATTCTTAATCCCATCCCTTATTAACTACCTAACACTCTCCTATAAGTTCCTAATTATAGTTCGACAATTTTATACCTTAATTAATTTCTTGTGGGATCGCAGATGTCACCAAGCCTCGACGGCTTGCCAGTAAAATAAAAAATTGTGGTATTCGATATTAGTCCCGCGATCTAAGTCAAACTGCTGTTCAGTGTTCAGGTTTGTAAAAAGACCTGTGTACAATATTAAATGAGCGATTTTATTTAGTTAAAAACTTAGAAATAATGTGCTGTTTGTAATCTTAATTTGCTACCCAGCAGCATAAAATTTTTAAGGAACAGTTGAATGTTTTTTGTGTATTTTTTTAAAAAAAACTCTCTTAGTATAACCGTTTTGAATAAGCAACCTTTTAGCTCTTGAACAGATATCGAAGGCCATGATGAAGCTAGATACGATCATGGACACTACTCCTTAATATCAAGTCCATTATTGCAGTATTTTATTGACACTTCAGCTTATCAATACAATTTTTATTATTATTTACAAATTAGCGTTGTCTCTCTTTACAACGATTGGTAATCACTAAGCCATTGCTATGTATTTGTACTAAGGCAATTTTTACACTTTAAAGACAAGAACCTGTTTATTCCGACTTGATAGTG
Organism: Vandiemenella viatica; assembly: GCA_031002005.1. Classification (NCBI taxonomy): domain Eukaryota; kingdom Metazoa; phylum Arthropoda; class Insecta; order Orthoptera; family Morabidae; genus Vandiemenella; species Vandiemenella viatica. The sequence goes on along the minus strand of JARYHS010009186.1, from coordinate 43,145,102 downwards.
GCAAATATGAAGAATGGTCTGGTGGCTTGTTGGTTAAGGCACGTGACTTGGGATCGGAAGGTGCCCGGTTCGAATTACGGTAGAGGCTGGATTTTTTCTGGCATTAAAATTAACCTTCACCTCTTACAAAGTTTTGACGCTCCGTGGATTCTGATTCCACGTAAGGCCGTAGGTCACCTATATCCGGTAGGATTCGGGTCAGGCCAGCCATGATAGGGGAGCATGCGTGGTTAATCGAACCTCTGTCACGCCTTGACCAAACAGTCCTTCTGCATGTTCCGGCCAACGTTTATTTTTATAGCATCAAATACAGGTGGTTTTCATTATTGTTTCCCATTAATATACGAAAGACGTTTCACTTAAAAAACATCAGCTACTTCTTGTAATTCCGTATGACGTTTAAAACGGCCGAGCCATAAGACCTGGCTACCACGATGCTGATGATGGAAAAACTCATGTTACACATTGTAGGCTCCATAACACTAATAAACTATTCGCCAACTAAGTGTCATTCAGAAATATGGAATAGTGATGAATCCTCTTAGAGGAACAGACAGCGTATACGGTTTTTTCTTCTTCCTTTGTTCGTACACTACAAATATTACGTCAGATCTTTGCGCTTCACTGTTACGGACATTCTTCATGAGTTCTCAGAGGAATTGTGTTACGAAACCATTGTGTATGGTTGTTTCACTCCAAACATCTTTTCGGAAATTCGTCACTACAACATAACGCTCTAGAATATGCCTGAAAGATATATATAACTGTTTATATAATTGTTGTAAACTAGGTACTGTTAAGATGATCGGCATGTGTGCCTTTTCATACTATTTTTAATGGCAGTTCAGAAAGCAAGGAATTCTAGAGAAGGTGGATTCAAATTTCTTCCGGCTATCCAGATTTCTGTTCAGAATATGAAGAATATTTTATTTTTTTTGCATAAACTTAGAAGCAGTGGGAATTTCTAAATATGATATTTAGTTTCATGTATATCTGTGTATTCTCGAGATGTGTGTCTAAGAAAAGAACTCAAACAGTTTACACGTCATTTAAAGTTTCCTATATGGCACAGAGATACGACACAAGAACTACAGTATATAAACATTCAAAACATTATTAATGTATATTACACAGCACAGATCGCTTAATATATACAGGGTGTTACAAAAAGGTAAGGCCAAACTTTCAGGAAACATTCCTCACACACAAACAAAGAAAATATGTTATGTTGACATGTGTCCGGAAATGCTTACTTTCCATGTTAGAGCTCATTTTATTACTTCTCTTCAAAACACATTAAACATGGAATGGAAACACACAGCAACAGAACGTACAAGCGTGACTTCAAACACTTTGTTACAGGAAATGTTCAAAATGTCCTCCGTTAGCGAGGATACATGCATCCACCCTCCGTCGCATGGAATCCCTGATGCGCTGATGCAGCCCTGGAGAATGGCGTATTGTATCACAGCCGTCCACAATACGAGCACGGTGACGAAACTAAAATGAGCTCTAACATGGAAAGTAAGCGTTTCCGGACACATGTCCACATAACATATTTTCTTTGTTTGTGTGTGAGGAATGTTTCCTGAAAGTTTGGCCGTACCATTTTGTAACACCCTGTATATATGAATATTTTTATCCGCGTACAATGCATTGCAACCACATTTCTAGGACGAGATAGATACAAGTAGAAATGCCGATGAAATTTTAAAAAGGTCCATCTGAAATTTCACCTACTCTCATTTGCAAATATCACTTTTTGACACACTTCATCATAGGACAAAATAAAAATATTTTTCACTAAACACTATATAAACCGCAACTGTGCAATAGTTCTCGATTTTTTAAAATAAAACCTAGATTTATTGATCAGTAAATTTGTTACTCACACTGACTGATGTTTTCCGTCGCTATTAGCTCTACCCATATTGTAGGGTAGAGGTCGGTATGCAGTGTACAGCCACGGACAACAAGGCTACGACTCTGCCCACCAATTATAATCCAACTGTACTGAGCTCGCCTGATTCTTGATCGGTGGTTATAGAGTTATTATTAGTTTCAGGAGCACAAAACAAAATGGATAAAATGCTTCTTTTTGATCAGAACTTCTGTTTAGGCTGTGCGAATAAACCACTGCGTTTTATCAATGGAACTTGGTATCTTGTTTCAATGTGTGCTAGAATGAAACAGCTTACTAAATATAAAAATATCTTCTCGATACTTTTTGAAGAGTGAAAATTACAACGTCAGATGTTCATGAAGATACCAGTTAGTTTCAATGGTTTCTCATAATAACTTAAAAAGAATGCCGAGATAGTTTCTTCGAAAGTTAATGCCCTATTATGTCTCGTTTCGTCACTCAACTTTATCCCTGCTCCATTAAGAACGATGTCGAACTGAGCCTGGTGGGTGAGCCAAGCATTCGGATGGACGCGGGTTCAAATTCCCAATCAGTCTTCCATATTACTTTTCTCCAAGGTCCCGAAATTACTCCAGACGAATACCGAAGTGGTTACTTCAAGATGCCATGGCCGAATTCCGACCCGTTCCTTCCCCCATACTCTCACGGCTCAATGACATCGACGTCGAGAATCCGTAAATTCCAAACAAAAAAGTCTATGTGTAGGAGATATAAGGCTATAAACAAAACAAACCCTTCACATTTGGAAGTAGTCTTCGAACATGATTTTCTGCAGTTGTACGTATAAAAGAAATTATTCTATGGAATCATTGTTTCAAGAGCGGGGAATATACAAGAAAGGAAATTGCAACATTTCATACTTTGTGCTACGAAAAATTCTATTAAATTTAGAATTAACAGATAGGCTGAAAAGGGAAATAAATATCTTCTGCGTATGTTATCTGGGGACAGATAAGAAAGCGTTAAATGCTAAAATAAACAGGTAGGATACTTTGTTAATGTAAAGGAAATGTTAAAACGGAATTATAGTATTATTACATCTGAAAAAGACAAGAGATGGGACAGATCATAACAAATGTTAGTAAAGTAGAACTGCTGGCTCAAGTTGGAAAAAGGTAGAGGAATGCTTTACACAGAAATCAACTACTTTCATTAGATTAGATTATATAGTCACTTGTGGTCGGGTATCGTTCTGCTCAAATATGACATGAGGAGCTGCCTGGAGGCAGTGCCTGGGCTCTGAAACCTCCTGATGTAGCTGCTGCCGTTCGGGTTTAAGGGGGTAGGTACACTTATCAGGTTTCAAAAAAATGATTTTTTTATTATTATTCACAAAAACAGTTTATAGTTTTGGCTTCATTTTAGTGAAAAAAATTATTTCAATATCATCAACAGTGTGGAAATTATGTGTGATTAAGCAATGCCCTGCACGATTGACAGCCATTTAAATCTTACTGCACTTGAAGGTGATCCAAATCTTTAACCTTAAATATCTCAAAACATCAATTCATCAAATGGTTTTAAAGATAACTTTTTTTCATATGCATAGATCTTTTTCAAATTTGTAGGACATGTTCTACATACTAAGTACTACAGTCTGAACCATTATTGTTTATGCAGCTTTTCCCAAATGGAAAATATGCCTTTATATTTAAGCAAAAAAAAAGCAAAAATTTTAATTTCTGGACAAAAAAATTTATTAATAAAAAATATAGAGTTAAATATGTTATATTATAGGTTCAACTTGTTGCCTTGATATTAGTTTACAATATTAAAAGAACATTTCTGAAAAATTTCAAATACTATGCCTTTTATCTTTAAAACCCTTTACAACAATATATTTTTCACGGTCAATTTGGATGGTAACATTATCCTATTGTTAAACAATATTTTTATTTTAAAAATCAATTTTTATATCTAGCTATAACAGTTCTATGGAGCTATGAAATTTGAACCCTCAAATTTAAATAGATTTGGAGAAAATGACATCTCAACTTTATCAAATATTTTGTGTTAGGTGTACCTACCCCCTTAAGTCGGAGATAGCATGCAGTAGTCAATGGCGCCCCATACCATCACACTTGGCGTTTGTCCGTCCTCTATGTCGCTCAACAATGCAATCTGCCGGAGAGCATTCATCACGGTAGCGTCTAATACGCACGCGGCTGTCACTGTAAGGCCCAATTCACACAGAACGGACGTGGCGCGGACGTCGGGGCGGAGACGAGGCGCGGACGCGGCGCGGACGTGGCCTGTTCAGTCCAAACAGAAGAGACGCAGAAGGGACTCGCGCGCGACATGGCTTCTACCATGACTTCATCTGACGATGAAGATGTTTTAACCTTACTACATTTAAATCATATTCAACAGAAGAGGAGTTTCTGGGTTCATCCTTTATGGCTGAAGAAGGGGAGGAAGTATGGAATTTTTGACGTGATGAAAGAGTTGGAAATGTATCCTGAACGTTTTCAAAATTTTTACAGAATGTCTCAACCATGTTTCTTTTATTTATTGAACAAAATTAAGGATGGCATACAGAAAAAATCTACCAACTGGAGATCGCCAGTTTGTCCAGAAGAGAGGATGTTAATTACATTAAGGTAAGTAATCAAAACACACACCTTTATTTGCAAAAAAAAATAAAAAAAAAAAAATAAAAATAAAAAATAAAAAAAAATAAAAAAAAATAAAAAAATTATTTACTAAAACGAAGGAAGTCTTTCAATGAATAACTATTTGTTTTCACATCAGTCTCTGTGCTTGATGCGTAGAATGTCTCTCCTCCATTTGATGATAATGTAATGTAGAGTGGAGATGTCAATGTGCCGATACCAGCATCAGTTGTTGGCGTCACTATGTTTTCAGGATGGTCATCACTGGTTACAGACGATATGTCCGAAGCATTCTGTTCAAGAATTTGGCTGCTTAAATTCAAAATTCCTATTTTGAATTTACGTTTTTGTTGTGCTGTCATAGATTTCATATCTGGCAAAATACTTTGCAAAAAAGCCATATCTGGATCAAGTTGTAGAGTTTTTGGTTCATGTTTATTTTTTAACAATTTCTGTTTTTCTTGAAAGTATTTCAGGGCAGTTTCATTTACATCGTTTATAGATGCTTTCCTCTTCTTAATGTTATTGCTACCAGCAGCTGTGGATGGAGTATATGCTGAACATGGTGTGTTTTGATAAGGTGATGGTGTAGAAACAGGAGAAAGAGCATCTTCCGGCAAGGGTTCAACGTCTTCCTCATCCTCGGCTGACACGTTAATTTCTGTCTCTTCATCTATTGGGCTTTCTATCAAATTGCTCTTAGAGGGGCGAGATATTAAAAATTTCTCCAAAAATAACAGATGTGGGGCTAAGTAATATTCTTTGATTTGTTTAGCTCCAGAACCTGATGGCAGAGCTTTCTTATTTGTATATTTTTTGTATCGCCCTCTAATGTTTTTCCACCGTTCTTTACAATTGTTCACTGAAAAAAAAAAACTAGTGTTAATACGTATAAATCTCCTTTTTTCAGGTACTATGCAACTGGATGTGTCATTTAAAGCTTTGTCGTTTTATTTTCTGAAAGGACATTCAACAATACAACAAATTGTACATGAAAACTCTGAGGTGATATGGGAAAAATTGCAACAAGAGTTCATTGCCAATACCCACTACAGCTAAGTGGGTTGGAATAGCTCAACGTTATTATAAACTATGGAATTTACCTAACTGTATTGGCAGTGTTGATGGAAAACACATCAGAATAAAAGCACCGCCAAAATCAGGTTCCGTCCTTTGTCAATTACAAAGGATTCTTTTCTATAGTATTGTTAGCAGTAACAGATGCGGACGGCTTATTTGTTACTATAGACATAGGCGAATACGGCCGAAACAGTGATGGCCGAGCATTTAATCGCAGCAATTTTGGAAGAGCTCTACAACAACAGAGACTTAACTTACCAGACCCTGCCCCACTTCCTGGAGAAACAATGAACATCCCTTTCTATTTTGTAGCGGATGAAGCATTCCCACTGCAACCAAATATTATGAAACCTTTTTCTCGCAATCAGTTATCAAACGATCGCAGAATATTCAACACCAGGCTATGTAGAGGTAGGAAATGTGTGGAATGTGCTTTTGGCGTATTAACTACAAAATTCAGGGTTTTGAATACATTAATATGTTGCTCTCCTTCTAAAACTGATGTACTGATTCAAGCCATGTGCGTTTTGCACAACGCAATACGAAAATACGATGGTAATTTTCTACATTTCACTTTGAAAATATTGTAATAGGAAATCCAATGACCGAAGGAAATCCAAGAAGGCAAAATGCAAAATACATAAGAGACTATTTGTGCAAGTACTTCGTAAAACGTGCACCTATTCCGTATCAGGATAGATATTGTGTATATTAATAACAGTTGCTATAATCTGCTTTGTTAGAAACTATTGTTGACCATTGTAAATACCTAACAGTAATAAATTTTATGATAAATTTTAAAACTTACCTGTTTCATTTAATTCCTTAGCGATCTTTTGCCAAGCACTGTCCTGTACATTACGATTGCAATAATCTGAACGATTAAAATCGTACAGTTCTGGAAACTTCTCAATGATTTCACAAAATTGTATATTAAACTCAAAATCGTCACGCATTTTTATAGCTGCGACAACGCGTCTCCTGGAGGTCCGCGCCACACGCCCGTTCACTGCGCCTCTGGAGACTTCGAAGAGACGCGGCGCGGACCTCCAAGGGGCGCGCCCGCGCCCCGTCGCCTCTGTGTGAATTGCGCCATTTGTTAACATAGGAGCGACCTCAAAATGCGCCGCGTCCGCGCCGCGTCTCCGCCCGACGTCCGCGCCGCGTCCGTTCTGTGTGAATTGGGCCTAAGACAAGGCGAAGCGGGATTCGTCCAAAAACATTAAGTTTTGCCACTCGACATGCCAGTGACGGCGTACACGTGCCCATTGTGATTTGAGGCTGTGTTGTTTCGGGTCATTGGAAGCCGACACAATGCCATATGAGCCAACGTCCACCTCTCAGCAGGGAGAGTACAACCAATGACGGAGACATGTCCACAGCTGGCGCAGCTGCAGTACTCTAATATGGAGCCAATTCTATTGAAAAAGCTGTTGGCAGTCATAAACTGGAGATACTCGAATCCATATCCGATGAAAATGATTTGGGAATTGACCGTGTTTGAATCGAGCTCCGAAAATACTCGCAATAAAGTTGTTTGTTCATATTCCACTAGTAAAACAATGGTTTTGTTAGTGATTTTGGTTGAATACTTCTGTGAGTCTTTAATTCATCATTTCTCTTGGTAACTTATTCCAATCCTTGACACCCTTACCTAAAAATGAGAATCTTCCTACACCCTTGTGCCTGTAAGTTGGCACAATATATATGCATTAAATACAATTGTTACATAAGATTTTAGATATTTGTATTGTGATTTGACTCTTATAGAAAAGTGACTAAAAAATAAATGTTTGGCTTGCCTCAGTATTTTCTGTTTCCCTTGGCGCAAATTTACCCAGCAAAAATAACATGTCATTGAAAGCAAACCACGTCGATTTAAATATGACATCAGCTCCAGAACCTGTTTTAAATGAATTTTCTTGTTTTTTTTACTTTCACGTCTGAAGGATTCATTTTATTTTTTTGCCTCTTTTGAGTCACACTTCACAGTATCACCAATTTCATTCCAGGCATCATAAATCTTTGCTTTATTTTTATAATCATTATAACTATGGATCCATAATCACTCATGTTGTCTGTACAACTCCATTAATTTTAAGGAATTCGATTTAGACCATTCCATGTTTTCTAAAAAACAACAAAACTGTTCTTCTTGATGTACACACTATAGCTAAGCCGAACACGAACGCATGCGATTCGAAGCGTTCGTTCGGTTTTTTTTAATCGGCTTAACGTCTCTAACAGCGAGGTCATTAGAGACGGGAAAGGATGGGGGACAAGGAATGGGAAGGAATTCGGCCATGGCCTTTTGAAGGAAGCATCCCGGCATTTGCCTGGAGGGATTTGGGAAACCATGGAAATCCCAAACCTGGATGCCCGGACGAGGATTCCAACCGCCGTCCTCCCGAATGCGAGGCCAGAACGCTAGCCGTTACACCACCACGCTCGGTCGTTCGTCCACCTTCGTTTCGACGTACACACCGAGTGAACGAATGCGTTCGCTCGCGTGCGGTCGCATGCGTTCGCCTAGTATGTACCCACCCTAATGTGAATCTTTAATGCCTGTTGCGTTGTTCAGCTCTTCTTTTCAAGCTTCCATTATCCTTTATTTGATGCCGGGAATTATTTCTGTGACCGGAAGTTTCATATCATCTTTGTGCTTGTAGAATCAACCTGTCTACAAATCTTTGATTAAAAACGCATTATAGTGAAAGCTTTGATTAGAACTCACATTTGTTTATTTAAGTAATGCGTTACAGTTTCTATGAGAAAACTCTTTCCAAACTCTTCTATAGCAACTTCCGGCTGGTAGGTTGTAATTAAGGCACAGGTGAATTTCTTGGATGACCTCATAGCGATTACCACACCCACCAAATACCGCGCTCCCTTTCATGCTCTTCAGATTCTACTTTCCAAGTGAAAGGTCTACAAGAAAGGCGCTCTCTTTTTGAACAAGGCCCACCTCAGACTCCGGACCTGCAATAAATGGTCACGCCAGGAACCTGTTACTGGCCACAGCTCCACGTCACTCCTCTCGTCCCTGATTTACATCAGGCTCTCAATATTTTTACGATTTCTCCAAGCGACAGCTTAAATAACATGCCATGTCACCAGTCTCTGCCTTTCCATTGTTCGCAGTGTTTAGTGGAGTTTTGTCCTGGGACATTTTCTCCTATTAACAAAGATTTTTCTTTCGCTTCACGTATGGTGGTTCTTCATGATGGTGAGTCTAGTAGAGTAGGTTTAGAGGTCGTTTATGTCGGCCAATAGTAGGGTCATATTGTCCGATGTTACGTACCACTGGGTTGTTTGTCTTTATGGAGTTTTTGTAAAAATTTCTTGCGATTTGTCGAAATCTCTCTTTAAGTTTAGGTATTAATGTCGCCTCATGTAGAGGGTTGGTTGGAAACCTGCTCGGAAGGTGCAGAGCTCTTTTAAATGCTCTGTTCTGAATGACTTGGAGCCTTTGTATATGATAGTCAGCTGCGTAGGCCCACACTGGGCTGGCATATTCAATTATTGGTCTGATGAGGGCTGTATAGACTCTGACTCCTGCGGGTGGTGGAAGGAGACTGTTTTTGTTTAACAAGGGGAATAATTCTTGTAGTCTAGCGCTTGCCCGTCGACGAACGTCCTCAATGTGAGGGCCCCACGTGAGTCTCCTGTCAAGCGTGACGCCCAGGTAGCGAGCGGTCGACGACCAGGCGATGTCATTTCCATCCAACTGTAGTTTAGGCGGTGGTATTGCCTGGAACCGGGTGTCAAGTCTACGCGTTAGCATTATGGCCTGTGTCTTTGTCGCGTTAATTTCGATTCTCCATCGCCTAGCCCAGGATAAAGTTTTCTGCAATACCTCTTGGAGGCGTCTAGTGGCAATAACTCTGCTGCGACTGTAGGTGAAGTATGCCGTGTCATCCGCGTACGTCGCGACCTCAACCCTGGAACGCTCTTCCGCATTTAGTGCCGTAACTGCATGCCGTTCGTGTGCCTTAGCACTCGATTAAACAGATAAAGCCTACCACCCATTCAATATCTCTCTGGATCAAAGGGTGAGATTAACAAAGGCAGGGCCCTGTAGTTCCCTGCTCCCCTGGGTTGGAGGTTATTTAGCAAGCACCAGACTCACACCACCTATCCTCAAGAGTAAAAATCGTGATATATATTTCTTAGCGGGTTATGTTAATCTGGAAAGTGAATCCGGATATTTTGCATGGTAGAAGTATGTAGATATTAATTGGGTTTTGGAACCTTCTTTCGCGGCAGTTAATCTTTTTAGTCAACAACACAGTAAGGGAGCGTGCATAAACCACGTAGCTCCATTTTGGCCTCCTGCGAACCCCCCCTCCCCTCCACGTAGCTCTACGTGGCTTTTGCCTCTAACCCCCCCCCCCCCCCCCCCCCAACCACGTAGAACGTAGCTTTTGATTCCAGAAGACATTTTGTACTGTTTTCTCATGTCAGACTATTGTAAATTACATGCGGATATAATTAATTGAGGGAAATAAATATTCACTTGCTGTTATGCGTTGTGTTCCTCATTTTAACTATGAAAAATGTTATCAAAGCAAAGCTACGTTGTCTGACCCGGAACCCCCCCTCCCCCCCAAGTAGCCCAGCGTAGCCTTCCAGCCACCCCCTCTCCCCCTGGACCGAGCAACGTAGTTTGTGCACGCACCCTAATGAGCAATGACAGAAGATTGTCGAGAAAAGATAATAAATTTTGAGAAGTGATATATGCCTTCAAATACACGTATAATTACCATAAATTAGTTAGATCATAATTTTGCCTCTAAACCCATGAGTTAGAAATTTTAGTAAAACACTACTCAGTGTTCTCACGAAACGTCTGTACTACTGTTTTCCAGTTTTATATAAAACTTATAACAATGTAATATGTGAGAGACCGCTGGCAGCGCACATTTCCCCCATTCGAACAGCCGAGATGCCAATGTGACTAGTATTAGCCAAACATATCTGTGACCGCGTGAAACCCGCCAGTGTGGTGCAGTGCGCTGGGGGGCCACGCACTAGGTCGGGTAGGTACAACGGGACAGGGTGAGAGACAAGGCCATCAAGTACCGGCTGTCCTAACTAAAGCTTTTAGGCGGTTTACCGCAGCCATCAAGGTGAATGCAGGACTGTTCCCAATCTACACCTCGTAGACTACACATTTCAAACACAAAAAACACGCTTTTCACACAGAGAACATACCGCAGTTACACATTTCGCAGGCAGATAAAGGGGCACCAATCAATAATGTGAGATGTTTTTCCGGAATTCCTCCTCTTTCTGGTGAGATTTGGTGCCATCTGGTCCGACCCCCCCCCCCCCAATAAAATGACGTGAGGTTTTGACCGGACCACCCCCTCCTAATTGAAATCACTCAAAAAAAAATCTCTACCTTCATTCAAGAATTTCAAAACCTCACGTCAGATTTCCGTCGACCCCTCCCCCTCCCCCTCCCCCCCCCCCGACTCGCCTTGGTGAGATTTCGCCGGACACTCTCCCCCCCTCTATTTCATCTCACGTAATTAATGGACGCCCCCTAATGACACTTGCTTCATTACTACTCAGTAGGTATTAAATGTTTGGCGCCAGCAAGGGCATGAAACCATGTAACCAAAGTTTCAAATCTAACAATGTTAACGATGAGTAAAACTCACAATAGCGACAGGCCCCTAACGTTGGGAAAAGGTAGTAAGGAAAAAAAGAAGATCTTTGGTGGTGTTAAAATAAAGTGGCCACGTATTTGAAAAGGCACAATGTTTTCACCAAAGCGCAGGAGTTAAATGTTTGTCAGATACGTGACCCAACTGGTAATATAAGATTCACTAAGGTCATATTTGGGAAATTGGGTTCTCATTCATGGCATGTTGTTTACAAGGTTCCAGAAGAACTACTGAAGACTCTCCAAGTCATCAAGGAAATGTCAGTGTTGAGGTAAAACGCTGCCAGTTGGTTGAAATGTGGAGTCTTCCCGCAAAAGGAATGGTAGTAGAGGATCCTGGGTGTAAGTCACCAAGGAGAGGACATTACAGACTGACAGTAAATCTAGTCGAGTTTTATGTTTGCGTCACCATAGAGACAAGCGGGAGCTGCGATTATGACTTATCGACGAGGAGAAATCTAGGAAATTTGCTGTTAATGTTGTCCTTTCCCTCTTTGGTCACAGCAAAAGATGACATTTAATTCTCCGTCGCACAATTGAAACAGACATTCGAGCCATCCTCTCTACCTGCACTGCATCGTAAATTCAGATTACACCATTAGCTAAGTTGCCGGAAGAGTTAATGGTAAAGATAATATCGTTAAAGCAAAAAAAATCACGTAGACATTTTTTTCTTACGGTGTCACAAGTCGTCAAAGTCTTGGTAATTAAAGGCGGGAAAACTCTGGGGACAAATAAAGGGAATGAAATCAGCCATATCGTTTAGAAAAAACGATCCTGGCATTAACTTGGATTGATCTCGGTAAACAATGGAAAACCAAGTCGTGGATAGTCAGATGGGGATTCGAACTTGCGCCCGCCCGAATAACAGGCAGGGCGTTTAGTCCCATCCACTATACCCGGTTCCATTGAGTAAGCTGACGTCCCAGAATTAATGCTGTGATGCAAATTCCCGTGTCATGTTTATCACAAGTCCAAATAATATGATTTTCAATAATAAATGTATCTGCATACAGCAATAAATAACAATTTTCGTATGAATCATTGATTGATTAATAAAGATAAATAATACATAATTGAGTTTGTAATTTAAATTCAGTCACGTCAAAGTCAATTAAAATCTCGTAAATATTTCAACTCATGTTATGTCTGATTGTAAATAAACTTATATATCAATATTCACATAAAATATCGAGGGAAAAGGTAGAGATGCTACAATTCTTTCCTAGCTGCACTGGTCTGTTGGTTAGCAGATTGTTTCAAAGCCGAAGAAGACGATGGAGGAAGGCGTCGAAATATCGTGTTTTTACCACCTAATCCGGCAGTACATCCATGAAAACTTCAGTACAGTATTCTTTCCATCGTAGAACTTCGCTCGATCGGACACAGCATATGTTATTAGCATTCTATATACCTCGTTGGTAATAAGACGTGGCGCTCTAAGATTTCCAGTTCGAATCTCAGTCCTGAATGAAATTTTGAAATCAACTAAACTTCTGACTCGCAATAAAGACAACTTATTCGCTCGGAAGGCGACAGTCAGCAGATAATTAAAAGGTCATGGAAGAGCGCGGAATGGGACTGGGCTGGATTGTTATGTATGTAGAAATGGATTAACCTATCTTAATTTTTTTTTTAAATAAAATTTTTTGTTTATTTCAGTTACTTACTTATATCCAGTGTTCCGCTAGCTGCCAGAAACTTTTAATTTCCGTTTTTCATGAATCTACTTTACTTTAATGCACAGTATTTTAATTTAGAAAAATTGAAGATATTAAATTTTTCTTGAACTATGTGAAAATTAGCATTCAGATTCCGAGGTCAAGTAATATTTCGACGCAGGTAACTTTTCGTTTGCTGTGGCTGTTAATTTACGTTCTTTGCAAACAAACTAGTCGTTGTGATCCAGTCTTATTTAACTAATTGAGGTGACATTTTTTATCTTCATTATGCATCTTCATTATGCATCATGCATAATTAAAACGCTTTTTGTTTACACTGATGCAAATGTACACGGTATCAACTGTTAATGTAATCACTAAACATAAACTTTGATTAACATTATATCTGAGGTCATAACGAAATATATCATTTTTGTAACATTTAAGTACAAAATCACATTTTAAATTATATATACGGAACGACTCACAAAAAAAGCAACAATCCTTTATAAAGTGTCAGTATCAACATTAAGCAAAAAGGTGTTTACCGTAAACTAAATATCACAAATTTGTTACGCCTATTGAAGTTGTATTCCATGAGATAGTTGTTGTATTTCCTATATTTTATCGGACTGTGTTTCAAAACTGAAGAAATTAGCAGAATTCAGGAGTGGTAGTGTAATCCTTATTAAATCACAAGGATGTTTGCCGCGGCTTAAATAAGGATCAACAAAGAATTTTTTAAACCTGTGTGTGTGCAGCACATAGTAACGAAGATTTGACTTAATGAATTCCAGTAAGAAGGAATTGAAATGTAGTGGTATTGAAAGATGCTGAAAATTAAATTGACACACAAGTGCGAAACGAAGGTGTTTTGGAAACGATGAGTGATGAAAGAAGTTTGTAGAAGATTCAGACAGAAAGGAGAGCCAGGATGGTGGATTACATGAAGGCACAGGACATGCGGGATTGGTTAATTTGTTAGTGGGGGGAACAGACGATGATAAGAACTGTAGAGGTAGACAACGATTAGAATATAAGAAGCAGATAGTTAATAGTGTGGATTGTAATGGGTGTGTAGAGATGAGGAGATATGAAGAGATGGAGGATTGCATCAAACCAGTCGAGATACTGATTCAACAGAAAAGAAGAAAAAAACGCTTATTACGTTTGACTCATGTTCTATATTTCACAAAACTGAAGAAATAAATAACCAAAGTCAAAAAGAAGTACTGTGATGTTATGCGACTATCTGTAAAAGGACTGTCCATCTGAGACCAGTGCGATCTTTGTCGCCTTCCTGTGCTAATTTTTGAACGGATTATTTTTCTTACTCTGTAAAAGTATACCGCAGATTTCAAGTTTGACCATAAGCTTTCAAAAAATGTCTTCTCAATCCGAATTGGTGCGGTAATTTTTGTGTGATGCTTCCTCAATCCATAGACAGAAGAAACTTGCTAAAATTTTGTAATAGTATAGGTTACTACGTTCAGTGTGTTCATGGTGTTGACAAATTACAGGTAAATAGTCGCTTCCCAGTAAAAAAATGTATGGAATGGTAAACAACGGTTCTCGGAACCTTATTCTAGATTCCAGCATCTAATTATTTACAGAAGTTTTGTGTTAGCAGTTGGAAATCAAACTCAGTCTGCATTTATAAACGCTACTTACCACACACATACGCGTGCACACACACACACTTACATACACATACACATACACTTACACACACTCACACACACACACACACACACACACACAAGGTTCAACATAAACCAACATATAAACACAGTTATAAAAATTGTAGTAATGGTTTCCTTGACCATAAAACCAAAAAAGTAATGGATGCATTTTACCTTTATGGTCGAAAATTGAAGGGGAGCAGCAAATCAGGCATTCTTATCGTTTGAAACTGTTAGCATCGGTTACCAGCACATATTTTGTTGACATCAATTCAGCTCGGCAGTAAAATTTATAATTGATCCAAATAAAATATGTACTAAAATTAAGTTTGTCCCAAAGGGTTCAACATACTTGCATTTTACACGCACGATGAACTTCATGGAAAGCGACGCCGCAGTTCTATATACTGGTAAAGTGATTCTCGTTAACAACGATACAGTCTGTAACAAGTTTCTCACCATGCAATAAAACACTACTTGATATTTCGCGCTGTCATATTGTGAACCACACTAGTGATTTAAACAAATCAACGAACATCGCTTTACGAAAGTCTTTTGTCCATACCAAACAATCAAATTTCTATGGCCCAGACAATCAAAGAAATCTGATTTATACATACGCTGTTAAGTTAATGTTGTCATGCTTGCAAATTAAGTGTTCCTCCAAAGTCTCTTTTAATTATAGGTATTGTTGTGCTCAAGATATTTTTAATACTTTTGCCATGGCTCCTACCACTGTTTTATGTGCTTTGCCTGTTTAATATTGCATAATAAATGAAGTGAAAACGTAATTTCACTTTAATTGGTTGTAATATTTTGTCCCCTACTGATTTCTCAATGTTTACAAAAGCTGGAACAAAAGGATTTATTTATAAAAATAAATCAAATACCGACCACAGATAATCATTTAGGGTATACCAGCCTATATTCATAACACAAAAGATTATTCGTTATTGTTCAGAATTTACAGTCGACAACCCTCAAATGTGTTGTTAACTTGCAGTGTTGCCAACTCGGGAAAATTGAAAGTTGCTACGGACAAGACAGAATTCCACTATATTCCGCTACGAGCAGTCAAAATTCCGCTACGGGCAGTCAAAATTCCGCTACGGGCTATCTGAATTTCACTGCACATAAATGACTATCGCAAAGAATATCAATAAAACTTACCTATCATGATGAAGTCTCTGAATAGAGATGTTATTTCCTGCCAGCGTATAGAATACAGGATGATTGAAGATTTACACAGTTGTCGTCGTAATAGTAGCGGCAATACTGACGACGATATTTTTATCGCACCAATAAATATTTTACAATATAACACGGAATTCATTAACCGGTTAAATCATGAAAGTGCAGAAGAAAGGTAATACTGAAGGATTAAATGATTTTATTTTTTCGACATTATACATACATGATTCACTAATCATTGCAGGCGAACGCAAAATGACAGTGTAACTTTGGTTCACGGTCAGTCTTCATCAGGGAAGGCAAAAAATTCAGTTCCAATTTATTTAAATTGATAGGCCTACATACACTTACCAGATTTCTTGAGATGATATTTAGTAATTGGATAGGTCAAATAACAACTGTTTTCAGTTTGCAAATCTAATTTCTCTCTTAGTGGGTCACTGTTTGTAGTTTGAAGCTGTTCCTTCTTTTGCTCTTTATATTGCCCACCATAGAGAAAACCGTTTTCTAAATTTCCATGCGGTAACCCTAATAATAATTATACCAACTTGCAAATATTTGGAAAAATATACTCTGTTTCAACAACTTTACTTAAAGCACATCAAAAACCAACAACACCATTTGACTTTAATAACTCTTCTTTTTCTTCTTCTAAAAAATAGTATGGAAGCTATCTAATCTCTTTTGCCACTTCCTGTTAGTTAATTCTAGACTAAATCTTGTGGAATTTTCGAAACGTCGTATTTTATGTCTACTCTTTGATTCAGAGCATTATTCGGAACAAGAAATAGCATATTCTTAAATGTTTTGTCGTTCACTGGATACCTTTTGAAAGATCACCGACACATTTTTGCCAAAACTTGACGCAGACTATTCTGAATTTCTCCTGTCCCTTTCACTAAATTTTGCTAGTACTTCCATAGTATGTTCCCCAACGTTTACCTTTTCATATACTCAAGGATGTTTGAGTCATCTAAAACAATGTTTTATTTCTGAAAAAGTTAAAAATAAAACCTTTAAAATCACATGTAAAAAGTGTATACAAATTTATTCAAACGGTTGACTTGGCAGCCTGTGGTGTTAAAAAAAATGTACTAAGCGGATCGTGACAATTACATTAAAAACTGTTTCGTTATTGTTTTGGTTTTTTATAAGGTTTTTTAACGTTTGAAGAAAAAAATATTACTTAGATGACTCAAACATCTTCTAGTAAATTAAAAAATAGGTTTAAAAAGTATTAATTTGTAAGAAACAGCACGTAATAAACCGAACAACAGAAATAGCATGAAATAGACTGAATAAAGTCCCATGTTTCGAAAAAATATTAAGAAATATATCTCGAAAAAAGTGAGACTTTTGCGAAAATATATTTTTGTTATTTTCGGTTGCAGGTACATACTTAAATACACATCCACCTAGTTTTACCGATATCAGTACATTCACCTATGACGACAAAAAAGCAATGTCTTTAAGTTACTTAGTTACATCGCCCTTGATTTTTGATGATTGATCATTTCGAATAATACCTATACACTTTTGGTGTTTTTGTTGACCATTTTTCGCAATAGCTGTTACAGCTTGAACAATGTGACTCATCACGAGCCGCCATTAATAAACTAAATCTTATGTCTGTTACTATAGCTAAGGTTTCTTCTGGCTTTGGTTTGAAAACTTGAAAGAAAGAAATAGGAAAGAAAATAGATTTGTATACGTAATTCACATAACTGAAATAATATCACACCATAATACCGAAAATTTATGTTAAGTTCTGGTGTTATAGGTCGGATCCCGTTTTTGACACCCTTTCAAGTTATTTTGTTTGAAATTCCGCGTCAGCAAACACCTGGATCCAAACCGGTTTTCAGAGTGAGAGGCCTATGGCTAAGTCATTAAGCTCCACGATTATTTACAAGGACACGATAAAAATAAAAATCCTAGTATAATTTGTTTTGTATTGTCATTCATCAAGTGTTTGACTCTCATTGTGATTTACCAAATTACAAAACAACTTTACAACCTTTACGCCTAGCTTTTGAATTGTCCTCTTTCACTTATAGTATCCACTTTGGAAAAATCTTCATTCAACAACTTTTCTAAAAATAATTGTTTTCCCGACTTTATATGACCTGTTGGTAATTCTTCCCCGTGTCTCACTTTTTCTTGGGTGTAGAACAACTAGCTTCTTTATCACTCATCACATGTGACTTGCAACAACAACAGTAAAATCGCACTGACTAACGGATGACAGGATGAGCAAACATATAGGCGTTACATAAATAGAGGAGAAATACACTTGCGGGGATTCACAAACATTCTGCCTGCTATAATTGGTTATTCCATTGAGTAAGAGTGGGCAGTGATTTACATGGTATATACCAAAAGTAGTAGGACTGATTTTTTTTTAAATTTTTTATTGAAGATATCTTTACAATTCCTTAATCCTCTTCGAAATAGCACCCTTAGGCAGCTACACACCAAAAATTACGCTGCTGACATTGGCCGTACGCCTTCTGGAAGTCAGTTTCGGGGACGCTGTTGAGTGCCCTCGTCGATGCTGCTTTAACGTCCTGCATTGAGTCAAAACGCTGTTCCTTCAGCTGATTTTTCATCTGTGTGAGTAAGAAAAGTCAGATGGAGCCAAATCAGGACTGTAGGCGGGGTGCAGCAACGCGGAAATGTCGATTCGGGCCAACAATTGCCTCATGACGGCGCGCCTTGGCAAGGCGCATTGTCGTGATGCAGAGTCCAGTTGGCGGAGATGACTTGTCGGACGCGATTCACTCGGTCTCGCAGGCGGGCTGACACTTGCACGTAAAAGTTCGAACTGACAGTGACCCCAGGGGAAACGAACTCCTTATGAATCACCCCACGATGGTCAGAAAACACGATCAGCATTGTCTTGATCTTTGATTTGATCATGCGGGCCTTCGTTGGACGGTAGGACGTGGAAGGAAACTGTTGGCCCGATTCGGCGTCGCAACGTTGCTGCACCCCACCTACAGTCCCAATCTGGCTCCAACTGACTTTTTTTTTATTCCCACGGATGAAAAAGCAGCTGAAGGAAGAGCGGTTTGACTCAATCCAGGACGTTCAAGCAGCATCGACGAGGTCTCTCAACAGCGTCCCCGAATCTGACTTCCAGAAGGCGTAGGGCCAATGGCAGCAGCGTAATTTTTGGTGTGTAGCTTCCTAAGGGTGCTATTTCGAAGAGGATTAAGGAATTGTAAAGATATCTTCAATAAATAAAAAATTAAAAAATCAGTCCTACTACTTTTGGTATAGACCTGTATTTTGGCTTCTTTCGAAGCCTGGGAATACACTTAACAAAATAAGTGTTGATCCTTAAGAAATTCATTTTTGTAAGTTATTGCAATGAACATGGCTAAATGTCACTATGTTTTCGACAATTTGCATTTTTCGCCGCTCCGTATCCCGAGCGACAGATTCAGATACGCGTAGCGGGAATCCGCTACGGTTGGCAACACTGTTAACTTGTAATTATTCCGCAAAAGAAACAACAACCATTGATTGAGTTTTTAGGTAAAATAAAAAATAAGTCAGAGTATGAAAGTTCATCTTCGCCAGTCTCAGCATTAAAGCTGGTCGGTTGGGGGTTGTTGTCCTGAGACATTTCCTCCCTCAGTCTTCTCTTGAGTGGTCTTCTCTTCACTTCTGATTGGTCGTCTTGGTGGCGTATTATTAGTTGGTCCTTAGCGCTCCGTCAGCACCAATGGCCTGCTATGTTTGTCAGCGGCAGTTTCATATTCGCCGAGACAACTGACCAGTGGATTGGCAGAGTGATGTGCTGCTCTGTAGAATTTATAGGCATGTTGCCGGAACCTGTCAATGAGCTTCTCTGTTCCCGACGCCTCATGGACTGCGACGGTGGGGAAACGGTTGGGCAGATGTAGTGCCCGCTTCAGTGTTCTGTTTTGCAGCACCTGCAACTTTCTCAGGTGGCAATTAGCACCGTACCCCCAGACGGGGCAAGCATATTCAATTACCGGCCTAATCAAGGAGCAATAAATGGCAACTCCTAGGTGAGGTACCAACGAACTTTCCCGGTTAAGTATAGGGTAAAGAGAATGGAGCCGAGCACTTACCCTTTGCCTGATGTCCTTGATGTGAGCTCGCCATGTCAGCTTACAGTCAAGTGTTACACCAAGGTAACGAGCAGTTGGTGCCCAGGGAATGGTTTTACCTCTGAGCTGAAGTTGCGGGTGAGGTAGTTGCTCACTACGGCGTCCTAGGCGTCGCGTCAGCATAATCGCTTGCGTTTTGACAGGGTTTATACTTATCCGCCACCTTCTGGCCCAGGCTATCGTCTGCTGAAGAGCTTCCTGCAATCGTCTCGTCGCGATGGCTCTGCTACGGCTGGATGTAAAGAATGCCGTATCGTCGGCGTACGTGGCTGTTTTCACATTCACAGGTGCTGGAATGTCGGCTGTGTACAGGTTATAAAGAACTGGTCCCAGCACTGAACCCTGTGGAACACCTGCACGAATGCGCCGTCGTGTTGACATGGCATCACCAACCCTGACGCAGAATGTGCGCCTTGACAGATAGCTGCGGATCAATTTTACGTAGGGTCCAGGCAAGCCCCATTCGTACAACTTGCAGAGCAGACCCGTATGCCACACTGAGTCAAATGCACGGGCGACATCGAGCAACACCAAACCACAATAGCTTCTCTCGTTGAAGGCCCTTGTGGCTGCCTCTATAACACGCATCAACTGCTGCGTTGTGGAGTGCCCTCTACGAAACCCAAATTGATGATCGGGTATGACGCCTGCAGCCTGGATGTAGGTGTCAATACGCTTCAGCAGAATTCGCTCGAACACTTTGCTGAGCGCGGGTAGCAGGCTGATTGGCCGGTAATGCTGGGGAAAGATTGGATCTTTCCCAGCCTTATGAATACCGACCACGATGGCATGCTTCCATGCTCTCGGGAAAGTCTGATGTCGCAGGATGGTATTGAAGAGCCGCGTCAAGTAGTTGATGGCTTCTGGTGGTAGATTTCTGAGTGCTCGATTGTCCACTTGGTCATGCCCAGGTGCCTTTCGCGGATACAACCCGGCGATGTAGCTAGCTACCTCCTGCGGCTCAATCGCAATGATGTCATGGTCATCATTGGCTGACATGTACCGTCGCAGTCGGCGACGTACTGCTACAATGTGGCGGTCGTCAACGTCGTCATCGACGGGCTGGAAATTTTTCTCAAAACTGTCAGCGAGCGCGTTAGCCTTGTCTTCCGGTATAAATACAAGACCACGTTCGCCGTGGAGTGGTGGTATTGGCTTCCTCCGGCGGGTGAGTCGCCTAGTTTCGTTCCACATGCTGCCATCGTTTGGTCGCAGCATTGCAACACGTGCGGACCACTCACGATTTCTGTGCTCTACCAACGCTGCCTTCAGCTCTCGCTGCAGTTGATTGAGGAGGCGGCGAGTGGCACGGTTCCTCGTTAGTTTCCACTCCTTGGCGATCCGATTTTTGTTTCTGATCTGCGCAATGAGGTGCGGTGGAAGCTGGCAGGAACGTTCTATGCGTGTATGAACCAGTGGTGTGGCGACTTTTGTAGCTTCATTTACGGTGTTGATGAAGAATCTTAGAGCCTCCTCAAGAATATGAAAGTTAAGTTAGGTGTTACTTAAATTTATATACTGAAAAGATTATATTTCAATTGCGAGAAGCAGCTTACGTTTCGTTGAACGCGATCCACTTCAAAACCTCTGGTCCAGATTTGATGTTCCATAGTTCAAGCAGTAAAGTAGGGTATGTTTGGTTTTGGTGAAAGATGAGAAATTGAGAAAAAAATGTTAGGAAATTAGTTATAATTTTTCGTTCAATTTAATTGATGCAAAAACAAGTGATCGAATTTTGTTGGAGTTTTGGAAAATACTTAGCCCGTATTCTTAGAAATAAAATAGGTATCTTTGATATGGAGGAGACCTAATAAAGTTGAAAAACGTGTCCGAACATTAGCGAAAACTTCTTGTTGCATTTTGATCACTGTACCGCTCTTGGTCCGAGAAGTCTAACAAGATAATTTAATTTTGATGTTACGTCGAGAACCTGACAAATTAGGGTAAAAGTATCCATTTTTAAATGAAGTACTTAAATTAATGCGCCTCCCTATGGTGCGTGGAGTAAAACACGAAATGTGTGTGTGTGTGTGTGTGTGTGTTTTATGTGATTTCATAAAGCTTAGAAATTAAGAGAAAAATGTCCCTTATTTAGGAGCAATTTAAAGGATAATTACTTCTTGCCCTTTAAATGTTTATCCAGATACGTGTCGGTAGCATTGTATTAGTGTATTCGGATTTAAAAAGAAATTATTTTGACTTGAAACTTATATTTAACCCTGACATCCTCCCTGGTTTGGATTCCAAGTCAAAATATATGTCACTGAACGTGGTGGGTTAGCGGTAACGTTCTGCCTTCGCATTCTAAAGGCAGAGGTTCGAATTACCGTCCGGTCATCTAGTTTTGGGGATTCCCTGGTATCTCTAAATCACTTCATGTGAATGTCGGAAAGATTCCTTCAAAAGATCTTGGTCGAATTCTTTCAAGTTCCTTACCCAAGGTCTTATTACGCCTCTATTGATCACCACGACGGTGAGGAGTAAAGTCATAATGAAATTATCACCCCGTTACCTGGTAAAACTACCGGGTTAATTTAGATGGCTGCTACAGAGGGTGAATGAACAGCAGGCGAGAAACTATGCACTAGGTCGTTAAGACCACACAAAATTATTTACGTAATTACATTTACACTAAAAAGATATCAGCGATACAAACGCAGGAGTTGATACAAACTGCTTGAGACTTTATCGGGCATGCGACTGGATCAATTGTCCGTTGTTCAACAAATTTTCGATAGCGTAACGTGTCATCGCGCTCCTCACGCCGGCCAACAGACGCAACCTGAAGATGATGGCGCGTTACGCTGTCGAAAATTTGTTGAACAACCATAAATTGATCCGGTCTTATGCTCGAGAGGTCTTCAAGCAACAGATTCGCCGGGAAAACATACGATTGTATAGATAAATACTGTTGTCAGAAAAAGATGCTGATTTACTGGTGCTTTATACTGACTGTTTCTCTTGTTTAGTGCGCTAATGACTTCGCTGTTGACGTGCCCTGACACCTTCCCCCCTTTCTCGTTTAGTATGACTGGGAATTATGATCACCAGTTTTTTAGGTCGTAGGCTATCTGAAAGTTGTGATCCCATTGAATTTATTTCAGTATTTGCGTAGGTCTGGAGTTTGCGTTGACTGCAAATGAAGAGGTCAGATTCATCCAAGTAGCTTCGGTAGCTGGTCACTCTTCATTTAACGCATTGTAAATTAAAATCCAAGTGAACGAAGTTAGGGAAACAGCTATTGAGATTTTTAACTATATCTCCAGTACACCTTCGGTTACTGTATGCTGTTTCCTTAGCTTTCAAATGTTCTGAAATTTACTAAGGCCAAGATTAATGCCACTCAAATTAGTGACACAAGGATGTGACAGCTGTTTCGACGGCAGTAGAGGATAAGCAATGATTATTTTACTTCAACATATCGCAATACATTTTCTGAATCACAATTAAAAGTAAGTTCATTAGGAACCTGTCCTACAGAAAAAAAACATGAACATCTAAAACTAATGAAAAACACAATATCTTTTAACGTAATAACCGTATTTCGCTGGAAGACTACGGCATTTCGGCGAAAATCTTATATAGGCAAATAAACGCTGCAGTTTTGGAAAATCCAGTTGCGGAAGCATGAGAAACCATCTTTTAGAATATTTACCCTGCTTTGAAACACAGTTTTTGAGTATATAGGAGTAAGAATTGAATCTCAATTTAAATACTGGACTATTTTTTGCATCGGAAATGACTTCAGTATTCAGCGTGTTGTAAAAGCACAGAGAAAAACTCATTCCCACATAACCAATGACATTTTAGCACATAGCAAGTCGTAACACGAGTAGAGCCAGCTGATATTTGATAAAACATATAATCAGTTACTGATATGCACAGTACACGCCTTTCTTCATTACTGTGATGGATGGACATCTTGAAGAGATTCAAAGAAGTGCATGGGAAAGAAACAAAGTCATGATTTGGGGTAAAAATGCAGAAGAGGTGCAGCAGAAGCTGGAAGCATGGAACAAGCTGTTTGAGGAATATAGACTTAAAATCCGCCAGAGTAATACAGGTACAGGTTCCAATGTGAATATTTACCAAAACAACTACAAAATATTGACCAATTCAAATATCTTGGCAGCACTCTGGGTAAAGACAGCACCAGTAAATATCACGTTACAGACAGAAACAATAATGCAGCAGTGTTTTATAGCTAACTGAAAACTCTGTTGTGGACAACAAAGTGCAAATATATACTATTCAAAACCTATTACATTCCCATATTGACTTTCGCACTAGGAACATGTACCCTATCCAGTAGTGACTAGAGGACACTGCAAGCCTCTGAAATGAAGTTTGTTTGTGCCATGCTTCACAGGACACGAAAGGACAAAGTAATGAATGAAGTCAATCGTCAGCGTGACAAAATCCTCACAGTTGTGTCACTTTAGGTGGTATGAACATGTTTAAATGATGGATAGCCATAGCATCTGGGAAAGCTTTGGTCCCAGAATATGGGAAAGTTCTTGCGCGGGTTGCGCATCTGACATGTGGTTGTCATTGCTTGGTTTGTCATTTCAGGATCTGCCGGGTCTGGTTGCTGATTGTCTTTATGTTTTGCTATGCTGTAGTTTTTTACTTTCTTTCGTAGTTATTAGTATCAGAAGGTCGTCAACGTCACTTCAGAAAGGCTCTTATGACTGGGTGATGAGAGTTGTAGTGAGTTTAGTCAGCAGTACTATGACTGTAGTAAACTGGACCCCTAGTGTACTTGGAAAGAACTATTGCTGGCAGCAGCGGCAACTATGATTTGGTTTCTTGTTGGTGCGTAACCTGCTGAAGGGTGGAGAGCCCTGAACTTGGCGAGGAGTTGTGTAGCCCTTACTTTTGCTGTCTTGGATGCGATGTAGTTGCTGGGAAGCTGCAAGATGGTCTGCTTGATTTCGTCGCTTTGAACTGGACGCAAGTATTCGACATTTAGTAGTTATTTGTTGCTCAGGTGTTGCAGTTTCATTGTACTCGGCGTGCTTGTGCTTGGGCTGCATGCGGCGGTCATCTCTCTGTTTGCTACTGTAATTGGTAGGTTTTAACGCTGGTGAACCCTTATACCAGCAATTGCAGCAGACTGCATCTTTTCTTGGACGAGTGCAGTCGGCCACCTTATGTTCTTCACCGCAACGGACACACCGCTCCTTTTCTTTGTATTCGTGAGCGTATCTTTTGACATCTGAAGCATTGTAAGATCTTAGGGAATGATTTCTTGTTCTGAAGTGACCATTTTGGTTTGTCTGTGGTTGAAGGTATGCATTTGTAGTTTATCCTTCCTGCTTGGAGTTTGTCTACGATTGAAGCGTGATCCGCAGGACACGAGGACGAGATTCTGATTCCCTCTGAATCAGGCCAGCAGTACAGGGGTAGTTTATAACAGAGCTGTAATTGGGTGAACAGTAGGTTCAAGTTCCCATCGTATCATACCACAACTAGTGGCACCGGCCCAATTCAATAGTGGTGACGGATGCCTCAGTAGTGTTCGGCTCATGAGTCTGGTCTGGAGCCTGTGGTGTTGAATCTGGGACGGTGATCGGCGATGGTTCCGGAGTTATAGGCGTCGTCATCACCCTCTCCTTCTGAGTGAAGTTCGATTGTTCTATCTCTTGGATAGATGTTCTCTAGATACTCCTCTTCATTAAAGTTACCAGAGTAGGCATTCGGGAAAGGACTGAATCTTGACCAGTCCTACCCTTCTTCAATGACTGGTCTGGCATGGTGAGAGGACTTTGGGTTGCTTAGGGGGCGGCGCAATTTCATGAAACTATCTACTGGGAGATCCCAGGCGATTATGTGGTTGCGCACTCTTAGGCAAAGTTGTGCTTTCACAGGTCCTTCTTCCTCTTTAATGTATCTTTCAGTCCTCTTGATTGAAATCCGGGTGGGGAGATAGCGCTCGGCGTCTTTGTTGGACAGGAACAGATATATTGAGGCGTCGTCTTCGAAGTCGCTAGTTTCTTCAACTAGTGATCCAGGGGAAGACCACGTAGTCCATGAATTTTCTGGTGTCACCTGCGAGTGTGTCTGCTCGATGTCAACATCTTGATCACCTGAGGTGGCTGAAGATACTCTGCCCAATACAGGGGAAGACAGCAGCTGGCGTGGTGGAGCGGACATGTCCTGGCAACATGTGGGCGTAGTCTCTGTCGGTGGTGGTCGCCAGTGTTTCCCCAAGTTCTGACGCGGGAGAAGCGAGGGGCAGGTTGGCTCAATACTAGCTCGGGCTTCAGGGTGATCGTCTTGGAGCACCAGTCATTAGTTCACTCAAGAGTGCCACTTGTAACGATCGTTAACCCCACATGGCAGCCATGTTTTAGAGCCTAAATGATGGATAAAATCAAAGGTCTATTTTAATATGAACACCCAAGGGAAAAGACCTGCGGGAAGGTCAAAAAAGAAATGGATAGACCAAATCAAGAAAGGTCTAGAAGACTTAGGACTTTATTGGAGGACTAGTCATGAACATCAGCTATTCATGAACAGGAAGAAGTGGAGAGTGCTGCAGACCAGCAGCTGGGAGACTGGAGCTGGAGGGTGATGATGATGACCACTTTCTAGTATGGTGTCTGCATCAACA
This sequence comes from Vandiemenella viatica, assembly GCA_031002005.1. Classification (NCBI taxonomy): domain Eukaryota; kingdom Metazoa; phylum Arthropoda; class Insecta; order Orthoptera; family Morabidae; genus Vandiemenella; species Vandiemenella viatica. The sequence goes on along the minus strand of JARYHS010009186.1, from coordinate 43,118,523 downwards.
CTACATACCCTCATAAATGTTGTAATGATAAGATTCTTTGGTTAATGCCATGATATGTTATAAGAATTTCGTAAGTTTCGACGAATGAAGTTAACAGTCCGATTTAAGTACTAGTAAGCCTATTGTGTGTAAATCGCAGAGGAATTTAGTTTCGTCATTTCTTACTTCAAACACTGGGGAGTACATAACGTGTTCAGCAGGATGCTTCGGCAGTTAATTAACCGCACAGGAGCTTTGTACCCCGTCATCACTCGGCAACAGGTTAGGAAGGCCTGGGAGCTGTCCCCGATGTCAAGAAAAATCGTATACTTTTCATACAGAAAAAGTCAGTCATCCGGTTCTCATACACTTGCTAAAGTCTGAGCTATACAGTATGGTCTACACAGCAAGTGTCATAATAAATTTCCAATTGCCTTTGCATTTCGGTGTTACTAATTCTCATTATTTGCTTAAACTAGTCTAAACGCCAGTCCAAAATCACGGGTATTGCTTATTGTGGTAGTAAGAACTTGTTCGGGAAACGTTTCTATGAAAAACGTACCAATGGTTAGTTATTTTCTTTTTTATATATTTTACGTGATGTGAACAAATTCTCTCTGTTATATACGCATAGTATTTGGTTAGGATGTTTTTAAATAATGCCGTTTATTTTAAATGACGGAGGTTTCTAAGTAAATTACAGTTTTAAAAACGAACAACTATTGGTTATATTTCGTGTTTACCTACGTATCGCGTAAACATTCTCTGAATATTAACAAACTTACCACCTTCTTATCCTCTGTCCAAAAAAATTCTGGTTGTAGAAACTGTTTCAGAAAATACAGCTTAAACATCGGATGTTCTTTTCCTAATATGAATTTCTGTATCTGTTCATCGATAATAAACAAAAGCAACATGTAAATTTAAACGAACGACACAGTGCAGTTTTTTTTAATTTCTGCCTCGTGTTATAATTATTAATCTCTGACATTCGTATTTTTGTGCAGTTACTTCCACAACAGCCAACCACCTTTTAGCTATCATCGTAGTTACGTTTCTTTCTAATAATACAAATGTAAATAAAAGCAAATGTAGTTATTTATATGAAATTTACAATTCCATTTGCAAAGTAAGTGCAAGTAAGATCAAATGCAGTTACTTATTTGAAATTTCGTGGCAAGCCAAGCAGCCCTTGGTGGTGTCCAGTATAACTTACACTTCGGGTATCATCGGTCTCACCGAGAGTTCGCCGAGCTGTCGAGGTCAAGTCGTCTCCAGGCCAAACGCATTTATTAAAGTAGATGCCCGTGACTATTGTGAGTGTTTATTGCTCAGCGTTATTCACATTATGCATGAAAGGTGAAAGTGAAACCCAGGACTAATGTTTGAAAAATTCAATTTAAAAAAAAAAAAAAATCTACTTCCGGGGTTAATTATAGACTATTAATTATTAATTTTTGTGATGGAATAACTTCCAGTTTTACACTGAAAAAAAATAATTTTCAGATTTCTCAATTTAACATTTAATGATCCTTATATGTGAAAAATCATGAATCAACATTAACACACAAAATTTTCCTGTCTCTAAAACTTTATAAACTCGCAAATAAACAAAAGTTGGGCGCCATTCAGCCAAGCTCAGATTTGCTGTCATAAAAAAACAGGGTAGAGCCACAGAGAATAATTCTTATCTGCGCAGGGTGACCTACCAGAGAGTGTTCAGTTCGATTCAAATGAAACAATGCAATTGAAACAAATATTTCGTATATTACCGTTGGATTTTGCGATCACTTCACCGCTGCTTGCGTGGCGAACAGCATCACCACCTCACACAATAGACAGATGAGGTCGTTGTACGATTAATGTACTATCTGGACTTAGAGACACAAACAAAACACTCCAAGATTTCAACGCTTTACGTAGATACGGCGACGAACTGAATGTGTCGGCAACGCACTCAAGAAACCCCAGGCACTCTTGAGTTTTGGCCAACACACTCACTATAGTCACAGGTACTCTCTCAGTACTCTATCAGTGATGTTCGCGCCACTGCGTACGCTCGTGCATAACCAGAGATCCAACGTATAGCTTTCGCCACCCTCACCGGAATGCCTCATCCATTCTCCATAGGTCCCGCGGAAACCAGATAACAGAATAAAAAATCTCATTGCCTGCAGTTATTTGGAAGCGAATCCTTATTTGTTCATTTTAAACTCCCAGCCAGTTCATGTCTTCCACTCGTTTCTATACGCGCCTAAACATGGCTTCCCATGTCCACTCCACATTTTCTACAGTCATTGACCCTACCCATAACTGGAGACCACAGCCTACCTCCCGCTGTTACCTTCTTAACGCAGTAGAGCCAGATGAAACGGAACGTCCTGTTTATAGTGTTAAACTTCTCTCGACCACTATCGAAATTATTTACGGGAGGCTTCATATGAATACGCGCACGGGGCGAGCAGGAATCTTCCTATCTGCCAGCTATAGATTTGGCTTCACGTCGCATTTAGTACTAATTTTTTTAAACATGTAATGAGTCGATACGTTGCTCATTACAAGTTCCAAAACAGACCAAGTAGGCTGATAGTTAAACGTCCACATCCGATGTGTGAACCATCAACAAAAGCGATTTGTGCTTATTCCATATACAGTCGAGAGAGGGTCAAAGTTATGTTAGGTCACTGGTTATTAGAACTGAACGTTACAGCTACCCTGTTGGTAGATCACCACGTCATCAATTCTTTCATTACAATTATATTGCCTCATGCCGGTGAATTATGCTAATAACAGTTCGCTTCCTATATTCGTTTACACCAAGGTCAGTATAGAAACAGCATCGAAATTAAATGTATCTGAATAAAATGCCTCATTTTTATGAACAGGCTGGGCAACTAGCAGAAAATCAAAGATGGAGGAAATTCGTGTTACACCAATGTTCAGATTCCAAGAGGCGACTCCCAGACAGTGACGTAATACAGAAGTGTTAGAAGATATCGTTACGGAAATTTTATCTAAATTTTTAAGCAAAAATTATGATCTTTCTCTCAAAATATATAATTAACTCTCACCATCCATGTAATCATATCCAAAAGCGTTGAATCAGATTCACAGTTTCTCGGGTGAAAGGAAACATTGAAACATTTACCGGCATCAATCTTGTGATGTAACTCTAATTCGACTGTATACATATATTGAGGTGTCCACCTTGTAATACCTCTTGTTAAGAATCAAATTACTTGTCAATTTGCATAAAGCGTTAAGAAAAATATTAGTAACGATTGAAATTGCTGATATGACGAATCATGATATCAACACCGTTGTACCTACGTTTGACATTAATTTTTTTTATTACAAAATTAATATTCTTCAAATATTATTAACAATAAACGAACATACCTAGCCAGTGATGGGTTCAATTTACATGAGTTCTCAGGGTTTTTTATATGTTTTTTCGTTAAGCCCAGCGGGGCGATGAGATTCTCTAAGGAGACACTGGGTTGATCAATACGATATGTGGTAATCAATATTTATGTGGAGTTACCATTTAGCAGAAGGCGCTGAGTCTGCTGTCCGCAGTCTTCCGAGCCGATGATCCATTTTCTGCTGGCCGTCGGAGACCCTTGTTCATCCCGAAGACGACATGTAACATAAGAACCACCATATACCTCGCCAGCGTTAGTACCTGCACATCATGAAGAGTGTCTGAATCTTTGCCACCTGGTTATGATAAGAGATGGTTGACGTGGAAGTCGTTGAATAGGCTGAGATCAGGAGTGGGCAGGTGCAAAGTGAACTTAGCAAGATGGGGCTATGCTGAGATCAATGATATCAAGTGCTACTGCGGTGAAGATCAGACTGTCCAGCACATGCTCCAGTGTCGACTGTGTCCAGCATTCTGTTCGGCAGCTAATCTGTATGAGGCCTCAGAAAGTTCACTGGAAGTGGCCAAGTTCTGGTCCAGTATAATTTGATGTTTGTTATTGTGTAACTGTATGTTTCTGATACGAAATAAATAAAAAATGTTCTCCATCTGTCCGCTGGCAACGCACTTCACCGCACAGCTCACAATCCACTGTACTCTCCCCCACCGCATCACCCTAGCGGCCCCCGCTTTGTTCTTTCACTGAGGGCTACCCACTCCAAGGTCACATACCGTAACACGGCCGAACAATTCCGTTGCCTTTGTTTACACCGTACAGCTATGCGAGTTACGGGTCCGCTTCTCGCAAATATTTCCATGCATTGCAATATAGCAATAGACTACGATGCATATAAATTTACATCCAGTCGACTGTAAAGTCCTTAAAGCTGGGAGAGCTTTTAGGAAGGGGAAGTGAAAGAACCATCAGGAATTCTACTACATTTATTTCGGGAAACCATGTAAAATGTAAATACGGATCACCGGATTGAGTATTGAAATAAACCGTTGGTTATTAAGTAAATAAAATTATTAATTATCATATCAATTTTCAGAGTATGGCCATCTCTTATTGACAATCTATGCTAAAGTGATTTTTATAGTTTCCATCGGCAGAATCTCGTATCCCTGCACGATGTATACCCATGCTATCTAGACGAGTGCACTGTCCTTGGTTGTGGTCTTCACAGCATTCTCATCTGTTTCGCTACTTCAAGGCTTATGTAGTGCTTCAGCTAAATACAGACCTGCAGGTAAGTACGTCTTTGCCAGCTAAGAAGAAAGGGGACGCCACAAGAGGCAAAATTGCTGTACCTATTGTTTTGCAGTTAATCATTTCTGTAAGTTGCACCGTCTCATGTGAGCAGGAATTCATCTTGCCATTTATCGCTGCAGGTAAGAGATTTGGGACAAGAAGATCTCCCGATTTGCAAATTTAGTATTTATTAGATTTCAGGATATCATAACTTGCCTCTAATGTGATATGTATTCTTTCATAAAGATATAATCCTTACATAATGATGGTTAATTTCAGGACCAATATATAAAAGATAACACAGTAGTAGAAGTATACTGAATGAATGGTTAACCTGGTTCCTGGATGACTTGGATTTGATATTGCGGTATAACACATCTAATCTTCAATTAAATGTAATTAACGTCCAGATGATTAAATTTGTGTAGCTTTAATCTCTGATTTGTTCAAATAAAAAGTATAATCAGTAAACATTGGACGGCTCTAGGTCTTTATAGCGTGTATTTTAGCACATTCTGAGTTTTATGGTAAGATTTATGAATTGCGAGTTTGGCGCAATATTAGGATTCACCCGGATGTAATAAACATTGCAACACGATTCTCCGTGGAAGGAAAGAGCGCCATGGGATTGCACAAGAAGAAGCGTCAGTTTGGCGAAGTGCAAGGTCAGTAGTACAACCACCAATAGTGGCTCTATCACCAGTCATCGTCGGAATAAAGATATCTGGTTCAGCTCAAAGGTTTAATTTTGTGCCAGTGTTTGAGATTGGCGTGTGATGTAAGGGGACCATTAAATCCCTGTAATGTTTTGTTGTACCGCTAGTGAATCAAGCTTGCTGGAGGGTGGCCATAGCTGGCGTGAGTAAATCGAGCTGGTATGTGCTGATATCAGCAAGTGCGCCCGTACTCGGCGCTTCACAGCAAGCAGTCGTGGGCAGTCGCTAACAGCCTTGCGGACAAAACAGATGTAGGCGTACTTTTCGTGATTTACTACCTATAGTACAACTTTGGATAGCACCGGTAGCAGCTAACAGCATTGCAGATATATTTTATTCCAGAAATATGTAAATTTTTCTTTGAAATGGCAACTTAATAACGGTTCCTCTTTTTAATAATTTAACAAAATGATTATTATTGTTTTTAATTAATTACTGTATTGAAAATGTTTACTGAGGGTTAATTACTTCCAATTGAAGGTCAAATGTGATCTACGGAAGTATGTAAGTACACACCTGGAAATTGAAATAAGAACACATTGACGCCGGTGTGTAAGACCCACCATACTTGCTCCGGACACTACGAGAGGGCTGTACAAGCAATGATCAAACGCACGGCACAGCGGACACACCAGGAACAGCAGTGTTGGCAGTCGAAGGGCGCTAGCTGCGCAGCGGTTGGGCACCGCCGCAGTAAGTGTCAGCCAGTTTGCCGTGGCATACGGAGCTCCATCTCAGTCTTTAACACTGGTAGCATGCCGCGACAGCGTGTACGTGAACCGTATGTGCAGTTGACGGACTTTGAGCGAGGGCGTATAGTGGGCATGCGGGAGGCCGGGTGGACGTACCGCCGAATTGCTCAACATGTAGGGCGCGAGGTCTCCACAGTACATCGATGTTGTCGCCAGTGGTCGGCGGAAGGTGCACGTGCCCGTCGACCTGGGTCCGGACAGCAGCGACGCACGGACGCACGCCAAGACCTTCGCATCCTACGCAGTGCCGTAGGGAACCGCACCGCCACTTCCCGGCAAATTAGGGACACTGTTGCTGGTGGGGTATCAGAGAGGACCATTCGCAACCGTCTCCAAGAAGCTGGGCTACGGTGCCGCGCACCGTTAGGTCGTCTTCCGCTCACGCCCAACATCGTGCAGCCCGCCTCCAGTGGTGTCGCGACAGACGTGTATGGAGGGACGAATGGAGACGTGTCGTCTTCAGCGATGAGAGTCACTTCTGTCTTGGTGCCAATGATGGTCGTATGCGTGTTTGGCGCCGTGCAGGTGAGCGCCACAATCAGGACTGCATACGACCGAGGCACACAGGGCCAACACCCGGCTTCATGGTGTGGGGAGCGATCTCCTACACTGGCCGTACACCTCAGGTGATCGTCGAGGGGACACTGAACAGTGCACGGTACATTCAAACCGTCATCGAACCCATCGTTCTACCATTCCTAGACCGGCAAGGGAACATGCTGTTCTAACAGGACAATGCACGTCCACATGTATCCCGTGCCACCCAACGTGCTCTAGAAGGTGTAAGTCAACTACCCTGGCCAGCGAGATCTCCGGATCTGTCCCCCATTGAGCATGTTTGGGACTGGATGAAACGTCGTCTCACGCGGTCTGCACGTCCAGCACGAACGCTGGTCCAGCTGAGGCGCAAGGTGGAAATGGCTTGGCATGCCGTTCCACAGGACTACATCCAGCACCTCTACGATCGTCTCCATGGGAGAATTGCAGCCTGCATTGCTGTGAAAGGAGGATATACACGGTACTAGTGCCGACATTGTGCATGCTCTGTTGCCTGTGTCTATGTGCCTATGGTTCTGTCTGTGTGATCATGTGTTGTATCTGACCCCAGGAATGTGTATATAAAGTTTCCAGTTCCTGGGACAATGAATTCACGGTGTTCTTATTTCAATTTCCAGGAGTGTATATTGAAGCCCCGCAGGATAACAACCATTATTACTTCTGCAAAGTATCTGCTTTTGCATAAAAATTTAATACTATACAGGGTGACCCATAAATAGAGATATATACTTTAAGATTAGGTAGACATTATGAAAAAGTTTCTAAATTGCATAGCAACTTATCACTGAGCGTGGTGGGTGAGCAATAAAGCTCTGATCTCGCTTTCGGTAATACGCCGGTTCGATTAACCATCCGACCATTCAGATTTGGGTTTTCCATGGTTTCTCCAAATCACTCCACATGAATGCTGGCATGGTTACTTTAAAAGAAAATGGCCGAATTCCTTCCAGTTCCTTGTCCCCAGTCCTTTTTCGCCTCAAAAATACTGAACTTCGAGAAGGCATATAGCAAAATAATAAAAATAAATAAAAAAATTGGAACGTATCAGGCTGCTTAAAACCGGAGGCGGGATCATGGGCAACTATTCCTCCCCGTCCAAGCGCTCACATTAACAGTTTTGTTTGACGACGAATGGTGACGTTTATGGTCATAGGTTCCTTTGAAATTCTCAAACGTTTTGATGTTTTCCTTATTCTCTAAAATTTTTGGGACACGCTGTATATTTAAGACTTTTTAAAACACATTTAGTCCCTCAATTTTTTTGGTTAGGTTTTACCGGTCTTCAAAGCCATTAGAGGTGGGAACGGTCGGGGGAAGGGGGAAATCAAGGACCGGGAGTAATTTGTCCATCGCCTTTTTGAAGGAATCATCTAGGCGTTCGCCTGGAGTGATTTGTGGTAACAATGGAAAACCGATTGGATGGCCGGTCGGGGGTTCGAACCAATGTCCTCCCGAATGCGACGCCAGAGCGTTGCCGCTTACCCTGCACGCTCGGTTTTTGCCAATTGACTCAGTCATCTATTTCACAGTAATAGAATAAAAGATTTATGTAATATAAAATGTTGAGAACATGATTGAGATTGTGTCAACAAATTTGATTTATTTTACCGCTCTTACTGGTTAGCGAGAATATGAAACGGAAGTGTAGAATGTTGGTTACCGTATCGGTACCTCATTCTTATGTCCTCGTTGCTCAAATTGAAAATCGGTATCGCGGTATGTAACTAAATGAGAATAGACACTTCTCTGCACGTACCACCTCGTACTCGGTACTAAATACAGTACCATGTACTCTACTTTTCCGAATTCGATGTTGAATTCCAGAATGAATTTATGCAATGAAGTTAAGCACAGAGATCACTGTTGTATTGAATATCTGCCACCATGGTGTTATTTTCGTACCCCCTTCTTGTTTAGACATCACGTGCGTAGCTCTCAGACGGTATTTTGGTCCAGCGTTTTCGAGAGGTGGCAAGTGTGATGGTCTACGTCAGGGCTGGCTGACGTCATCACCCCGGTCAGGTTATCGTCCTTATGAGGGTATGGGCAGAGTGCTTTAGTAATGTTCACCAGCTCCGGAAGCACAGGAGCTAAGGCGTCGTTGGTGAAATCAGGTGTCGGCATTCGAGCACGGATACAATTTCCCACTTCCCCCCCTGAACACAAGGTGCGGGATAACAGCTTTGAAAAACTTTTTCTGTCACTGTGGTAATTAGCTACTCAGACCGGCAGGCGCCAATAAAATTGATGCAAGACAAGCTCTACTACCTCAAAGCTGCAAACTAAAAGTGAAAGATGCAGACTGAGAGCAGTAGAAAAAAATCTGATGTGGCCAAACGAGTTTCTTCAAATGTTTGAATAGCCAGTGCTGTGGCTTTTGAGCTACCAAAAGATATTCATTATTTTTCCAGTTCCGATGAAAAAGAGCATCCCTCTTAACTTGATGACGGAGCGGATAATATTTAAGGCTCGCACTCGGCAGGACGTGAGGTAACTCAATGGAATTGTTCTGTTTTCTCAAAATCACCCCATTTGAATGCCCAAACGATTCATTGAAAGTGCCATGGCTGAATTTTCTGATGCTCCTAGCCTCCAGTCCTTCCCGATCCACAATAAGCAGTAAAAGTTGGTTTGTCTCCAATAGAAGCTGCGGTAGATTATAGAAAAAGAGACTGTAGACAAAATCGCAAAACATTCGTGTCAAGGCTCTGAATCGGAAACATACTGCAGATGTTCTGTCCATGATCAGAGCAAAAGTACTAGAAATCGGGGCCAAGGAAACAGGTTATCCACCTTAATTAAAATTATGAAAGCAACTGCAAACTACAACATATACAAACTGAGTGACATGTTTATACAAACCGAAATATAAATCTAAAAATGTGAAGATTTATTAACGTCAAGCCACGTTCTGAAGGACGCTGCCCATTCGATTAAGAACACTACAATATCAATACAAAAAACAGGTACTTTTCCCTCTCTTCTGTTTTCTCTGTTCGATATATTCTACAACACATTAATAATACTAATGCTTCAGGATGTGACATCTGTAGAACAATGGCACAAGAGAATTATAATATTGTAGTTGCATACATCTTATTTTTGCTTTTAATTGAGAAAACGGACTCTTTCATTAAAATTTAGTTAAAAAAAAAGAACCTTACTTGAAAATATGAATCGTGGTATATCTGTTCTTTATTGCAATAACTGAATTGTCAAAGCAGGAATTCTTCTCCTTTTTAATACAATTTTAGTATTTGTTCAGCAACAACTAGTCTAGATTTATGAAATGACCATGCTAGTGATTGATAAACAAACGGAAAACAAAAACAAACAGAATGTCAAGTGGCTGTCTGTTGACGGCATGTTAACCTAATCGTATAACGTGGTACATCATATCTAAGGATTTCAATACCACAGCGTTTTCAATCCCTCGGGATTTTTGCGGGATTGGCACTAACATTTTTTATCGCATATTTTTAAAACATAATTATTTAAAGTATTAACAAATTAAATAATAAAGGTCTGTTAATGAAATTAATAAATCAATTTTATTGTTAAATGATAAAAATTAACATTTAATAATATTTTAGTTGGCAAATGACATTAAAATATTGTAGCCTGTCTTGAAAATATTTCGAGCTTCTCATTTTTTTTAAAAATCTACACCAATTTTTAAATAAATAATAAAAAATACAAAATATTCAGTCTTAGATCATATAATGCACGTTACAACAAATTAAATCAGTTTGAAAACATGGTTTTGATAATGGCCAAGTTTCCCCTATCCCCTCCCCATCGAAATAAACGATCTATAACACCGAGAGAAAGCATTCTATTTTACAAAGTGAATACAATCCGTAAAGTGTAGACTTGGTTCAGAACAAGCTCTCATAAATTTTGGCATTGCACAAGCACGAGACTTGGTCTATTTTTACAAGAATTGTTCTTTTGGGATTCATTAGCATATTTCCAGATTTCTTGACTGATAGTTGATTCATTGCTATTAAAAGAAACTACTTACCAAGACATAAACTGTCAAGTACTTCAGTTTTACTTTAAGTGGCGTAACGTCTTTTTCTAGAGTGGAAATTAATTTTTTATGTAAGAAAGAAGACATTCTCGGCTTATAATTGCAATGAAGTCCACACGGGTGTATCACCGGATTGCGTTGTAAAACACGAAATTTCACACGTGAGGAAGACGGCGGAGCCATGGTGTTTCTACACCCGTACACCCGTGAATACGTCACTATCACGTTTGTTACCATTAGTCGAAATAATAACAGGATGTTGAAAGGACGCATGCTGTTCACTCCAAAATTATTTACTGTGGCGTTTGACCAAATCATCGCAAGAGGGATTAATCGAATTCCAGAGCGGCACATGTAAGCAGACATCTTTCGTCAAGGACCATATGTTTCAAACGCTTTGAGGCGGCTGTCGAGACAACAAGTCAAAGGATATACAATTGCCTTTCGATAACTGCTAAATAAATAGGTATGCAATAGTTAAAATTAAAATAACATTAGTTTCGTATCAACGAGTAATCAAATTTTCAGCTGCAAATACAGGAAGTTGTCACAATTACTTTATCCGGAAACACAGAAAATGGGAATAATGATGCCGTGAATATAAACCTTTTCACTGTGTATTTCAGATGACGTGTGCGACACATAAAAAATATAGTAAGAAAATCGTAATAAATACGCAACATAACTGAAATTATAAAATGTAAACCAAAAAAAAAGTAAGGTTTGATGAATACTTAATAGTTGATCTATTTAATTACGAATGACGAAGGATAACAGAAACAAACGATTATTCACACGAGTCAAATGCCAACTGCAAAGGTACAGGCAAATAGTGCAATACATCCGATAGAGACCGAATGGGGCAGCGAGTCACGCAGACTGAAACGTTTTCGCCGCATTTTGCGGATCCGCTTAATTTTGTGTGGTATCCGCCAGACTGTCTAATGATGCGGGATTGTGGGATCCCGCTTTCCTGGATTGCAATCCCAGTCATATCGCATATTAGCTGTCAAATGATATTAGTTAAAATAGGCTTTCTATTGATCGGCACAGCATTTTTCTAACACAAATTGTTTAGTATTGCCACTTGTTCTATGTTTTTGAGTTACTTTTACAATCCTTCTTAAACAATGGGTCAGTGATAAGAGAAAACGCTGTTTATACTGTACATCCAGTTACTCTTGAAGCAGCTATTACATTACTACTGTTCTATAGTCACATTGCGGATTCTTCAGTTATCAAGTTTTTTTATCGTCATAACCAATTGCAAAGCTCATACGACGGTAACCACATATGTGTGTATTCCATAAAATTCTTATAGTGTCAGAGGTGATTGTTAAGCACATCGTTTGGTAACCTTTTCGAGTCCCTCACACACCTACCCATAACAGAAATGTTCCCAGTCCTTTGTGCCTGAAACGTGTCCTAATCTATAGTACTCTCTTCTGTTGCACCTGTTGCTCGGAACTCGTTACTCAGGATCCATCCACAACAAAGTTATGCCCGAACCTACTTCCCATTCACTCTTCGCCCTTCTTAAAATCACTCCCAATCAAGCTTCTTTATTGTACAAGTTGTTAAATATATTCTACAGCAGCATTTTTCAACCCGAGGATCTTTAAAATCTCAAAAATAATTCTACTGATCACTAACTGATGTGGGTCTAATGTTTTACCAACATGTATTTGAATAACGATTGAATAAAGTGATGAAATGTAGCAGAAATGATACCAATACTAGTAGATTAAATATAAAAAAGGATCGGATGCAATAGGAGAAGTAAGTGAGTTCCGTTACAACCGATGGCCGAAGCAGGAATGATGTTAAAAGCAGAATAGCACTAGCAAAAAGAACCTTCGTGAAAAAGAGAAACCTTTTAGTTTCAAATATTGATCTAGGAATTAGAAAGAACTTTTTAAAACTCTTTGTGTGGAGCACAGCACTTTATGGTAGCGAAACATGGACTTTAGGAATACCCGAAAGAATGAAAATTGAAGCATTTGAAATGTGGGGCTACAGAAGAATGCTGAAAATTAAGTGGACTGACAAAGTAAGAAATGAACGAGTTTTGGAAATGATGGGTGAGAAAAGAAGTTTGTGGAAGAAGCTTACAGAAAGAAGAGACAGGATGGTAGGTCATGTTTTGAGACATGGTGGATTAATTAAGTGGTTGGTGGAGCGAACAGTGGAAGGTAAGAACTGTAGAGGAAGACAGAGATTAGAATATATGAAGCAGATAATTGAGGACGTGGGTTGTAAGGGGTATGTAGAAATAAAGAGGTTAGCACAGGATAGGAAGGGATGGAGGATTGCATCAAACCAGTCAAAAGACTGACAACAGAAATAATAATGATAATAAATATAAAAATAATAATAATAAAATAATTGAGTAACGTGTGGAACGTATTGTATTGTACAATTATAACGTAACGGACCAAAAATCATTATTCGAATTACTACTGAAACACAATGTTGAAACTGGAAGTGAACTAATAAAACTGACCGTTATTTTAATCCTATTATACAACATAATATCATACTCAAGAAAGCAGTCTGTTCACTGTATACCAAATATGGAGTAATTTATTGAAATAATAAACAGCAAGTTCCTAGTGGTTAGAATGTTTTGCTGCAAACATAATTTAGCACATGCTACGTCTAGGAAGTAACTAATTGTTTTGCGACGTGACCTGATTCTACCTGTTCAAGTACCAATGAAGCTCTGTATGAGGCAATATAACAACTGGAAGCATAAAACGTAGTGGGTACTACAGGTGTAGTCTATTTAGATGTGTGAGGCGAGAAGCGATACATTTATATCTGCTTTCTCCCGTGGAGCCTGCAGCCAGCTTCCTGATAGAGGATCAGGAGTCACGCGGTGGCCGCTCCTTATCAGGTTACAACAGGCGTCGTGTGTTGAGCACAACACACAGCCACTGGTCTGCAGGATTACTGAATGGAATCGGCAGTGAATCACGTTAGCCTTACAGTGAATTTAAGTTACGTATGCAATGCAATTTCTGTAGTCTGTTTATTTATAAGGTTACTAGCGGACTCGACAGACGTTGTCATGTTCATACCTTGTAAATCCGAAAGTTGTAAAATTTACTAAATAAACTATAAATTGTTTGGACCGTTTTGTTAAAAAAAAAAAAAAAAAAAAAAAAAAAAAAAAAAAAAAAAAAAAAAAAAAACCACTAACGATTGCGTGCGAGTGTATCTGTATACTATAAACTTAAAAGTGTCTTAAACAATAACAAGAAACAAAAATGTCAAATAATTTTCGTGACAGGTAAGTTCTTTCAGTAGGGCATGTACAAAAAAAAAAAAAAAAAAAAAAAAAAAAAAAAAAAAAAAAAAAAAAAAATAAATCTTTAAATATATTTGATCGGTCAAACGGTGTCAAATATAATTTTCTATAAAGAACATCGACAAAAATTTAGGATGTGAAAGAGGGAAGAGGGGTTGTTTTTTTTAATAATAATAATAAAAAAAAGCTGACAGTATTTTCCTCCTGTGTTTAGTTGGAAATTTCCATAGAAAACGGATAAAAACTATATTTTATAAAGATCATCCGTAAAGAAAATGGGAGGGGGTAAAGAGGGAGAGAGGTTGCGCTTTTGTATAAATTATGGGGTGTAAATGTAGAGGGGGTGGATTTTTTTATTTTCCTAATCTAAACTATTCTAGAATCAACTTGATCACACACGCAAAGTTTCATAAAAACCAGTCCTGCCGTTTAGGAGAAGTTCGGTCACATACACACGGACAGAAGAAATATATATGTAAAGATAAATATGAAGATAGTTTCAGTGTTATATGTCTGACTCCCGAATGTTCTGTGAGACTATTATCAACGTGATGTGATTACCCGACAGGAATTACCTGTGTTTGAACGCCAGGCGCATGATATTTTAGAAGTGGTTCCAAAATTAAGGTAACAACGGCAACGCTATGGTTGCGTCTTCTGCTGGGAACCATTGATGATTGCAAGATACCTTATCTCTCGCTATGGCGCTCCGAACATCCAGACCTCTGCTACCTCTGCTATGCCGATAGTTCTTCTTCTGACAGCGTCAAGTAAAGTTGTAAGCTCTTGCATTCAATATTATTTCAGGTTCGAATTCACTAATGAGCAACGGTGAAATGACCACAGTATAACGTTTCTACCTTTTCTTTATTTTTACGTGATAATATATCGTTCTTTTTTTTAATTTCTGTAGGTGGACATATGCTCAAACGTAAGACGAAATTTCGCTTTTTGTATATACCATGTTATGGTGTAAAACACATCCAGCTATGACATTTTTCTTGATTCTCGAGTAGATGCCAGTATACTGCATTGCAAGCTATCCTGAAGTACGCAGGTTGATGATAGCTACACGCAAACTGATAATACACTTTCGCTGTTGATAACAGAATTTGTTGTCATTAATCATATCGGCCCTGACAATGATGGAGTGCTAATGGTCTTGTTGTTGCAGAAACCTAGAGCCACAACAACAGCTATGTAACATTGATGTATCATAGTGCCTGATAACACAATTCGTGATCATTATCATGTATACTTATGAACGATGGAATTTTGCCAGTCCACTTGCCGTGTTTCTATGCCCCGTGCTGATTCAGTTTAGTGTCACACCTAAACCGTTTGTTGGATGTGTCTAGTAAAGACATCTTCGATTTGTTGTAAATCACAATTTTTATTAATATTTTGAAGTTTCCAACGTTTTATGTATTAATACATATATTTATACGTAAATTATGAGTTGATTTAATAATTATTCCGTTATGAATAATATTTCAATATTGTGTCTGTTGAAAGTTGAGCAAAGTCAAGATTTCAATTGAAGCAAAACACTGAATTTTGTAACAGACTTTTTCGATAGCGTTACCTATGAACCATAATGTGGTATAAACCTTCGTTCAGAATTTGTAAAATAAGGGAAGTATCACTAAAATACAATGAAGCATTTTATATGCAAGCACAATAAAATTACAGAAGTATATGGTGCTCCAAGGTGCTACAAAAATTGAAAAACTTAAACTTCATTATAACATTTCGTTACAGGGCGGAAACATCGATAATTTGACTAAACAATACTGCGCATAAAAGCTGCTGAAACATTTGTAAGGCCAGATAAAACTGTTCACTATGTTCGATCGTTTTTGGAATAAGGATTGACGCAGAAACTCTGTTTTATCCCTTTTGCAGGTATATAAAAATATATATAAGAAAAGATATTGTGCAAACTTATTAAGGTAGGATGAATGTAGACTTCCGGTAAATAACTTTGAATCAAAATGCCAAAGAGGAGCACATGGAACCCAAGAAAATGGAAATAGTTTACATATGATGGTGATGGCTGTAGTGATGTTTTTGACATAATTAGTTTTGATTTTGGTAATAGTCTGATATCTTACTGTGATACAGCACGCCCATTGCCCGTTATCGTAAGGAAAGCTCTTGGTCAAAAAACATTCGTGTAACAAGGTTTTAACAAATGAATCATTAGTGAGGGCTGAAAGGCCTTGCATGCCAATCGTACAATGAAGTAAGACAGATTATCGCTCGTGTTAAATATAAGCCCGGGTCTAGCAGTATTAAGTGCGTATTGAGACATCTGTCGACAAACAACATTTAGCCGGTAATCTTATGTGTGAGTAAGATATTAACCCGCACCGAAGCTGGGAAAGTTGTTGCTCCCCGGCTGAAAACTAGATAAATCATTCAGTTATTCTGCCTGTAGCAGGTATGATAATGATTCTGTGTCATTCGCTAATGTATTCGTGTCCACTTATGTTATACCTTTGTATATTTTTACATTTGGAAGTTAATTTTTTGCCTTTCCGACTGGTCCTACAGCATATCTTCTGTCACTTCCCTTAGCAAACGCTCGCTTCTGCTTTTCGTTCTTGATCGTGGCCATCCAAGAATCTTTCTTCCACTCTTTCTTTAAGTGCATCTTCGGTGACAATGTTATTAAGAGCTAAGAGCTAAAAGTTATACCGTTAGCCTGGATAAGGTTTTAGTATACTTTAATGTAACCACACTAGATTAAATCGAGAGATTGTTTTATCCATGAACCATTCAATATGTGGTGAATTTAGCTGATTTTTTTTTTCGCCTTCTTTGAATTACTAGTTAAACTCTGTGAAGTAATGGCAATTAGGGCAATGAATAAATTACTCCCGAGTCTAGCCATCAAACTAATCAACAGCACTTGTATTGGAACATGGCTTTACCGTGACTACAAGTCATACTAGAGACGTCCTTATTACTACGTCATCCGCCTGACATGCTGAGCTACGTACGAAGAAACTGGTTTGTCGTTGTTGGAATAGTTTGTTAAATTCTTGATCGGAATTTTTGTTTTCCAGAAAACTAATTCAATTACAACTAGGACCGACACTACAGCCTTTCTTTGAACACACTTGCCATAGTATCATTCACTCTAAAACAAAAAATTTCGATCCTTTGTTGGTAGTGTGAAATTACTGTTAATACTAAAATCTAACCAGTCAAATTCTTTCCCTCTCTGTAGCCTCCCTTCAGTACTACATTCCACCTCGGCCGAACAAATTGAAAACATAGGCGAACATTTTAAGTTCCATCTTTCTATTGAGATATATTCACAGAATACTGTTCGTGTAACTGACAAGGGGGGGGGGGGGCATGACCTTGGGATTTTATTTTGGGATGAGACTTTGCGTAATAATTGTACCCCTTTAGGATGTTTACCTCCTGCAATCGTAAGACGCAACGTTGAATAGATTCGGAGAAAATGGCCTTAAAAAATTCAAGCAAAGTCTCATCCCAAAATAAAATCACAAGGTCGTGCCCTCCCCTTGTGAGTTACCTATAGTGCAGGGGTGGCCAACCCGCCGTCCGCTGGCGCATGAATATTTTTCCGGCCCGCGAGATTCATTACACTTTAACAAAATATGTTTATTTTATAGTGGCCAATGTACTAAAAAATACAGTATTTGTGCATCCATATTTTCCACATATATTTAATTTATATTTTTATATATAATTTTTAGTATTATATACTTTTTTAAATTTGCGTTTAGTATCATTATTATTATAGTATCTATGTTTACATGTAAGAATAATAGTAATCACAATAATAATAACTCATTATTATTCAATTTTTCACTCAAAAAAGTCTATAGTGGGTCTAAATCTAATAACTGGATATATAACGTTATATGCGTCCCGCGGAGTTATGATGCGTTTCCAAAGTGGCCCACTAGATCATTTGGGTTGGCCACCCCTGCTCTAGTGTGTACTGTAGGTGAAAAGAATGTACTCTTTCTAATAATGGCTAGCTGAGGAATTTATTAATAGTGTCACGTGCGTGAATTACTACAGGATTGCAGGAACTGATTGGGAAAAAAGAGAACGACAGTATGGCGAAAAATTAGATAAAATTGTTTAGAAAATGTAGTCAAGGTCGTGCAGTTTCAGGCTCAGTTCCCTAATATTAATATACTACATATCTTGTAAATATATGTTACAATCAACGATCCACGATAGTTTTAAATCCACTCCTCCGAACTGAGTCATGTTTTGCTCAATCTACCACAGTTTAAATGTGTCTCCCGTCTCAGAGCGTTAAAGAAATTTCGAAAGAAATTAAATAAGAATCGACGGTACAGGAATCACTAATATGGCTATCGAAGTGGCGGTAAAAATAAAGATCTCTAAAGAATTTTCCCTTTTCTTAGCCGTTCGGTCAGTGGAAACGTCGACTAAATATTTGACAAGACGTAATTTGCCATCTGCCTTTGCGAGGAGGTGTATATCAGAAATTTAATTTCTTTTGGGTCTACGACAGACATACAGATGGAGACCGGCATTATGTGTCGCATCCTGGCTTTGATCGTAATTCTCTCTGTTGGCTATATGGATTTTTTTTTTTTTTTTTTTTTTTTTGTAACTGCTTTACGTCTCTTTTTAACATCGAGGTCTTTAGAGACGGGAAAGGATGGGGGGCAAGGATGGGGGCAAGGAATGAGGAGGAATTCGGCCATGGCCTTTTGAAGGAAGCATCCCGGCATTTGCCTGGAGTGATTTGGGGAAACCATGGAAAACCCAAATCTGGATGCCCGGACGGGGATTCGAACCGCCGTCCTCCCGAATGCGAGGCGAGAACGCTAACCGTTACACCACCCCGCTCGGTATGGAAAAAGAGTATGCACCACTGTTTATATTTACTCGTCCGTCGGATTACAAATAAGCAAATAATAGGAGGACTGAAGGAAATCGCCGTTCATGAAGGGAGGATCCCTATAGAAAACTGAACTGTGGATGACCAGTATCCAGCTCCTAAGAAATGTGGCGCCCAAACATTATCACAGGCTCGGTGGTAGCAGTCAATCCGTCGACCATAGTGCATGTTCTTGTATTCTCTTCCAGCGGAACTTGTCGAGTTTTCGCGCCAGGTTCCCGGGTTATGGCGTAATGACGCTGATGGCTGTTGGCTAGTGACGTCACGCGAGCAACTTGCGGGTGTCCCGGGAGGTGGCGAGTCTCGCCACTGCTGATGGCCCGGCGTTAACACCGCAGCGCAGCGTGCTCTATTAATTCGGCGTCGTGAACCTAGTTAGGGCAAGTTCAACAGCCGCGCCAACTTGCCGCTGCGGCGCGACCAGTTAGACGCCCGTAATAGCCTCTAAAAGCTCTGCTGGCTCCAACTGCGCTCACACGCACCCTGCCGAGTCGGCCGCCCACGCAGAACACGCCCTGCGTCTGCAGGAGGCAGCGGCGTTCACTTGGCGGAGTCACCAGACGCTCCAAGAGGAAGACCGTGTTCTTTCTTGAAACAACTTAGGTTCAGCTAGAGCTCTGTTATCCCATCTTCGACGTGCGGCAGTAATGATAGAGGTGGGGGGAGCGATGGGGAGTGGTCAGCTTCACGCTCTAGCCAACTTTACCTCTCCCCACGTTCGCTATCTTGGCGTTCGTTGTTGTAGTTTACCGTCTGTGAGCAGGTGCACTCCGTAGTACAATTAGATACCTTTGTGTCAGACTGGATGTGTAGCCTGCACAGACTAGCTGGTGAGGA
Source organism: Vandiemenella viatica (assembly GCA_031002005.1). NCBI lineage: Eukaryota > Metazoa > Arthropoda > Insecta > Orthoptera > Morabidae > Vandiemenella > Vandiemenella viatica. The sequence continues at coordinate 43,098,738 of JARYHS010009186.1, read as the reverse complement.
TAATAGGTATAACGGTGGCATACCGGTGACTGGCTACATTCCTAAAGCCGCGTTCCCACGATCTCTTTTAACGGAGGCGGGACGGGACGGGACCTCATTAGCCGAAGTGTAGGGACGAACGCGTGCCGCAGGTTAGCCTTAACTTACCTCGCCGCCACCTACCTACCACGTTGCCTAGTGTCGTTTGGCACAGAGCACTTTACAGCAACAGAAGGGGTGCGCACCGCTGCTGCAAACCGATGACAACAGCGCACCGCTACACACGCCTGTGATGTTTACCGATACAGAGTGGGTAGCTGCGTCTCATCTCCGCTAGCAGAGGCGGCCATGTTCCCATGGCGTGTTGTTGTGTATTCGTCCAGTCCCGTCCCGTCCCGCCTCCGTTACAAGAGATCGTGGGAACGCGGCTTAAGCCGTGTGTATAGGGACCGGCTTTAGGGGGAGGGGGGGAAAGCGGGTCAAATATATCACGGCCCAGCGGGCTGAAGGGGGGCCCGATGACATGCTGGAGGGTTCCCCAGGCCCAAGAATCCGACCAGAAAGTGGTCACCCATCTGGCCTGAAGGAGGGCCCCATGCGATGAATTTGCCACGGGCCCAAACCAGTTACGTTACTGCTAAGAACGCTTACCCCAGGCACGAGAATCCCAGCACCGACACTGGGCTGGCAGGGTCTCGCATGCTAGTGGTACTGTGTGGGTAACGCAACGGTGAAGACAGCGTGCGCATGATTGCAAGATGAACGTGGGTTGCTGCGCGATTCAACCGGGGGAAACAAAGTGGGTGCGTCTGTTAATTCTTGGGTGTTTCTGTTCTGTTGCACTTGTGTTCTATGGTGAAAGCCGAGAAGACATGTTGGGGTGGTCGTCTCCGACGACGATCAATTGTTGAAAGAAGCTCGTATGAAGGGCATATCTACGAGTTGCGTAAAAAGTTGGCTAACCATTTTTGAATGAAGACATCGCGTCGACTAACTCCAAGCACCGCAGCAGACGCCGTCTCTTCAGACTTGTAACCACGGAAGTTGTGATCACCGAAAATGACATTCCTAATGACTAAACCCAATGTCGCCCTAGAGATACCTCATTATTCTCGCTGAGTACAGTCAATGTGTATAAGAAACCTGAAATTATATAACAGAACTCACTATTCGTTCGATTGGCTGAGAGTTTTATGTTAATTTGCTTGCACGCCTAATTAAATATATATATATATATATATATATATATATATATATATATATATATATATATATATATATATATATATATATATATTAATTTCTGATGAATTTTGCTTTTCTAATAAATGTAAATTTATGTTAAAACGTAAGCATAGCCGTATTGATGATTTACAAAGCAATATCCCTATCTCTTTCATCATTGAATTGTATAACTGATAATATTCTTTATGATAATGTAAACGGAACAAAGGTAATTTAATTTGTATGAAGAGCGGACACCTCAGTTAAGGACGTTAATTTTCGATGATTAATACTCGACATGTCGAGGATCTAACTATGTCTTCTCAGGCGCTGCAGTACCTGAGGTATCCGTGTCCGAGTATAGCCGGTTATGTGGTTTCCCTTTGCCCTCCCCTTTGTGACTGAGTTAGTAAGTGCTATTTAAGTTTATATCGCTGCGATGATGTGTGTTGTGTTGAATGTGGGGGGTTCTTTGTATTTTGGATGAGATACGAAGGAAAGGAGAGGGTGTCATCAGCCCATTCAGGCCAGGTTGAAGGGAGGAGAGCGGCAGCGACAGTGGCAACACTGCTGTGGAGACACTATGCAATGGAATCTACTTTTGTCGCTGATATCACACGTTGTTGACATACCTACCTTACCTCCGAGCAAATGGACTCGCCCGTACCACGAAACCGGCGTGCGCACAATCGAGGGAAACGCAGTCACTTGTGAGCGAGCGGTCTAACGTTATTGTGTCATTATGTTTTCGAAAAAGGAACAACGGAGTTGGATCAAAATTGAATGTGCCAGAGGTCGTACAGCACGACAGTGTCATCAAGGTCTTCAAGTGGCGTGCGGGTAATCAGCATTGTCGCACAGAACAGTGGCACGTTGGGTAAAAGCCTTCAACGAAGGTGGGCAAACTGTGACAGACGTGCATCGGGCAGGTCGTCCTATAGCGTCTGAAGAAGAAGTGCATACTGTTGCCGCGCTAGTGGACAGTGATCGATGCCAGACGATTCGTGAACTCGCCTACGAAACCGGATTAGCGCATACGACTGTGCTTCGCATCCTGAAGGAACGCCTGGCTATGCGAAAAATTGCATCAAGATAGGTTCCACATGTATTTACGGAAATGCTGAAATCGATGCGTTACGACGCTGCTCAGACGCACTTGGAGCGCTATGAGCGCGAAGAAGAAGGTTTCTTACGCCGTATCGTAGCACTGGATGAGATATGGGCCACAACGTACGAGCAAAAACTGAAACGCCAATCCAACGAATGTCATCCCCCTATGGGTCGCCGTGAAAGTCGCAAGTGCGTCAGAGCCCCAGTACGACTGTGATGGTGTTACCCTAACGCATTACGTTCCTCCACGGCAGACCGTCAATGCACAGTATTACAGTTCGTTTTTGGAGCATCACCTGCGATCAGCTTTGTGAAAGAAGCGGCAACACTTTCTGCGCAACCCACCCATCATTTTGCACGACAATGCGCGGGAGCATACAGCGCAAGCTGTGGCTGCTCTGTTCGGTCGATGGGACTGGGAAGTACTGAAACATCCACCCTACTCCCCAGACTTAGTCCTTGTAACTTTGATTTGATTCCGCAGATGAAGGAACCACTTAGTGGCATTCGGTTCAGAAATGTTCCAGAGAATCGACAGGCAGTAGACCGCTCCATTCGCACCATCAACAGAACAGGCTCTGCTGACGATATACTACGCCTTCCACATCGCTGGCAACGGGTTCAACACAACGCTGGTGTCTACTTTGAAGGAAAATAACAGGTGCAAACATGTAACGCTTTTGTATCGGTTGTGAATAAATAGTTGCCACTATTTAAGTTGCAACCCTCGTATATTTCGGGGTGTGTCGTTGCTCACGAAGACAGAAATACAGAAAGATGTGACTGAGTTCGTACAGGCAGCCGCAATAAAAGAATCACACGTTTCTATTTTCCTGAGAAAGCTGAAGTCCTATATTTTATGAATTTTGTGCAGTCCTCCTATCTTCATTAATGCTGAATTTCAAGTCTATTTTATATTTTCTTTCATTTCCATAGTCATATCGCCTCACGGGATTCTTTCAGCTTCATTATTGCTCAGATATGTCGTACTAATTAGTTACTGTTGTTGATGGAAGAAGAAGCAAAGAAAATTTGTAATACATATGGGATATTTCAGTCTCCAACTGTCGAGCGTCTAGTATCTGAAAAGTGCTCACCCTCCTGCAACTCTCCCCTCATTATTGCATCAGATATAAATGTAGGTAACTCTCTGTGATAAAAAAAACTGGGCATACTGGTGTGTTGAAACAGAATTTCAACGATGGGAATAATTTTCTCCCTCCACATTTTCCATTTAATCGATGTAAGTACCTCTTGGAACAAAATATCAATACGTTCATTTTGGCAACTGGTCGCCATTCTTGACAGCCGTAAGCTTCCAATGAGAGATTAACAATGTTTTGTCACGTTGGTCTGCAGTGCCTCGAAGTGAGTATGTTCACTTTCGTGTTGAACACAACTGGATCACTAGTTATCTTATTAAAAGTCGGTTTATAGAAAAGTAATCAAGTCTCTTTTTTTTTTTTTTTTTTTTTAAAAAAAAAATATTTGGGCTACTTTATAGTACTTAACTAGTGGCTCGATTTCAGGTTCTCCTTGCTCACCTCCTCGCCTCCCGTTGTCAACTCTTCAGAGTAGACCGTTGTGTACAGAATTTCTCGATGTGAGGAAGGATAGGGGATACCACAGAAAATATTAGAAATGAGCTTGGAACGAAAGACACCTACAGGTAACCAAGACGCATATAGTTGAAAGGAACAAAGAAGAACCTGTATGAAGATGGAGCAAGTTTGATGCAGCGAAATCGGAGAGTAGATGGTCCTTAAGGGAATTTCAGAGGGGACTTTGTTCGAAAACTGGTTTCAAGCAGTCGAAAATAATTTTTGCTTAGCGTGCTAGTGACTTCGCCGACTTCTAGGACATTAGAGGAGTGAAAGGTGTGGAAGAGAGGAACAGCAAGGAATTCGACCATGACGTTTTGAAAGAACCATCTAGGGATTTGCCTGGACTTGAAAGAAAAATACAGTCAGAGAAGCTGAAATTCCTATAAAGTCACTATATGAACGAGCATATTAAAGGGGATGTAAACATCATTTTAATTTACAAAATAAATTAAAATAAAAAATACTGAATAAGTTTTACAATCTAAAGTTATAAGAACACGTAACTGGCATGGAGAATACAAAACTTCATTAATATCCAAAGCAAGCCGAAGTATCGAAAGACGATAAAAAAAATTGTCTATTGAAATAACATGTCATACGCCCAAATACCTTTAAGATGATATTTATAATCAATGCTAAATCTGATCTGCTTAATTCTAAGAACAAAATATGTATTAGTACCAGCGCAGCGCTGGGAAACTTAAAATTGATGGAACGATCTATAGAGATGCTGCGCTCAGTCTTGTTGGCCAGTTGTTTCTCGACCACCGAGCTGTAAGCAATCCGCCGCATTTCCTCTCAATTTCCGCCATCGCCACGTCGCAGCAGGAAGTGAGCTCTTAAGTAGAGGTTTCCTCCTTTGTCGTCTTGGGAGTGCAGCAGAAGACCTTCAGGGATGTAATATTTCATCCTCAGCCTTACGCCCAGCTCGTAACTTCTCCAGTTTTTCTACCCTCATTTCTTGTCGACAATTCCTTCGAATAGAAGCCGTGTTACCAGCGACTTTTGCTTTAGAGCATGTCTCCGCAGCCGAGCAGACTTTTCATATCTTTGTTTCTCTTCAAAAATGTCATATCGAACGATGGCCGTCTTTAGTAACGAGCTTCGACCTTTCGGACATTGAACCGTGGCATTACTGGCGGAAAAACATCGAAAAGTGCAAACACAGCAAAGTGATTCAGCAATTACATAAAGTAGACGTAAAGTTTGAGATTTCGTGTTTTTTTTATTTTTATTATGATAAAGGAAAGTTTCGCTCTCCTCAGTTATTTTACCTTCTAAGAAATTTACGAATTTTGCGTTGTTTACGGGTTATGATTAACAGAAACTTAATAACTATGCAAATTCGAAAAGTTTAAGGTTTCATAGCTCAAGAGGGAATCACTAACGGAGGGATAGGCAAATGGGAAAATCTATATGGGTTCCCTTTTTCTATCAGGAGTCACGGAACCATAAAAACCGACCAAATGCAAAGTCAACCGTCATGGATGTATGGTTGCATTCTCTAATGACCTTCACAGAAATGAATATGATAGGTAAGACGTCAGTTACTTGGCACAATTGAATAATTTCCATATATTCTCAGGTATGAAGATGGTCTCCATTCAAAGCCTTTCCAACATGGGGTCACGTTTCCGCTGGCACCATGACTAGAATAGCTCAATTCCATCCCAGAAATCACTCCAGGTAAATGCCGGGATGGTTCCTACAAAAAGGCCATGGCCGAATTCCTCTCAAAGCATATGATATATATATATATTGTGCGACATATTAGACGTTCGAACGCATATTCAAACGGAACTCATTCTGAGAACAGCCATAATTCTATGCTCAGACACAGTAAAAAGCGCTATCATTACCCAACGCGGTATCATAAACAATACGGACTGACAAGTAGACTGCGCGAAGCGAGCGTCGGTCACCGGAAGCAGTGACACGGCGCAGTACTTCTGTCAAGAGAATGTATTAGCAGCAGCTCCCAGAAAATCGATGGACACGCGTATATCAGCGGCGAGGCGTTGTATCGGGACAGCGCGATAAAAACAGGAGATGGAATTCTGTGTCAACAGCGACCGAGCGAGTCGATAGGAGACAATATTACATCCGCGATTTGACACACGCGCAATGGACCGCTGATCGACTGCGGCCACAGCAGGCGAACTGCGGAGCTTAATGGACTGAACTAGTATCTTTGCTGAATCATATAGGATTTTTTTTTTACGTGATAACGTCTATTCTCTCCTTAACTATGGCGATAGCCGGTCAAAATGTCTTGTGCCAGAAAACACCATCAGATTTGAATCGTTAATAACTACGAGACTAATAATTCGTTAATAACGGTTGACCTCGCAACAGGTAGAGCGTCTCTGTGCGAGTTTTTTTGCCAGTGATGTTATCGTACAAGTGTGCATTTTGATTGTGTCGAATTATCGTTGAGTAATGTTATAAATTTTTGTAGCGTGAAAACGCGTTCAGCTAGGACTTTGATTCAAGTTTCATTTTAAACAGCTCCCAAAGAACTAGCAGCCATAATGAGATAGTAATAATAATAATAAAACATTCGTCGGATAATTAGTAAAGATCGATATTAAATCGAAAATTACACACAAATAAAAGATGTTGTCTCGTATGAGCCGTAAATATGCTCGGAATTATATAAAACGCAATTTAGAACAAAGCTACCCAATACATCCAAAAAGTCAGGATCGAATAAATGCGAGAGATACGATAGTGTCGATAAGAAAGTCAAACATGCACTCACACTGCCCGGATGACGTCACAGAGAAAACAAATGCTGCAGCACGAACTTACAAATACATGCTCTACCCGTTGGACTTTCCAACTTAAAGCAAGTGATTTTTTAAATTTAAATCCTTTTCATTATTATTATTATATTTAACTAATTATGATCGATATAATGCTCCCGCGGCAATTTCCGTATATATTCCGTACGATTTTTAAATATTTTCACTTTAAAATCCTTTAAAGTGTGAGGTATATCGTTCATCACTGCCTTACTTAATTTGTTACATGTACAAATGCGTTTTGCTTGAAATCAAATGCTAATTTTTATCATGGTCCTCTCTTCCCTTCCACATGATGTTTCTAAACCTTCCGTTATATTTATTAATGCCTAATCATCAGCATATGTATGTATATGTCCACAATTCTCTTAACCTGCCTTCTACTCTCCAACTATTTCTAAGAAACTCTTTTATGATTTTACCACGAAATTAAATGGAAAGTCATCACCGTGGACCCGAAATGCGCCTGTCTGCGAAACATGTAACTATATTGAGCACCAGATAAGTAGATAAGTGTATTTTTGTTTGTGAAATGTTCGGTTCATGATGCGGAGATTGTGTACTGTCCAAGCATTCGCCTTGATTATTGTCAGAAATCGCTTAAAAACCGCAAGTAGGACGGGCGTTACGCCGGGATCAGGACTCGATTCCGGACCCGTTATACCTCACCGATCCATTGCGATGACTTCTTAACGCACGCAGCTACAATTGAGGGTATTAACAGTCTGTTATTAATTACCTTCATTTTAATTTACGCCTCGTAAACTATGAATCAGTTTCTCAAAGTGTTTTGTATGCCCGAGGGTCGGTAGGACTGTATCATAATGGTATGGTAGTAATATCTTTGTTGTTGTTGTTGTTGTTGTTGTTGTTGTTGTTGGGAGTTAAGGGCGCGTCGACGGCGAGTTAATTAGCGCCCTAGTAATATCTTTGTTCGGACGTATGGTACCAATTAAAAGTAGGAACGAGCATCTCAGGGAGTAGTAATCAACGTCCCATTTATATCTCATACGCTGCGGGCCTATACTGCTTAGTAGCAAGTTCACTAAGAGATTACCTAGCGTGCTGGGTGAGCTATTAACACTTTGGCCTCGCATTCGGGAGGACGCCGGTTCGATTCCCCGTCCGGGTATCCAGATTTGGGTTTTCCATTGTTTCCCGAAATCACTCCAGGCGAATTCCGGGATGTTTCCTTCAAAAGGCCATGGCTGAATTCCTTCCCGTTTCTTGTTACCAGTCCTTTCTCGCCTCTAATGACCTCGAAGTTGAGGAGGCGTTAAAAAAAAATAATAAAAAAAAAATAAAAATAAAAAAAAAACCACACACAAGGGATTATTAAATTATTCCGCTGTTGACAAGGTACCCGGTTCGAATTCCAGTGAAGAGTCATCTAGCAGGATTGGAGGATTGGAGACTGGTGGCAGACGATTCCTAACCACCAGAGTGTTTACTAAAAGTGTGGGGTGAAACCTTAAACCTCGCAGTAGTGCGTATGTAGAGAGTTCGTATCACGTTGAGAGTGGTAAGGCTCTGGCCACGCATTCAGAGGTCGCCGGTTTGAATCCCCGTCCGGTCATCCAGATTTCGGTTTTCCACCGTTTCCCGAAATCTTTGCAGGTAAATGCCAGGATGGTTCCTTTAAAAGGCTATGGCCGAACTCCTTCGCGTCCCTTGTTTAGTGCTGCTGCGAAGTTCAGATTTTCATACAGGTCTCAGATTTTTACAAATTAGTCCAGCTACGTGTGCAGTACAATATCAGTAAAATCAGTTCCCGAGATGGAAAATTAATATTTTCCGGAGAGATCCCACCTTCAGGTCTGCTCGGTGATCACACGCCTAATTCAACCTTTAGATTTTCTGTGACCTTTAATTTATTAACTGTGTTATGATGTTTCTTCAGCATATAATAATTTTGTCTTTTCGCACGAAACAAAAAAAAAAAAAAAAAAAAAAAAAAATTGTTGGTCGCGCACCTCCCTATCAGCACAGGAGTTAAGGAGCGTCCATTAACTACGTGGCTCGATTTTGACCTGTTTTAAACCCTCGCTCCCTCTCCCCACTTAGCCCAACGTAGCTTTTGTCTTTAACTCCCCCACCCCCTTTTCCCCCTCTGTGTGGAACGTAACTTTTTTCCTACTAATTTTAGAAGATATTTTGTGTTGTTTTCTCTTACAAAAATAACGATAAAACACTTGATCCACACTTTTCTTTTTCTCTAAAGCTATGGGAGAAAGACAAAGTTACGCCATTTTTTTTATTTATAAGGACATTCTGTACCACCAGAAAATACGACCGGTTGAGACATTTTGTTGGATCCTTTGCTGGAGTGAAAATGGGTGAATGCATCCAACGGTAGTCCAATAAGAAGGTCATTAAAGGTGGTATATGACTGGGCTGCTTAAGCGAATTTTAGTTACCGCATGCATAATGTTTATTGGGGATTAATGCGCCGTCACATGTCGGCTAGCTCCTATGTTCCAATTATGACTTCAATAATCACACGCACGTACGGCACTGTCAGTATAGCGTATCTAAAATGCGATGATCATTAAGTGACGGAAATTAATACCTTTAATTTAATTTAATTGAAACGTAGCACACGCTCCGGTGACAATTTCCCTATACACCCATCTTACCTCTTTTATGCATCCAACTACATTTCCCCTTTACAAATTATAACTTTAAATTCTTTCAGCGATTTAAGCAAATTATGCTTCATTTCATTTGATAACGTATTCCAATCCCTGACACCCTTACCTAAATATGACAATCTTTCTACCCCCTTGTGCCTAAAATCCAGTACCAGATTGTGGTCATGGTCAACTTTTCCCTTCCATGCACTACTTTTCATACCTACTGCAATATCCATTCCATGCCTCATCACCAGTATACGACCAGTACACTCCCATGCCCCTCCTCATCCTCCTCCTGTCATGCATTGAATCGCATTTCAGCTCTTTTATCATATCAGTTACTGATTGCATTCTGCAATAATTTCCAGAAACAAATAGAGCACCCCTTTTTTTCCACCTCTCCAACTCCTGTATTTGATACTCAAAATGTCGGTCCCATACAACACTACCATATTCGAGCAATAGTCTGATCAAAGTTTTGTAACCCAATTCCTTTACTTCTCCCCAACTAGATATCCTTTCCTGATCACCCTGCAGCTGTTTACAGTCCCCTACCGTTTTGATCCTTTTACATAGCATAGTATCACCTGCAAATAATCTAATTTCTGATATTAAACAATCAACACAATCAACCCAATTATTCATTACAACAACGAATAGTTGCCGACCCCGGCAGCGTAGGGGATAGCGTGCTAGCCTCGCGTTGCAGGGGTCGCCGGTTCGAGTCCGGCCTTGGGCATGGGTGGTTTTAATTAAGTGTTGTGTTAGTCTTGTGTCGTCTATACCACGGAGAATCTATAATACATTGAGCGATCCAATACATACTTGCGAACTACAAAATTACATAGTGCTGGCTGTATGGCCTCGTAGCCAAATGCCAATTTAAAAAAAAAAAAAAAAAAAAAAAAAAAAAAAAAAAAAAAAAAAAACAATGAATAGTAATGGTCCCAATACGCTACCCTGTGGCACTCCCATTTTTACATCCACTTTTTTTGTTACTGCATTTCCTACCTTAACTTTCTGTTTTCTACCTTTTTAAAAATTCTTCTGCCCAGCAAATCACTTTCTCATCCTCTCCAATAATAGTTTTAACCTTATTTACTACCATTTTATGGATCACTCTGTCAAAAGCCTTGGAAAGGTATAGTGCTACACTATCAATTTGGCCTCCGTTGTCCATTTCATATGAAATATCTTGCATGTATCCTAATGCTGTTGAGTATTCTTTAACCTACTGTAAATGTGACAAATAAAATGAATGAAAAGCCACGTAGCTTGGGTCCTGTCTCCCCCTGCCCCCACGAAGTCCTGTGTAGCTTTTTACATTCCCTCCTTTCCCCTTTGACCAAGCCACGTAGTTTCCCTTAGGGAGTGTAGTCGTAATATTGTAATCAATACAGGTCACTACTGCGAGGAAACTTACTGCACGCCGAGAGCGAGAAAGTTCTCTTGTGGTATCCGGTCGTTCGTAGTCATGTACAGCCGCGGGTTACTTTGTTGTATGATATCCTGGCAGGGTGTGGCTAGCCCGAGGTCCAGGAAGAAGGTACTGTGTGGCATTCATCAGGCTGGAGAAAACGCCTCACACACACACACACACACACACCTCGCCGGTCGCTCTTTTTCTCGTTTTTGCATACAGTGCATTGTGTCTAGCGGTGCGCTGACCAATTACGCAACCGACATTTAGCAGCTGCGTCGGCTTCCTTAAATGCAGCCCTCCTCACCAGGCGCTCTTACGAAACAAGTAGCTAATGGTCCCTTCTCCTCGACACACGCACAGTAGATTGCTCTGGCTGCTGGACGTTTTAATACCCCTGCGGCACCTTTCACTGCCTCGTATGAAGAGCTATCTTTCTTCACACGAACAATAAGTAAATAGGTCACGAGAAATTTTCCCGACAACATGCCCTCGTCTGATCAGACAGCGGAAATCAGCTTCGACACTACCTGTTCTCCAGCGCGTCTAGCTTAACTCGACCGCTGTCAACTCGAAAAGGCAGTTGTAACTGTTTTCTTTCCAGATAAGGATGAAGGAATCTTAATGTGTTTTGCAAAATAAATAGCCTTTTTCATTATACACGAAACAACAAAGGTGTACAACATTTTTATTTGGTTCAGAAGACTGTAATGATGGATTCATAACTCCTGATTTATGTAATTATGCAGAATACAAATTTATGTACTGAGAAGATTTGTGTTCACTTATATGAAAACATATTCCACAGTTGTGTATTCTTCATATTACTTCCAATGAAGTTTTGTAATATTCTTCTGCAAATAAACAGTACATAAAGTTTTATAAATTTAATAATGAAAAATGAATGTGGGGCATAAATAATAATTGCCGGAAATAAAAGACTATAATGAAATTGTTTAGTTAATGTTTTATTTCATTCTTAGTATCGTATCGCATGGCATCCGCGGCAACCCAGATTTTGGTTTTTCATGTTTTCCTGAAATCACTCCAGGAGAATGTCGGGATGGATCCTTCAGAAAGCCATGGCCAAATTGCTTCCTGTTCCTTGTCCCCATTGCTTTCTCCCCATTAATAGCCTCAACATCCACGAAACGTTCGGTAATAAGTAAATAAATGTGTAACTCATAATTGTTGATTTTAAAATTTGACTTGTGTATAATAATACGTATTCAACGATCTAGCAACAGATATTAGTCATAATTTCAAATTTCAGTAGGAACTCTTCATTGTGCAGCATCGACTTATTCCAGCAAAACCATAATATTCATGACGCTTACTGGAGGATCGTGTGTTAGAACACCAGCTACTGATAACTGCAACGCATTCCTTGCATTAGTTTTGTTTGGAGTGCAAGAGTCGTGCTAAATGCCCAGAACAAAAGATTTCTTACCTATGCTTTGAATTTAATGAGAATAGCAGTTACGTTTCTAGCACTAATAGAGGACTAACGATATCCGTTGTTTTGAACAGCAGATATCTGCGGTGTACGATAGATTCCACGTAGAGAAAAGCTAAATCTGACAGCTTTTAGAAAATTTTGTATTTTATGCTAAAATATAAATCAAGATCTACATGTCGCTTATTCAGCATAACCGTGACAGGCCTAGGAATTATTCATGAACCCCTTCCTTCTTCCGCTCTCAAAATTCCATGTTTTTTTATATATAAATCCACGCGCGATAAAGTTTGACTGTGGAACTTAGCTACTTCGGTCCGAAACAGTTCTCTGGTGGGGGACTTTCTTTAAAACTTGAGGGTCAGAGAGGCACTTTTTCATTACAACAAGAATAAAAATTATCTTGAGTGCTGCTCGAAAGCTTATCCACTCTACCGTTCATAATCAAGTTACGCGTCGTATTGTTTCGTCGGATATGTGCAACACAGAATGATGGGGTTAGACAGAAATGGCCGTAGAGAGGAAAATGTACGCTTTTCATCAGTAATTAAAATCCTACTTCAGGCTTATTAACAATACCTACACACATCAGTATCACGAACAGGTTCATTGGATTCGTTGATTTTTCGAAGTAAAGAAAAATCTCAAACAGACCTTTGTACTTCTTGATACGTGTAAAATAAGATTCCATGTATTTTATTGCTTCGTTGTTCTTTGCTAATGATTGTAACATAGCGTCATTATTTCGATTAAATAGCATGACTGCTCTTTGTGCCTGTACTGTTTCTTAAAGTAGAATGAGATATTCCAAGTATTCACGGTAGTAGAATCAGTAACAAATTTTGTACTCTCGTCAGCGAAAAATGTTTTAAAAGTAAAGGTGCAGGTGTATTTATAATAAGAAGTTTCCCACGACGAACTATAGCTTCAGTCCTCCTAGTAATATTACTCCACTCGTAACCGTAATCATTTTAACTGCATAATAATTGGTTTTCTTATTCGTCTATTGCAGCTCCAAAATAGTACTTCGTTATGGCATACGCAGTATCGGTTTATTATATGATCATCATCTTTGAAAATCAGATGTAAATAATAGTAAACGCTTGTTTTGGAAGTTACATTTGAAATAGTAAGGTGAGTAAACATGTTTTGTACACTGAAAAGTATAGTGAGTGGAAAATCTCAAGAAGCAGGGGAAACAAAACTGATAAGTAACAATTCCAAACTCTAATATAATATACAAAAACTGTAAGTAAAGTATAAATAGGTTATAATTAACATTTGGCAACAGATTTATTCTATAAGTTAGATAAACATATTATGCTAAACATCAAAACATGAACATAACTTGTTTTAGGGCACGCATGATGGTATAATAAACCAAAACGCGTTTGCCATAACGAAGTTTTATTTGTTAGCTTCAATAATTCCTACGATTTTTTACTTCAGATCAAAATGAAACTTTTCCTGTTTTAGACGCTGAACCAGTAGGGTTTTAGTAAAGCACGTTCACGGAAAAGTTATCTTATCAGCTTTACGACATCACATCAAAATGAAACATACAGTATTTTAGTCACGTGATCACTGCTACACGTTAATCGAAACTGAAACAAAATTCAACAGGTAGTTTTTTGTGTTTTGCGTTCAACTAGAAATAATAATAATTTTACAAACTTATTAGGTTTGAGACATCAAAATGAAACATTCTTTATTTTGCCCACATCGCCACGGACTGCCCATTTAGCGAAACTTCATCAAAATCGGTGTCGCAGATTCTTGTGTATCGTGTTGAACGCAAAACTGTTACTAATCTGGTAAAATTGTCAGAAATCAAATTAATATAAAACACACTCACAGGCCATAAATCTATCGAAACTCCATACAAATCCAACCAATAAATTTTTAGCGAATCACATTTAACGATGAATTATACGAAACTTAACACTTTGCAATGTCACATCAGATTGCAACATACCCCACTTCACCCGTGAGACCAAGAGCTACACACTAATCCAAACTCCATTAAAATCAGATTAGTATTTTCTCTATTATTCCATAATGTGACGCTTTCGCCACATTCCAAGGCGCATCTTTACTATACAAATAATAATGTTAGATTGATTTTCATAAAGCTTGGGCCACCATATTTATATTTTTGATAACTTTCTTAAAAATAGGCATTTCCTTATGAGAATAACTGTGAAACCAATAGTGAATATTCAGTTGATTTCGATACAATAAATATGGAACATTTACTGATCTATATAGTCTTGGGAGGCATTCGTGGCTTCCGAGAGGGAATGACCGGTAGGACCGTTAGGGAATGGTTACAGGTTGAAAACAGCGAACAAAGCGTGTGGTGGACGAAAAGCCCTGTAACCTTTGGATAGGCGGTCAACAAGAGGGTCGCTGCACCTAGTATGAAATGCCCGCCACCCGAGCGTGGTGTCACCCCACGAGAACGGCAGAATCTTTTCGACCGCTGTGATCCAAACGCGAACGAATAAAATACAAGTACCCACGATATCTCATAACATCAGGTGGCAAACCTAAGACCAAATCCCAGTGCTGCATACAACAAAAATGAAAATGCTGGGAATTTTCTGTCCAACATGATCTTCGAAACTGCATGGGCGGAGCCAAAGTTTACCTCGGAGATGGAACAGCGATGAGATTCGATTTTATTCCATTCTGCTGCGGGACGCCATTCCCGACAAGATTCTGATGTGGGCCGCGGTTCCTGGCTGCTATAGCTGATTCCTGCTGAGGTCCGACTCATGTAGTGGCCTTGTGAGACAAGTCTCACGTACCATGGGTCATCTCTCAACATCGCAGACTCCAGATGCAGAACTACAATGGTAAAGTGTTACGACCAAGCCATCTAGTGGTGCATTCCATGAAACTGAACCCTTAAGCGTCTATGTTCTAACTTTGTAGATAAAAAAAACCACTGAGCAGAACTATTTGAATTATTTTCGAATGGCATATTGTTCATTCGTGGCGCCCTAGCTTCAGTGTGAAGTCATGGTATTTTGACACACATGTCTAAGGCCATCATAACTTGTATATTTCTTCCAAATATTATTATATGGGACAATGAGATTGATTCCAAAGTAAATTATTCTTGTTTGCTATCTGATAATGGTTAATTGGTTCTCTGAGCGTTTTCTTTCTTGTATTAATATTAACGGTAAATTCGCTTAGATTTGTAATTGCCAGTGAATAAATGCCACATTGTGACAGTTTTCTTGTACTCCTAATATCATCGAGATTCTTGCAAAATCCATATTTGCATTCCTTCATAAAATCAAAATTAAATTCCATTTATTAACAATAAATTTATAGATGATAACTATAATTTATTCCCATACCCCACGACAAATTCATAATTTCCATTTCCAGAGATAAATCTATATTAACTGAATTGCTTCTTTCACCCAAAGCGGTTTATACCTTATGCAGAGTATTTCTATGCTAAAAGATTTCGAAGTCGAAAAAACCTGAGTCAAAATGAAAATTTGAGAATTAGAAATTTTTATCCTTTCACCAATATTTCTTTTTTCTAAGCATTCAGAGCTAAATCGGGATCCTGCTTCAGTTGTTTAGACCAAAATTAATAGAATTATACACAATACGGTAGTAAATTTATCTACGGTCTAGAAGAATAGTAAGAACCATTTTAAACAATGATATGTTACGAGAGACACATATAAAAGTAGTACGTGCACCAATTATCCTCTTTTAGTACTTGACGAACTGTTCGTCCGGAACGTTTGCAGTATATTATTAAAGAATTAAACGATTATATCAATTATAGGATCCACTTTTCACTCAATTTCTTCAGTGTTTCGTTTACTTTGGAAACTACACAAAAGAGTAAGCGATTAACTTCACAAATATTGAAGTGTAAAGTTAACATCGTGAAGATGCGGTTAAAATTTAATATAATCTGTTTTTATAATGCTGGTAGACTTCTTTTTCTACTTCCGTTTGTTCATATTTGAAAGGGGGACCAGTAATGACTTTGATTTATCCGGGAATCCAGCTAGTCCAGTATCGTATGTATCATAGTTGCTAGTTTGTTATCGCTTAGCCGTAACAAAAGATATACGTCTCTGAACTCGTTTCAGATTAGCTCCTTCCAGAGTGTTATATAGCCGGGAATATTTTAACAGATATTTCGTTTTATTTACGCAGAAGTCAATCTTCGAACCACGACAGATCCATCACGTAATGTGCTAACAGCTGTTAACAACCTCCCTTTCTGGATCACTCCAGGCGAATGCCGGAATTCTTCCTTCAAAAGGCCATTGCCGTTTTCCTTCCCGTTCCTTGTCCCCATTCCTTTCCCATCTCTAATCACCTCGACACCGACGAGGCGTAAAGCCGTAAGAAAAAGATCTTTCCGGTTAACAGTTGAACACTACAAACACGCAAAGACTTTTCGGTTCAAAAACATATTAACTGGCAGTAGGTTCTTAAATGCGGTTTGAATCACAGGAATGGATTTTTCTTAATTTTTTATTTTTTAAAGAAATTTATCGTAGAGCTGCCGTGCAGCCCTAGCTGAGGAGTAATAATCATTGAGCGTTGTGTGTGAGCGGTACTCTCTCGCCTAACGCTGGAGGACCCAGATCTGAGTCCTCATCTGTCCATCAAGATTTCAGTTTTCTTTTAGTTTCCTTTAAGCGAATGCCAGGGTGGTTCCTTCCAAAGACCGACGCCGAATTCTTCCCTTTTCTTACTCCCAGGCCTTTCAACTCGATAAAGACCTTATGTCAACGGCGACGAAGCCTAATGTCACAAGAACAAAAAAAAAAAAAAAAAAAAAAAATTCTATAACATGTTACATTGTAAATATTGTATTGCCATATTCTCTTATGTGATGCCTTCCCACCTCTAGATTCACGTATATTCGCTCACACACTTCATCACTATACCTCTTTGCCTGATTTCAGATTCCGATTTACTCTGTATGCGAGATGATTGCTGTTGTGGAGCCAACTTTCTTCTACAGCCCTTGAGCTGCAGAATTCGTAATTGAAGTGTTTACCTGTTTGGAATTTTCTTCATTTTTACGTGGGATGTTTTGATTAAGGTATTTCTCTGTTTTGGTTTGTCGTTTCCCGTAGGCTCGTTTATATTTGTCCTTAAATTATTAATCTATTTTTTTATTTTTTTTTGTTCTTCTTAGCTCTCTATTGGAATAGGTAAAGTGGTCTTTTGTGCGGTCCTAGATTTACGTCATATTGGGCGAGTGTATTTATTGTTGGATTTGTATTCATTTCTGCCTTATTGCAGCAAGCGGTTGCTATCTTCCGGTATCTATCTTTGAGTATTTCAATATTAGCTACCTGATGGAGCTGATTAGTCGGGAACATTACAGGTAGGTGATGAGCCCATTTTAGTGCCTTACTTTGCATTCTTTGCATAATGTCCAAGTGAGTTGCAGTTGCGTATGCCCGTACTGGGGAAGCATATTCCATGAGTGGTCTGACAAGCGATTCATATAATTGCATGCCTGTTCCAGTGCTGAGGGTGCTGGTGTGATTGAGCATTGGGTACAATTCGCCCAGTCTGTGATGTACCCTCTGTCGGAACTCATCAACATGTGGCTTCCAGGTCAGCTTAGTATCTAAAGTGACGCCTAGATACCTGGCTTTATTCACCCAAGGGATTCTTTTTCATCAAAAAGTTCTAATCTGGGTCGAGATGGCATTCTTTTTTTTGTTAGACAGATGGCCTGGCTATTGGACGCATTAATGCGGATTCTCCATTTTGTCGCCCAATCTTCAATCCCCTCCAGTGCGGCCTGAAGCCTCCGTCCAATCAACTCTGGGCTACGTGAAGTTGTAAAGACTGCTGTGTCATCAGCGTAAAGTGCAGTTTCAGTTCCTTGATGCATGGGTAGATCAGCTGTATACAGAGTATATAGTACTCGGCACAGTACACTGCCCTGTGGAACCCCAGCACGTATTGTTCTTCGTGTGGATGTGATGTAGTCTACCTTCACTACAAATGATCGGTGTTGTAGGTAACTGCTGATGATCTTCAAGAATCTGCCTGGCACGCCAAGAGTTGCAATTTTATAGAGCAAACCCTCGTGCCAAACCCAATCAAAGGCTTTGGCCACATCTAGGAGTACCACCCGACAGTGATCCCGATAGTTAAATGCACCAGTTGCCGTTTCCACTAGTCGCATTAGTTGATGAACAGTTGAATGGTTAGTCCTAAAGCCGTGTTGCACATCGGGTACCATGTTACATTCCTCGATGTGAACTTGTAGCCGTTTGAGAAGGAGGCGTTCAAAAATTTTGCTGACTGCTGGCAGGAGGCTGATAGGTCTATATTTTTGCGGAGACTTGGGGTCTTTCACTGGTTTACGAACTGGAATGCTTCCATGCAGTAGGGTAGATGCTACTTTCATTTATTCTGTTGAAATTACTAATCAATTTATCGACGACGGCATGTGGTAGATTTTTAAGAATTCTGTTGGTAATGCCATCTTCCCCCGTCGTTTTGTCAGGAGGCAAATTGGACACTACTTCCAGAAACTCCTGTCGAGTAAATTGTGTAATTTCATCATTGTCTCCTCCATTCCGGAGGTAACGGCGAAGGCGGTGTTTGACTAATCTGATGTGTTGTTCATCTAGCGTTTCATTAATAGGCTGAAAGTTTGATTCAAAAGCATCAGCAAGAGCTTCCGCTTTTTGAGTTGGTTTGTATAGTACTCAATTATCAGATTGCGGAGGTGGTATTTGCGATGTTTTTCTCAGCAACCTCCGAGTTTCGCTCCAGGCCGTATTGTCCTCAACTTTGAGCGTCACAAATGCACCTAGTACGAATAAATACTCAGAATTATTCAGATCTTTCTCGCAGGTGGAATATATATATAGTAGTATAAATTTTTAAGTTGGAAAAACTTCGTAAAACGAGTACATTGATTCTGGGTTTTATTTCCGATTGTAGTGATCGTATTAGTATCGTGAGATTTTTGTGAGTGTGATTATTGGTGATGACTTTTGAAAATAATTGACTACGTGTGTGCATTTTTGAGTGAATGTGTGTTTGTTAAATATAGGTATTGTTTACAAAAGTGACAAGAAATCACCTGTGTGTCGAAGTTGAATAACTGATTCGCGACTGCAGGCAGCGAATTAAGCTCGGCCACCCATCAGTTAGTGCCCAGAGGGATCGCACGGATGGGTGACGAGGAAAGGCCGCTCTGCACTTCAGCGCCATGCACGTCGAGCGCCTCATTGAACTCGTCTTTGCCAGCGGACGTTGTGACAAGTGCAACGAATCAGCAAATGGATAAGGATATCGAAATGGATGAAGATGCTATGCCAGCCGCTGTGTTCAACATTCAGCGTATACATGGTGACGTGTATGCGGTGAGCAAAGATTTAAACCCAAGAAAGCGTTCCACTACTCCACCAGAGAGGACCAACAACAAACAGCCGCGCGCCGTCAACTACAGGAAGGAGGAGACGCGTAAATCTACTGGAGTCAGCCTGGCAGTGACGAAACTTGGTTCAGCCAAGAAACCAAAGAATTCCAAGGTACAAAAGAAGAAGACTATCGAAGCCGCTGACAATACTGCAGCCTCGGTCTCCGGGCGGAATGGAGTCAAAGGACGTCGTTCTCGCACCCAGAATTGGCAGCCAGACCAGGAAGGTTTCATAATGCCGAAGAAGACAGCAAAGCCCCCACCTTCATTGGACCCAGCGGCGATGGAAGTAGAAAATCGTTTCACTGCCTTGACTGTTGACGACACGCCGCGAAAGGAGACGAGATGCGACTCCATTCCACCTATAGTAGTGGAATTCGCAGAAAACTACAAGACCCTTCATGATCGGGTGGCAGATGTCATCAAGTGTCCATTCGCTGCGAAAACCGCAGGTGGCGACAAAATCAAATTCAGCATGACTACTACCGAAGACTTTGTGGCCGTCACTTCTCTCCTTCAACAGTGCAATATCCCGTACTACACTTTTCCGACCGGAGCGGTGAAACTGTTGAAGGTGGTGTTTCGTGGCATTCCCAGGACTCTGCCAACAGAGACATTGAAAGAAGAGCTGACAGAAATGGGCTACGAAGTGAGGTCTGTTGCTCAACTTCGTCGCCCCGGCAGTAACGATGTAATGCCGCTTTTCCTAGTAGTATTACCAGACCTGCCCTTAAATCGCACAATATTTGAGGTTGACAAGCTGTGCCACCTCAGAGTATCGACAGAGAAACTGCGATCGTCGGCTGGACCGCAGCAATGTTTCAATTGTCAGTTGTTTGGCCATGTGGCACGCCATTGCAAAATGCGCCCGGTGTGCGTCAAGTGTGCAGGGCAGCACGACGCAAAAGACTGCCACACGCAGAAGGGCCGTGACCCACCAATCTGTGGAAACTGCCACGGCAACCACGTTGCCAGTTGGAAAGGCTGTCCAGCCTATAAGCGAGCCCGCGATCGTCAAAGAGGAGTGGGGACAGAGGCTCCTCAGAGGCATCTACAACAGCAGTCAAACCAACAACAAATGTCGGAGATCAGTGAAATATCAAAATCAACGAAACCGAATCCACAGAAATTGAAGAAAACGAAGAAGCAGAAGTGCAAGAAACTGGCATCATCCAAAGTGCAATCAGACTTATCCTTCGCTGAAGTAACCAAAGATGTGATTCATGTTTCTCCCCCCAAACAGCCACAGCACCAAGACACTTCGACTCAGCCGGTGAAGCAAGGCCCAGTTGCAAAGTCCGAACAACCGATGGCGTTGCAGACTGTACCACCAAAGCGTCAGAAAAGACAAGGTCTACCACACCAGCATCCAGATGAAGCAGCAGAAACGAACGGGACAAACCTCGGGAGACTAGTCAATATGCTTGAGAATATACTTAGCATGATGGTCAGCCTCCTAACGCGGCTCGATAGAATGTCTTCGGACATCACCGCCGCAGTGACGTCGGCGCTTGCCAACACCTCCATAACCCAGCAACGCAACCATGAATAGGAGGCCTCACATTCATAGCCTCACTTTCTGTGTGTGGAATGCTAACGGCATTCATGGACAATTACTTGAGTTTAGACAATTTTTGCGGGAAGAAGATGTGGACATCTGCCTCGTCAGCGAGTCCCACTTGAAACCTTGCCTACGGGCGGCAGCACCAAACTACTGCTGCTACCGGAAAGACCGACTGACGGCCGGTGGGGGTGTTGCGCTGTACATTAAACGCGGTATTCCTCACTGTGAAGTCCCTCTTCCTCCTCTTCAGCAGGTAGAGGCTGTCGCTGTTCAGGTGAAAACATCCTCAGGCGCTATCACCGTCGTCGCAGCCTACCGACCACCACGCAGAGTGCTTGAAGAAGCAGACATCGCCACCCTTATCACACTTCCTGGTAAAATCCTGATTGGTGGAGATATGAATGCAAAGCACCAGGATTGGCATAGCAGAACTGCCAATCCGGCTGGTAACCTCTTAAGACGCCTGGCCCACTGCCACAACCTATGTGTATGGGCACCTGAAGAACCAACGCATCATCCTGCAAATGGAAACCGGCCTGATGTTCTTGATATTGTTATAACAAAGGGAATCACAGGTTTTGTTTCGGCAACAACCCTTAACAGACTATCTTCGGACCACTCTCCTGTGCTACTTGAGGTCGACGTTGGGGAGTGGCAGCCAAACAATCACCCAATTCCTGATTACAAGCGGACCGACTGGGAGCGGTTTAGGGAAGTCGTAGCGACTAAACTGGAAAGCGGTACAGTGGAAGGAAATGTTGAGGAGGCTCTGAGATTCTTCACCAACACCGTAAATGAAGCTACAAAAGTCGCCACACCACTGGTTCATTCACGCATAGAACGTTCCTGCCAGCTTCCACCGCACCTCATTGCGCAGATCAGAAACAAAAATCGGATCGCCAAGGAGTGGAAACTAACGAGGAACCGTGCCACTCGCCGCCTCCTCAATCAACTGCAGCGAGAGCTGAAGGCAGCGTTGGTAGAACACAGAAATCGTGAGTGGTCCGCACGTGTTGCAATGCTGCGACCAAACGATGGCAGCATGTGGAACGAAACTAGGCGACTCACCCGCCGGAGGAAGCCGATACCACCACTCCACGGCGAACGTGGTCTTGTATTTCTACCGGAAGACAAGGCTAACGCGCTCGCTGACAGTTTTGAGAAAAATTTCCAGCCCGTCGATGACGACGTTGACGACCGCCACATTGTAGCAGTACGTCGCCGACTGCGACGGTACATGTCAGCCAATGATGACCATGACATCATTGCGATTGAGCCGCAGGAGGTAGCTAGCTACATCGCCGGGTTGTATCCGCGAAAGGCACCTGGGCATGACCAAGTGGACAATCGAGCACTCAGAAATCTACCACCAGAAGCCATCAACTACTTGACGCGGCTCTTCAATACCATCCTGCGACATCAGACTTTCCCGAGAGCATGGAAGCATGCCATCGTGGTCGGTATTCATAAGGCTGGGAAAGATCCAATCTTTCCCCAGCATTACCGGCCAATCAGCCTGCTACCCGCGCTCAGCAAAGTGTTCGAGCGAATTCTGCTGAAGCGTATTGACACCTACATCCAGGCTGCAGGCGTCATACCCGATCATCAATTTGGGTTCCGTAGAGGGCACTCCACAACGCAGCAGTTGATGCGTGTTATAGAGGCAGCCACAAGGGCCTTCAACGAGAGAAGCTATTGTGGTTTGGTGTTGCTCGATGTCGCCCGTGCATTCGACTCAGTGTGGCATACGGGTCTGCTCTGCAAGTTGTACGAATGGGGCTTGCCTGGACCCTACGTAAAATTGATCCGCAGCTATCTGTCAAGGCGCACATTCTGCGTCAGGGTTGGTGATGCCATGTCAACACGACGGCGCATTCGTGCAGGTGTACCACAGGGTTCAGTGCTGGGACCAGTTCTTTATAACCTGTACACAGCCGACATTCCAGCACCTGTGAATGTGAAAACAGCCACGTACGCCGACGATACGGCATTCTTTACATCCAGCCGTAGCAGAGCCATCGCGACGAGACGATTGCAGGAAGCTCTTCAGCAGACGATAGCCTGGGCCAGAAGGTGGCGGATAAGTATAAATCCTGTCAAAACGCAAGCGATTATGCTGACGCGACGCCTAGGACGCCGTAGTGAGCAACTACCTCACCCGCAACTTCAGCTCAGAGGTAAAACCATTCCCTGGGCACCAACTGCTCGTTACCTTGGTGTAACACTTGACTGTAAGCTGACATGGCGAGCTCACATCAAGGACATCAGGCAAAGGGTAAGTGCTCGGCTCCATTCTCTTTACCCTATACTTAACCGGGAAAGTTCGTTGGTACCTCACCTAGGAGTTGCCATTTATTGCTCCTTGATTAGGCCGGTAATTGAATATGCTTGCCCCGTCTGGGGGTACGCTGCTAATTGCCACCTGAGAAAGTTGCAGGTGCTGCAAAACAGAACACTGAAGCGGGCACTACATCTGCCCAACCGTTTCCCCACCGTCGCAGTCCATGAGGCGTCGGGAACAGAGAAGCTCATTGACAGGTTCCGGCAACATGCCTATAAATTCTACAGAGCAGCACATCACTCTGCCAATCCACTGGTCAGTTGTCTCGGCGAATATGAAACTGCCGCTGACAAACATAGCAGGCCATTGGTGCTGACGGAGCGCTAAGGACCAACTAATAATACGCCACCAAGACGACCAATCAGAAGTGAAGAGAAGACCACTCAAGAGAAGATTGAGGGAGGAAATGTCTCAGGACAACAACCCCCAACCGACCAGCTTTAATGCTGAGACTGGCGAAGATGACTTCGTAAAACGATATATATGGGGAGTTGACACATGAGTGATATAGAGAAGTGATCAGAAGTATGTGAGAATTATTATCGTATGTGACAATTGGTGATTATTACGTGTGTGTATTTTGACTGGTCGTGTGATTGTTAGAGATAGTTATTGTTTTCTAAAGTGACAAGAAATTACGTGTCGTGTCGAAGTTGAATAACTCGATAGAACTAAGCTCGGCCACCCATCAGTCGTGACCAGAGGAGCCGCACAGATGGGTGACGAGGTAAGGCTGCCTTGCACTTCCGCGCCGCGCGCGTCGAGCGTCTCAATACCGGAGGTCATTGTGACAAGTGCGACAACGTGATAAGGATATGGCAGTGGATGAAGACGCTACACTAGCCGCTGTGTCTAACATTCAGCGTATACACGGTGATGTGTACTCGGTGAGTAAAGAATTAACACCAAGAAAGCGTCCCACTACTCCACCAGAGAGGACATACAATAAACGGCCACGTGCCGTCAACTACAGAAACAATGAGGTGAGCAAATCTAGTGGAGTCAGTGTAGCAGTGTCGAAACTAGGTACAGCCAAGAAACCAAAGAAAGCTAAGGCACAAAATAAGAAGACCATGGAAGCCACCGACAATACTACAGCCTTGGTCTCCGGGCGGAATGGAGTAAGAGGACGTCGTTCCCAGGGTACCAAGAGCAATGAGGATAACCACACTTACCAGAAAAGTGTGGAACCAGGTGACGAGGGCTTTGTCTTCCCTCGCCGTACAGCGAGGCCACCACCAACGCTTGACCCGGAAAGGATGGAAACAACCAATCCTTTCGAACCAATTCAGGACGATTCATCAGAGATTACCAGAAGTGCGCATATCCCGCCAATTGTTGTGCAGTTTGAAGATAATTATAAAACTCTGAACGACAAAGTGGGTGACGTCGTGAAAAACCCTTTCTCAGCCAAATCGGCTGGAGGGGACAAAATAAAATTCACATTTACAACCGTTGAAGACTTCACAGCAGCCACCGAGATGTTGCAAGCTAGCAACATTCCTTACTATACCTTTCCGATTGGAGCAGTGCCACTTCTGAAGGTGGTATTCCGTGGGATTCCCCGGACTATGGCCACTGACGACACCAAATTCGAGCTAAAAGATATGGGCTTCAATGTTCAGACAGTGGTTCAGCTGCGCCGCCCAGGAAGCAATGAGGTCATGCCTCTTTTCCTTGTCGTTCTTCCTGACATCCCTGAGAATAGGCCCATCTTTAAGGTGGAGAGCATCTGCCACCTAAAGATTCAAACGGAAAAACTGAGAGCTACAGCTGGACCCGCTCAGTGTTTTAATTGTCAACGTTTTGGTTATGTGGCCAAGCACTGTAAAATGCCTCCCGCTTGTGTAAAGTGTGCCGGCCCACATGAAACAAAACAGTGCACGTTGAGAAAAGGACACGACGCAGCTAAGTGCTTGAACTGTGGGGGCGGCCATGTTGCGTCCTATAGAGGCTGTCCAGTGTACAAGAAGGCACGAGATCGCCAGAGAGGCCTACCAGCCAATAGTGATACCGCCAAACAACATCGCAAGAAGGATCTACAGCCACCGGTAGAAAATTTACAGAGCGTCTCCGCTATCCAGCATCAACAAACAAATACTTCCTCTCCGCCGACTGGCAAAGAACAGACGAAGCCCACTAGGATGACTAGGAAGCATCCAAAGTACCAGAAACACAGAAAATCGAGTGAGACTGACGGTCACCTCTTTTCGGAAGTTGCGGGTCCACAGTCGACCACTGCTGCAACTTCTGACTCCAATCTAGTCGACCAACAAGAACATAAAAACCCGCAGAGCTCCTGCACAGAAGATCTGTTAAACAACCAACCACGACATTGGCCTCCCTCAGCTGCTCCAGTTCCGGCGGAATCTGAAGGACTGAGTAAAATATTGGAGACTGTTCTAAATATTTTGGTCAGTCTAACCAAACGGCTAGACCAGATGACCACGGACATCTGCGCTGCAGTGAAGACAGCTCTCGCTACTTCCAAATGCAGTTGTAATCTTCATTATGGATAGACGACCTCAATTCAATAGCCTCTCTTTCTGCATATGGAATGCCAATGGCATTCATGGACAGACCGTGGAATTCCGGCAGTTCATTAGGGAACAAGACGTTGATCTATGTCTTGTCACCGAAACCCACCTAAAACCGGGACTGAAAGCCTCAGTAGCGAACTACTGCTGTTATAGATATGATCGTCCAACTGCAAAAGGTGGCGTGGCTATCTATGTCAAGAGAAGCATTCCACATCATGAGATCTACATTCCGCCCCTGCAGTACATTGAAGCTGTCGGCATTGAAGTGGCCACGACAAGAGGCCCACTGACCGTAGTTTCTGCCTATCGGCCTCCTAGAAGGGAAACAGCAGAGGCTGATTTTAATACCTTGGCAAATATCAGAGGCAAGCTGTTCATCGGAGGTGATCTCAACGCCAAACACACAGACTGGAACAGCAGAGTTAACAACCCTTCAGGTAACATACTACGGAGACTGGACTGGACTGGACTGTCAGATGTATGGGCGTAGCCCATTCTGCCGTTCGTGAGCCAGGAAAAAAAAACCTATGTCACTTATCTGATTTACATAATTTGGACTAGAAGATTGTATATGTCTTAATTTGGATTGATATCTAAAAATATGGTTTATTAAATCTAATGGTGGGAGAATTTGTTGCAAGTATTTACAAGGGACCTAACTAATTTTGTTGGAATCTAAAACTAATGGGGGAGAGTATGTTAGTTTTTAGGGCCTACTTATGCTAATGGTGGGTAGTTCACTGTCATGGGGGCCTACATTATGCTGATGTGGGTCCTACATTACATCTATTGGTGGGTAGGGGGATTATGGTGGATAGTGGGGGGTTAAAAATGGTACTGTCTGACGAGGGTAAGTTTTGGGCGCTTTGCTGGACGCATGTTTTCGTCCTCATCGCCAATTTCAGCAATGAGGGGATGGATTGAAACTGAGCATTTTCGGTAGAAAATTGTGGATCTAGCTTTGATGGTTTCTGGTATTGTTGGGAAGTTTAGGCTATGACGTATCTCCCTGTTGGGAAGGTACCTAGGTGCGTCCACTATTATGCGCAGCGCTCTGTTCTCCAGTGTCTGGATCTTTTTGACATGACAGTCGGCCGCCATGCTCCTTACTTCGGACCCGTACAGAAACGTGGGTTGTATGATCGCACGGTACAGGAGCAACTTTGTATCCGTGGATAGTCCGTCGCCTCTTAGAAGGGGATAGAGGCCGGCTAGTTTGGCTTTCGATTTAGCTTTGGTGTCATCTATGTGTTTACCCCACGTCAGTCTTTTGTCTAACCGTAGACCCAAATATTTGACATCGTCCACCCAGTCAATGTCTACGCCTTCTATGCTTAGTTTCTTCTCGGGTATTTTCAATCGTGTGGAGAATAAGATTGCCTGACACTTTGCTTTGTTGATTTTAATTCTCCACACGTTGCACCACTGTGTCAGTGCTTCCAGGTGGCGTTGCACTTTTTTAATAGCAAAGAGTAGGCTTCTATTGCTGGCATACACTGTTGTATCGTCAGCATAGAGTGACATGTAGCTATCTAGTAGCTGAGGTATATCGTTGACGTAGACATTGTACAGGATGGGACCGAGGACGCTTCCTTGAGGAACATCTGCCTCGATCTGCTTGAGTTCACTATTTGCCTCTTCATACTTCACGAAAAATTGTCTTCCAGTCAGATAGGAATGTAGCAGATGTAACATGTCGTCTGGGATTTTGTGGCAGTGTAATTTGTAAATCAGGCCTTCATGCCACACCTTGTCAAAGGCTTTTTCAATATCTAAAAACACTGCAGCAGTACCATTTCCTGCCTGCTTTTCTTTGCAGATATGCTCCACAAGCCTGGTAACTTGGTGAACTGTGCTATGATCTTTTTTAAATCCAAATTGTTGCGCGATAATTATGTTGTTCGCTTGCAAAAACCGATTGAGCCGCCTGAGAATCAGACGTTCAAGGATCTTTGCAAGGATTGGAAGAAGAGAAATTGGCCTATAATTTTGAGGTAAAGTCCTGTCTTTGCCAGCTTTAGGTATGGCAACAACCTTAGCTATTTTCCAGGCCCGAGGAAAATAGCACTGACTTAGACAGGCGTTATAGATGGAACAAAGAAATCTAATGGCTTGCGGAGGCAGGTTCTTGACTTGGAGCGTGGATATCTTATCATACCCGCAAGGCTTTTTTGACTTGAGGCGTCGAATGATAGACACCACCTCCTCATCGTTTGTTTGTTGCACTGTATTCTGCGGAACGGAGTTGATGAGGCGATTTACCACACTCAGAACGTGTTCCTTGTGTGTTTCGCCTTCATCGTCAGCTATGTCGTTTGGGGTGAATTGTGGTTCTAGCGAGTCAGCGAGGGCCTGAGCTTTCCCAATTGGGTCATACACCAGCCCATGCTGTCCTCGTAAAGGTCGAATTGGTTGGGATGTCTTGCTGACTGACTTCGCAAGTGCCCACAGTTTCCTGTTGTTATTCTGTACTGCTGCCAGTTTTCTTTCCCATTCTTGTCCTCTGTGTATTTTCAGATTCTCTCTGATTTCATCTACTAGGTGGTTGACCATCCTTCTGTCAGCCGGGTCCCGCCAACGCTGCCAACGCTTTCGAATCCGGTTTTTGAGGCAAATTAGGTTTCAGATATGGTCTGGAGTTTGAATATGTAAGAATGGTTGTTCAATTTTAATTGTTGCCTGCTTGGTGCATTCCTGAAGTACTGCCCCAAACGAGGCCACAGCCTCATCTATTTTTTCTGTTGAATTTAAGTTTGGTACGTTCCAAAGGTGGAGCGCAACGTCTTCCTCATAATGTTCCCAGTTGGTATGGTAACCAATCCAGTTCTTTGGCGTTTTGGGTTCTCGGAGCGTGACTGACAGAAGAATCGGATTATGATCTGAGCTGAGATGGCATTGGGTTGAAAGCTCCCTCCTCCACCTCAGCCCCTTCACAACAAATAGATCCAGGACATCTGGGAGAGTTCCTGCCCTATTCGGGAAGTGTGTGGGTACGTCGGGCGCCAGCACTTCAACATTTCTGTTGCTATGCAGCACCCTAAGCAACCCCCTTCCATTCCGATTTGTAGTCCTACTATGCCAGATCTGGCTCTTGGCATTCAAGTCAAGTCGCCAATAGACACAATATGTGTGTGTGGGGACCCGAAGAACCCACCTACTACCCAGCTCACCACGGACGTCCGGATGTTCTCGACGTGGCAGTCACAAAAGGGATCACCGAATTCGTCGCGGCAACCATGCTTAACAGGCTGTCCTCTGACCATTGCCCAGTCATCGTGGAGCTAGAGTCCGACCTAATCCTAAATGCACAACAAAAGCCGGAATTCAAGAAAACCTATTGGGGCAGATACCGTCAGATAGTTTCAGCAGCACTACCGGAACGCCCGGCAGAGGATATAGACTATGCTCTGTCCTTCTTCGAGCACACTGTCAAGGAGGCATCAGCAGCGACGACTCCAAAGAGGTGCCTCACCAAGAACACTTCACGCCAGCTCCCGCCCCACCTCCTAGCGGCTGTTCGGCAGAAAAACCGAATAGCTAAGGAGTGGAAGTTGACGAGGAACGCCGACACGCGAAGACTGCTAAACCGAGTCCAGAGAGAATTGAAGGTGTCGCTGGCAGAGCACCGGAGCAGAGAATGGGAGGCTCGTGTTTCGATGCTGACCCCAGGTGATGGGACGCTGTGGGCAGAGACAAAGAAATTCACTAGGCAGCGATCTCGAATCCCGCCCCTACACGGCGAACGGGGCCCAGTCTATCGCCCAACTTACAAGGCAAACGCCCTAGCAGATTCCTTCGAGAGGAACTTTTGGCCATCGGAAGTGGAAGACCAGTTGCAAGTAGAAGAGGTACATCGCTGCCTAAACACCTATCTGTAGGCTGAGGAAGGGGACGACGAGGAAGAAATTGACACCATCACTCCGGAAGAGGTTGCGAGTTGCCTAGCCACACTTCACCCAGATAAAGCACCTGGTCATGATCGTGTCTTCAATAGCTGTCTCAAGAATCTACCACCGCAAGCGTCAACTTACTTGGCAGGAATATTTAACAACATTCTTCGCACTCAGCAATTCCCCCAATGCTGGAAACATGCTGAAGTTGTGGCAATACACAAAAGTGGGAAGGACCCGCACCTACCTCAAAGTTACCGGCCAATAAGCCTCTTGCCGTCTATAAGCAAAGTCTTTGAGCGATTATTGCTCAAGAGGCTAAATCATTACATCGAACGGAACGAGATTATTCCCCATCACCAGCTCGGCTTTCGCCGCAATCACTCCACCACGCAACAGCTCATGAGGGTGGTTGAAGCAGCGACTAGGGCATTCAACGAAAAACAATACTGTGGCCTGGTGCTTCTGGATATCGCCAGAGCATTCGACTCTGTGTGGCATACAGGTCTGCTACTCAAATTATACGAACATGGCTTCTCAGGCAAACTAGTAAAGCTCCTTATGTCATATCTCACTGGCCGCACCTTTTGCGTTCGTGTAGGCGAGGCCACTTCAACTGTGAGGCGAATCCTTGCTGGGGTACCGCAGGGCCCTGTACTGGGACCAGTGCTCTATGTACTTTTCACCGCTGACGTGCCTACTGCTCCCAGAGTTCTTACTGCCACCTATGCCGATGACATGGCATACTGTACGGCAAGCAGAAGCTGTGCCCTAGCAACTAGGCGTCTGCAAGAAGTCCTTCGATCAACTGAGGACTGGGCGAAACGGTGGAGGATAACCATCAACGCCACAAAAACTCAAGCCATCATAATCAGTAAGAGACGCACTCAAAACCGTCCACCCCTTCGACTTCACAACGAGACGATCCCGTGGGAAAACGAAGTCAAGTACCTAGGAGTCACTCTTGACCGGCGACTGACTTGGCGATCCCATATTCAGGACATCAGGAGGAGGGCAAGTGCTAGATTACACGCTCTATACCCTGTGCTGAACAGGAATAGCCTTTTGAAGCCCGCCACGGTAGTAAACATCTATATCACCCTGGTAAGACCAATTATGGAATACGCTTGTCCCGTATGGGGCTATGCGGCTGCTTCGCACCTTCGGCGCCTTCAGGTGATACAGAACAGGGCACTAAAACGGGCCCTCCACTTACCGAGCAGATTCCCGACTGCAGTTCTGCACGAGACTACTAACATCCCGCTGCTGGCGGATCGCTTCAGACAGCTGTCCGCGACGTTCTACGAGCGCGCCCAGAAGACCAGGAACCCGGAAGTCAACTCGCTCGGGCAATACGTTACAGGTATTGACCGTCATAAAAGACCACTCGCTATTCTAAACTAAGAACGCCAACGATAAGCAATACCAAAAGCAAAGTGTTGCTCCTTCTAGATTATGTTGAAGTAAATGTCGAAAGACAACACACTTCAAAATACTCTGCCTGTGATTAACTGGCAGTAAATGGCGTGGCTATATACTTTGTAAAACAAAATTAGGTTTCGTTTGTGTTGCTTGCCATTAGAACTGGAAGATGATCTAATCAAGCCAAAATAAATGACTACCTACTAGTACGAAATCGAATCGCCAATTGTTGCAAGCAGACTGGTTGTGAATCACCACAAGTGTATTTCCCCGCTCGTCATGTAACACCTATATGCTTTTAATCGTTTAGTCCAAGCACAGGTTTGCCTCAGACCTCAGTGCGAGTTTGCTATTAATTATTACAAGTTACACGTGATGAGTGATACAGAAGAAGCGGGTTTTTCTACACCCAACAAAAAAGCGAAAATTACCGAAAGGTCAAACAAAGTCGAGAAAAGTTAATTTTCAGAAAAGTGGCTATATGAAGATATTTTTTTCAAAGTGGATAATACCAGTGCAGTGAATGAGGACAATTCGAAGGTGAAGTGTAAGGCTTTCAAAGTTGTTTTGGATGAGAAGAGAAGTGATTTGTTAAAGCACAGTGAAAGTCAAGGATACTTGAAAAACGTGAAAGCCATCGACAACGCAAAACAGATATCTCAAGTAATTAAACTGGTATTTTTATTTGTACCACGTCTGAAGAAATAATCGTGGAGGTTAGGGTTTAATGACGTAGCCAAGTGCCTCTCTGATGCCCGCGTTGTGAATCATGGTGTCCGCTGATTTATAATTTCAAAAATTAAAAAAATAAAGGAACGTGATATGGGAAAGGGGATTCGACTTAGTACACCAAAACTTCTCATTTTGCCGATTTTATAGTTTGATATTATTTCAGTTGTTTGAACTTCATATCAAGTGCATTTCTTTACTTTTTCATTTGTGATTTTCAAACCAAAGACAGAAGAAATCGAAGCTACAGTAGCAGACATAAGATTTAGTTTATGAGCTATGACTCATTATCTTAGTGCCAGTGTGGTTTTACCCTAAATCTATGAAGGAGGTATCATTTTGAAGCTTATGATCTCCACTTTGGTCATATCAGATTTAAAGAAAGTAATTAATTTTTCAGAATACGACCCTTAAAGGTAAAAAATATTGATATTTCTACAACGCGTTTTATTGTCACGAGAAATTTATCCTCCCCCTTGATACATAATCAAAATCGATAAGCGTTTTTCTGTCATGAGCCATTTATCTCCCTCGATACCTAACCAAAATCGATAAATTAGTCATAATTTTCAAAATTAAGTTCACTGATCTAGTAACATTATATTTTAAGAAATGAATTTTTTGGAATTCGACCATTAGAACGCAAAAGTATTAATATTTCTAAAATGCGTTTTTTTTGTCGTAAGCCATGTATCGCCCTCGACATCTAACCGAAATCGATAAATGAGGTATCATTTTAAAGTCTAAAGTCTCTGATTTTGATGCTTAATAAATTATTTAACTTCACGATTAATAAATTGATCTCTTGTAACCAAGAATCACTAATCTTACACTGTCAGTTAATATGCCACGTGACTTGATTAATGATAACTTTGAATTTTTATTTTATTTTGCTAATTGTAGACGTAATTAGTCGTACCTCCTCCTCAGGGAACACATCACATTTATGTAAAGGCCTCAGCATTCAAAAACACCAAGTGATTAACCATAGTTTAATTCGCCATGGTTTTCCACGCTATACTTACTCTACTTCCGGCAATTTGCGCATGTAAACAGCAATTGAGCTATACATAGACATAAACGGGTTAGCTAACCCCAACACTAGCGAAAGGTGACAAAAATACGCATTAATGGGTAGCAGCCGCCCCTTTTATTTCAAATATACAAATACAGTAATAATATTTTTGCTGAAATAATAACTAACTCAGAAACATATACCTTTCAGGTATTTATCTCACATGTTGCAATACGCTCACAGACTCTATTGTAAATCACACTTACGCCCAAACGGCCTCACCTGAGGGTAGAGATTCAGAATCCTTAAGAAATGTAACCTGTAGTCCGGGAAAGCACTATGCAGAGAGCGAGAAATGGGGAAAGGTAAGACATCAGGCGATATGGAACACGTAGAGATAACGAAAGAAAATTCCTCGATTTTCTCGGTTTATTAAATTTTACTGTCGATATTGCTGATCAGTCTGGCAAATGAAGATTACCGTCTTTCGAAATGCATTTTATACGTCAAATATGTTGTAACACTCATCTTGATTCCCTTCTTTACCTTACCGTAATGTTTTCCGTCGGACAGACGTAGCTTCCTGAACTGAAATACTATCCATCATCTCGAACATTAGATGTATTCTCTTTTTTCCATTTAGAGTACCTTCGAAATAAACCACAATTACGCTTTGGTGTCGAATTATATAAATAATTTTATTTCCTACTTATCATAATCTTCCAAGTAATAGTCGTCTCACCGGCTACAGTCACTAACTACCCCCTACCCTCCCATTCTTTATTCTTTCCAACAAAATAACACTTTCTACCCTCCATTACAGACAGATCACCAGAGATTCAAGTTTTCTTTCTTTCGCTTAACAAGTCAGCGCACCATATAGTGCCAAGCTTCAAACGGAATGTTTAGTCGTCTTTTCCTTTATTCTTTCACCAGAGCGTTACTTAATAATTTTTTGTTGTTGTACGATCTTATTGTCAGTGAAAATCTGCATTTTATTTGCTGCGTAACATGATTAGCTTCCTTCTTTAACGTGCCAGGTTATCTGAAGAACTTGATCTGTTCAACAACCTTGTTATCTATTTCGAGAATTATTTATTGTAATTCTCTTTGTAGCCTGAAAACTATCAATCATTTCGTTTTCCTTTCAGGCATTATTATTCGTATTAATTTCATTCTTACTATAATGATTGATTGTGCTACAAGTGATTAAAAGAATTGTACTATAAGTGTGTGTGTTAAAAAACAAAACAAAACAAAACTGGTGAATATTGTTTGTTGCGATGCATTTGTTTCTCCGTTTATGAAAGTAAAAAGCGTGGAATAAAAAGAATTGATGAATTGGTCTGATAGAGGACATTTTCATAAAAACAAAATATATTTGGGACCATCT
The DNA here is from genome assembly GCA_031002005.1 of Vandiemenella viatica. Lineage (NCBI taxonomy): Eukaryota > Metazoa > Arthropoda > Insecta > Orthoptera > Morabidae > Vandiemenella > Vandiemenella viatica. The sequence goes on along the minus strand of JARYHS010009186.1, from coordinate 43,064,164 downwards.
ATCGACTCAGCTTAGTTGAATAAAATCGGAAAAAATATACTGTAATTCGTCTCTAGCCATTTTGGAAAGCCAAGGTAAACAGAAATTAGTATATAACGATCGCTGTTAAAAAATTTCACTCCACAAGCCAGTGAGTCAGAAGTAGGACGGCCAGTTCCTTTCCTCTGAGACCAACGGTTTACCGTGGAATCAACAGAATGATGAGTAGCTCATATGATCAAAAGCCAACTCTTATAAACTTTTGCCCACACCGGGACCTGAACTCGGGACTGTAGCAACGAAATTTTGAAAGCGACCATCCTGATCACTGAGTTACCAGACCACCTTCTGTTTTAAAAAGGAGGAGCTATAGCTGTTAGAAACAAAAATTAATGCTATTTGGTAGAATGATAACAGTGGCATGATCACTAATCCTTCAAATTCAGAAACATAACCTGGAAGTCTGTTAATAAGCTGAGGTTGGTAGTGGGTCGATATATTGTCTTCTTGGCATAAAAGACATCATCAACGTCAAAATCCCAAGGTAAGACTTCGGGAAGTTCAATGTATGCAGCACATGTTTGAATGTCCATTGTGTCTTCGTTAGCGACAGAACATTATCTTCACTAAGAGACAGGGAATGTGGTGAACGTGGCTAATAATGGATGTTGATTATTAGAAAAGTCCCTTACTCGACACACACATATTCATTGATCAAATAAACGGTTCTCTATGCCGCGGCCGCCAGGTTTAGGTATTACTGTTCATCGGGTTACTAAATGATAAGCTCACATACTTTAGAATGGACAGATATACCAAACTTTATTGAGTTGATAAGCTTACACTTTCACACCAACGGAAAATACCACCACCAAATCAATATTTAAATAAGGAATCAGACTCCTTTTCCGAGAATTGCAGACTCGTGGGACAAGAGGAATTAAATAGCACAAACTCCCACACTCTCCACAGTACTCATAACACGTCCACAGTCACTTGAGATCGCTGCACTCTATGCAAAACCGTTAATATAACACATTACCAGTTTCCACGTTACACTCCGCTAAATCTTCTCGTCTTTTCACAATTTCTATAATTGCGACCGAAATGTTCCCGCGTCGACAACTTAACTTGACAGCAGTCAACGATGCACCCCCCCCCCCCCAAGCTAGCCCCACACTGGCTTACTACGCCGGCTCTGACGTATGTTATGTTACACTCCCTAGCTAATATGCTGTGATAATTGATCTGGTTTCAAATAAACTTGATCAATTATCAGAAAAAAAACTGTTGTGTCACAATACGATTCACAATGAGTGTTTTAAAAAAATCGCTGTCGTGTGATACTGGTAGCTCTCTATAAGTAGATGTAACCGATACAGGAATAATAACAAAATATTATACTAAACACCAATGATACTGCCAAATAAATGCATATACATACGTTTGGCGCATTTTGTCCAAAACTGCAAGTGAAGCTGTTTGTTCCTTTCCTAGGTACTTGCATCGGGGCCATAAGCTGGTACTGTATTTTACCGATGGTTTTCCGAAATCCACTTATAGTTATCATTAAAAAAATTTTTTTAAAAATGTGACTGTCGTTCATGCTGATTGATTGTTGTTTGATGGTAGAAAGGAGTGGGGCAATCTTCGCAAAATCAACAGTTCTTATGGCTGATATGGCTTCCTGTCACCCTGGTAGGATTTGCGGGAAGAGCACTTGGAGATACTACACAAAGCACGAACTGCAATCTAGAATGGAAATACAGGAATGACAACTCCGTACCATTAAGCACTTTCGCGCAGACAAAATTATATATTGGATATATTAAGTAAGTTGGAGTCAAATTTACCTCCAACTAGACTGTATGCATTCCTTTTCTTGGGATTTCTTTTATTTTTTAGAGACAAAGAATAGTGGACTTGTATGCAACACTGTTTAAATTCGTAGAATTGTGTGTGTGGATGTGTGATTATTATAGGTAGGTATTTTTGACGGAGGTAGCCGAAGAATTTACGTATTGCGTGTGTCGAAGTTGAATAACCCGGAACTGCTTTGCTAATACTGGCAGAGAATTAAGCTCGGCCACCCATCAGTACGTGATCGATGGTGGGCGACTAAGGAAGCGATTCATAGGTCAAATTTTCAAGAATTCTCAGACACACAAAAAAGAAAGCGCAAAAATTCTTGTGCGTCTACATGTGGACTCCTGTTGTGCCCTCTGGGATCCGTTTGATATTCCTGGCAAACGTGCGAACAACTGCCTTTATTTATGAGTGCAGCGAAATACTTCGCCCATCAACCCATTGCGGTCGCAATGTCAGGAGAGATAAAATTAGGGAAATCAGAGAAATTATATGAGCTTTTTCTTTCCTCGTGCAATTTTCACAGAGTTAATGTTGATGCTAAGAAACCCCTGCCACAAACAACCTTGTGACTTGCAGAGAATAGATGTAGATGTATATCCTTAACTTTCGGAAGATACCTTTTGTATCAATACAGTACAGTGTATTGACGTAGAGAGGCCACCATATTGTTTGCGTCCTTATTGCAAATGTCGATTGACACCGATGAAGGAAAGTGCAATCCGTCTAGCGGAAGTATTTGCTTCTTGACGGCTGCCGTCTATCAGAGTGAAATTCGGCCGCCTGTCCTCTCTTGCGCAACCTCCGCCAAACATCGGTCTCACGTACGTCCGATTTCGTTTCCTCTCGCTCGATCGGTTTTCTTCTGGACTCGCATGTCTCCGTTATCGGCTGTTCATATTTCTCTCTCTTCCTCTCAGCTGAACCAAGGTCCACGAACCTAGTTTGAAGCGGGAAACTAACTGAGAAGTACTGGATAAATTATAATTATTATATTACTTCAGTAATAAGTATTTTTGTTATTGCGTTTCAAACTTAAATTCATATAACTGCTCAGAAGAGACAGGGGCATAAGAACAGATAACCTAACCCTCGAGGTAATTATATTTATTTTATCAGCATTTTAAGTGAAAAAACTATTTGCACAGTTAATTCACTTGTCATAGTCATTACTGTCATACGTTTCAGGCGATGGAATATTGCCGTAACTTGTTTCCCTTACTACCATAAAATTTCTTTTGGTTGACCATCTCTCTTCAACCATCGTCCGCACTGATTGCTCCTGGCAATGAAAGTGTTAGCGTGTTGGCCTCAATTCGTAGGGGTTCGCGTGTTCAGATGTCGTATTTTGTGTCTCATCTGAGTTATAACTACATGATGTCCATATACAAATGTTAGAGAAATAATATATGTAGTTACAGTTAGCCATACAGCAAATTTATTCCTTTCATATACGATCAAACTGAAGTGTTTTTTTCTGATAATTGAAGTGAAAAAAAAAAAAAAACACAATACTTATACGCCCAGACCTTACGCCAAGGCGCCCATGGGCATGTGGAGCCAGTATATAGCCGCTACGTTACCGAGGCTGGCAGTAACTTATACACATTTATCAAACTGATTGTATACGTCGAGCGATACCGCATACTTAGGATAAAAATATTACTTACGTGCAAGAGTTATTCGTTCATTTGTGGAATGGATTAGAAATGGTGTTAGCTGGCTGCTAAGATGGAAGACCTTGTCTTTAAAAATAATTGATAACTCATCCAATCGCGAATAGCAACTCAAAACCTGATGAAAGGAATACTTGGAAAAAATAAGGTATAAGGTGTCATTTGAATTTCTTAACTTAAATTCGATTATAAGTCAATCCTATTTTAACTAAGATACCGATATTTTCCCCTCATTCTTTAAATTACTGATTCGACATTTTATACAGAAATAGAATAACCCGTAATAGTAATAATATGTTAATGTGGCAAAGAAGCATGTGCATGGGAATTTGAAACTACTAATGAGGACAGTGTCTTAAATTCCCTATTAATACTATGTATTTTTTTTTTCTCTGAAATAAATTTAGGAAACGATCCTCAACGCCTTCTTCTAAAACAGTACTGGGCTATGATGCGCAACTCAAGCGGACGGAACACTGTTCTTAAGTTTATAGTGGTGCTGTCGAAAGGTAATCATTGTTTATGCTTGCAGGAGACCGAGCGTGGTGGTGTAACGGCTAGCGTTCTGCCCTCGCATTCGGGAGGACGGCGGTTCGAATCCCCGTCCGGGCATCCAGATTTGGGTTTTCCATGGTTTCCCCAAATCACTCCAGGTGAATGCAGGGATGCTTCCTTCAAAAGGCCATGGCCGAATTCCTTCCCATTCCTTGCCCCCCATCCTTTCTCGTCTCTAAAGACCTAGTTGTTATAGGAGACGTTAAGCAGTTAAAAAAAACAACAAAAAAAAAAAAAACAACAACAGTTCCGTCCTTTAAGAGTGATCAAAATACTTTTATTACTGGACGTAAGACTTAAAAACAACAATAATTATAATTAACAATTATGACGGAAATTACTAAGGATAATTTACACAAGCTTTTTGTATTTAATAACTAGCAGAAATTGTTTAAAAAAATACTTAACTCAAAAAGCCATGAAATAAAAATGTTTAAGATGTAAAAATACGCTAGGATCTTATCACAGGAGACGTATATAACCTAAGGTAATGCACAAGGTATCGAATTCTTATTCCCTTTCATCAATAAGTCCAGTTTTCAACCCTAATTTGTATAAAGGGGTTGGTTGTCCGGGATGAACCGCGTCAAAAAAATTGACACGGTTAATCCCGGATTACCAAGATAACATCGACAGCGACCGCCGAAGTCTGGGCTCCCACTTGAGGAATTAATTTTTCCCCGTAACTCTATAACTGACGTTAAAAATAAATCGTGATTCCATAACTGGATGGCCGCAGTACAGCTTTGAAGCGCTTATTTTGATACTATATGCTCATATCAATTTGTAATTTCTGTGTCAATTATACTCGTGAAAAAAATATCAACGATAAATTATCATTCTCGTAGTAATCGTATTTACAGCAATACAGAACGGATGCAATACCTAACTCAAATTTCCAAGCTCAAAGATGGATTCGAAACGGCAAGCTTTGTAACAACGTAACCCATACGCCGGCAAGTATTCCTTGCGAGGAAGATAAAAAAACTACTAATAGTTAAAATTTTTGTGAACGCGTTTGACGTTAGCAGCTTGAAATGCTGTACGACAACTGGAAATTTAAACTGAATTGCACGAAGTGCAAGACAACGTGCATAATGAATCAGCAAAAAACTAGCGCATTAAATCTTAAGAACTTTAAATTTCTGAAGTATTCATGTCCTCCCGTATCAGAAGCCATAGTGTTAACACCAATCACGTTCGTTTATTTTTTTTTTTTATTTTTTTTTTTTAAAAAAAAGAAGGCTCTTTTCCCTTGAGCAATATTGCTTTTGATATATTGGTGCCTATTAGTTCTCAGGAGAATTTAAGGATTGGAAGGCATAACTTTTAGTTTTCATCGAGGGCAGTGTCATCAGCATTGCAACTCTCAAGATTATTAGTAAGGAATGAGAGTTACTATTGCATACGAGTATCCATACTGTTCCCCTGGCACTGTGGAAAAATTCAGTCTGTATGTAGGCGTCATTGGATTTTATTAGTCGTCTTGCCCAATAAAAAGTTTACAGAAGTAGTGGGTGCACAGTGGAGTTAGGGCTGCTTAATCACAGCGATGAGCGTGGCAGTTAGACACCTGCGGAAACTCAGTAAGTTGGAGGGAGAGAGGCCGCACTAGCGGTCGAGCTGGTAATGCGATTTGGGGAGAAACCGCAGGTGGCTCTGGAGAGGACTACGAACGGCGAGACAGGGTGCGGAGGACTGCAAGAACTCCAAACAGAACAGGCCACGGCGAGGGAAGTGTACGGCGTGTTAGAAATACTGAAAAAATGTTGCGTAAATTACGAATCAAATGAAAATAGGATAAGGGCGATCTCTGTTGTATATTGTTCTTGTGTGATTTCTTCACATCTCACTAAGGCCCACTATCCCGTACGTAGTTGCAGATACATCGGTTTCAGGTTAAGATCTAGTTCTTGACATTGATCCAGTTCTGGTAATCGATTTTAAGCATTTTTTCTATATCAGCTGGATGGTCTCAAATTTCTTCTACAAATTACTCAATACAGAAATAAATCAATACTTGCAATTCGGTAAACGACGAGAAATCGAATAAAATTTTATAGGATAACTAACCGAGTTAGGCCATCGATCAAAAATGACTTTTCGGCGGTCACAACTCTACCGCCAATTTTAAGTGACTGCTGCCGGTCACTTGACAATCGATGGCCTAACTCGGTTAGTAACCCGATAAAATTTTATTCATTTTCTACGCCGAGAAAATCTCCAGTCGACGAGAAATTGTAAGAAATAAAGATTAGAATGAATTTTGGAATGTCAAAGAGCGGTAGCAATTGATTACAAACAATAGATGGAAATAAGTAACTGTACAGAACAAAAGTTTTTAGGAATGCTAGTGAAGCTAACAGTGAAATACTATCAACAACGGAACAAGCAGGACAGGCAGCACAGAAACTAACAGTTTATTATGATCTTCAGACATAATGAGACGAATTAAGAGAAGAACCATGTTCACAGTATTCTGCTGAACTAACCAGAAATCTGGGAAATGTGAAAAATTGATTGACAAAGAATACAGGCTCTGGAAATGATTCTCTTTTGAGGAAGTGAAAGGGCATTCAGATTAGAAAACATATACGATAAGGAAATAAACAGAAGAACGAATCTACACAGACGGAAAAAAAAATCCCAACACCAAGAAAAAATTATTGTAGAGTAATGAAATTTGGACAATGCATTTGTCAAGTTAACATGTTTAATTGATTAAATTTTCAAGATCACAGGTTAATTTAAGCTCAAGAAAATGCATTTCAAATGTGAAATACTGTTAAATTAATAGCCGGTGTAACCTCCAGAATTTTGAATGCAAGCCTGCAAACGTGAATGCATTGTGTCATACAGGTTTCGAATGTCACTTTGTGGTATGGAGTTCCATGCTTGTTGTACTTGTGCTGTCAATACTGGGACGGTCAGTGCTGGCTGTGGATGATGCTGGAGTTGTCGTCCAATGATATCCCATACGTGTTCAATTGGAGACAGATCTGGTGATCTCGCAGGCCAAGGTAACATGTCGACACTCTGTAGAGCACGTTGCGAGACAACAGCGGTATGAGGGCGAGCGTTATCCTGTTGAAAAACTCCCCCTTGAATGCTGTTCATGAATGGCAGCACTACAGGTTGAATTACCAGACTGACGTACAAATTTGCAGTCAGTGTGTTTGGTATAACCACAAGAGTGCTCCTGCTGTCATAGGAAATTGCTCCCCAGACCATGACTCCAGGTGTAGGTCCAGTGTGTCTAGGCCGCAGAAAGTTTGGTTGCAGGCGTTCCCCTGGCCTCCTTCTGACCAACACTGGAGATCTGTTGTGTTTTCTGATGAAAGCAGGTTCTGCCTTGGTGCCAGTGATGGCCGAGTGTTGGTCAGAAGGAGGCCAGGGGAACGCCTGCAACCAAACTGTCTGCGGCCTAGACACCCTGGACCTACACCTGGAGTCATGGTCTGGGGAGCAATTTCCTATGACAGCAGGAGCACTCTTGTGGTTATACCAAACACACTGACTGCAAATTTGTACGTCAGTCTGGTAATTCAACCTGTAGTGCTGCCATTCATGAACAGCATTCAAGGGGGAGTTTTTCAACAGGATAACGCTCGCCCTCATACCGCTGTTGTCTCGCAACGTGCTCTACAGAGTGTCGACATGTTACCTTGGCCTGCGAGATCACCAGATCTGTCTCCAATTGAACACGTATGGGATATCATTGGACGACAACTCCAGCATCATCCACAGCCAGCACTGACCGTCCCAGTATTGACAGCACAAGTACAACAAGCATGGAACTCCATACCACAAAGTGACATTCGAAACCTGTATGACACAATGCATTCACGTTTGCAGGCTTGCATTCAAAATTCTGGAGGTTACACCGGCTATTAATTTAACAGTATTTCACATTTGAAATGCATTTTCTTGAGCTTAAATTAACCTGTGATCTTGAAAATTTAATCAATTAAACATGTTAACTTGACAAATGCATTGTCCAAATTTCATTACTCTACAATAATTTTTTCTTGGTGTTGGGATTTTTTTTTCCGTCTGTGTATATCAATCTGTTCTTGAAGAAACGGAGGCCAGCCGGATTATATACAAAGTGTATGACAGAGGTATTTTACACGAAATATAGTCCAGGAACGCATAGGGATAGCAACAAACGGATAAATGGATGGTGAGAATACCTAGAGAAGGATCGAAAAATGCTCGTAAGTAGAGAAAGTGATAGGAGATGATTAGCAGAAAATTGTTGGAAAGCGAGAGAGACAGAGGTGGCATTTCGGATCAGAGAGACAGCAGTATAAGCTGTAAAATCTCGCTTAGAAAGTAATCTACAAATACTGTACATTATGCGCTTTGCAAAATTGTATTTCAAATAGTACAAATGCTATATATATATATAATACAGTTGAAAGAAATACGAGGGGGTATAATTTAATTCTGAAATTTGTTTTATTTGCGTTTGTTTTTTATCCGATACACAAATATTTTTATCAATTATATATTGGGTATCATGATTTTTCACTGTCGAAAATTAATCTGCTGTAGAAAGGTATTTGTTGAAATGACTAAATCAGTTAGTATACTCTTGAACGCTCGATGTAATTTTCTTGTAAACCTTAGAAGGATACATACCATTAAAGTACTACAGAAATGTGGTGAATGAGCGGTTAACGCTCAGGCCTTGCATTCAGGAGAACGCGGGTTCGAATCCCCGTCCACAATCCAGATTTGGGTTTTACATGGTTTCTCCAAATTAGCACAGCTGAATGCCGAGAAGGTTCCTTCATGATCCTATAGCAGAATTCCTTCCCGTTCCTTGTACTCTGTCTTCTCCCGCTCTTAATGACCTTGACGTCGACGAGGCGCAAAGCCATAAGCAAAAAAGACGGAATTTTTTACTCAGTAAATTTTCAAGAAAGTAAGATTTAAATGTTTATGGCTTTGAAGCAAAAACTCATGTAAATCGTTGTACACAAAAAGCCTAATATTTTCGTAGTTTCATTTAATATCTATAAATATTAAACAAAACAAAAAGTTTTCCTTCGTTCCCTTGCTTATTGATTTTAATCCTTAATTTACCAAAATTTCAGGTTATAAAAGTGTCTGGTGAGTAAGAAATAACCAGCTACAAATTACTAAATTCAGGAATTTAGATTTTATGAGCCTAAGACGGAAAGACGGACAGGTGAAAGCCTTACTCCCTGTCGGTTCCGAATTTAATTAGAAAAGTACAGAACCTTGAAAAGAATACAGAACTAACTTACACCATTCATACGCACGTGGTGAGGACACCTACTTTCCGGCCAATACTTGGCAAGTAACCGGAGAAGGCAAAGGGCAATCCACATAGGTGATAATTCCTCGGGGATTCTCTTGTGCTAAATACATCTGGGCGCCTACGTCAGATAAATCTGATATGGAAAATAAATATATGAGGCCGTCAATTAGACGAATGCTAAAAGCCTTAAAAGATATGAAGAACAAAATCAATGGAAAACGCCTCTGGAAAGAAAGTTGGAGTCAATTATTAATGTAATTTGGTCCAGCAGTTTTTCACTGAAGGCGGCGTCCAAACCAAAAGAAAGTCCTTTAAAAATAATGGAAAAACTTTTCGTATTTTGTTGTCAGTAAGATTTCTTAACGTCACAAGCGAAGCAGTGAGCAGATCAGCGTCAGAGCTGATATTTTCGCATTTTAGTTTTGTCCATTGGTAACAGGAGTCACGTGTAGTGAGCTTGAGAAGTAAGTAATAACGTCTTGTAGGTGGAAGAAGATAGACGCGAGATCTTTGTTCTGTCCCCATAACACCACACCGTCCTTCAACCCTCAGCCCCTAAAGTGTAGATGTACCATTCCCTGCCACGTCGTTGCCAAAATATTCCTTTAAAGATGGTTAGCATCTTCTGGTAGGCTTTAAAAGTCTAAATCGCAAAGTAAATCAATGTAACATAATGATATGGTAATTTCAGAAACGCGGGTTTATATTTGACATATTTCTTTCTTATTAAGGTATGTTTAAAGGCTATAACTTCTCAATTAAAGTAAATTTTAATTTAAGACAAAAAATTTAATTTCTAACAATAATAATTTATAACTGCAAACTTCTGTAATATATACATAAAAAAAGGATTTTTACGTATGTGTAGTGTAATATAAACACACATCCGTTACAGTGAAATACATTGGCTGAAAGTAGAAAAAACTAAACCACGAATCTCTGACCGATATTTTTTATTTATTTATCTCTTACTACCACAAATAAAGAAAAATCCTAACTGTAATGCTCTGTTATATATTCATAGTACTACTTACTTATATAATTACATATCTTTTTCTGACTTGTTGATAAAATTGAAAACGAAATAGCAATTTTGCTAGCTAAATACAGATGAGACATTCCACCTTCATGTAGTTGTCTAAATTTACTACTGACGAACAAATCAACTCACGAGAAATGCGGACAATAAATTTTTTCATTCAAATCAATTCTGTTCAATGAAATGAACATAAAGTTTTATGTAACCTTTGAAATATAATTAAATTATTTATACTGAGCACCTTATGAAAGTGAAGACTAGGCACCATTGCAGTCGTTAAGAAGCAAATTTACAGTACTTGAAAATCAGTGAAATTGAGGTCACTTGAAACTAGAACCCAGAAAGTACGAAGTTAAGAGATTGTCGATATTGTGAACGAAGGAAAAGTTATTTCTGATGGAATTTTACAAAACAACGATGGATAATTTCTTATTAGATATTACATTGGAATGAAGTAAATTTTTCTGAAAATGAGGATTACAATATATGAAGCAGAAATTAATGTGAAGATAGTAAGATAGATCAAAATAAAGTTGAGATCTCCATCAAACCAGTCAATAAGCTAATAAAAAACGTTTTATATATGTAGAAAGTTGTAACTCTAATTCACGTTTTTTTACTGCATACAGAAACGACAAATTATTCAGATCGTCAGGTTACTGATAAATTAATAATAAAAATAGTAATAACTTTGAACCCCATTACAACTACATTATTCATAGAATCTTTAAATTCATTAGCGGCATAGTAAGCAACAATTTTTCAGTGGATAAGAAAGCTATAATTACTATTCCTGTGTGAAGCTCAAAATTACAACTTATTTAATTATTTGGTGTCAAAAGCATTGCCGATACAACAGTTAGAACACACAACTGTTAAAAAGAATATCAATACAAATAGTGATCAACATCATTCTCCAAACATGAAAATTGTTGCAGACCAAAACGCAGCAACTTGAACAGTGATATCAGGTATGGTAAGCAATAATTCCTGTGTATATTTTTAATAAGCACTTTCTTTTCCACAAACCCTATGCATAATTTAGAATATGTATCGTATTCAGGCTAATCATCGACCTTTTTGTGAAACAACTGTGAAGGAATGACTGCGCAACACGTTTAATATTTTAAAGCAACCCTTTCTAAAATGTATCGTTACCTTCGTACGGCGCATTGAAACGTGAAGCTACTGTCTACGCTTTTAAATCAAATTCAAATTAATTTTTTGTTTGACCTGTAAAATCACACATTGAATTAAAGATCAGTGTTGACACTTTAATTAAGTTTGTTTTCAAAAGTCGATACAAAAATAATTGTGGTAGGAGTGTAGGGCCACAGCGTTTTTTTTAAATGTATTTGGAAAACAAACTGGAAATACCACAGTTTTTGCTTAAATGTTTTGATATTAAACAAGAAAACAAAGATTTTAATCATGCCACAAGCGTGACCATTGGAAATAAACCGTTAATAATAAATTAATATCTCAACATCTTATGTATTTTGTTGACATCTAAAGTGAAAATAGAAGGAAATTGAGACATGTCAAAGATTGAATTATTAAAAACGGTGCAGTGTTCATTGAGTAGATAGCGGTAAACTTCACCGAAAATTATAAACAAAATAATGGCTGCAACACTGTTTGAAGCTGTATTTAATGTTTACCGTTTGAGAATTATTCAAATCTAAAGTTTTACAGATATTTTTATTTTCTTACAGGCTTTTAATCTTATTCATGACTCTAATAAGCTCTTTGATTAATTACTATCCAATCAGACACTTTTTCAAATTAAATAAAATCATGGTGGATTTGTAGACTAAACTTCCTCCGTTTTCCTATCAACTGTTTTAGCGAGAAAACGATTGTCCTTTTCGAAAATCGTTATCTTCGTAGTATGAAATAGTATCGACAATTACCTTTTGTCTTCTGAAAATAATTTTAGAACAGATGCTGCAAGCTGTTTTGAAATATCTGTAATGGTCACTTGGATCTCACTTGCGTTAAACAACGATATGACTGGATCAGTTTACCAAGGCTGGTGGCCGAACAATAACGTCGTGGTTTCGAGTTCGGTAGGAAGTGGCTTCGAATCCCCATCCGGCCATCCATCCCGATTTTAGTTTACTATGGTTTCCTGAAATCACTTCACGCGAATGTCGCGATGGCTCCTTTAGAAATCCAAGGCCAATTTTCTTTTAGTTCCTTGCCCTCAGTCGCTTCTTATGACCTTGATGTTGACGAACCGTAAAGCCATAAGCAAAAAAAAAAAAAAAAAAAAGTATAGATATCGTCTAATCCCGTAGCTCATCCATTTCACTTCCTGTACTACTTTTCTAAGATTCAGCATTCCTTTTTATGACTTTTTGCCTCGTCGACATCGCGGTTTTAAGAAACGGGAGAGCATTGTAGACAGGAAACGGGAAGCAATTCATCTGATCCATGGTCTTGTGAAGGAATCATCCTGTAAATCATCTTGAATCATTTCGGCAACTATGGAAAACCGAGAAGCTCATCGCTGGACGGAGATCTGAACTCACGTCCTTCCAAATAGCATGTCCGAGAGTTATAACACAACCAGGAGAAACAAGGAGAAAATTGAATATGAGAAATCCCACTTTTGGTACCATGATGGTATTTTGCCAAATGGATTTATTTCACCGTAATTTACTCTATATTTTAATCGACTACGAATCAGCTACGAAGGGTATCCACTCACAAGCCAACAGAAGTCATTGATGTAAGTCTAAGGCAGCGATGTCTTCTGGAACAAAACATTGTTTCTGAACGACTTTACCCGTTCTCGGTGTAAATAATAAAGCTGACAATTAGCATACAAAAATGTAGTTAGTGAAAACGTCTAGTGAATGCAATAAAAGTTAAGGGAAGGGTTTTGATCCGCCAGAAATGTCAGATGGTATTACAGAATCACGTAAATAATAAATTACAAACTAAATGTGCCGCTGTTTTATGGATACGAGGGAAGGTTCTTATTTGGGGAAAGGTGGGGAGGTCTGCAGGTCATCGATGTCGAGATGAAATCATTAGAGTAGAGAGAGAATTGAGATTAGGAACGAGAAGGAATTTCAGCACGGATTTCTCTAGGAATTATTTGTGCATGCGCCTGGACTGATTAGGGGAAAGCATAACAAATCGATATTTAAATAGCCAGACCAGGAATCGAAACGATGTCTTATCGAATGCCAGGCGCTATCGTTAGTCACTAACTCAACCAGACTCGATCCGAATCACAGCAAACAACACTTCGTGACCAGCGAAAGTTGTTACCCTTTGGATATAAATTGCTTATTTAAATCTGGGTATCAGGTAGAGACTATAACGGCAGAGAAATAGGATCGCCAATGATATCAGAGAAATAAACTCACAGCCATATTCAGTATAAATCCAATAAGATCTACCAAAGTGGATTGGTATGACAGTATCATGCATTTCGGAGATAAGCCACTAGAGAAATAAAGAATGCTTCTGATGCAATACCTTCAGAAAATAGAAACTTCCCAGAAGACATAGCAAAAGAGGTGTGTATAGTGTTGATACACGACATATTACATAGGGCAGTGGACAGATGCCGGCATTAACAAAAAGATATGGAGAGGTATTGCAGTGGAGGTTACAACGTTTCTGTTATTTACTCTTGGCATACGTAGTTACTTAAGAGATTCCCTTTATTTAAATTTGCAACGGTCAGAAAAATAACACACATTTATAAATAACTAAGACCTAAGGATGTAACTGATGTGAATGAATATCGTAATAAAGTTCCCAATAACACAGAGCTACAACTGATTTATTATTGGCGCCAATGCATATAGGTAACAATTACGATGTCCCACAAGCAAATAAAAAAAATGTAAATTTCTTTTTAATCTGTTAACTATGCTTGGCCTCTGACTAAGCACAGATACTCAACAGCGTAAAACTCACACATCCACCACTACACCATCATCCTTTAAGAGTGCTGTTCTCTGCACAACCCAAGATACTGCTATTTAAAACTAACCAATGTAAGGGAACCAAATAAATCCCCGTAATATTGTGTAAAATCGGAGTGAATATTCGTCCTCTGCTAGAGGCACTGAGCGCTGCGGCGAAATGTAATACTATGCCTCCGCTGATAAGCGTCAGCAACTTGTCGCAAGTGCACTTGCACTGGAGCAGTGTGCTTCGGGATTCTGAATGTAACACATCGATGTAGCGATTGTTTCGTGATTTACTACCAACATTATCGCTTTGTACCCCATTTCGGCAATAGGAGTCAAAATTCAAGTTAGCGGGGTACTGCTAACATATTGCGTGGGACAGAAATTACGTTCTTGTGTTTGTGAAACTGTCTATGTGTGATTTGCGACAAATAAACCGGAACTATTTAGTAACTTCTGTTTCCTTCCGTAAAACCTTTCTAATCCGTATCAGGCTAACAACACTCAAGCCAAAGAACTCTACGCAACCTTCCATTTAAAATATTTAATATCTTTTATTAGACAATAGTTGTTTCGGCAGCTATTATCCTCGCAGTTGTCAATCTACGTCATCAATATCGGCTGGTGTCAGCAGAAGGCCGTCGTCCTGACAAGAAGAAGAAGAATTCAAGAAGACGATACTATCGGGCAGGTTAGTAATCACACGTCCGATAGTTAATCATTCAATCAGTCATCAATAAATATCCACTCAGCCATCCAAAAACAGAACTTTGGCGTCATCTGCGGGACTCAAACCCTGCACCACACGCATATAAACAGAGTTCTACTACACCAAACACAAAAAATTTTCCAGCGTTGTGGAATCTTTCCTATACAAATAATAAAAATTTCACATTACATTAGTAATTACGATAGTAAATGATTTGGGGGCAGTGATTTGTCTCAAGGTCAACGAATATCTTAGCAGAAGTTAAATTGAAACGGAACAAATAAAAAAACCATCCAGTCGTAGGTCAATCATCAAGCGATCAGGTTTCCATACTCAAATGACTTTCACAGAGGTGGGTATTGTGGGCCAGATGGCAGTCGCGACCCAAAAATCAGTACCTGACCAATTTTCCGACCGGTTACTGATCAGTGTTCCATGCCCATAAAAATTCAGCGATTCATTCCGATCAAATTTAATGTTGATAATACTAATCTCATCGATTGGGATACAACACATTCTGCATCAAGAGGAACTTCAATACAACGCTATTGATAAATGGAAAATAACAACTGTGTAATAACTTCATTTTGCTCGCTACTTCCCAAATATAATCCTGGTAATAAGTATTTTTAATACTTACTGTTTGGATGTAGTTTATGGTGATTACTGAAGAAGTGTTACAAATTATTACGAAACAACTTTTCTTGAGGTATAAATGGTAACCAAAATTGTCTGTAATTGATAACTTTTATGGCCACTCTTGTGTCTATTTTCTACTGAGAAAAACTGAAGAAAAATATTGCAGTCTTCTACATGAGGAGCTCTAAGCAATTTCACGATAGACGTTCTTGATTAATAGTACCTTGACTCAAAACACTATTATCATTCAGAATAAATTTGATTTGGCTTGAACGGCTGCACTACTGTATATGAACTGGAAATGTCTCTAGAACTGTATTTTGAGCCAAGGGACTGTTAAGGTCATGGCAGTACACAATTCAAATTTCGTGGGACCTGACAAGCGTTTAGCAGGATTTTTTGTCCCAGTAAGCTATGGCACCTTGACACTGTCCAGCGCTGACACGGGTTAGGGGACGTCCATTGAGGGCAAATAGGGGGTGACGGCGAAATCTCGCCGAGGCGGAGGGGGCGGAGGGTCGACGGAAATCTCGCGTCAAATTTGTATTTCAGTTTTATGAGAATAACGCCTCACGTAAGTAAGGGACGCTCCCCTTAGCAGTTTGTGTCCTGGTGATGAAAGAAATTTTATGTCTTTCGGTAAAGTGGGCTTGAATGGGTAGGCATCGGGCTTAACCCTCTCCCTTCTTTCGTTAACGATACAAACAAGAATCTATACTGAACACCATCACAATCTTACGCACTTACAAAAACACTAACGAACACTATCACACTGGTGAATGATATAAAAAACTTCCCAAATTTATCATTTCACTGGGACGCCTATGGAGGGGTATACAACCACTATGGTAAGTTGGTAACCCCTGCACTTGGATTCGGGTACGGCACGCAAAGGAGAAGGATCAGACATATTAGGAGCCGGAAGTCTGCCACGTTAATAAGCGAGGCTATTTATCTCGCTGCGCAAATTTTTTTCAAAGTTCGACGGTAAGAAATGCACACATGCTTGCAGAGCGCAAACAAAATGACCTTTAGACGCGCGCCCTGTGGAAGTAACGTTTTCCCTCTATACGCATGCGTAGGTTTCAAGTCGTTGAATTCATCCAGTGTATTTTGGGAAGCGGAAGTATGGAGACGTGTTCTAGTGCTATGTCAACGCGAGGTAAGCAGCGTGCTGTTATCGATTTTAACTGCTGAAAAAGTTACTCCTACTGACGTCCATTGTCGTTTATGGTCACGATGCTGTTGAAAGGTCAACTGTAAATCGATGGGCAGCAAAATTTCGTGATTGAGAACCTAGAAAAGCCATAATTGTTGGTGAAAAACTCATCGGACGTCCGATGACTGCCACAGACGATAAACATCGCAAATCGTCGACGATTCGATTCAAAAGCAAAACATACCGGCATATCCAAGCAACGTGTCATTATTGAAGAACTGGGATACCGTAAAATCTGTACACGATGGGTGTCTAACAGAGACTGACTGTAGAGGCTATACGAAACAGAAGTTTTGAACCGATTCCAAACCCTCCTTACTCCCAATATATTGCTCCTTGCGATTTTTATTTTTTTCCCCTCTTAATTTTTATAAACGATCTCGGAGACAAAGTGAAAAGCCTATTTAGATTGATTGCTGATGATGCGGTTATTTATAGGGAAGTAAGAAATTTGGACTATTTCTTAGAAATTCAGCGTGATCTGGATGTTATTTTGGCTTGGTGCGCTGAGTGGCAACTTACTCTAAATTGTAAAAAGTGCAAGACAATGAGCATAACTAACAAAAAGAATCCAATTGTTCAGAAATACGAGTTAAACAATACAGTTATTGATATGGTCGATTCTATTAAATATTTGGGAGTAACAGTACAAAGGAACATGAAATGGGACATACACATTAATTCGTTAGTAGATAGAGCAAATTCTAGGCTGCGATTCATAGGTCGAATCTTGAAAAATTGTAATGAACAAACAAAGGAGATAGCGTACAAATCTCTTGTGCGTCCACATTTGGATTATTGTTGTGCCATTTGGGACCCGTTTCGTAAGGGGTTGATCGAAAGTATAGAGAAAGTACAGAGAAGAGCCGCTCGATTCGTGACCGCTTGCTACAGTCCTTATGAGAGCGTCACAGAACTGATTAGTAGATTAGGTTGGGAGTCTCTGGTAGATAGACGACCCACGTTTCGTTTAAACTTATTGGTAAACATGTGTACTCCCACTTTCACTTTTGAGTGTAGTGAAATACTTCTTCCACCAACCTATTTGAGTCGGAAGGACAGGAAAGATAAAATTAGAGAAATCAGGTGCCGGACTGATTCTTATATGAATTCTTTTTTCCCTCGTACCATTAGGGATTGGAATGCACAACAAAGA
Source organism: Vandiemenella viatica (assembly GCA_031002005.1). NCBI lineage: Eukaryota > Metazoa > Arthropoda > Insecta > Orthoptera > Morabidae > Vandiemenella > Vandiemenella viatica. Next base: position 43,046,101 of record JARYHS010009186.1, on the reverse strand, counting down.
GATTAGCTTTGGTGCTGAGCACCGTCTGCCACGCACAATTTAGTGAATTGCTGAGTATATATGTAGATGTAGATGTAGATGAATCACGTCCGACACGCATGTCACGTTTAAGTGACATGTGACTCACTTGATTTTGTTATTACTAATTTCCTATAGTTAAAAAGTGACCTTTACAAGAGAGACCTCAAGCGTAATTATTACACTTCGGACGATAAGGTGAAGGCGGCTGTCAAATCCTTGATTCGAGGAAAGGCTGAAGAATTTTTCAGAGACGGAATAAAAAAAATTGTCACACATTGTGAGAAATGAGTTAGCCTTAACGGTGACTATATTGAAAAATAAACGTATGATTTTGAATCTTAAGAAATGTACTTCAATATATTTTCTGTCTGATGTTGCTTTTTTTTTCCAGCCTAGCATCGTACCCTGGGGATGGATTATAACATTTGCAGCTAGACGAGTACGAATAAAGTCACAAGTGGGTCGGCCAATCTGAGGGTCTGCAGATTGTAATGGATCACGTACGTGCTGACAAAATCTATCCCAATTTACAGCTTTCTAGCTACCGTGCGCAGTCGTGACTTAGATCGATCAGAGTCCGCGCGGGCTGGGCGAGCGAGCGGCGCTGGCCGTGAAATCTGCTCTGGAACTGGAGCACACTCGGCGCTCCAGAGCGCGTGCCAGGCTTTCTCCAGCGAAGGGGGCCGCATCACCCGCAGGCAGCGACTCCGGGTTCCAGCCCCGCGAAAGCATTCACAATGCGGCGCAAGTAAGAGTGCTTCGCTTCTGCCTTGGCGAATGATGACGCGTGAGTCGGTTACGACAGTTTCTAGAGTGAAAAAATCGACCATGGCTACATCCGCTGGATCGGGGTTATGATCTTTCAATCAGAAAGTACTTCTTCGATAAGTGGGCATAGAAGTTTACTATTTGGAGTCGTACCTGAGACCCAAACAGTTATAATTTCGTCACAATCACCTGATTGTTACTGCAAAAAAAGAATTCATAGTATCATACATCCTTACTGCTGTTAATCATTCAATTTTGATGATTATTAGTTTCATTTAACTGTGATGGAGATATGTCCTGCTGGAAAATTCTGCTAGACACCCGGTAGCGTTTATACTTCACTGGGTTATGTGTTAATAATAATATATACTAAGTAATATATATATTCAGTTGTTTTATGAATTGTAAATATATCGTACTAATGCTATTTTAGTAGTATCCCTGGAGGCAAAGAATAAGTGTTGGCCTAGGAGCCGAAGCGAAGGAATGAATATAAACATAGAAAGGAAGATTAAAAGTGAAGAAAGTGTAAGAGGTCATGAGAAAACTTATACAGCCTGTAAGGAGTTGCGTAAATATTACCAATCAGTTAATTGGACCGTAAGTGGAAAATGCAAATGAATAGTACAAAGATTATTATGGCGGTGGATAATAAGTCACGCATAATTCTAAATCGTAATTAGTATGAAAAGTATTGATATAAAAATAGTGTTTGGTTTAGCTAACAAAGTTGTTGCTGAATGCGTGCTCAACCAGTGTTTGGAAGGAAGAGAGTAAAAAAGGCGAGATAATGTAGGGTAAAATTGCCTCTCAGATCATTTAGGAGGAAGAAGCGAAGAATATTGTAAATTTAATCTGAGAGCTATCACTATATGTCACTTAAGTCAAAATATGACTTAAGGTGTTCTCATCCTAGCTGAAACTAATAATAATTATTTTAAGACAAAGTTATTGAAAGTTAACTCTTGGTAGTTATTAATAAAAGTCGTTTCATTCCGGAAAATTTTGTCGATCCTGTATGCCGGGTTGAGTCAGGATAGGAAGGCTACAATATGCTTATGTGTTTCACGAAATTTTCCTTTAGTGTAATGTGATTTCGACTGATCTGCTCGCAGAGTTTCTTAACTTCTGCCCTACCCATTGTAGTCGCTGACTCCCTTACCGCAAACGCACAATTTCCACGTAATAATCCCAATTCTTCTACAAATAATTATTTAGGTGTCTTCATTAATGTGTCACTCCAAACACTAGCTTCAACAGCCATCATATTCCAGTGACTCCCAGCCCAGCTCCTCTGTTAAATTATTTACTAATTGTGTTGAATATTAATTTCCACAAACAAATCTATCCGTCATCCGACCACACTTTATGCTATCGTGAATTTTCACATTTATCCACTGTTGACTGATGAGTTCTCAATTTAAGAACTTCTGGGCTTATAACTGTGTTTATAATATGCCTACTGTACGAGTAGTTAAGGCTGCACGGTCGACGTTAGATGGTTTGAGCATCAGTCTCGAAACAAATTTTCAGCATCAGTTTCTTCATCAATAGGGTAAGAGGGGTGTCAAAGAACTAGTTACAATTCTAAATTTCTTGGAATTGTGAACGGAAGGAGGGCATACGACACTGTTGGTGGTGATTCGTCTGTCTGATTGAGGCATTAATGTTAGAGGCCCTTGGAGTGTACTTCGGAAGAACAGGCCTGAATGGCGTGCACCGATTTTATAGTCTCCCCTGCCAAACGCCAACAATATACTACACTTTGCATACAATCTTCTTAGGTGTCTATATATAAGAGGAGATAGTTAAAAATGAAATCAAAACTATTTTCTACCGCGGTAACATCAAGTTCTATTTCATGTTGGGAAGACCAGCTGCAAATCCGTCGCATTGTAATGCTTCGGAAACTTTAGCATCAAATCGTTCGAATGTTAACTTTAACCATACCCGGTAGAAGACTGATCCAATCGCTTGTGCCCCCAGACTTCTAGAACGAATGATAACATAAAAAAACTCTATGACACTATCATTTTTATAATCTATTTAGAACAGTCGATGAATTGATATATTTGAATGGAATTTCCTGGAGTTCGTATGAACGAATTTGTCGCTAAGATTTAAAGATGAAAGGAGTAGCAGCAAAATATGTATATTTGGAGTAAGTTTTCCCAAGATCAAAGAGCTAACCGCCAGAGTGTATGACAGTAACTGGAAGAAATTTCGATATTATTTTGCTGCAGTAACCATTACAGCAGACATAGCATGGTGTTATGGAAACGACGCACTGTCACCGGGTTTATTTCAGTTACGGATTTTTTGCAACACACAGAAATGCAGCTGGATATATTGGCAATATTATGTATTCTTGCTTCCTCTGTATTTAAAAAACACCGTCTGCTAGGAAAATTTGTTATTTGTACTAAGATCATTTATAAAAATTGTCCAAGAATTACTGCGGACCATGTACTTCAACATCTACAGGGAATGATATAATCATTCATGAACGTGCTTCGTATTCCGTACAATCCATTGATAGAAATGTGTTCTGTAATAGGTGTGTTGAAGATTTAGGGAGGGAGGGTAAATCACTGGCCAATTACTATGACTTCAGTGGTAGGCAATTTCATGGAGTGCTCGTCTGCTTTTTTTTAGTGATATTTAAATAAGCGACATGGGATTAGAAAACTTATCCATGTGGTATTCACTTAGTGTATTATGTTCAAGGTTATTCAAATACTAAGGCCAACAGAGGCCAAGTTGTAGTGTAGCCCTTCATCTTTTCGAATTACAGCGTTCTGTGTACACACTCTTTAGATTAAACCAGTTCTATGAAAATCATGTCAGATCACTATTATTTCTAAAATAGTTTCGGAATTCGTGAGTTTTTAATTTTTCAAAAGAAATTCCTGTTTTTAAATCCGACCGCCGCGAGCGGTTGACCAAAGATGATTTAATTTATCTTCGTAGTTTACAAAGTTTATTTTCCTATGAGGAATAAACAACCAGCTGCATACTTCAAGTGCACGTTATTCAATCAGCTCAACAAAGGTTATCTCTGAACACCAACCGAATATTAAACTTTCGTTCAACCGTAGGTTCTTCCGATATTGCAAAGGCTTGCAGAAAGAAGCAGAAATTCTTCCCTTCTCAAAGTGATGTAATATATGTAATACAAAAAACAGTCCAATGAATATAATAAAATTGTACAGTTTTCTACTCCGAACATAATTCATCACCAAAAATGGAAATTAATGAGCAATGGTACTCTTTAATCACCTAAACAGCGGCGTAAGTAAACAGACAAATATGCAACAGTTTTGCCTTCCTTCTGTCATCAACTAACTTTCGTTAGTATGTTTCAACGATTTTACACCATTCGTTGAAAGGATTTTTGAATAGATTTAGAGTGCCTGTACGGGGTAACTAGGGTAAAACACGGTATGGAAATAAATGCAAAACAATGTCAACTTGTTTGGTACATGGCTATAGAAATATGTTTAGTGTTTACCTTGGCATATCATTTTACAATAAACTCAGTTGGACAAGAGACATTTGTCAGTTGGTCTGGAGAGGTTCCGAAATCCTGAATCTTCTGCACCGGGGATTTGCTATGGAAGTGACGAAAGTGGATTACAATTCTTTGGTTATATCTCAATTGTGCATCATGGGGTAGTATGAAATCCATATGATTGGCATCAAATACATCAGCTCTGAGAGTTCAAATGATCGTAGCAATATTTATTTGCGTTTTTTTGCTGCAGAACACAAACAGTAGCTGATAAGCATTACTGCTTTGTCAGTGATTTATACAGGCGTCGAATGAAGACAGTACTCAGAATTTACTAGACATACATTCTCGAAAGGCGATTATAAGGAGAAAAAGTAGGAACAGATTATCAAAGAAAAGACATGGCTATGTCCATAAATCAACTATAGATTTCGGCAATAAAGGAGTAAACCATTTATTATGTGGATGCACAGTGTTGAGATCAAGGACTGATATAAATTATCGAGCAATGTGCTGATTACTTTAAGTTAAAAGAGGAAAAAATAAGTTTGTAGGGAATGTGCTATACCGCAGTTAAAATTTAATAATCACAGAGCTTCAGCATCACTGCAGTGTCTCTGTCCGAATAATACATTAGTTGCAAACAAATTCGCAGAGCTCTCAGGATATAAGGACAGTTGGCAACAGACGCTAGCGCACCTTACAGTTAAAATATCAAAGATATCAGAACCTGCCAATCCCATTACAAAGCCCTGCATTGCTTCCAGTTTGACGAAAGTCGATACCACAGGCGAGATCCGAACGGCGACCTCGCTAGCAGGAAGGCTACACCAGCCACGACTCGACCCCGAGACACTGAATCTCAAAACAAGGTCGCCACACCATACAACAACACCAGCAACTTGAGAGGCCGAAAGAAAGGTCCATTGAATGTGTTAAACTGGCACTGTGCAAAGATGGTAAAATTGAAACATCCACATGCGTCCATTCTATATTCAATCTGGCACCGTCGGCAGTCAGAGGCGGTAAAGACACACTCCAAGATAATACTGAATCAAGCCTGCAAGCAGTTGTTTGCTGTTGATAAGGCTCTTGTGTGCCACACTAACAAGGGACACCTTTGATCTCGAATGCTCGGAACCGCATGAAAACGTGCTTTTTAGCATAACAAGCGAGCATAAACAAAACAGTGGTGTGTGTCATTTCCATGCAACACGTTGCATTCTACCTTAGGTAACATTTTAATAGAAAGAAACAAAGTAACAAGATATTAATACCATATGAAGGAAATTATACGTAACTTAATGACGCCAGTGTATCATTACATTTTCAATCAACAGTGCCAAAAACTCTCTGCTTATAGTACTTAACATAGCGCAGAATTCGCATATAGAACAGTACCACACACGTGATAGTGCTTTTATTATTCCTCAAAGTGCAGATGCGGGATTTCGATGAAGTGGTTAAAACATAATGGAAGAGAACTGAAGCCACGTTATCACATTCCAAATGACTTTCGCGTTCACGCAGTCCAGTATCAAAAGCCGCACTAATTACATTTTCAAATGATGATGTTGGTATGTGAATGTCATAACCTGGCTTATACGTGCAGCAAATTGATTGTAAATCAGAGTGTGAAGTTTCATGATGAAATAACGATCGTGTATCTTCACTTTTAGTTTGGCACATTGTAGTCTTACAAAATCAGTATGTTACTTGAGGTAGAATGCAACGTTTTGCATGGAAATGACACACACATGTGTTTTGCTTATGATCGCTTGTTAATCAAAACATGTTTTCGTGCAGTTTGGAGCGTTCCAGGTATAAGGTGTTCCTTGCTAGGTATTTCTGCATCTTATAATATCTTGTTTTACTGAGGCCACCAAGCAGTTCGGAGCAGTAATCAGTTGGAAGGGGAAACAAGTTCTGCAGCCACCCGTGCAGCATGAAAATACTCACCTTCTCTGAATCATTTTTGCTCAATCAGTGTTGCAGACAGTCCTGCAGTTCAGCTACTTGGGATCCATCATATCTTTAGACACAAAACTCGATAAATAGACTGACAACATGCAATAAAAATCAAACGTTATATTAGGGAAATTGTGTCTAATGTTTTGCAACAACAAACATTTGATAAAGCTACAAAGTTTAGCATCAATGTAATAGTTGTGTCGAGCTCTCTTCTGTACACTAAAATATTACCATCAACTACAATTCCTTGACTGATTTCATTAACGCTTCCTTTAATCCATCCTCAGTTTACTTTGGAGTGTTGTACCACGGAAAATGAAATCCTCCAAACGGAAGGACGTCACAAGCATCGAGGTAATCTGCAGAAATCCCACCTGCGCTGGGCCAGACATGTTTCCGGCATGAAAAGTTAAAGGTTTTCCAGGTCGGGTTTTATGGTGAGCTTCTTACTGGTCACTTTGAGAGATGGGCGGCAAGGAAATTCGCAAGAATTTGCTGCAGAAATTGTTCACTGTCTGGCACATTAACTTCTCCTCAAATCCGAATGTCTGTAAGGCTTTGGCCAAACTAGTTCCCATTCCTTGTATCCAATCCTTTCTCGCACACAACGATTTTTGTACAATGGCCCTAAGTTAAATAAATAAATGTAATAAACAAAACACTTGCTGGTGACTGACCACTATTCATTTGCTAATACAAACAAGAAATTCGATCTTGTTTTTTGGTAAGTTGCAAATTTCAGAGTTTTTTTCAGGACGATGATGTCGACACTCGCTGCAGCCCCAACTACAATAATAACTTCTCGTATCTCTACGCTCAGTAAAAAGACACCAAAGTGCTGGGTGGCAATCAGCGTCATTTTTATTTTCTAATTTTTGTTGAATGTATCACCGTGTGCTCATTAAGTTCAGTTCAAGAAAAGTCAAAGAAACGAGACGAAATAAAGTTGACAAAAGGAGAAACGGGAGCAGTTTGCCGGATCATTTGGTTAAGACCCGTCACTGCTTCGAAAATAACTGGCTTAGTATACCTCCTAACGGATATTCAAGCAATCATTCGCTGTTGCACCAAATTAGCTTAGCTTGAAAGATGTATTTAGATTAACCTTTTCAGTTCTCGATCCTCCAATTCTTGCAGGACATGAAAATTATCCTGTAAATGGCCAGCTTCAAAATTCGCGAGTGCTAATCAAGGGGCATATATATGTATACGTGAAACGAGTAGAGTAAAACTTCAAATGGAATTGTGTCCAAATTATTAATTGTTTCTGTATGGTTTAGAATGAATTCACATTTAATCAACAGGCAGCATCAAGAGATTGAGATCTATCAGTTTATATGTGGGATATTACATGTCCAGGTGTAGTAACAAATTTTTAATATATAATGTGGAGACGAGAAAAGATGTGGAAAAATTTGGGATCCACCCAGATGAGATAGAGAATCGAAGAATGTTTCAAACTAAGACCGATAAATTCAAGGAGATCCAGAAACACCATACAATGGACCACCTGATCTGTAGAAAGAAGGAGCCTCAGTGAAAAAAAAAAAAAAAAAAAAAAAAAAAAAAAAAAACTGAAAGGAGAAGAAATTGCGAACCAATAAAACAGTTGTTTCCCGTTATCGATAGTAGACCAAAATCTAAAGGAGGAAGAAGAAATAATGAATTTACTGCTAGGGTAGCTAATATCAATTTTTAGAAATAAATTAGCAAAGAAGTAAAAGCTCAATATAGCAGTTTGTCTGTTTTTAAGTGTCCAGACCGAGCGTGGTGGGTGAGCGGTTATATTTGGAAGAACGCCGGCCCCGTCCGGGCATCCAGATTTGGGTTTCCCATGGTTTCCCCAGATCATTCTAGGCGAATGGCGGGATGCTTCCTTCAAAAGGCCATGGCCGAATTCTTCCCTATTCGTTGTCGCCAGTCCCATCCCGCCATGACCTCGACGTCGAAGAGGCGTAAAGTCATAATAATAGTAAAAACTTAAAGTGTGCAGGTTCTATATAGCGTCAAAATTAAGTTAAAAATAACTGCATTGCTCCATCATAAACATGAAATACGTAAAATGATGAGAATGAGAAGCTCACAAAGCTTCAATAGTCTAATTGACTGTAATAAATGATTTACCACAGCAGTTGTTAATTTATTTTCAGAAACTCTTTCGAATTATATGCATTATCACAATTTTACTGCCTATATCGCTGTGATTTTATCAGCTATATTGTTGAGCACTTGGAAAACGAACTTCAATCGTTAGAAATTACTGCCCAACGAATAGCTCATATCAATACTTCAGCGATAAAGATTAAAGTCTCCAAATAATTATCTGGTTGTTCTAAACTTACACACTTGTTATCAACATTACAATCAAATTTATTGACTAAGCACTATGCTACGAAAACACTTAACAACTAATATAAGAATTTGTAGGCTATTACCACAAATGACTAATAAAATTAATGTCAGAAATCATTTACAGGAAATTATTATTTAATGAAGTAACTCATATCCTGGTTGCCATTTCCATACACGCCTAGTTACAATTAAGAAATATTGTTAATTTGAAGTCTTTTACAGGCTGAGGTAATTGTTCTTATTAAGCAATCTGTTCCAGTCCTTCACTGGCCTATGTCCAAATTAAATTAAACTTTCTTCCCTTGCACATTCTCTTCCTAATCCTTTACCAGTATTTACCCATATCTCATAGTCAGTAAATTCATTGTGACGGAAAACGGTTTTGTCAGTTAAAGGGGTTAATATTTCTTTAATGTATAACATTTTTATTTGGAGCCAATAGAAAAGATTTCCAGAAGGTTCTTAAAAACATGATATAGTAATTTCTGAAATGGAAAACATGGTTAGTTTCCGTCTCAGATAAAGCAGTAAAATAATTGCAAGGATGTACATTATTCTCTCTCTATTCGAAAAGTATATATTAAGAGTATGTATTAAGCTACCAGATTTGAATCCTTAATCATGACCTTCTTTTTAGCGAATTATGACGATATTTTCCCTTTTTTTGGTACAATACAGACTGTTTTGGGGAGGATAGAAGAAGTTCACTTAAGTTTTCGAATCTGGAGCAAACCGATCTTCAATCTCGGAATTATCGTCAGCGAATTTTAAGTTATTCATGCTTCATTCCTTCGTCAGAAAAGAAGTACCAATCTACTCAAAATCTAATCACAAAAACAATATTCTTAATTATAGTGGAGTGTAAGGGCTTGGGAGAGACTATATCAGCCTCTTTCAACCAATTGTCAACTTCTCTTTCATGTGGTGTTCCCTGTTTGCATGTACGAGACTCTGACAAGTGAACGATTCCAGGTATAAATAGTCTCCCACTGCTTGCCCACAGCCTCCTTAAAGGAGGGTGGAAGAGCGAGGAGTGATTCAGGGCACCCTCTAGCCCTTGGGGTTAGAAACATCCCCTAAAGGCGGATGGATCAGGAATGATCAATGGCAATGCGATGAATAAGGCAACTGGAAGTCACTGCAATTAAAGACGCAAATGGTATACAGAAGCATATAATCGTCTCAAAAGAGGATTGCATCAGACCGGCGTAGAGACTGATAACATCAAAATAATAATAATATTTACATTATAGCAGATTAGGGAGGGTACCACGAAAGGACAAAGTAAGTAAAGAAATAAACCGTGCAGAGGCCGGTATGAACATCAGTGTGACAAAATCCTTACAGCGGTCTCACCTGAGGTGGCATGGACATGTCCGAATGATGGAGGAAGAAAGAAGAGCAGAGGCCTACTTTAATATGAACATCCAAGGTAAAAGACGTGTGGGAAGGCCCAGATCAAATCAAGAAGGATATAGAAGACTTAGAGCTTGATTGGAAGACTGTTCATGAACATCAACTATTCATGGACAGGAAGAAGTGGAGAGTACTCGTTGTCAGCACCCAGGAGACTTGAGCTGGAGAATAATGATGAAGGAGGGTATCTAGATTGCATGTTATCGATATGTCCCCTACGTTCATTTGGGAGTGCAAGAAACATACTGTAACAGCAAAGGTGTAGCAAACGGCAAGACATAGAATGTGAGGATGCTGAAGATGTTTGTGATGTTAACCCAGGCCGCAGCGAAGACACTGGAAGCGTGGTGAGGAAGAGGAGATCCGGATGTGGGGTCCGTTACGCAAGCTGAGGCGCAGCGTAGATTACATTTCCCGGGCAGGTAGGTCGGCGAGCGAAATCTCCCCTCCTCGGAGAGCGGGCGATCGCCGGGACCAACGCCCACCGTAGAGACCGGACCTCGTTCGAGAGCGGCCGAGTGGATCAGTGTCGCGGGCACAGCAGCAGCAACAGCCAGCAGCGGCAGCATGCCTCCAGACCTCAAGGTGAGTTGGCCAACTACTGTGCGCCGCGCACCATCCAAGGAACACGTCAATTACACGACCCTCACAGGGCGGAAGGTATCGGGTATCCGAATGAAGGATTGTGAGAAAAGCAAAGTTAAAGCCCTGAAGTAATTGTCATCTCATGGAATTCAGAGTGATTGAAGTCCACCGTAGTGAATAGGGTTGTAACGATATATCGGTTAACCGATAATATCGATAAATCGGACCAGAAGTATCGATATTATTTCGATATTTTTATATGGTCGATACGTTAATATCGATATGTTGCAGTGAAATATCGAAAACTAAAAACCCCTTAAAACAAAAACAAAAATGTATGTGTGACAGGGACCAAACATGAATATACTAAACACTGATTTAGCTCGATAATAAAATCAATAACATCCTTTTCTACTCTGTGGTTAAACTCCGTTTCGTCCGCCTTATTCGTTTCTTATTGATTTACGTTCACTGTTATATTATTTAATCTATAGCGTTACACTCGCACTCCTTGGTTCTTGTTTCTCTCTAGGACCTATTACAGTATTATAAAGTGGGTAAAAATTATGACCGCATAACTAACGCAATTGCTTATTTTATAAGTGTTGATAATAGACCTTTTAATGCAGTTCAAGGCAAAGGTTTTAAGCATTTAATGAAGCACTTACTACCGTTATACAAAGTCCCTTCTCGTGGAACTTTTCAAAACAAAAATTGATAAATAGTTTGAAAAGATTCATAAGATGTGAAGGAGTACTTGTAAAGTGTAAAACATTATTTTTTTTATTATTATTACGTATATCTATTATAGTAACACTACCGATTTGGAGATTACAGTATTTTTTCTGCAAAATGAATTAATATCAAACATGATTGGTAAACGAGTCGGATTAAGATATGTTCAAAATTGAAATTAGTCATTTACTGAAAGTACCCTCGTCGGTTCCTTCTTAACCCCTGTTCTCAAAAGCAGGAGCCACTGTCACTCAAACTAGGAATAGATTTCATGGGTAAAAATCATGTAATCTACTGTTTTCAGGATCTGTTTACACTGAATATTTACAGACCTAATTTATTCAATAAATTACCTCAAATTAATTTTTTGTTTTTATTAACATACTTATTTCTAATATAATATATACAAATATCGATAATATTGGTTTGATGAGTTCGATATTATCGATTATTGATATCTGCCTGGTGTCGATATAAATATCTGTATTTATCGATATTGATATCAACTTGCACCTCTAGTAGTGAAGTTCGGGAGGAAATTAGCTATTTTATTCCACAACCCGAAGATTGGTTGGATCCTCACGAAGTAGGAATACTAAACCAATTGCGTGAGAGATAGGACGGCCAGTTCCTTTTCTCTGGGACCCAAACGTGGAATCCAAAACACGGAATGATATGGCTAGCTCCTATGACCAAAAACAACTCTTAAAAGTTTTTGCACTTACCGGGATTTGAGGATATTGTAATGCGTTAATTTCAAGTCCAGGAAATTAACTGCCTGTTTGTGTGTATTACGAGTAAATGAAGCACGTTGGAGTTATTATGTTCGGAATGATAAGTATCCTAATAAACTGTACGGAATGAACGAATGCAGACAGATAGAGAACTGAAGTCAGATGTATAGTTCTTTAAAATAGCAGAAAAGGGGTCATTGTTCATTACAGACTTTCACAATTTCTGGAAAATATGATGGAGTAGAAGTTCTGAAAAGTAACGTTATTACGTTTAATTATGCTAAATGTTTTATACGTAATTCGTCTTCAAGTTTACATTACATATAAATACTGTAATTCTAACTTAGCCGATGAACAATGTGAACTGTAATTTTGATGTTAGAAAATAATATAGCACCAAAATAATCTCAAAGAAGAGGACATAGAATTACTATTGGGTTATGGGGTACAAGTTATATGCACAATAGCAGCTATTCGAAAACAAAATGTTAACGTGGAGGATGCTGGATTTTGAAATGAAGTATTGTGAGAAAAGCAGGGTTGATTAGAGCTCTGAAGTAATGGTCATGACATGGAGTCCAGAGTGATTAAAGTCCACCACCGTGAAGTTAGGGACAAAATTGTAATGCATTAATTAAGTTTATGAAAGTAACTGCCCGTGTGTGTGTGTGTAAAAAAAAACATCTTGGAGTTTGACTCTGAGACGATATACAATCATAAATGTACTTTAAATAATAATAATAATAATAATATATCATGTTAGCAACAAAACAATCTCAAAGAAGATATGTTACAGGTGTATGAGGTACATGAAGTTTTCATTTATGTATGTACCTACACAACTGTAAATGTTAGGATACAAAAAATGCTAACATGAAGGATAAAATTTCACAAGTTGTAGAACAGACAGTTCCAATCTCTGTTTACTATTGCTTTCGGCTTGAAAAAATAGCTTACTGAATTAGATTCCTTCGCTTTAGATCCAAGCACCGAGTAAGCATTGCGTTTTCGCGGCTTTCATGTTCCTAAGAAGTTACCTCTTATCAGTTTACCCAAATTACTCCTAAAATAAGAAGCGCACAATGTAATTGTATATGTTTATGTCATGTGACGTATCTACAAATAACTTTCACTTGCACGCTTCGTTTAAAGTGTAATTACAGATAAATTTGTACAGCTCAGGAACCATTATAGCTCCAAATTCAAAATCACAACTTTAATTAATGTCTGGATATTTAATTCGATTATTTAAATCAGCGCAGACGGTATATCCTTATAGATACAATACTTACACGCACTTGTACATATGTAATTAACCTTTGCCGTTCTACTTAAACGATGGTTGTTTATATATATATGAACGTAAAATAAAGTATTAAATAAATTTAAAAAAATACCTAAGAGAGAAAATGTAGATTTCATCCATGGTGAAACAAATATATGTCGTGGATATTCATGATGGAATAATCATAGTTTAGCCAAAGGAAGAGAAATTACAACATAAAAGAGAAGGCCTCCTCTTGCATCTTCTGAGTGAGCGGTCTAGTAGCTCAGTGATCGAGCTTCAAACTGGGGCAAGAAACTTATTCTGCCCGTATGTTGTGTTATCTGGGATTTCCATAGGCCGATAACACGGTGTTCATCTCTGCATTTCTTACATGATATTTGTGAAACACACTGGAGCCCTTCCTTGTAGCTCCTCCTGCTCAATACAGGTTCCTGGTTGAGTTAAGATCACATTGGAGGCGGACTGCGCGGCCACTACGCACTTTGTCTGAAGTTTCATGAGTATAACTGTCTATCACATGGAATGTTATAAAACATTTTTGTATCCTTAAACTTGTAAATTAACATCACTGAACAAGTTTGCACGAAATTTTCAATCTGCATCTGATGCTACACCAGTCAAATGTTTCAGTGCTCAAACTCCACAAAATGCTGTGCTTAACACTGTGGATTCTCTTTGAAGTCTGCATTAACGCATTACTACTTTCAGTTTTGCTATTATTTAATAACTCTGTCGGTCACACCGCTGGCTCAGTTGGTTGCGGCGCTGTGACGGTGTCCGGGTTTTTCAATTCCAGGAATTGGAAAATTTTTATCATCAGGACCGGGTCGGGAGGTTAGAAAAGAGATGGTGGAGCGCAAATCCTAATCACCAGGTTGTACTCCAAAGCCCTGGGTTAAACTGTGTGCAGTGATTATGGTGCAGGGCACTCGGAACTATTTCCGTTGGATTGGGGCGTCAGATTTGGCCGCCACTTTCGTGTCTTTTGGAAGAGTAGGCCCGAATGGGGATTTCACAATCTCCCTTCTTCATCTCTCATTTCATTCAACGCAAACATTGTCACAGTCATCCGCTCATACAATAATACATATGAGCTCACACTAGGGAAGGCAACAGGAAATCAGCGTCGTTCATCTGGCAAGAAAGTTCCCAAGCAAGGGAAAATCCTCCATGATAACTGCCTATACCTGGAATAGGGTATGGCGCCGTAAGAAGAAGAATGACTGTCACTAAATTAAATATTTGACTTAAATTTCTGTACGGTGTGCCGAAATGGTTTTATTGCACTCTGCACTTTTTTTTGTAGTCTACTTTCTCTGGTTCACCGCCTGATGATATTGCGGAAAGAAAAGTTGTCGATGGCGTGTTTTTCCACTACGACAACCATAACTAGTTTACTATTACGTGTGCAATACTATTGACGTCACAAAGCATGCTCTACGATTTACTTGTGCACCAAATTCACCTGATACATAATCAGAAAGACAGCTCAGTTCGACCTTTGTCTCTTACTGTTCAAAGCACGGGATTCCGCAAGGCCCCTTCAGAAGTGCGACGGAATGCTAACTAGATACAGCAATTCAGACCTCGCAAAGCCATGGATTCTCCAAAGCGGGATCATGAAGGGTCCTCGAGGTCCATTAATTCTATTACTAAATACGTGTGTGGGATAGACCTCCTCAGGAGATAAGCAAGCTAAACTTAGCGCTGATCTAATATCTCCACACCAGTGCCGAAGTTATTAGAGGGAGTAAAAGCCCTTCCTGCACAAATTACATTCCAAGTGCCTCGGAGGCCTGAAACAGAAACTACATTTACCCTTATTATTTAGTTACGCGATTTAGGGCTTGCTTATGTTGCCAAACTTCGCATGTTATCCATGAAGTGAAGCAACATATATCGTGGTACGTTACTTCATAAACAAGTTCTGTCCATCCAAATCTGGGTTTGAAATGTCTTCCAGAAGTAGATTCACCGAAAGATATCCTCTAATTGTACCCCATTATCGACGACGATGTTGTATGAAAAGTTTATATCTTTCATATTAAATAGTGAGGACAGTGAAGCTAGAAGTAGTCATTCAAAACTTTTTCATATATCACTTAATAGTAAACTTTAAATTAGAAATTTAGAGAAAATTTGAAAATGAAAATATGAAGTGACTATGCTGCATTGGATGTCTGTCCAATTGACTATGCGTAGTAGGTTTATCACTGTGATATTTTGGTACAAAACGGCCTCATGGCTCAGTGGGCAAGGCATCTGACTCGATATCGAAAGGTCTTCTGTTGGAATCCCTGTGCCGGGGGGATTTTCATAGGGCCTTAACCACACTTTTACCTTTGACACAGCTTGCTATTGTGAAATATTAAGTTCGCCAGAAAGTTTCCGTCTCCAGGTCCCCTTTACCAGGTTGGATTACCTTATTAGGTAATATAAGGGTGTGTCCATTAATTACGTGAGGTGTTTTTTTCGAAATTCCGGACTCCTCTTCCCCCCTCTAGTGAGACTTCGTGAGATTTGGTCGGACCCGAGCCCCCCTACAAATCGACCCCGCAACTTTTTGAGACCTTTTTTTGTTTTTTAGTTCCCATGCTACCAAGGGATCTACCTAGACTGCAAGAATTTCAAGATCTCACGTAAGATTTCCGTTGACCCTCCCTCTCCCCCTATTTCACCTCACGTAATTAATGGACGCCCCCAAAGGAGTAAAGGACCTGCCCACCCTACCTCCTTCGGGAAGTTACAACCAACCTTACTGCTGAATTCCAGGGTTAGTTTTTTTTTTCTGTACTGATGATGAGAATGATAAAACGATTCTATGAATCCCCTGTGCCCAAGTCTTTTAACGTTTGACATTTATGTGTGCCTGAAGAGACCCACAGCATTAAAAAAAATTTGGGTTCCGAAATTTAACCTTATAACGCTACTGTTGACTCAACTTCAAATGTCGTATGCCTTACCACCACACGCTCTGAGGAGAGGTTTTGCGCTTAATGCAAGACTGGCATTCAAAAGTCTGATTACAACCACGCACCATCAAGTCATCTTCCATGTTGGTCAACAACTTAATTGAGAAAAACCACCGGGTTTAGAACCATGTAACAGCTTGCAGAAGCCGAACACCTATAACGTTTCGTAAAAACCTGAGACTACTGGAGGAGACGTATGTGAAGAATATAATGATGCACAAGGAAATTTTATCCCCTCGCAAAACGGTACACTATGTATCAGCATAGCGGTTCACACTGCAATGTTGAATGAAGTCATATTATAAACATGTACACAAATGTAAGGTGATTGTTTAAGATCAAAGGTCAGATTATTACCATCGTATAACCAACCTAGTTTTTACATAAGACCTTTCGGTTAAGAAATAATTAAATCTTATGCTTTAACTAAAAATAGTAGGTTGATGTGGTATATAGTACCTAGTGCCATAGGTGCTATAATTATTTTCTTTGAGATTTTTCATTTTTTTACTAATAAAAATTCTTTTTATGACTTAGATGTTTTTTCTTCTTTTATTTAAAATTCTTTGTTTTCAAAAATAGCGGATATTTGAATTAGTAGTTACTGATTTTCGTTTACCGAGAGTGATGGGTGAGCAGTAACGCTGTGGCCTCAAATGTCGAGGAACGTGACTTCGAATATACAGCCGGGCCATTCGGAGAATGCCAGTTCCTTCAAAACTTCCATGGCAGAATTCCTTCCCGTTCGTTGCCCCTCGTCCTTTTCCACCTCTAATGATCTAGCCGTCGACGAGGAGTATAATCAGTTCTCGTAGATACGAAGGCATTCTAATTGAAATAGAGTAGACATAAATCTTTTACGGAACACTTTGTTATATACTCGTAATAATAACAATCAAAAAATAATTAGACATTAACTTAACATAATATATGTATTACCTACGCCATTGAAGAAAAATACGAAAGCGTATGCCATAAAAAAATAAAAATATTTAGTTTGCAAGACTGAAAAACTATGATGCCCAAACACTACAATAAACAGCAAAATGCTACAATTTTCACGTAATGGACAGTGAGATGGCTGCATTTCTTCGTCTATAATAATGACCCAAAGAGCCTATGGAATGTTGTCTCTTCCCATCTGTTTTGACTATCGACACTCTCGATGCGGCCTCTTCTGTATAGAGTTTTTCGACAGGTAAACCAGCCTACTTTGCATTTTATTCTGTGACCTGCAGAGAGTGGGCGCTGCAATTTCACTACTGCCAGCCAGTGATTGGATTTTCAGTTCGCATGTGGTTCCGTCATTTAAATGCAGGTCGACCGCACGGTAACTGCTGTTAATTGAAGCTTTGAAAGTTTAGTGGAAAAATAAACCGGGATGAATTAAAGGTATGCATCGGTTCTGATGACCGAGCGTGGTGGTGTAACGGATAGCGTTCTGGCCTCGCATTCGGGAGGACGGCGGTTCGAATCCCCGTCCGGGCATCCAGATTTGGGTTTTCCATGGTTTCCCCAAATCACTCCAGGTGAATGCCGGGATGCTTCCTTCAAAAGGCCATGGCCGAATTCCTTCCCAATCCTTGCTCCCATCCTTTCCCGTCTCTAAAGACCACGTTGTTAAAAAGGGGACGTTAAACTGTTAAAAAAAAAAAAATCGGTTCTGACTCAGTTCGTTATGTTTATCGCCGCCACAAGTAAATGCAATACGACACCAAAACTGTGAAGGAGATTTTCTTCTAAAAAAAGGGATTTTGGAAACGAGGCCGTGCTGTTTGTTGTAAGTGTGACAGTGTGACCGTGATAGTGTGAGTGTTCAGTGCAATGTTTTGCATGAGAGATGAAGGAAGAGGATAGGTGAAACTCAGTACAGGCCCATTCGCCCTACTCTTCCGAAAGACACCATCTGACGAGACGATTCACCATCAACAGTGTCGTATTCCAACACTTCATACTCGTTGCGGACAGGTTTAGTTGATGATGAAGATTTTTTTTTTTTCACCGGCTGGATTCGAACCAGCTAGCCCCATGTTTCGTTGGACCCAATTACGGTACCGCAGCCAACCACTGAGCCAACATGGCGGAATTTCGATGAAGCAAGATGAGACAGGTGTTGTATTGGTATCTGAGGCATTATGCAAAGCTTGAAGCGCTGATTCACGATCAGTAATAAGATCTTACTTGAATAAGATGATATGATAGTTACTAACTGACCCGATTTTAGCAAAAGGATTCAGATATTGATCGTTCAATCCTTTGGTGAGTCTCCTGTTATCCATACATTATTAGGCAGTGACTTTATTGCTAAAACATACAAAAGCTCAAATTATCATAGCATATGGCACCATTAAGTACTGTTTCTGGTAAACGTCAACATATTAACCATCACATCTTTTCTATGGAATATATATCACGTCTGACTCCGGATTTTGTATGTATTACTTACTCGTAAGGACCCCCAATCTTTCTTCTATTACTAATATCAGATTAATAATGGTATTTAGAAAGCATAATTAAAATCAGAGACTCACATTAGGTTTTATATATTATAGACTAAAACAAAATAATTATTTAGTTAAAGGAAATGAAGAGATAAAAATTAAGAATGATTTTAAAATTGATGGTTATAGTTTTTCAAGGCCATGATGTTCGGATGAAATATAAAAGATGGAAAAAAGCAGTATTAGAATGGCATAAGAGATCGTTAAAGATTGACAAAAAGACCACTAGATCGATGGGGCAAGAACGTAAACAGGGTTTTTAGTGTTAACTTACAAGATCGTTCGACTTGAAGAAGACTGCTGAAGTTCAACCTGAATTCATAACTCTGAGAAGTCACATCATTTAATGATTGAACTGGCTCATGATGATGATTGTAGTTTTTCATATCTGTTGCACTGAAGTTCTGCTGCGATAAAGTAAACAAAACAAGACAGTACTTCCGATTTCTTTCTTTACAGACTCTTTCTGTAGGCAATTAATCATTATTGAACAATTTCATTTTGGACAAATTTTTCAGTGAGTTTCCTATTTACTTGAAAAGAAACGCTTTCTGCTTAAACACATAACAAATCGGTAAAAATATCCATATGATATTACTTTCTGTGAACTTTTTTCGCATGTCGTCTTAAAACGATGGAATGAGGCGTGCCCTGAACAATAGTGGTGGGGGGAACGAGGCAGGAGGAAAAATAATGATGGATCTTATGTGCTCTGTGATTACAGAGTGAATGCGTAAGTGTTCTTACTTACTCCGTATTCTTGGAGCGGGGATCGTACGTAAGAAAGATCGCATTATACGACCTTATTGTCTCCTGATGAGCTCAAGTGACTGGTAACTTGAGTGCTGGCGTAAGGAAATGCTACATCACCATCGCCATCGTCGTTGCAGCCACCACTAGTTAAGGCATCGTCTCTAAACTACTAACGTATGACCTCCTGTGTTTCCACTTCGCGATTTGTTGTTCCCGTACACGATGTTAGAAATAAATTCTAACTGGAAATATCAATGAGCTTTTTCAGTTGGCAAATTCTGCACGCTTCTCACTATATGAAGAATGATGAGGGTATGTTTCGCAGGCCACTTTATTGGGGTACTTACCGTGATTGGTAGTTTTTGCAAACAGGGATGTTTAATTATCTTGTTTATTTCTATGTGAGACTGGAGGTTTTCTCGGCGTTGAATATGAATAAAATCCCCTCTTGTAACTAACCGAGTGAGTTCATCGATAAAACATGACGTTTTGGCGGTCATAATCTCTGCGACCATTGTCAAGTCACTTGGCAATGGCGGCAGAGTTATGACCGCCGAAACGTCATGTTTTATCGATGCATTTACTTGGCCATTTCGTGACATGCTGAGTGATAAGTTGCAGGGTCTGAAACTGCCATGTGTTGCTGTGTTTTAAGCGCATTATTACAAGTTCTTTGTACATCATTCGGCAATCCAAACGGTGGGTAAAACAGTAACGAGACCCGTATTCATCAAACTGGAAAGTCCGCAATGGATCATTTATTTCTAATCTATTCGCTATCGGAAGACTAACGGAAGGTGTACCCAAATGATGTATAGAGCTTGAAGCGTGATTCTGACGGTACCCAATTCATTATAGATTTGATGTACGAGCAGGGAATATGATGCTCTAACACCGCAATTTCCATTTAGCCTACACGTTTATCTTTTGCGTTGACTTTATATAGTAATTTTTTCTATTAACTTACAATTTTCATGAATCTTTACATCTAATATAGACAGCGGAGTTTCGTAATCTTCATTGTTGCCTCTCACTAATAGAGGGGCCGTGCGATTATCTAATAGGCTGCAAACAACTGAAACTAGTTCACAAAAGGAAGTTAGAAAGAAGAAAAAAAGAGAAGAAATTTGAAATGTCTTGTTACAGAAATATTAAAAACTAAACTGGGCTGTGCTGTGGAAATATAATTGCCAAAAAATAATATTACAATATTACATGTCTATTTAACATATTTTGAAATATAACTATTGTTTTAAGATTTTCAGTAAGTAGTACAATGAAAGGAAAGAAAACGTAACGAAATGTTAAATATCGGTAATAGTTGGCGTGTCAAGTGGAGAGACAGACACATAATAAAAAAGATGAGACTTTAATGTAACAAATCGAGAAAATAAAGACACAAGAATAAAATCCTTGTAGCTGATACTTTCTAAGGATTTTAATCATTTTCAAGCTAATCATAATCACTGAATCAGTGTTCAATGAAAACTTTGAATGTACTCCGTTCATATCTGTTTCAGTGTACCGCTTTATTCGTTCTAATGTTGTGCTTTTTTCATCACCAATTACAATCTGCTTCCGCGTAATGACCCTCTGAAGCTCCTTCCGGCTACTTGTTTTTGAATTACGGTTTTAACTATAATTTCGAGACCTAATACATGTATCTAAAGCTGAAAACGTAGCTTTACTATATTGTTCTACAAGCATCTCTTACATACTAGGAACGGAAATGAATTCGGCCATATCCCTTTGAAGGAAGCACCCCGGCATTCGCCTGGAGTGATTTTGGGAAACCATGGAAAACCAAAATCTGGATGCCTGACGGGGATTCGAACTGTCGTCCTCGTGAGTCCGATGCCAGAACGTTAACCACTCACGAACCCCAAATCACTCCATGTAAATGCCGGGATGCTTCCTTCAAAAGGCCATGGCCGAATTCCTTCACATTCCTTGGCCCCCATCCTTTCCCATCTCTAAAGACCTCGCTGTTAAGATACGTTAGGTCCAAGTTGTTCGTAGCTTTTTCTCATTGTTCCTCTTATTTTTTCAAGTGGTTTTTAGCATCCTTATGAAGCGCTTTTCTAGGATTTCCAGGTGTCGCAGTCTGTCTTTAATATCTGCATTACAGTTCTCGCAGTCATAATATATTGTGAAATGTACAAATATTTTATCAGTCTACTTTATAGACGAGAACTATATTCATTATTATTCTCAAATTATTCGCAGAAAATAGTGAGGATGATGTTTTTCATATAAATTTACGTGCAGTCTATCTACCGGCAGGGCTGCCAGATTGTATAATTGGATACAAAACTTGTATAATTTGGTTACCTCTTGTATCCTGTTTGTATAACAGATTGCCTTGTATAATTGGATACAAAAATGAGCAATTAAAAGTAAAGTACATTGCAGCACCTTTTTGAAAGTGTTTGCCCTTTATTTCATTGCGTTGGCAACCCTTCCTGCATATCTATTTCCTTTTTGTTATTCAAAATTTATCATTGTTTACTTTTCGTGGACTTTTTTTGCTCCCAGCACTTTCACTCACGTATGTAATCAATGGATGACCCCTTTGTATAATTGGGTTTCATTCTGTATAATTTCAAAGAGACAGCGGTATAATATAAGTTGGCTGTACTGCCAGCGCTGTCTACCGGATCTTTATGGTCATTCCTGGTACTAGAAAAACGCGGATTAGATCTATTACACTGTCATCGAGATTACTGTTTTACGGTTATTCCGTTTCTTGATGGTTGCTTCTGGTCTTCTGGAATGCCATGGCCGATTTAGTGCCTATTACTTGCCCTAAATCGCACCCAGCTCAAATGTCGTTAAGAAACTGTAAATCTTCTATTCAAGTTGGGTATTATTTGTGTACACAGTCTCCTAGTACCTAAAATCATGTTGTTTCTTCATCTTCTTCCTAGCATTCATCACTCATTGAGGGTTCTGCTTTACTGGACTACTTCTTCCATAAAAGCCGATCTTCAGTTGCGGCATTCACTAGATACATAGCTTCTCGCTAGGTATCTAGCCAGCGCTTCTTATGTCGTCTACGTGGCCTTTGAACCTCGACCAGTTCTCGTAACTGAAAAGTTGCTCCTGCGCAGTACATGGCCAAACCATCCCAGACTATCCTCTCGCATTTTTTGAACCACCTGCTGCTCGAACGTTGTTATCCCTGATGCGGTTTATTCTAGTAATTGCCTGTGGCCAGCGAATCATTTCCATTACGTCTTTTCGTGAATAGGCAACATTCAGTTCAATACAATACAACTGGTTGAAATACGGTTCGTAAAATCTTTGATTTAAGGTACGGTGGATGTTTCCAGTCGAAAAGTACTCCGCGTGACCGACCTGACGTCACGTCATCCAGGCAGCGTTGACTCTGTTTCGGAGAGTCTGACCATGTGAACAGATTAGTGTTTCCAGGTATTTGAACTCTAATGATTTGCAGAGTTCAACCCCTTCGATGTTAACAGACCTAACACTTAGAACTCGGTCTTCCATATGATAAGTTACAGGCCGTATTTGTCCAGGGAAATCATCCAACGTTGGACTTGTGTTTCAAAGTCCTGACGATAAGCACAGGCGACCATGATATAGTCAACACAAAGCAATGTCTGTACGCCCAGATCAAGTCATAACTATGTGAATTCTGTGGAATAGATGTGGAATTTTTGATGTAATATATTATTAATCTGTGTGTCAAGGTTCTGTATGGTCCAATACCGCAAATATAACGAACAGCAGAATGTCAAATATTCAGTTTGTACGAACAAAGCCTCTCTTTTAAGGCCTGTAGGATTTGGCGCTATCTTTTAATCAGTGCCTGACACTAGCAGTTACACAGTAGACAGAAAGCAGAGATGTATCTTGGCACAGCCTCGGAGCGGCACAATCTTATCGCCGCTAACTCAATTAAGCACTAATGGGCCGGCCAGCGAGATGAAATGCGAGTCACGCCGGGTAACAATTGCGGGTGGTTGGGTGAAAGTCTGGCCCGTCCCGCGGTAGGGATGCCATCTCTCCCTCCACATCCGGCCGGTGTACCTGCCTTCAAAGCAGTGCGGCTTTTTCTGCGGCCTAGGTAGCTCTAACCAGCGCTGTACATATGTAATGCCTCCGCAACTTGATAGGAAGAGCGTTGCTGGCTGACAACCAAGGCGAATGAATGATGTAGAGAAAGTATCGTAGCACCAATCTATGCTAAAACAGGATTCCCGGTCAGTTTCCCAATTGTATAATATGTTGTTAGGGGAAGTCCATAAATTAGGTGAGGTGTTTGTCCGGAATTTCCGACCCCCTCCCTTTTTCTGGATAGATCAGGTCGGACCCCACCCCCCCTAATATGACATGCTGCTTCCCAGGGTGGTTATACCACCCCTCAAGCCGGTAACGGTATCGTTTGTAGTTTATTTTTATTTATTTATTTGCTGTACTGTCAAGAATTTCAAAACCTCACGTGAGGTTTTCGTCGACTCCCCTTCCCCCTTTGGAGGGCGTCCATTAATTACGTTGATTATGTGATGTGAAATAGGGGAGGAGGTGCGAAATCTCACAAAGGGGGAGGGGGGGGGGGGGTCGACGGAAATCTCAAAAAGGTCTACAAACGGGCGCATATGTCGGCTTTAGAGGGGGTAGTAGGTCTAGAAACCGACTTTACATGGGGTATAACAACCCTCGAAAGCGAGAGAGCTAAAACAAAGGTCGCTGTGAGGTCGATTATCAGTGGAACGGGGGGGGGGGGGGGATTGATCAAAATCTCAAGTCGTTTTAGGGGAGGGGGGTCCGACCAGATCTCACCAAGTCTCACCAGAGGGGGGCGGGGGTCCCGAATTCCGTGAAAACACCTCACCTCATTAATGGGCGCCCCCTTGTGAGGTTTGGTGAGATTTCGCAGGACCCCCCTCCCCCCCTCTTTTACCTCATGTAATCTGTACCAACACCATGCAACAGCTTAAATAAATATATTTTTTTTCTTATCGTCATACTACTCAACGACATAAAGGTCATTAGGGGCTGAAAGGGACTGGGGGCAAGTAATTCGGCAATGGCTTTTTAAAAGGAACCATCTTGACATCCGCCTGGAGTTATTTCTGGAGTAACGATGGAAAACCGAAATCTGGATGGCCGGACGGGATTTGAACCCGCACCCCCTTGAAGGTGAGGCCTGAGCGTACTGCTAACCCATAACAACCGATTTAATTATATCTTCTTGACGTGAAAACGTCTACTCATTCGTTAAGTAAGGTGAAACTTTCATGCTTTGAGTTCCACATTAAAATGTAGGGCGTCTCTACTCGGTAATGCTATCTGCTAAGGTTATTCGGTTCGTCAATGTTGGGATCATCAGAGCCAGAAAAAAGATTATGTACAAGGAGCGGCAAGAATTGGGCCTCTTGCTGTAGAAGAGACAAGGAATGACAGCAGCAGAAAATGGAAAACGATGGGTGGACCGTGAATCGAATCTGTATCTTCCCAAACGAAAGGCCCAGACGTTAATCTCTCAGTAATCAGCCTTCATGGTTAGGTCGCCACCACAGAAAATCAATTACACGTTTTACTGAAACTCGGCCACTCAGGCCGACCAAATGGGTTTGGTATTAAACAGCCAATAGTAAAGTACCTATATGTATGTTTGTTTATACAAATGTGATTACTGGATGGCATATTTTTCTACAGGAAACAAAAAAATATCTTTTCGGCCTTTTTGCAGGCCCTTATAATACTGTTTATTCCTGACAGAGCTTGGTGTGCAAAATTTGAATTATAATTTGAACGCGCTATTCTTCAGATTAAATACTGAATAACAAGTTCCCTTTATCCAGTAGAGTTAATTATATAGCCACAACAGGAGCGGATTATGTTGCCGAGATGCATTTATTTACAGCCTGAAAGGCAGTACGCCCTTAGGCGCAAGTTTTCTTTTCTTTTTTGGAAGGTAATGCAAACAATATTTCTATGTTGTTCATCCCGGCATTCATCTGTAGTGATTTCGGGGAGCGATTTAAAACCGAAATCTGAATGGTTGCGTCTGGAATCGAATACACGCCTTCCCTGGTCCGAAGATTACCTCTCACTCAACAGGCACTCTATTTTTTTAGTGAGTTAGAGACGTAATCAAAAAATTTGCAAAAAGCATAGATCATTACTTTTCTGCTGTTTGTGGGCATCGTTGCAATCAAGGAAAGTACCACCATACTAAATCCGCATGGTCTTCAGACATCATTAGACAGCTTTCAAATGATATCAGTGTTCATGATAGAATTTAATCAATTGCCGCAATAACCGAGTATCTCCAAAGCGAATTACATTTTAACACAAAAGAAATAGTGAGCTGGAGCTAGTGATTATAATTGTTAAGAAACATGTGACATCATTAAAAATTTGTGACTTCATAATCTTATTTGCGGAGTTATGTTGATTTTGTAGATAAATATTAACTCCTATTCCTTGAGAATCACGGTCTTAGCGTCATGTGAGTAATCTGCTTGTCATCGATCCGAGACTGGCAAGAACTTCTGGAACGATTTTTATTTATTTCCTTAATTATATCTCCACTCTCTGTAGTTCGTGTTTAATTACCGTTTCATCGGCTCTTAATAACTTGCTAATTACTTTCGCAATACGTTATTCCTCGCTGCTTCTGGGGCGCTCCCCTGAGAATCCACTTGCAACTCGCACAGATTAAGGCGTCCCCTGCACTCTGTTCCAGAAACACCAGGCCACTCTGTCACTACGACTGCAAACAAGTTGAAGCAATAATGTTAACATTACATCAGCATATTATAAATATTAAGTTTTACATTTTTTTCCTTTTTTTGTAGTACGATTATAGACGTTGTTTGAAGCCTTGAAGTTTGGCTAATTTGTTCTCGTTATAGATTCTCGGAACGATGTGTCTCACTTTCGTGAAATACGGCCAATCAGTTTGAAAAAGACGGTAACGTGGTAGGAGAGTGTTTACTGGAGGATTAAAACTAAAACGATTCGGTAATGGTTAGCGTAAGGTGATCAGCCAGAACATTATGACCGCTTCCCTAATAGCCGGTATGTTCGCCTTTGACATCGATAACAGCGGCGACTCGTCTTGGCATGGAAGCAATGAGGCCTTGGTAGATCACTGGGGGGAGGGGGCGATGAACTCTGACGCCAAGTTCAATCATATCCCAGATGTGTTCGATCGGTATCAGATCTGGCGAGTTGGGGAGAAAGCACATCAATTGCAACTCGCCACTGTGTTCCTCGAACACTCCATCACACTCCTGGCCTTGTGACATGGTGCATCATCTTCTTGAAAACTGCCACTGCCGTTGGGAAACATGGTCGTCATGAAGGGGTGTACGTGGTCTGCAAACAGTGTACGATACTTGTTGGCTGCCATGGAGCCTTGCACGAGCTACAGCGGTCCCATGGAAGTTCACTTAAATGATCTCCAAAGCATAATTGAGCCGCCGACAGCTTGTCTCCGTCCCGCAATACTGGTATCAAGAAGCTGATCCCATGGGAAACGACGGATTTACACCCTCCCGTCGGCAGGATAAAGAAGGTATCACGATTCATCTGACCATGCAACGCTCTGCCACTGCGGCATTGGCATATGCATGTGTCGTAGTGGGTGAACGGTTAACGTTCTGGCAGGACCGGCGTTAGGGGGGGTAAGCGGATCAAATGTACCCGGGCCCGCCGGCTGAAGGGGGGCCCGATTACCCGCTGCAGGGACCCCCAGCTTCGAAGCCAAGAATCCGCCTATTGTTGCCCGGCTAGTTTGTAGAGCTAAAAAAACAAGGTCGCCCATTTTACCCCGGGCCCGAAATTCCTAGCGCCGGCCCTGCGTTCTGGCGGCACAGGAGAACGTGGATTCGAATCCCAGTCCAGGCATCCAGATTAATGTTTTCTATAGTTTCCCCAAATCACTCCAGGCGAATGCCGGGATGCTTCCTTCAAAAGGGCATAGCCGAATTAACTTCCGTTACTTGTCCCCAATCCTTTCGCGCACCTAATGACCTCTACGTAACGAGCCATAAAGTCATAAGTAAAAAACAAAAAAGCATAACTTGGTTGCCTCAAAACGTCGTAGGAGCACACATCAGTACTTCATGTTATTCGGCATTTGCCATTATGTCATCTTCAGTTGCTTCTACCGTGAATGCAAACGATCTCATGATTCCCAACAACGTCAGATAAGGTGAAATCAACTGATAAGTTCCTGAAGATCACTGCGGCACTTAATCTAGACTCTGATTCTGGACTTCGAAATCCGGGCTTTAATAAAAGTCTCCTATCATATTCTCCTCAAATAAAAATAATCAGACACTGAGCAATATCAGAAACAACATAGCAGCAACCAAAACGGAATGTAGGATGAATACAGAAGTTCAAATCTGCAAGAGAATTCACAATGAATTTCGTATCTTGTGACCCTTCGTGGTGGGTAAACAAACGTTAATGCTCTTGCATTACATTCGTGAAGACTCGGATTCGATATTGCGGTGTTGGCCGTTCAGATTTTGGCATTTAATTTTTTACAAAAATCATGGTAGGCTAATCCCGGGAAGTATCCTTCAAAATGCCATAGCCAAATTCCTTTCTGTCCCTTTTTTTAAGTCCTTTTCTGCCTCTAATAATATCAACGTCGACAAGGCGAAAACCCACAAAGAAAATCGAAACTTGAACTCTAAAATCGGCAATCGGAATGAATGGCTAGTCGCTGCTGTCCTTACTTAACGGCTACAGCGTTTTTTTTTTTTTTTTTTTTTTTTTTTTTTTTTTTTTTTTTTTTTTTTTTTAATCTCTGCCAGTGGGAAACAAGTAAAGTTTCATTGCAATCATTTTTTGTTAAACCTCCTTACACCAAGTTGGTTAGATTAAGGCTTATTAATCTTATGCATTAGACTGGTCTGGCTGATTGGTCAGCAAGGCATCTGATGGGAGATTGAAAAGTCCGCGGTTCGAAATCCGCTCTCAGTTGGAATTTTCAAACGCCCTTGACCCAAACTTCAGCTCTGGCATAGCTTGCTGTGTAGTGCGAAGTACGCACCAGAACGCTTCCGCGCTTGGAATTTCACCTTAGGCTCTAGATCCACTATACCCAGTAGAACTACCGGGTTAGGTCAGTTAGCCACAACAAGAAGTATATCGCGCGGCGAATGGAGAAATCTGGTGGCGGAATAATAATTCGGTATCTCGTGGCCAACAATAGAATCGATGACTTGATTTGAATCTTGTTCATTTGGCAAGATCACTGCCGTTGGTGAGTGAAATAGGGTTGTTGCTGAAATGTGCATTGAGACAGAGGTGTAATTCAAATAATGGACGCCTTGTTTGAATTAACGGTAATAACAACTATTTTATAAAATATGAACGTTTCCTATGATCAATGGAATTCATCCCGGTTCCATAGTCACACACACGAGGCGCCGTCTTCCGCAGTACAAAACATGAAGGACTTCTGATCATAATATAGAAGAAATTATAATTGTTTATGCCCAGTTAATGTGAAGCTAACGCGGGTGTACTTGTCTAGAACGCATACATCGCTATCAATAATTCGTTACCAACTATAGAGCTAGTCATTCAAAAATATGAAATGCAAAGTATTAAAGTTGATGGAAATTTTAATCGCTTTTGTACGCCAAACAGTAGATGAAAATAAAAAGAATACGAAATAATTAATGCCAGTCTTATTTTTTCCATAAATGCTTGTCGCTGGTGGATTGAAATACAAAAGGTGTTAAACAGTGAAATGCAGTTCGGGAGCCAGAGAACATAAAAATTAATTGAAACTTGAACCTAACACATTACTTGTATACTATGAAATCAGATGTACTAAGGCCGTTAATTCGAGTTAGTCTATTTGTTATTTTCTCAAAAAAGTAACATGAAACAAGGAATTACCTCCTGTTATTTTTCAATATTACTTTTTTTAAATGTGAGAGTGTCTTTTTTTTCTATCATCAGACTTTTGACTGGTTTGATACAATCTTCCATTTAGCTTGTGCTAATCTCTTCATGTCTACTTATCCCTTACAAACCACGTCCTCAATTATCTGCTTCATATATTCTAATCTCTATCTTGCTATAGAGCTCTTACCTTCGACTGTTCCCTCCACTAACAAATTAACCAATCCAGCATGACTCAAAATATGACCTACCAGCATGTCTCTTCTTCCTGTAAGCTTCTTCCACAAACTTCTTTCCTCACCCATCATTTCCAAAACTCGTTCATTTCGTACTTTGTCTTTCAACTTAATTTTCAACATCCTTCTGTAGCACCACATTTCAAATGCTTCAATTTTCTTTCTTTCTGGTATTCCTAAAGTCCATGTTACGCTACCATAAAGTGCTATCCTCTACACGCAGAGTTTTAAAATTTTCTTTCTAATTCCTAGATCAATGTTTGAAATTAAAAGATTGCTCTTTTTCAGGAAAGTACTTTTTGCTAGTTCTTTTCTGCTTTTAACATCATTCTTCCTTCAGCCATCGGTTGTAATTTTGCTTCCCAAGAAGCAGAATTCACTTACTTCTCCTATTGCATCCTATCCTATTTTTATATTTAATCTACTGTGATTGCTATATGGCTAATATAGTCTATCCCAAACTCTTTCAGTTATGCATTACAAAAAAAAAAAAAAAGTATATATGTCTTTCATTTATCGTCGTTTTCTGAAGTCTGAAGTAAGATTCGTTATAATAGGCTGACAGTTTTCTCTGAAAGCTTCAGAACGTATCGTCACCAAACTTTATCCTAAATTTTACCCAATTTTCCGATAGTTTCGCGTTTGTCAGGACGTTAATAATAGTGCGATGTCCACGTTTATTTCCGTCACACGAGTAACACCGAAAACAATAAGAAAGATTTTGTTTCTTTTTTAAAATTAGAGCTTTATAAATACAGATGCATTGAATTCACCATCATATACCACAGATGTTTTTTTATCTTGAAAGGCATCATTTCTTAACACACATTTATGCCACCGTTCTCCAGGCTTGAAAATTTCCTCACTGTAGAACTGTCCGTAGAAACTGACGCAATGCATTCTCTATGTCCTCCGTCATCTCGTAACGTTGGCCTGTCATGTGTTCCTTCACACAACCGAAAGTCTCAAGGTGCCATGTCGAGAATGTGGGGAGAGGGAGAGAAAGGGCTTTCCACTCCATTACCCAATTTTCTCAGCGGTGAAACGAGCAGAGAGAGAACCCAGAAAGCCCACATCGAGTGATAACGCTCCGGCCTCGCATTCGGAAGGACGTGGTTTCGAATACCCATTCGGACATCCAGATTTACGTTTTCCATGATTTCTGAAAATCGTTCCAGATGAATGCCGCGATAGTTACGTTACAAATTCCATGGCCGAATACCTTCTCGTTCTTTGCGCCGCTTTTCGCGTCTAATCACCTCGATGTCGACCAGCAGAAAATTCTGAAGCCTAATCTTGCGATAGTTTCCTGTTCAGCTCGCGTCTTTTTGGAAGTTAAGTTGCCATAAACTCTTTGTGTATTGTGTTTATTCGAGGCAGTTCTACGGCGAACGTTACAATGCTTGTCTAGGATGTTATTGTCTATTATGTTTCAGCCATCTCCTAAGACTAGTAGCGTTCGCGCAAAAATCTCCACAAGCTCTTCGAACTATGCGGTGAACTTACAGGGTGGGGATTTCCTATGTAACCAAGATTTAAATGATAACACATCATTGTCACCCATTGTTTGTCACGTGGAACAGGCTAATGGCGTAAATGTGCCACAGCGCGTTGCAAAAATTCTTGCAGGATAATCTGATATTTTAAGTGTTTATATATCTGTGACTCTTGATGAATAAAATGATTTTAACCTTGGTAGGTGTAAAATACAGTATATTATACTGGACGTTGACTGCTGAACAAGTGAAAGAGGTTATTATATTAATTGTTCCCTCGCGTCAATCTATGCTTCTGTTATTGACATTTGCTTCTTTAGCATGCATAAATTGTTTTTTTTTTTAATTCTCGTTCTTTGGCATAGTGCATCACTACTTTACTAGTCCTAACTTAACTAATTACATGTTTTGGGAATAAATTCAAACACCTTTTCTGACCCCCTACTCGCAACTCGGGTATTTCTACAGGATCCTGATGTTATGAAAATGGAGATTAATCTTCTACTTAACATGTTGCACTAGAGAAGTGGGCTTTTCACTAGGCAATTGAGCTATAGAAGTTACTGATGTCTCCAGATTCACTGGACAAACGCCGCACACTGGGAGAGTTCCAGGAAACTTGTTAACAGAGACGTTTTATTCCAAACAGAAGATGCTTCGTCATGCCGAGTATAAAGCACTCCCAGTCTGAATCTCCGTAGCGATCCCCATGCTTACGTCATTCCTGGAAATGTTGTTCTTCGAAGGACGCCAAATCCACAGGCGAGTCCTTCTTTACAATTGGGGTTAATTCAAGAAGATGGGCTTTCGGAGCTGCAGTTATGTCAGGATAAATACGGAATGAATATGAGATGTTTATGTTTAAATTGGCGAGGTAGAGGAATGATTATTGTACATCATTAGTCCCTCAGGTGGAATTTTTAACAAGAAACGGGAAGGAAATCGGCCATTGGTTTTGCGAATTTCGAAGAATGATGGAATGTTGGTACCAGGATGTTCAGATATCGTCACTGTCATCTCGTTATCAGCAGCAATGAATAGTACAACAAAATAACAGAGCAGCGATTAGAAGTTCAAGCAAACAACAGAAACACAACACAAACAATAGATAGAAAACAATGTTCACTAAGTACGAAATCTCCCCTCTAAAGCTCTTTGTAATTTGTATTTAGATCATAATTTTTGTTTGAAAAAAAAAAAAATACCGCGTATTTTATTTGAAATTATATTTTTGATAAGGATATAGTACAACCACAGCTGAGAAAACATTGGTAAAGTTTCATACAATACTTAATCAGATACATACATTTAGCCAATTCGATCCCCTACTTTGGAAAAGGCCTCTAAGATTAACTAATAGGTATTACATTCCTTAAATGAAGTAAAAAAATTTGGCTCGTCAGTAACATCAATGTTACTGTAGATTCGTTGTATGTTCGTACATTCGCAAAGCAGCAGCAGCAGCAGGACCGGGAGCGTAACAATATGGTGGCAGGACGGGCAAAATGTCACGGGTCCCCACCTGGAGGGGGCCCCCGACCAGAGAGAGCATGGCGCCCCTTAAAACAGCAGGGTCATCTACCCCATAAATTGTTGTGAGTGGGAGACTACGTTTTGATTTGAATACAATCTGTCAGGAAAAAAAAGGAATAAAGTGATCGTTTGGCTAGTTTTAAAAGAAGTTACATGAAACTGCAGAGGCGAGAACTTTTGGACGAACATTGCAGTAAGATTCTACATAGATGCCACAGTGTTCAAGAGGAAAATTACAGATATTCACAACGTTTCAAAATATTTCTTCGCTGCTTTTATCAGCTGAGGTAGTAAATCGACGATATGCTCTCATATACGTGCAAGACTGGCCAATAGGCAACAGGCTTAGGTAGCCTCGTAGGCGCAGACATGCATGGATGCGCATCAGCAGGCAACCTCAGTAATGTACCGTAGCAATCGATTCGATATATTTCTCCACCAGATGAAGACATCAAAGGAAGCTATGCTAGGCAGAATTTACACCGTTGAACACGTGTGGAAACTATGTAGAAGCGTTACTCCCACAAAGACTAATTCTCACTTTGCAATAAGGTGTTTATTGTAGCTAAATAGCAGGACGGTGAGTAGTTACCGAATAATAAATTTAGTTTACAGGTAACGAGGAATCATCAACATGTTAAAGATTAACCAGTGTTCGACATTTACGCATTATACACTGGACTCTAAGGTACGATTTCAGAATGATTTATTTTATTGTTTTTTTTTTTTAATTTTATTTAGCGGTCTCTTTCTTTATAGGGAAAGACGTTGATTTTTTTATTGTTTATAAATACATAACGTTAAATACAGCTTACACCTCTGTCTGTCGGTCATATGATTTTTATAAAATAAATTGGTCAGGTTATGAACCATGTCTAGCTCGCACAGCTATGCCTTTTTAAAATCACACCTATTTCACAAAATTAAATATTTAAACAAATCATTAATAATTATTAATCAAAACCTATCCCATTACAAGAATATGAGCACTGTTACTTTATAGTCTGTTCACTAAATGTGTTTCTAATTGACATCAGAGAGAATGGCGTTCGTTTAAAGATTAAGGTAATGACTTTTCTCAGGGTCTTATTATATATCTAGGAACAACAAATCGTGACGATAACAGTTGGTAGGGTTGGTAACATAATCTTTGAAGTAAGTAGCAATATAAGGTATCAAGACTTGTTTATTATTATTATTATTATTATTATTATTATTATTATTTTAGGGTATTGGTCGGTGGTTTACTGTAGCAGCAAACATACGGTAACATTATTACTCACTTGCTTAATAAATTTTAATAGTCTGACCAGTATTTAATTCACGTTTAATAGATAAATACATGATTTTAGAGTTATTTCGATACAATGATTAATTACAACATGTAACAAATGTTAAAAATATAGATGTAGGTAAAAAGAATTAGGCCCATAAAAGTATTTTTTTTTAATAAAATATGTCATTAATTGCTTTTGGTACCACATCCATTCAGCGAGAACTAGGTTAAAATAATTACAATTTTTTTAAAAAATACACATATAAAATTAAACAGTAATAATATTCAGTCGTCGGTGTAATTCTTGCTAGGAGTAGAGATAACTCCAAGCTATCATCCTTGATATTAGAGGCTGACTTAGATTTTAATTTGATTGTCTAGTAGAATTTTTGCTATGACATTTGGATGCTATGGTCCTCCGTGGCCAATAACTTCGCATCATGAGTTGCTAACTATATACGTGATTGTTGTAGATCTTACACCAGCCCGGAAGACTGTTGCCAAATGCCTTTTACAAGAGAATAGCATGTGGTTTACAAATTTCTCGCTAATCTCATCCTCAAGGGGGATGGTAGTAAATGCAATTTATAAAGATATTTGGGAGAGATTCCTAAATTGAATTCTAGTTGCGCTATATATATATATATATATATATATATATATATATATATTAGACAACGGGTGTCTGACGCAGGCGCTAGATTGGTTACTGCTGCGACAATGGCAGATTATCACGATTTAAGTGTATTTGAACGTGGTGTTATAGTCGGCGCACGAGAGATGGGACACAGCATCTCCGAGGTAGCGATGAGGTGGTGATTTTCCCGTACGACCATTTCACGAGTGCACCGTGAATATTGGGAATCCGGTGAAACATCAAATATCCGACATGGCTGCGGACGGAAAAAGATCCTGCAAGAACGGGACCAATGACGACTGAAGAGAATCATTCAACGTGACAGAAGTGCAACCCTTCCGCAAATTGATGCGGATTTTAATGCTGGGCCATAAACAAGTGTCAGCGTGCGAACCATTCAACGAATCATCATTGATATGGGCTTTCGGAGCCGAAAGCCCACTCGTGTACCCTTGCTGAGTGCATGACAATAAGCTTTTAAGCCTCGCCTGGGCCCGTCAACACCGACATTGGACCGTTGTTGATTGGAGACATGTTGCCTTATCTGACGAGTCTCACTTCCAATTGTATCGAGCGGAATGACGTGTACGGGTATGGAGACAACCTCATGAATTCACTGGACCCTGCATGTCAGCAGGGGACTAGTTCAAGCTGGTGGAGGCTCTGTAATGGTGTGGGGTGTGTGCAGTTGGAGTGACGTAGGTTCCGTGATACGTCTAGATACGGCTCTGACTGGTGACAAGTACGTACGCATCCTGGCTGATCACCTGCATCCATTCATGTCCATTGTGAATTCCGACGGACCTGGGCAATTCCAGCAGGACAATGCGACACCCCACACATCCAGAATTGCTACAGAGTGGCTCCAGGAATACGCTTCTGAGTATAAACACCTCCGCTGGCCACCAGACTCCCCAGACATGAACATTATTGAGCATACCTGGGATGCCTTGCAACGTGCCGTTCAGAAGAGATCTCCAACCCCCGTACTGTTACGGATTTTTTGACAGCCCTGCAGGATGCGTGGTGTCAATTCCCTCCAGCACTACTTCAGACATTATTCCAATCCATGCCACGTTTTGTTACGGCACTTGTGCGTGTTTGCGGGGGTCCTACATGATATTAGGCAGGTATACGAGTTTCTTAGGATCTTCAGTGTATATAATGAGGACAGCAGGTCCAAAATTGTTCTCAGCTGTGCGCTGTATTACGGAGTTTCAGCGTGCACGTCGAAAGTGGCGGGTTGTCTTTGCATAAAGCAAGGAAAATATGTGACAACGTGTCGAGCCTCGACGGCGTGCGAGTTGCAAAGCGGGACAATAACGGCATAACAAGAAGGGGCGAAGTTTGAGGAGACGCCTGGGAAGGGCGGAAGGCTTTTGACGTCAGCGTCTCGGACGATGAGTGATTTACGAGCGATTCGCGTCCCCTCCGACGTGAGGCGCTGCAGTCAAATTTGTCAGCGGTGTGCTGGCGGGAGACCCCCCGCTGCCCCTACATGCCAGCGACGTACCTGCCCGCAACGGCTGCTTCGCCTCATATTAATCACAACGTCAGCACGCCTCGGCAATGACAGCACTGCAAGCAGACACTCAAAAGAAAAAAGGCAGCTGTGTGCGTATGTCTACTGGAGGGAAGCTGCTTCAGTTGCGTGAAGTTCTGGTTTCATAAAAAGACGAAAACTGTATGGTTTGAAAGGATATGGTAGTATTAATAAACTATGACTCATAAGTGGAAGATCAACTGAAATCATGGTACGATGTAGAAATATCTTACAGAATACATTTCAATCAACCACAAAAAAAAATTAAAAAATAGTACTAATTATCTCTCGCAAAAAGAAAAGAATGCGAAACCCTGCCGTATTCCTTACCGTAAAATGGATGTCACTATTGATAATAATAAGCTATTTACCTGGTATTTCGCTGATGAAATAGTTGTATTTGCTGAGGATAACATTCGATATATGGTTGTCAAGTTGAATAAGACAATTCTATCAACATTTGCTGAGCATTTATTAGATCACAACCATCAACCTACCACGATACAAACAGACGTAAAATACTAAAAAAATAATAATCACAAGATAAACATACTTACAGTATAGGACAGTTACCACATTCATATAGCCTTTACATCAAAACAAACTGTACATAATGAATTCACTGATTTAAAAAATGAGACACTGTTTAAAACATTGAAGAATAACCAAGACACAGGAATATAATACACATAAAAGTAAATTTCAACACTGACATCATTACACAAACAGAGATAATTTTAATAATACATAGACACAAACGTTATACCACAAGCAAAAACATTAGATTGGCATCACTGTAAACGCATGTAAACAAGAAGGTTCTTGCTGTTCGTCAAACACAAAGTGTAAATTTCAATAGTGGTATATTTACCTCCAAAAAAAAAAAAAAAATATGGTAACAATAGTTATTCTTATAGTTATGTGGAACCACAACTACAGTTCTGGTCACAAAAAAGTGCAAATGGAGCTATTCTTGACCACCATGTAACTGTCTCAACCATAAGTAATAAGTAGAATATAGCTTATTATTAGGTAGTTATGTATATTAACATTGTAATTTTATTACACCAACAAGAATGTACATCCACAGCCACTGACGATGCCCTATTCCACAAGGTCGAAACGAGTCTGAGCATATATGAATGAAACCAGTTGCTAATAGACGGTGGTTTCATTGACAAGTTGAATAAGGAATACAAGCCTTCCGAGTTGGCTCAATTGATTTCGGCACACTGATGGTGTCCGGCGCTAATATGGAGTTAGATGGCTAGGATCCTGGTAGTACAAGAAGTTTTCATCATTAGGAATTAGCAGGCAGGGTAGGAGAAGAGATGGTGCACAGTTCCTGATCATAGTTCTGCGTTAAATCCCATAGGGGGCGTCCATTAATTACGTGAGGTGAAATACTGGGGGGGGGGGGAGAGTGCCTAGAAATCTCATCAAATCTCACAAAAAAGGGGGAGGGGGGTTTCGACGGAAATCTCACGTCATATTTTGAAATTCTTGAAGGAGAAAAGTGCTACAAAAAAAAAAGTCGATAAACGACAGGGATATCTAGTTTGGAGGTGGGGGGTAAGGTCTCAAAAAATTACGAAGCGTGTGTCACGTCAAAATTTCACGTCATCTAGAGGGGGTGGGGGGGTCTGCAATTCCGAAAAAAAACACCTCACGTAATTAATGGACACCCCCAAACCTGTTCGCAGTATGTATTGAGTGAAGGCATACGTTACTGTTCGTCTGGATTCTTCTATCAGAGATAGTCGTTTGGGTGGCTGTCACTTAGTATATTTCGGAAAAGATGGCTTGAATGGAACGGAACCGAGTTTCACTATCTTTCACCTCTCATCCACAACACTCAACACTGAACAAAAACTCTATAAGACTCATCCACAAGTAACCTACACTTCCGAACACCATCATACTATGGAAGCCAACCACCATGTTCATCTCGCCACACGTTGTCATGGAGTAGTAAGTATACCCCCTGGTAACCGTCTGCTGCCGGACACGGACAAGGCGGTCCTGAAATAAGAAGAAATAGAAACTGTGAGAACTGTGTAGTATAGGACCAACATTTTGAGGATCAAATACAGGAGTTTGAGAGGGTACAAAAAAGGGCTGCTAGATTTGTTTCTGGAAATTATCGCAGAATGCAATCAGTAACAGATATGATAAAAGAACTGGAATGGGATTCATTGCATGACAGGAGGAGGGTGAAGAGGTTCATGGGAGTGTACAGGGCCTATACTGGTGATTAGGCATAAAAGATATTAGGTGTAAGAATTAAAAGTAATGTATGGAAGGGAAAAGATTACCATGACCACAAGATGGCACTCGATTTAAGGCACAAGGGTGTAGGAAGAATCTCTTTTTTAGGTAAGGGTGTCAGGGATTGGAATAAGTTACCAGGAGAAGATTGGAATAAGTTACCAGGAGAAATGATGAATAATTCACCAAAAACGTTGAAAGAATTTAATGTTAAAGTTTGTAGAAGGCAAATGTAGGATGTGTGCAGGAAAGTGGGAAGATGAGTGTGTAGGGAAATTGCCACCGGAGCATGCACTCAAGTTGCAATTACTTTAAATATTATTATAACTGTCTGTTAACATGTACGAAATAAAATACCTAGACGCTGCATCTGATAATGTCGATTTAGTATTGGAATCAAGCACCACATACAGTGTTGACGCCCGTAAATATTTAGAAGTTATTTTCACTAAAGACGGTTCCAGTAGGAAATACAATTAATATTCGGATTTGTAAAGAAACGCAATTAACAAGGAACTGTGAACTCGACAGATTGGAATAGAACCTAAAATAAGGATTTTTAAAACCAACAGTGACTCTCTTAGCATATTTAGAGCTGAGTTTTGACAAGTAATGATACAGGTGAAGTGGAGCTTATTATCAAAGGAAATGAAGTTTAGTAGACGCTGCTGCGGAATGACATTTTTAACGAAGTAAAAAATAAAGAAATACGCGGAACGCTGAAGTGGTAACAGTAACAATGACGTTAGTATACATCAAGATTAGACCTATGAGTGAGAACATTTAATATACTGTAACAAGTTAAGTATGATCTATTTTGAAGTCATATTTCAGGTTTTTGGGTAACAGAACTGGTCTAAACAGTTTTTCTGGTCACTTAGTTCTTCAGTTTTGAATGAAAAATACTGAAAAAAAATTATTCGACCGCTGGAGGATGTATAAATAACGACACCTCATATTTTTCAACAGCACAAATGTCTTCTACCAGTCTTTAATATTAATTCAAGTAATGTTATGTACTGGAATAGGTTTTAGGTGAATGATACGAATAACACGTACAAATTTGAAATCTTCAGGCAATTCTGTTTACTAGTTGATGATCTGTGACCCTAATTAACCTTCAAAGCAAAGCTGCTCTCTGGAAACTGTTCTCTTTTTTTTATTTTTTAATTGCTGGTCTTTGAAACATTTTTGACTTTTATAAAGTTTGGCTTATAGCTTACACCTACTTACAGCATTATACAGTAGGCGTACGGTACCAATTTGATGTTAAGAATTTGTTGATAAATTATATTTATTACGGTATCTTTAATGCAGTTAAAATGTCCTGCAAATGAAATGAGTTTCTATTCACAGGCGTCAATTCTTTTCAGTTCAGAAATAAGTCTCTATTGACTGTGCAACAAATTGCCTGGAGGATAAATTAAACGGAGAAAGTTACTTGATAGTTATGTATTACTGGTGTGAAATTGAGTCTGCTTCGTGTTAATAAGCACTGACCATGACTGGTGACAAGTCTTTGCCGACACTTTCCCGCTCGCGAAACGTAAAAACGAATATGACGGGAGAAGTGAAACCTCCGGAGCGGGTGCGTCAGTTTCACAGCTGCGAGGCGACCCTCATTAAACTGGCAGCCCACTTGTGGAGAGGGACCGATATGACAGGTTTCACTCCACCGACCACTTTGCAGTGAGAGCAAATAGTGCGAGCGAGTGACCTCATCAATCTGTCAGGCACTGACCACGGGCTGGCTCACTTTCGCTTGCCAGTCGGGTGATCCGAGAGAACAGCGGAGGCTAGCGTCGACGCACTGTATCTCCTGAGGGCCTCTAATTACTAACCAATTAGTATTTTCCCCCGAAAGAAACCCCCGAGAAGAACGTTCATGGTTTGCGTTGGTAGCAGTTAAATTGATTCATGGCCCTGACTCATTATTATTAAAGCGGATTTTTTTTTGCTGTTGTCAGTCTTTAGACTGGTTTGATGCAATCCTCCATCCCTTCCTATCCTGTGCTAACCTCTTCATTTCTACATACCCCCTACAACCCACGTCCTCAATTATCTGCTTCATATATTCTAATCTCTGTCTTCCTCTACAGTTCTTACCTTCCACTGTTCCCTCCACTAACAAATTAACCAATCCAGCATGTCTCAAAATATGACCTACCAGCCTGTCTCTTCTTCCTGTAAACTTCTTCCATAAACTTCTTTTCTCACCCATCATTTCCAAAACTCGTTCATTTCTTACTTTGTCTGTCCACTTAATTTTCAGCATTCTTCTGTAGCACCACATTTCAAATGCTTCAAGTTTCTTTCTTTCCGGTATTCCTAAAGTCCATGTTTCGCTGCCGTAAAGTGCTGTGCTCCACACATAGAGTTTTAAGAAGTTCTTTCTGATTCCTAGATCAATATTTGAAACTAAAAGATTTCTCTTTTTCATGAAGGCTCTTTTTGCTAGTGCTATTCTGCTTTTAACATCATTCCTGCTTCGGCCATCGGTTGTAATTTTGCTTCCCAAGTAACAGAACTCACCACTCACTTCTCCTATTGCATCCGATCCTATTTTTATATTTAATCTGCTAGCATTGGTATCATTTCTGCTACATTTCATCACTTTTGTCTTACTTTGATTTATATTCAGTCCAAAATCATCCTTCAGTATTTTGTTCATGCCATTCAATGATTTCTCAATATCCTCAGCCCTCTCTGCTAACAAGACAATGTCATCAGCAATGCGGAATTAACATGTTTAATTCTGATTGAGCGACTTAATTGTATAGAAAGAACTGATATTAAAATCTTTCTTCCAAAGAATCAGTTTAGCGTTAAATATTTATGATGTCTTTAACTTTGCATTTCTTACTTGCTAGTCACAAAGGTATGATGAAAAAACAGAAAATGTTAAATACGCTATCTATGGTGTAAATATTGGTTTCCAAGAAGAATTGACAACCTCATGAAAAGATTTTAAGTATTACTCCGACAGATTGTAACATTTTTTTTGGATGAACGAAGGCACGTATTTTACCTACACTTTTTTTTCAATATACACTATTAATCTGAAAACGAAATATTGTACTGAGGAATGCTGTATCACTTCATAAAATATTTACAGTATAATATGATTGATGTCTCGACGAGCCTATGAAGCTAATCAATATTCTGCAATAACTTTGCTTTTCACTATCATAGCAGGTACGTGTGAAACAATATTAAATGTTCCATTCAAAAACTATCAACAAATATGTATACAGTAAACTGTTTTAATTTAATATCACGTCAGAGTCTTCTTCATAATTAATTATAATAACAAAATTCAGAATATTACTGGAAAATATGCGTTCACCTATCACTGTGAAAAGAAGTTTGCGTGGTGTAATCGATAGAAAATTTGAAATAATATGCAATAGACTTCACAGGTTAAAACATTTTAACATTCACGCGTACAAGGATTATCTTTGAAACCAAACTGCCTACTTAAATCGCTCAGATTTAACTTACAGTATTTGTTTGTACTGTTTACACCATCTAGAGATAAATATCGTTGGTTGGATCCAAAGACGACTGTGGGCTCTTGGTAGAGGACAGAAGATGGTACGAAGCAACAACTTTTCTACAAAATACGTTTGGATGAAGGAGGTGAAGAAACTATGCGTTCGAATGGTTTATAATGAAAAATCTGTTATTTATTACCATCTTCCCCGGACTCAGATTTGGTATAACTCATATTTTTAATTATATTGGTTTTCTTTTAATTCACTTGTATTTCATCTAATAAAGTGTGGGTATCACTAATGTTTTAGTTAAAGATTCATTTACAATGGGTGTATTTTTCGAAAATATAATGTTTTAATCATTGTATTACAATGTGTTGATGAGGTCGACCTATATGCAACGAAGAACAGCTACTTTAAAATTATTAACACAATTACGATCCATCTTCGCCAGTCTCAGCATTAAAGCTGGTCGGTTGGGGGTTGTTGTCCTGAGACATTTCCTCCCTCAGTCTTCTCTTGAGTGGTCTTCTCTTCACTTCTGATTGGTCGTCTTGGTGGCGTATTATTAGTTGGTCCTTAGCGCTCCGTCAGCACCAATGGCCTGCTATGTTTGTCAGCGGCAGTTTCATATTCGCCGAGACAACTGACCAGTGGATTGGCAGAGTGATGTGCTGCTCTGTAGAATTTATAGGCATGTTGCCGGAACCTGTCAATGAGCTTCTCTGTTCCCGACGCCTCATGGACTGCGACGGTGGGGAAACGGTTGGGCAGATGTAGTGCCCGCTTCAGTGTTCTGTTTTGCAGCACCTGCAACTTTCTCAGGTGGCAATTAGCAGCGTACCCCCAGACGGGGCAAGCATATTCAATTACCGGCCTAATCAAGGAGCAATAAATGGCAACTCCTAGGTGAGGTACCAACGAACTTTCCCGGTTAAGTATAGGGTAAAGAGAATGGAGCCGAGCACTTACCCTTTGCCTGATGTCCTTGATGTGAGCTCGCCATGTCAGCTTACAGTCAAGTGTTACACCAAGGTAACGAGCAGTTGGTGCGCAGGGAATGGTTTTACCTCTGAGCTGAAGTTGCGGGTGAGGTAGTTGCTCTCACTACGGCGTCCTAGGCGTCGCGTCAGCATAATCGCTTGCGTTTTGACAGGGTTTATACTTATCCGCCACCTTCTGGCCCAGGCTATCGTCTGCTGAAGAGCTTCCTGCAATCGTCCTCGTCGCGATGGCTCTGCTACGGCTGGATGTAAAGAATGCCGTATCGTCCGGCGTACGTAGCTGTTTTCACATTCACAGGTGCTGGAATGTCGGCTGTGTACAGGTTATAAAGAACTGGTCCCAGCACTGAACCCTGTGGTACACCTGCACGAATGCGCCGTCGTGTTGACATGGCATCAACCAACCCTGACGCAGAATGTGCGCCTTGACAGATAGCTGCGGATCAATTTTACGTAGGGTCCAGGCAAGCCCCATTCGTACAACTTGCAGAGCAGACCCGTATGCCACACTGAGTCGAATGCACGGGCGACATCGAGCAACACCAAACCACAATAGCTTCTCTCGTTGAAGGCCCTTGTGGCTGCCTCTATAACACGCATCAACTGCTGCGTTGTGGAGTGCCCTCTACGGAACCCAAATTGATGATCGGGTATGACGCCTGCAGCCTGGATGTAGGTGTCAATACGCTTCAGCAGAATTCGCTCGAACACTTTGCTGAGCGCGGGTAGCAGGCTGATTGGCCGGTAATGCTGGGGAAAGATGGATCTTTCCCAGCCTTATGAATACCGACCACGATGGCATGCTTCCATGCTCTCGGGAAAGTCTGATGTCGCAGGATGGTATTGAGAGAGCCGCGTCAAGTAGTTGATGCTTCTGGTGGTAGATTTCTGAGTCCTCGATTGTCCACTTGGTCATAGCCCAGGTGCCTTTCGCGGATACAACCCGGCGATGTAGCTAGCTACCTCCTGCGGCTCAATCGCAATGATGTCATGGTC
Source organism: Vandiemenella viatica (assembly GCA_031002005.1). Lineage (NCBI taxonomy): Eukaryota > Metazoa > Arthropoda > Insecta > Orthoptera > Morabidae > Vandiemenella > Vandiemenella viatica. The sequence continues at coordinate 43,002,105 of JARYHS010009186.1, read as the reverse complement.
ATCATTGGCTGACATGTACCGTCGCAGTCGGCGACGTAACTGCTACAATGTGGCGGTCGTCAACGTCGTCATCGACGGGCTGGAAATTTTTCTCAAAACTGTCAGCGAGCGCGTTAGCCTTGTCTTCCGGTAGAAATACAAGACCACGTTCGCCGTGGAGTGGTGGTATCGGCTTCCTCCGGCGGGTGAGTCGCCTAGTTTCGTTCCACATGCTGCCATCGTTTGGTCGCAGCATTGCAACACGTGCGGACCACTCACGATTTCTGTGTTCTACCAACGCTGCCTTCAGCTCTCGCTGCAGTTGATTGAGGAGCGGCGAGTGGCACGGTTCCTCGTTAGTTTCCACTCCTTGGCGATCCGATTTTTGTTTCTGATCTGCGCAATGAGGTGCGGTGGAAGCTGGCAGGAACGTTCTATGCGTGTATGAACCAGTGGTGTGGCGACTTTTGTAGCTTCATTTACGGTGTTGGTGAAGAATCTCAGAGCCTCCTCAACATTTCCTTCCACTGTACCGCTTTCCAGTTTAGTCGCTACGACTTCCCTAAACCGGTCCCAGTCGGTCCGCTTGTAATCAGGAATTGGGTGATTGTTTGGCTGCCACTCCCCAACGTCGACCTCAAGTAGCACAGGAGAGTGGTCCGAAGATAGTCTGTTAAGGGTTGTTGCCGAAACAAAACCTGTGATTCCCTTTGTTATAACAATATCAAGAACATCAGGCCGGTTCCATTTGCAGGATGATGCGTTGGTTCTTCAGGTGCCCATACACATAGGTTGTGGCAGTGGGCCAGGCGTCTTAAGAGGTTACCAGCCGGATTGGCAGTTCTGCTATGCCAATCCTGGTGCTTTGCATTCATATCTCCACCAATCAGGATTTTACCAGGAAGTGTGATAAGGGCGGCGATGTCTGCTTCTTCAAGCACTCTGCGTGGTGGTCGGTAGGCTGCGACGACGGTGATAGCGCCTGAGGATGTTTTCACCTGAACCGCGACAGCCTCTACCTGCTGAAGAGGAGGAAGAGGGACTTCACAGTGAGGAATACCGCTTTTAATGTACAGCGCAACACCCCCACCGGCCGTCAGTCGGTCTTTCCGGTAGCAGCAGTAGTTTGGTGCTGCCGCCCGTAGGCAAGGTTTCAAGTGGGACTCGCTGACGAGGCAAATGTCCACATCTTCTTCCCGCAAAAATTGTCTAAAACTCAAGTAATTGTCCATGAATGCCGTTAGCATTCCACACACAGAAAGTGAGGCTATGAATGTGAGGCCTCCTATTCATGGTTGCGTTGCTGGGTAATGGAGGTGTTGGCAAGCGCCGACGTCACTGCAGCTGTGATGTCCGAAGACATTCTATCGAGCCGCGTTAGGAGGCTGACCATCATGCTAAGTATATTCTCAAGCATATTGACTAGTCTCCCGAGGTTTGTCCCGTTCGTCTTTGCTGCTTCATCTGGATGCTGGTGTGGTAGACCTTGTCTTTTCTGACGCTTTGGTGGTACAGTCTGCAACGCCATCGGTTGTTCGGACTTTGCAACTGGGCCTTGCTTCACCGGCTGAGTCGAAGTGTCTTGGTGCTGTGGCTGTTTGGGGGGAGAAACATGAATCACATCTTTGGTTACTTCAGCGAAGGATAAGTCTGATTGCACTTTGGATGATGCCAGTTTCTTGCCCTTCTGCTTCTTCGTTTTCTTCAATTTCTGTGGATTCGGTTTCGTTGATTTTGATATTTCACTGATCTCCGACATTTGTTGTTGGTTTGACTGCTGTTGTAGATGCCTCTGAGGAGCCTCTGTCCCCACTCCTCTTTGACGATCGCGGGCTCGCTTATAGGCTGGACAGCCTTTCCAACTGGCAACGTGGTTGCCGTGGCAGTTTCCACAGATTGGTGGGGTCACGGCCCTTCTGCGTGTGGCAGTCTTTTGCGTCGTGTTGCCCTGCACACTTGACGCACACCGGGCGCATTTTGCAATGGCGTGCCACATGGCCAAACAACTGACAATTGAAACATTGCTGCGTTCCAGCCGACGATCGCAGTTTCTCTGTCGATACTCTGAGGTGGCACAGCTTGTCAACCTCAAATATTGTGCGATTTAAGGGCAGGTCTGGTAATACTACTAGGAAAAGCGGCATTACATCGTTACTGCCGGGGCGACGAAGTTGAGCAACAGACCTCACTTCGTAGCCCATTTCTGTCAGCTCTTCTTTCAATGTCTCTGTTGGCAGAGTCCTGGGAATGCCACGAAACACCACCTTCAACAGTTTCACCGCTCCGGTCGGAAAAGTGTAGTACGGGATATTGCACTGTTGAAGGAGAGAAGTGACGGCCACAAAGTCTTCGGTAGTAGTCCATGCTGAATTTGATTTTGTCGCCACCTGCGGTTTTCGCAGCGAATGGACTCTTGATGACATCTGCCACCCGATCATGAAGGGTCTTGTAGTTTTCTGCGAATTCCACTACTATAGGTGGAATGGAGTCGCATCTCGTCTCCTTTCGCGGCGTGTCGTCAACAGTCAAGGCAGTGAAACGATTTTCTACTTCCATCGCCGCTGGGTCCAATGAAGGTGGGGGCTTTGCTGTCTTCTTCGGCATTATGAAACCTTCCTGGTCCTGGCTGCCAATTCTGGGTGCGAGAACGACGTCCTTTGACTCCATTCCGCCCGGAGACCGAGGCTGCAGTATTGTCAGCGGCTTCGATAGTCTTCTTCTTTTGTACCTTGGAATTCTTTGGTTTCTTGGCTGAACCAAGTTTCGTCACTGCCAGGCTGACTCCAGTAGATTTACGCGTCTCCTCTTTCCTGTAGTTGACGGCGCGTGGCTGTTTATTGTTGGTCCTCTCTGGTGGAGTAGTGGAACGCTTTCTTGGGTTTAAATCTTTGCTCACCGCATACACGTCACCATGTATACGCTGAATGTTGAACACAGCGGCTGGCATAACATCTTCATCCATTTCGATATCCTTATCCATTTGCTGATTCGTTGCACTTGTCACAACGTCCGCTGGCAAAGACGAGTTCAATGAGGCGCTCGACGTGCATGGCGCTGAAGTGCAGAGCGGCCTTTCCTCGTCACCCATCCGTGCGATCCCTCTGGGCACTAACTGATGGGTGGCCGAGCTTAATTCGCTGCCTGCAGTCGCGAATCAGTTATTCAACTTCGACACACAGGTGATTTCTTGTCACTTTTGTAAACAATACCTATATTTAACAATCACACATTCACTCAAAAATGCACACACATAGTCAATTATTTTCAAAAGTCATCACCAATAATGCCACTCACAAAAATCTCACGATACTAATGTAGTAAAATACTCGCAAACACAACACAATTACGAAGGCAATCAATTTTTATTTATAGCATAACACAATAATTTCTACTGCGAGTTATTAACTGTATTTCCCATATTTTCTGTCTTCTTCGCTCATAGTGATTTTCGCGGTTCTGCTTTTAAAACCTTTCAAATATTTTAATGGTACTGCAATTGTTCCCTTTTATTTTATGATGCCATAAACAAAACTCTGTTCAATCCACCATCAAATACAGTTTAGATTTAAATAGTGAACGTTCCGATACTGTGTCTGAAATATACAATTCCACCTTTTACATGTTTTGTTAAATGAATTTAGATACTGTAAGGGACAATGTTTATAAAAGCTTATCGACTTTATGCATTCAAATCCAACAAACGGTAAAATTTTTAACTAGTGTGCTAAAACTTGTTTAATGTTTTGCTAAGCTATTAAGTTACATAAAATCGGTACATCACTTAAATTCGGAAGAAATCGCCGTAAAATTGTTATTGCATATGGTTGATGTTTATTTTTTTAAAGAACTGAGTTAATATTAATTCGTTTTTCATGTTTATCGGATATCAACAATATAGTATATTAACGTGTACTAATACTGCATTCATATTTCTGATTCATGCTGTGCTTAGTTACTTGGCTGTTGCTTCATGTTACTGGTTGCCGTTCCAAAGATTTTGTACCAATTTTCCTCGGGCTGTGAGGTTCTCTAGACATTTGTAGTTCTACTTTAAGCTGTTGGTCTTGATAGACAGAGATACCTCATATGATGAAAAAAGTAAAAGCTACTACAGCTGCGAAAAATTGATGTATGATAATGAGGTAGGCCCTATAGTATGGAACCCTTATGTTGGGTGTCAAATACAGGAACTGGAGGCGTACCTTTGACGGTATGCCACATTTTAACCGAAAGTGTTTTATTTTAGACTTGAGGGCAGATGTTGGCTTGGCCAACGATCTGTCCCTCATTTTAAAACAATGAGATCAGCAACGTGGCGAGGGTTTTAAAAATGTTGTGTTTTGGCCGGTCTAGCACCTAAAATTTTAGGCAGATCGGCCTAGTTTTAAGATGGATGGGTGGCCTCTTTACAGCCACCCATGCATGCGAATCGTTATTATTTTTTATATTGTTATGATTCATGTCTCGCTGGCCACTATACAGCCAGCGAGACGTGTAGTGTTTTTAAATCTCTTTTTAACATTCTTGGCCCCTTTACAGCCATCCAGGTGCCGTGCGGTTTGAAGTACTAGTGGCTCTTTTAAAGCCACTTGTGATCTTATGATTTATCTTATTTGCTGTCTGTATGGCCGACCCCTTTACAGTCGACCATGCAGACAGTATTTTAGTACATTTTAAAGCCACAGAAACAGCTGGTTATTGTTAGGGCGCTAATGACCCCGATGTCGACGCGCCCTAAAACACCACCACCACCAACAACAACAACAACAACAACAACAACAGGAACTGGAGCGGGTGCAAAGAAAGGCTGCTATATTTGTCTACAGAAATTACCCCAGGTTCACAATCAGTAACTGATGTAATAAAGGAGCAGGATTAGGATTCACAGGAGGACGGGAGGAGCGTAAAGACAGTCTTGGGATTGTTTCAAAGCGTATATTGGTGATGAAGCGTTATGGGTAAAAGAATTAAGAGAGTTGCATGGAAGTGAAAATATGGCATTTGGGTTTTCCATGGTTTCCCCAAATTACTCCAGGCGAATACCCGGATGTCTCATTCAATATGCCATGGCCAAATTCCTTCCCGTTCGTAGTCCACAGTCAAATCCCACCTATAATGACCTCGTCGTCGACGAGGCGTAAAGCCATAAATAAAAATAAATAAATAACTGAAAAAAAGAAGAAAATACGACGACGACCACAGCTGGCAGTCGATTTCAGGCACAAGGGTATGGGAAGATTTTCTTTCGTAGGTAGTGGGGCTCAGGGACTGGAATCAATTACCACGAGAAATAATGAATTATTTACCAAAGATGCTTAAAGAAATTAAAGTTGAAATTCGTAGAGGGAAAAAGTAGGCAGGTAAAAATTGAGGTGTAGGGGGGTTACCTCCGGAGGGTGCGCTCGGACTTAATTAAATTAATTTTAAGGAAACAAAGGAACTGAATAATGCCATGGCGGTTTTTTCTTTAATGAAGGGTTCGCAGCTAGGCACGGTCGAGTTCATCTGAGCAGAGAGATGACTCGGGGTAGCGAAGGGAATTCGGCAATCGCCTTTTGAAGGAACCATCCCGATACTGAGGTAGAATGATTTCGGGAAACTATGTAAAACATTGGCATCGCAAAAAATCGTAATATTTGCTAGGCGTGGTGTACTGTCGAGATAAGCTGTGTTACAAATTAATGCTGTAGTTCGTTGGTGTACTGTTGCGTAGAAGGCAAGTGCCCACAGACTTCTGTTAAACAAAAGCTTTCCCAACTGTCACACCTCGAATGACAGCTCTATAACTGCTGTTCATCGAGTTTGAGACTATGCCTCAGTGATGGTCGGTTTATTAGCTTGTGAATTTTAAATATTTTATTAGACTACCAACAACAATTTTGGAGCCATACTTGTAAAAGTTTGTTTTACTTTTATACGAAGATTCCGAGGGCGAAGGAGAAGAGTAGTTGCGAAGATATGTGCAAATGAATCCAAAAATATAACAGAAACCGCTAACGATACAATGTGGATACAGCTTTACAGATTAGGAAAGAAATTGCGCAAAGAAGATTCTCCAGCATCAAATTTGTTTGTGGGCGAAGAACAAAATTCGACTATTGCTGAAGACAGCCATCTACGTCGAGTGTAACTACATCTATTACTTTTAAGTACCCTTTAAAGAAAACAAACAGTTGTAAACCTTGTAAGGATTTAAGAAGTTTGAAATAAGTAGAAAAATATAAGTGTACAATTTGTCAACTTTCTGCAATGGGGGCAATGATAACAAAGCTGAGTAAAGAAATAAAGGTATAGAAAATCGTATTAACGAAAATAGCAATTAATTTGTTGTGTGTGTGGGGGGGGGGGATGGGGGTCGTGTATGGTTATGACCTTGAGGTCGTTTTGCTGGCAAGTAATCTGGTAGCAAGGAATGGGAAGGGATTAGACCATATCTTTTCGAACGATTGATTTCTGGTACTAAGTCAACGTTGTCTGGAATGCTAGGACCCAAACTTAACCACGCACTAGCACGCACCAGACCAGAGGTAGAATTCTATTCAAGTAATCTACACATTTAATAAGAGTGAAAGTGAAAAAGTCTGTTATTTAACAACAACAAAAAATAGTTGAGAGTATAATCAATAAACTACAGAAAAGGAGGGTACATTTCATTTTGATGTCGAAAACCCGAAAAATTTAACAAATTAATATCAGGTTTAGATTAATGTATAGCCCGTGGACCGGCGAGTTTATTATTATGTAACGTTGAAAAGCTGAGTAATTAAGATAAAAGTGTCCTTAAACGACCATTCATTTGAACGTAAGTTTCTTCTCGCAATCGAAATGTTTATCGTGGTTTCACAGTACGAGCGACCACATATTATTCGGAATAATGAAGTTATGGGTTATTGTGAAGACTCTTCATGCAAAAATAATTTGCGTTAAGTCAGCCACAACTGCGGAAGATCATGTAGATCTTGATGTCGTTGATTTAAAAGCGAGGTCTGTATACAAGCAGTCCACACTAACGAATTTGTAGGTAACAGCCTCGTTTGCAATAGTTGACCGGGTGACCTGTAATTACAATTTTGTCGCGTGACATAGCTTTTAAGTGATTGCTACCGGATAAATATATACTTATAATAAAACTGTAACGGGCAGAAATCTATAGATTAAATAGATTCTGAAAATTTTATTTGGATGACATAGCTGACATAGAAGCCAAAACGGTAACTTTTCCATTTTTATCTGTCTGTCTCTATGTATCCTTGAAATCACATCACGCTAAAACTACTGGATGAATTTGCATAAAATGTGGTATAATTATAACTGATACTATGGATTAACATTTAAAATACATTTTATCCCGAAAAACGACGAGGTTCGCGTGATGAGATTTACGGTATAAATGTAGTTTGTAATGCTATTCAAGTCGAGTAACGTGCGCAGAATAGAGTGCGAATGCGGGGATGTCATAGAGTGAGCTCTATGTTTCACGGGTGGGCCACGATATTTGCACTAGCATACGCAAGATGCATTCTCTTAACAAAAAAAATTTGGGTATCCAGGTCTATTCATTACGTTTACCATCAATCTGAAGTGGACAGAGATCATCCAAGAACTTTCTCAAGGACAAGATTACCACAATAGACACGATATTGTTACTATAGTATTTCATCTGAATTTCTCACTGAGGAGAATGTATTTGGTGCGTCACTTTGATTTATGTACAATGTAGAATGGTAGAAGAGGGGTCTCATGCACACATTCTTTTATGGCTGTAGGAAAAGATGTGTCTTGACGACGTCGATAGCATAATAAGCGCAGAAATTTCAGAGCCTAAGCAGGATCCTTCTCTGTACACAATCATAAAGACACATGTTTACACGCCCCTGCGGCACCGTCAGTACTTACCTACCTGCATGCGAGGTTGCCACTGTACAAAGAGATTTCCGAAAATGCCGCTCAAGCAAGTGATAACAGGTGTGGTTGGTTATCCATCATATCGTTGATATTTACCCATTCACGGCTGAAATAAGACTGCGTGGTCAACAGGTAGTTCTGGATAACAGATGGTTAGTACCTTATTCCCCAACGATATCAAACACGTTTTGAACTCACATAAAAGTCGAAATGTGTAACGGCGTTCAGTCAGTCAGGTATATATACAAATATGTGAAACCACTGCAGTGAACAACAGTAATGGAGATGAGGTCACTCGATACCAATCCGGACGATACATTAGCTCATCAGAGACTGTTTGCGTATTCTTAGTTTTCCGATACATGAGAGATACTGGCAAGTCACAAAGCCTGATGTTTACCTCGAAGCTGGGCAATGCGTATACTTTGATCCCGATAATGTAATGCAGTGTTTATCAAAATGGGGTTCGCGAACCCCTAGGGGTTCGCCAGATGATCGTAGGGGGTTCGCGACAAGATATACGTAATGGCGGACTGGCTATCTTAAGCATATAACACAATGGTGAATATTACTCATTGTTGTCGGTAGTGGAACTAAAAACAATGTTGCAATTTTTTCCTAAGGGGGTTCGCCATTGTCTGTGAAATCTTTTAGGGGTGCGTGGAGGTAAAAGTTTGGGAAACACACTTTAGACAATCCAAGGCATACAACATTCCTGGCCTTTTTACGGTTATGTGCGATGGGCAACTTCGGTAAAATACTGCTGTACGATGAGATATTTGCCTACTACACCTACACACAAGGTGTATTTAATAGTCCTGTTGCAGTAGAGGATGTTCCAAGTGTATTTATAGAAAATAACTATGGAAGAGTTTATATGGTACTAGCAGAGTTTCCGGCGTTGCCCGGTATAGTTGGCGTAGATTTAACCGTACCCTATTTTTATTCCCGCAAAACATTTGCACAAAGTTTCATAAAATACGCACCAACTGTTTTTGGAATTAAAGCAAACTTACATTCACCCGCTCCCTACCAAGAAACTAGTGGGCTGAAGTTTATTTGCACGTATATTATTTTCATTCGTCCGAAATGATTCATGTATATCAAGCTTCGATAATTTGGTTAAGAAATTTCATTACTACATCTACATCTACATATATACTCTGCAATTCACAAAATTGTGGGTGGCAGAGGGTGCTCAGCACCAAAGCTAATCTCTTTGCTGTGCATTCCAATCCCTAATGGTACGAGGGAAAAAAGAATTCATATAAGAATCAGTCCGGCTCCTTATTTCTCTAATTTTATCTTTCCTGTCCTTCCGACTCAAATAGGTTGGTGGAAGAAGTATTTCACTACACTCAAAAGTGAAAGTGGGAGTACGCATGTTTACCAATAAGTTTAAACGGAACGTGTGTCGTCTATCTACCAGAGACTCCCAACCTAATCTACTAATCAGTTCTGTGATGCTTTCATAAGGACTGTAGCAAGCGATAACGAATCGAGCGGCTCTTCTCTGTACTTTCTCTATACATTCGATCAACCCCTTACGAAACGGGTCCCAAATGGCACAACAATAATCCAAATGTGGACGCACAAGAGATTACTGAACAACCCTAGATTATGTTAAAAACTCACATTTGATTCAATTGCGAAGTTAATGGATATACTTGTGGCTCGAAACTCCAGATCCTTTAATTCTGCAGATAAAATATCAAAAGTGAATCCGGAATAATATTATCGTAAACAGAAGACTAATGCTGAAGGCCAGAAATATTGTCCAGAGATCGTGCTTAAAGAAAATCTCTGTTGTTTTTACGGCTATCTATGTTGTTTAAAAATTGATATCCCGAATTAAAGGAAAGAATACTTCAAGCTATGTCTTTTAAAAATTGAATATATCGAATTAAAGGAAAGAATACTTAAAGTTTTGTTTAGTGTGCAAAATAGTTATTACTATAAGTTATCTTATTGCTTTGATTAAAGGCTATGGTCAGAGACATTGTGATTGCCACCGGAGCCTGTGCTCCATTGCAATTAAATTAAATTAAATTAAATTAAATTGTGTTGTGTGTTTAGTGCGGAGTATGCGGCATCTAGTAATTCCTCCTGTGGAATTTCTCACCATACGTTCAGAATTTCATTTAATGCTCCTACATTATTTAACGTTGAAACATAAGACATGCCAGACAAGTGAATTAAGATTCTAAGCTTTAAAGCGGTGAAAACTCCATCGAAATCCGCCCCGTAGTTTCCGAGTTTTTATACGACCAATATGTCCGGTTTTGTTTTTATAGATATAGATATAAGAATAATACGGAACAGTATTATTTGCGGTTGTTTTTGCATAAGATACGTGGCCCAACTTCATTCAGTGCGTTAATAGCAGTCGTTGATGCCCAGCAATCCATATTTTTTGGCCGTTTGCCGAGCGCGACATTTGCTTCATGATGACCAGCGCTGGGGCAATACACTGGCTGACGCATGCGTTATCGACAGTTCTCGCCACTTGCGGTATTTGTTTTCCATGATGTTGGTATTTGCATATTTTCAATATGCCGGAACGAGTTCTCGGATTTGTTGCTCAAAATCGGTAACGATTTCTTTCCGGAAGAAGAGAGAAAAGTCAGATTTCCACCTAGCTTATGTGTGGTCGTCCCTTCTTATGAGGAATTAACATAGAAAGCAACTAATAGACACAACTCTTGGCTCTGCGTGCGAGATATATTGACTACACGCAACGATCACGACGCCTTTGTTAAAAATACCATTTGAACTCGCGTAGAGTGAAAAATATTGCCTGTAATTCCATCAATAGGCTTGTGAAGCAAGGCGAGGCCACCATCTATCCCATCGATTTCTTCAATTCTTCAGCTGCTGCCGAACCTCCGTCGCATGTATTATATTAAAACGTCGGTGTGACTTTTAGTAGTTGCGACATTAAAGTCCACCAAAATTAAGTAACGGGACCCGACTTTGAGTGACCACTTTACAACGGAACTTAATAGAAGCAGAGATTTTGACGGGATGCGATGCCGGAGAACAAGTTTTATTGATACAGAATAATTTAGCGTATAGTTTCCGGTAAGCGTCTGCTATGCTATGACGATAAATAAAGCACAGGAGCAGCCGCTGCGAACCATGGGCGTGGACTTCACCACCAGCTGCTTCAGCCACGAACAACAGTACGTGGCTCTATACAGAGGAAGTGATTCCGCCAACATATTTGTGTATGCTTCCGACAGTGCAATGAATAATATCGTATTTAGGGAAACTCTGTAAACAATTGAAAATAAATGATTATTGTATAACAATGGAGAAGTCAATAGTATTAAAAAGATTGTGCAGTTTGAGACATTGAATTCTCATGCCGCTGTCCGTGGGTTCGATCCCTGTTGAAAGCAATACTTCTTCCTGCGTGCGTCCTTTTTGACTACTGTTCACTGTTTGCAATATCAAAACTTTATCTTTATAAAGAGTCCTCCAAATATATATTTATTTTTTTATTCAAATATTAGGTAGATTTCGTTACAAAGGTCCCTCATTATGTTACTGAAATTACTGGAGGTGGACATCAATACCAAAGTAAACCCTTCAAGGTGTGCTGCGGGTTAGTCTACGTTTTGTTACGTTCCTGAAACATCTGGGGCAATTTTTATGAAACTTTTTAAACATGTTTTTCACTGGTCGATACTATAGCGGCAGAACAACTTCAAACATCCCGAGCCACGCCGCGTAGTCCGCTACAGGAATTTATAATTTAACAGATAATCCGAACCACGAAAGCGTCTATGACATACCTTCTACAAGCACATCAAGCAAGAGGAGTGGTCTAGTGGATAAAGGTGATAAATAAGTTTCTTTTAGAATCCCAACGGAGAATGCTTGATTCCAGTCGGGGAACACGCCCCAGAGGACTTCACTTCTTGCTCGCTATCACGTGGATGTCTGGAATCCGTTCACACATGCCAGAGGAGTTGGTGTTATTACGCCAAATTTATTTCAAGATTTATAACAAACTTTTCAATCTGAATATTCAATTCCAATTTTAAACACTTTTTCAACGCCATAATGTGGATTGGAAATGAGACCCCAAAAATCATTTTTCGTCAGATGTTGGATACAGTTATCAAACTTCTAATGGTAACGTTATCAAAACTAAAATGTCGTCAATCACAACAGATAAATAAAAAACATTTTAAGCCCCTTTAAGTACCTCTTGATCGGAAGACCTAAGGGTCTATTCCCAGATATCGGTTTTCTGACGATTCCCGTGGTCAATCCAGGTAAATGATAGGGAAGTTATTTCATTTTTTTTTTCAGTTCCTGTGTGCCTAGTTATCGGCGAGTGGTAAATCTCAACCTTCTTTAAATCTACAGTTCTCGATACCTTAGAAAAAATCTGACTATAGATAAAGTAAAATATGTTCACACTGATTTTGAGTGTGGCAAAAATGTTTTAAAAAAGGTGGTGTGGTTTGATAATATTGTTGATGGTTAGCGATGATTATACCATAACTTCGATTGCTATAGATCAGTGTTTCTAATACTCATAGCTCCTTGTGTTGTATATTACTATTAGGTCGCCGATGTTATATTTTATTACCTCCTTTTTGATTTATAAGTAATATGGATCAATATATTGCTAGGAGTACCGAATCATTTAATAATAATAGTCTTTCTTATTTTTCACTTGACGTTTATTTCGCCTTATTTCATTTACAAACGAACCTAAGAATTACCCAGCTGACAGTAACTTTTATTTCAACACGTCGCCAAAATGCGAACTAACCTTGTCTAGAAAAACCTCTCTTGTTTTTTTTCTCTCGTTCTCTATAACAACCGATTTTTTCCTAATAGTAATTCTTCTCTGGATAGTCTGTTATACTATACATGTACCCCTATAAAATTTCCTAAACAATATTGAACCCCCTTAATAAATTGGCTGTTCATTTAAAAAAAAAAAAAAAAAAAAAAAAGGAGTTTGTCTAAAAAAAGTATTACAGTCACAAAGAGCAATAAGTTATTAATTAATTTGATGAATGGTTTTGTTTCTTGTTGCAAGTTGAGTTGATTTTAGGAGCAGTTTTGTTCATTTTCAATTAACTATGTTGCGTGTTGCACATTCGAGATACCCAGTCAGACGCCATAACGTAAATCTTGTTGGGAAAACTCCACGTTCAATTGACTAGTCCCAAGGGGTTCGCGCACCCCACTATGAGAAACCCTGCTATAGGCTAACAATTATGAAATTATAAATGTACCGCTTTTATTACTCTGACTACATTCTGCAGCCTACAGCTATGACTGAAATCATTGACTGATACCACGATAATTCAAATGATATTGTTTAGAAAAAAAAAAAACAGAGTTAATCCTGGTGCACTAAATATACTAAAACCATTTATCATATAACGTCAGTTTGATGGTAAGTTTCGAAACCGATATCCGACTTTATCTTCCGGTTGGAAAATTAAGTCCATAAACCAGTGAGAGGCCCAAGTACGTTTTGATACAATACTAGCTGTAGTCCTTAACTTGCTTTTTTTTTTTTTTTAATTTACAAAGGGTTTTGAAACGAAGTCAGATCTTCTTTAGGCGTTACTGGAGCGGTCGATTTGACCTTATTTTCACTGAAACGCTTAATAAACGATAATGCAAGACCAGTGAAAAATCGAATTGGGTCAAATTGAGCGACTCATGATGGATAGTTTCGATTTCGAACAAAACATTGCCGTTGGCTGTATTTACACTGTCAGAAATAATTTACATTGAAACGAAGACTTTTTGCTAACAATTTAATCTGCTTTAATCATCTTAATCTTATTTATGAGATTTTCTACGTCACATCCAAATGAAACATATTCTGTTTTACTCTTTACGTTTTTCTAAACCCATTGGAAAACTGACCATTAGTTTTTCGCTCTAAACAAAACAAACAGACAGACTAATAGAAACGTTTTTCAAATTTCTCAAATGCCCAATAAAGAATGAAGATAAAATATACGTCATTCTTGTACGGGTACTCTTGGTTGCACAATGTTTGAAATACATTGCAATTCCATTTCTTTTTCCGTTAATTGTGCTTAACGAAAAAAAAAATAATTCTCGTAGTTGAAATGTTTATATTTAATTACATATATTTTAATCCACCATTTGCATGTGACCAATAGGTAACATTACTAAGGCTGTAGAACCTGAACTCAGGGGTATTTGACACAAAAAGTATATCAAAAGCAAAAAAAAAAAAAAATTCAAGAACCTGTATTTACCTGATTCTACATCTACATCTATACTCTGCAAATCACAAATACTGTGGGTGGCAGAGGGTGCTAAGCACCAATCTCAATTCTGCGCATTCCAATCCCGAACAGATCGAGGAAAGAAGGAATACATAAATGAATCAGTACGGCATTTTATTTCTCTAGTCTTATCCCTCCTGTCATTGCGACCTAAATAGGTTGGCGGAAGAAGTATTTCGTTGCACTCGTACCTTAAAGATTTTCGCATATTCTCCAGCTAATTCAAACGAAAACGACGTCGTCTGTCCGCCAAACAATCCCAGCCCAACCCACGAATCAGCTCTGTGACACGTAAGGACTGTAACTAGCAGACACGAATCGAGCGGCTCTTCTCTGTACTTTCTCTAATGTGTCAACCAATCCCTTGCATTACGAATCCCAAATTCCACTTCAGTATTCCAAATGCGGACGCACTAGTGTTTTGTACGCTATTTCCTTTGTATGAGCATTACAACTTCTCAATATACGTCCTATGAATCGTAGTTTGGAATTAGCTTTGCCTACAACGGAAGTTATGTGCAAGTCCCATTTCATGTTGCTTTGTAACTTCAGTGTGGCACGTTGGTGGTGCTGCTGCCGCAGAATGGGCTGTTGCCGCAAGGGTCTAGGTTTTTGCCGTAGTTGAGTATCGATAAGTGGCTTGCGTAGAGTGGCCGTCGACTTGTCAACTCGTGAGTTTTTCTTCATTGGACCATGAAAATAAATTTTTGATCCTTCACGAAGATACGTAATATTAACCATTAGTTTTGTTTATTCCTTTTGTTTAAAATATTGGTTCATTTTGCTGTTCGTTCGAAAAATGTGCGTCGATTGACGGCCAATTTAATCTTAGAACCGCTTGAGGTTTTAACTTCTAAATCTTTACTGCAACATATTTTTGTCTTCTCCTACATATTAAAAAAAAATCGCGTGTAAACGATTACATTAACAATACTATTTAATACTTTTTGGCCAGTTGTATACATTTTCAGTGAACCTAAGTATTTTTAATTTTCTCATAGGATGTAGCAGAAAGAGGTAAACAATCCACAGAAAATCAAGGCTATGTATCTGTAATGTAAGCACAACTATAACATAAATAATTGATTTCCAGCAAAGGCGCATACGAGATTTATACAATCACTTCAAACTCTTAATTGAAAGCGTGAATATCAAGCAACAGTTCTCAAGCGATTAATTAAAATTCGACTTAGCAAAATGCCAACTACGCACCGCGGTTCACTTCAATGGAGTTTTCCTTGCCGCAGTTGTATAACCTACCGTTTTCGCCGGTCTTTATCTTTTGAAAAAACATGATAACTGAGACCCTTATTTTTCACCAAAATCGCCAAACATCCGTAGATACAACAATTAACCGCCGTAATTCCGTTTTTAATAAGCCTTGTAGCGACGATAGTACACGTAAAAACAGTGCTAGAGCGCAACCGGAATTTGAGTATACCACATTTCGGTAGTCAAGTAGAAGTTACAAAGACCTATAGTGTAAATTAAACACCCGGGATAGTATAACTGCATGGTTGCCCCATGCAATTCAATTAAATGGGTATTTAGAGAATTCATTTTTCTCCAAGTAAATTTGTAACAGCTAGAGTATCCCTGACTCTCTGGTTGTTTCTGTTCGCAGAGAGCGACAGCGGTGGTTGTATGTTTGGTGGCGCTGGTGAGCGAGGTACTGGCCAAGCCTCCTCCTGGATACGTGAAGAAGCCGGACCACGACGAGGTGAGTTGGAGAGCCTGCAGACACGTGCGCCTTTTACTGCTCATAAAAGTCACAGCAGAAAATAGAGCCCTCAGACGTGGTTGAAATCATAGCCAACGGCTGAACGTTAAAACTGTGACATTAATCTAGTGATTGAGTGCTTACACCAAGTAGACATAAAACCTTATTGAAAGATCGTGGGAGTGAATTCCTACTCAAGTGGTTGAATAGGTTATTACGACTGTTTGATAAAGTGATCTGTAATTCGAGCAAGTTTACAAGTCGTATTTCTCTCAACTGCGGCGTTGCAGTTTAATGAATTTACTACCCATGCTTATATTTTAATAGGCATGAAAGATCTTCCACGCGAAACTCGAAATGGTAATCTGCTTTAATAACGTATTACCGTGAATTTTCTTAGTCTGGCTTCCATGAAATGGTTTAACTTAATATGATTTAACAATCAGAACACAATACAGTTAATCTTGATTTTCTTTTGCTAGAAATTTACAGTTAACTGTTTCAAAACTACATTCTAGCTGTGTTTAACTTTTCATAAAGTTATAAACTATTGGAATGTCTTATAGCATTATTTCATGACTTGAGATACGGAGAAGCATTTTTTATAGTCGCTGAAGTTTCTGTAGTCCTCACATTTAACAAGTGAAAATGACAAAATCGTTTCTACCAAACCGTTGCAACTTAGATTTGCTTCATCCACTTTTTTCTTACCTTCTTAGTATCTTTAAAAACAGGTTTGCGCTAATGCATCTTTTGGAAACTTCATAATCCTTGATTTTTCCCTTCACTATATCTTCATCACGCTCCTAAAATGCAATTTTTCCTTAAGAGTTTAGATACAGAAATAGTATTTCAAAATATCCAATTAGTACGACAGACAAATAAATTGACCTAACATTATGTACAAGTAATATGCTGGTCAGTAATACTAAGTGGTCGACTAGGCTGAGGTTTGACAGAAAATTTGATAACATCTTTGGGAAATGGAAAGAAAATTCTAAAAAAGCTATGCCAGATGAAAATTGCACAACTGAGCTTCAATCAGCCGAAAACAACATTGAAGGTATATGTGCTGCAAAAAGAATTATCTCTAGTTTTTCATAGTAAATGTTATGTTATACATTTTCAGTTAGAAACAAAGTTTTTTTTGCACATATTTACGAGTATTAAAATCTGTTTTTCGGAATAGGGAATGCTGAACAGGCTGATGTTCTTATGGTGTCTTGTTATTCTGTTATATTTCCCCTCTCGCAAAAGTCTACACATTTTCGTGTAGACAAGTTGAATGCAGCTGCCTCAAATAAGTGCTATCTGTGACATAAGCCAGACCTGCTAATTTTCTTCACGGATTAACTTCATCCTCCTTGGGGAAATTAAAACGGGGTTCCCCTCCCCTTCCTGTTCATTTGAGCTATTTCTGGCTTCCCACCTTTCGTGTGGAGTTGGCAGCTATAGCAGTGGATGTCATTGTAATGTTATTGCACTCTCTGACAACTCTGCTGAATTCCAACAAATTAGTATAAAATTCAGTACTGCATGAGTTTTGAAAATAACTACCCCTCGACTTCTCTGGTCTTTGGTGCTCTAGATCCTGATGTTTAAATGTTTGTTAAAAGGCCAACTTATCTATTCTTTATTCTGGAAGGATTTTGTGGAATACTAAATTTATTACTCAGAATCTGTTCTAACAGGGAGGCGGGGATGAAAGAAACGCCAAGTATTCGTTTAATTTAATACAGATGTTTTGTTCTGTAGCTAATATATTTTGTTATGCTTTATTTCCAAACGTGAAGTAAATACTGTAAAGTTACCCATTAAGTATAAACAGTAAAGTAGTTATATTTTTTGATATGAATCTAACTATATTTTTTTATTTAAATTTACTTTTTAAAAAATACAGATTTCTTTTGGGAATTAACTATATATTTCTCATGTCAACGATTTAAACAGATTTTTTGATCCGTTTACATTAAGATACATTAAGATACATATCTCAGTTTTCAACTCAAGCACTAAGGTTTCAAGCTGTAAAAACTCTTTCCTAATGAGTTCAATAGTTGTAAATAAAGTCCAGATTATTGTCGAGAAATTTAATGTTCAGAAAAATAATAATTCTCTGATCTGAGGCTAGATCAGGTAGCAAGTTTGTAAATATCTCAAATATTATACCAGAATACAAGTTTTCACTGTGAAAATCCATCTGTCGAGTCTTTTTTGCATGATACAGGGCGAAACTCATAAAAATTTTGACTGAATGAACCTTAAAATAATCTACCGCAGTCATGTTTTTCAGATACCTATACAGCTTCGTTAAAATGATTGTGTACTGCATTTCAGTGAAGTTATTTCTGCTATAACTTTTTCTAAAAAAAAAAAAAAAAAAAAAAAAAAAAAAAAAAAAAAAAAAAAAAAAAAAAAAAAAAAAAAAAAACAGCTGTCAGAATCTACTCTTCATCGCCTGCAGTATTGTGACTGAAAAAATCTTTATAAACGTTTTTCATTTTTTCGGTAGAGTAAACTTGAATGGGCTTTACCCTCTCCTGTTTAATTATTCACAACACAAGCAAAACACTAAACTGAACATACACAGTCATCGACACAAAAACAATATACACGTAAATTCAATTCCATCAGTATGGAAGGCAAGGTGAAAGCAACCCAGCTTAAATTTCTCAAGAAAAATTTCCTTCCAAGCCTGCGGTTGAGGAGAAAAGGAAGTTACAGAGATAAAATCCGTTGTATGTATACAGTACTTTACCCCAAAGTTAAAAATAAATAAATAAGATTTTGTTACTTGAATCCATTGAATGTGATAACCACGAATATATATTTTTAATCATTCATCTCCACTACGTGGAAAATTCTTACATTTAAAATTCACTATCACACTCTCTGAATAAAGCAAAGTATACTTGACATCTAGCTAGCATATACCAAGTAGTTGCCCCGAGAGATACCCACAAGAACCTTTTTCCAGAGATGGTATTCTACATCCTCCTACAAGGAAGCAGCAGAGGTTACAGTTTCTCATCCGATAGGAATCGCCTTCACAATATGTAATGCAAGCCGCATCAGCGGCATATCCAAAAGTCATCGCGAATAATATTACTGGCGGCTATCTAGTCTCCAAAGCGGCGCGCATGCGAGATCGAAGGCTTCAGCAAATGGCGTCGCTGAAATCCTATTCCGAAGGTAAACCGAGATTCGATACTCGACACCAGACACGCGAGATGGGAGCTGCTTCTGTGAGAACAGCCAGACACCGACAGAAAAATGTGGGTCACCTCACGACGCCGCAAATGGAAGAAGGTGTACTCAAAATCGTAACCAAAATATCACAAATGGAGCCAATAAAATTTGTTATTTTAACGTAGTTTGACTGCGTACTTACTTACGACATTTGTATCTGTGAAAATTTTGCTTCAGTGCTAGACGTATTTAAATAAAAACGAAGTACCAATTATATACAGGGCATATATATATATATATATATATATACTCAATTTCTGAGAAGATTATATGTATATTTACCCACGAATATAATACAGAAATCTTCTAAGAAATTTACGTGTACTTAAAAGTATGACATCAACATATAATCTTCTCTCTCTTTTATAGTAAAACTAGCAGAATGCCCAGCGTTGTCGGTCTAGTTGGTGTTGATTTACCCATACACTATTTTTATTCAGTAAATGAGAAATGTTGTACCAAGTTTCATACAATTCGCGCCATCCATTTCCAGAATTAAAGCAAACCTAGATTCACCTGCACCCTACCATAAAAGGAGTGGGTATAAGTTGATTTACCCATACACTGTTTTTATTCGTCCGAAAACATTCGTCCTATTTTTTTCCGTCTCAGTCTTTCGACTGTTTTGATGCAATCCTCATTCCTTTCCTATCCTGTGCTAACATCTTCATTTCTACATACCTCTTACAGCCCACGTCCTCAATTATCTGCTTCATATATTCTAATCTCTGTCTTCCTCTACAGTTCTTACCTTCGACTGTTCCCTCCACTAACAAATTAACCAATCCAGCATGTCTCAAAATATGACCTACCAGCCTGTTTCTTCTTTCTGTAAACTTCTTCCACAAATTTCTTTTCTCGCCCAACATTTTCAAAACTCATTCATTTCTTACTTTGTCTATTCACTTAATTTTCAGAATTCTTCTGTAGCACCACATTTCAAATGCTTCAATTTTCTTTATTTCCGGTATTCCTAAAGTCCATGTTTCGCTACCATAAAGTACTGTGCTCCACACAAAGAGTTTTAAAAAGTTCTTTCTAATTCCTAGATCAATATTTGAAACTAAAAGGTTTCTCTTTTTTATGAAAGCTATTTTTGCTATTGCTATTCTGCTTTTAACATCATTCCTGCTTCGTCCGTACCAAGCTTCATTGATTTCGTTCCGGCAATAGACTGTATTAAAGTAAACAATGATTTAGCACAGCGATCGCAATTTTTTATTCGTTTTTTTTTTTCATTTTTTTTTATTTATTTTTTTATTTTTATTTTTTTTTTACCACGGAACCCTAATTGATCACACATTTTTTGCGAATCCCCATTTTTATAAGCGTAAGCTGAAGAACCAGTCTGGGATCGGTAAGTCGTCGCAAACGGAAGCAGAACCATTATAAACTTCTCACGGCTTGGTTATGACTCTTTTCAACGAACATTTTATTTAATTCTCGGATGGAACTCGGAACCCTTGTGACCCTTCCACGGAACCCCAGGGTTTCGCGGACCACCATTTAGGAACCACTGATTTAGCAGCACAGTTCTAAGTATGGGGTGGTTTTGAAGCTTTTATACCAAATATCAGTTTTCATTTTAGTCCAGGTTACATTTCAATCTAATTACATCTACAGCTCTAAAATCGAAACAGGGACCGTACGCACATTAATACATACCACATACATCAAAATGTATCTGGAAAATGTCTGTTTATTCCGGCGTCACACAGAAAATCACAGATTTTGAGTAGATTTTCAGAATGTTAAACCTTGGGGTCAAAGTTAAAATTTAACACATGTCTTAAAACGTTACGCCACACTTACTTTACGACTAATCTAGCATTACCCGAAAACTGCTGAATCGATTTTAACCGAGTTTTCACAGTATCAAACATTAGATTTGTCTCATTATGCTGACTGATCTGCCGCTGGAGCTAAAAATCTGCTCATAATGCTACCTCATCTACCACTGGAGCTGAGCTCAAAATTAAAATATATTCCTTACCTGTTCAGTTGAATATCAGGTATTCAGAATTGTATATCAAACATTCAGAACTAAGCGAGATATGATAAAAAATATTCTTTACTTTCGATTTCTTTCAGGGAGATATGGTGGTTGAAAGTGGTCGACATAGGACATTTTCCCATTTCTACCAAAGACGTGTGTGTCACTATATTTCACGTTGCAGCCAGAACTATCAAGATCAGATCACTGGCGTCTGTGTGTGGTAGTTGGCTGGGGTCTTCCATTGTGCACTATGGTGATTCTTTGTCGGTAACTGTGGTGGTGTTGTAGATATAGTGGTCGAAATTGGTCGGCCTGATATAAAACTAAACGCTCATGTCCCTTAATTTCACCCTGCAGCCAACTCACCCTAGTGCAGTCCACTGGAGTTTGTATGTGATAGTAGTCTCGAGTCTCCCAACGTGCACTGTGGTGGTTGCATGTCGGTATCTGTATGTTCCTATAATTCACTTCCAGCTACAACTACTTAGCGAAGACTACTGGTGTTTATGTGTGGTTTTAGCCTCAAATCTCCCATCATGCAATTTGGTACTTGCATGTAGGTAACTGCGGGGGCTGTAGGAGATACGGTAGTTCAAAGTGGTCGACCGAGGGTATTTTGTTATTTCTACCAAATACGTGTTTCTCAATATATTTCACTTTGCAAACACAACTACTTAGCATATATCACTGGTTTTTGTATGTGTCAGTAGCCTCGAGTCTTCCATTGTGCACTATTGTGGTATCATGTCGGTAGCTGTGGGAGTGTGGGAGATGTGACGGTTGAAAGTAGTCGACTGAGGGCATTTTCACATGTATTTCTCTTTCAGCCATAAATTTCTTGTGCAGATAACAGGTATTTGTGTGTGGTATTAGCCTCGACTCATCGAGCGTAATGGTGGTTGCATGTCGGTAGCTATCAATCAAAATTCTTTATAGACGCGAACGAAGTTCCCACAATTGAATAACATATAGTAATTAACTTCTCCCCAACCTAAAGATTCTTTGTCTACTTCTTTTATTCAATTTGCAAGTCCCAGATGCCATTTCTTGTTTAAAATTGTGTTACTGCAGCTACTAGAGCGACAAATCTGCGTTCTCGATCAAAGTGATCTGTTCGCCATGCATATTTATCCATGAATAAACTTAGGTTTAAGATAACTCCCACGGTTAGATATATATTCTCCTCGCTGATTGCTCTTATCCTTCTATAGTTCACACATCCACAGCCAGACTCACCCTTCCAAGATAGAATATTCCATTACACCAATCACGGTACTACCATGCTCATATGTATCGAAAGGATCTGAATTGTTCACCGCTATATTTCCTCCCAAAACTTATTCAACCCATCCTTACACAGTCCCATACCCTGTAGGGTAGAAGCATTTGCATTAATTTATCGATAGGTGCATCTTCTCCATTCTTTTAGCTTGTCAAGTGGTGTATGATGTGATTTTAGTGATCCACAGTACAGGTAAAACAAGAAGAACGTAACAGTTCATGAAAATCACTTATGTCTGTGGCTGGACTCGAACCGTCTACTCCAGGAACTACCTGAGAGCTAGCCACCATTCTTCCGGGTCGGCAGTGGCACCCGTGGTGCCCACAGTGTCAGCTGCTGAGACCTACCAAGACGGATCAGACGAGCCAACAACTCACATACACGTGGTTGATCAGCATTACGTTTCCTCGTTCCCAGTTTCCTGTGTAGTCTCATAAACAACATTACAAAATATGAAAACAATTGATCATGAATAATGATTTGCATTAATATCAGCTTGTAAAATTTTCGTAGTTGTGTAACTTCTTGTTGTATTATAGGAAACCAGATGACTAGTAAAAATTGTACCCCATAAATCAGTGCCAGTTCTTTATGGACTATTGTCGGAAGAGTTAACCACAGTATCAACATCAGTATGAAGTGAAAAGTTGGTCTACAGTAATAATTCCAAGTAGCAAAAAGAGTATAAACCACGAAATGAAAGAATGATTTCGTACGTGTCCGCTAGAAGACACAGCAGTTTGTTAATTAGTAAAAGAGCCAACCAACGTTTCACCTGTCATTTGAGTTTTAACAGCAGCACCCACAGAATATCGCGAAATAACCGTATTACTTTTTTGCTTACAAAACACCACCAAAACCACATAGATGACAAGACTATGTGAAATTGTGTCTTCATCTACTGAATCTTCGTGTTTTGTTTTTGTTTTAAAAGGAGTATCCAGTGCGCTTTATACAGCTTCCAATATTAATAGTAGGTGAAAATAAGTTTTTTGACGCTAAAATACTGTCAACTGAGACTGCGTTGACGATATTTCACGTCACCAACAACAATAACTTAGTTATAAGTTTTTTTGTATGTTCTAAAATAAGTTAAATATAGTAGTAAAAGAACAAACATGGCTTAATAGCACACCGCCAAATAAAATAACTTCAAAAATCTTCATTTCTTTGTCAACACACTCACTTAAACTATTTTACCCAGAATAATTATACATTACAAACATTGATTTTATCATTAATATAATAGTTATCTTAAGTGATAGATGATTGGTATAACGTCTTCCTTTCTTTTAACCCTTTAAAAGTAACCTTTTGTTTGAAAACAGTAACTTTTTATGTTCTGCATCCAATCTAATTTCTCTTAAATATTTTTAAAATTAAAATTAAATGCACTCAACTATTTTATTAACGAAATATAACCCATACTTTAGTTTGTATAATGAATATGTTAAAATATGTAACGTATTTTTTGGGAGGTGGGTGAGTCTCAATTTTGGATATTCACGTCAGTATACCACCAACAGGGTATAGGACTATGTAAGCTGATGTGTAGGAATCGTTGAACAAGTTTTGCGAGGAAATATAGCGATGAGCGATTCAGATCGTTCGGATACATATGAGCATGGCAGTACGATTGACATTTTAACCCCTTCTTCTTGATCCTCTAATCCTTCTTCTCTTCTCTCCGAGTCGTAAATGCTGAAAATGACTCAAAATTAAAAGCTCTGGAAAAACTTTGGCTCTCCCCATTCGCAGGGTAGTCTGATTGAATTTTTAAAAGTTCGCCGTAACGTTGACCAAGTCAGTTTTAGACCGTTTATACGGCCTTTGACCTCAGGGATTCTGGTCACGACGAGACGCTTGCATTCGTCACCAGGATGTCTGAGACTCTCCACATCACTTACTGGGAAGCCCAATGGGACAGGGGACTTAACTATCAGCACCGTTCTAAGCACTCACAACGTACGAGCTACGCAGTGGTGCCGGAACTGAACAAAACATTTCTGAATGCAATCGGATGACCAGGATTTTCGCACCACCACCACTCCTCTTCTGCGTGCAAACAGTTTATCACATATATTATTTTCTTGTATTACCGTAGCTCGAATCAGACAGCCGCTATGCATTATTATGATGTCTTAGCTACTAAGTCCATGGCGACTGCTCCTTTTTTTTTAAGTGAAAACTTCTTTAGGCGCGTTGGGCGGTTCTTGGATGGGTAAAATCTTATTAGTTCCCGTCACTGACGTGCTGTGAAGTATGATATGCGCATTGCACGCTTTTTGGATGGATAAAATCTTACTAGTTCGCATCACCTACATGGCTGTAATAGCAATATGTCTATAGCTATAAGTATGACGCGTTGCGCTTGGACAACAGTGAAAGTATAGATTATAATTAAATATACTTACACGCGCGCACGCAACGGCCTGTGTCTCGTATACAAAAAATATTGTACATATCAGACTGTAAGATATATATTATGCCTTATTACCACACGTTCTCGATGATCGTGGAAGGTTATACATTGTACCTATAATATTGTACCTGAGTAAATTTTTTTGGCTAGCTTCACTATAATATATATATTTTTTTATTTCTGATAAATCGTTCGAATTAGATGTTATAAGGTCGCAATCTTTGGTAGTCCCCGTGGGTGAAGTGGTAAAGTGCTGCACTGTAGAATGGAGGGTAACGGGATCCAATCCACAATCGGCAAAACTTTTTTTTTTAAGTGAAAACTTGTTTCGGCGCGTTTGATGATTTTTGTATTGGTAAAATCTTATGAGTTCCCTTCATCAACATACGAATTTAACAGTATATCTGTAGCTATGCTATTCATAGTTTTAAGTTTTCCCTTCTGGCGGAAGTCCCTAATAATTACCATTTATTTAAATTACTTCGCTGACTAACCACTCGTTCTACTTCCCAAAGTCCAGGTCAGTCACAGAAAAGAAACTGAACTCCAAAAGATAGGAATAAAACATAATTGCTTTTAGCAATTAAAATTTTAAGTGAGATGATTACTTCTGAAATAAAGTTTCTCTATAGTAACCTAAATCCCGTTCCGAGTGCCGAAGATTTTAATTTTACAAAAAGCCTAAAGCAGTGACTTCACTGGAAACTGGATGAGGCAGAGATTAGAGACATTGTTTTCTTTATATTTTTTTTAAAAAAAGCGTCAAATACCTTAAGAATATAATTTGCATCCACAGAATCCGCAGAATCTTATTCAGAAGAATATTTTTTCTGAAGTTGCCTGTAGTTGTGCCGTGTTTGAAGCTTAGCTCAGTATAAAGTCCGACCACTGATTTCAGCATTTATACCTAGATAGGAAACTTTGAACTCTGCTGGAGTCTTAGGTTTTAGTTAAGACTTCATCTATTTCCCGCCAGCCGTATAATCAAGGGGAATCTTTATTTTTTACATCTGTGTATCTAACACATTACTAATCCATATGCATTTAGTACCTCGCTCTCACATTCCTTTCTACGGAATAAAACGCAGTCGGAAGCGTATAGTCAGTCCATCAGTCTGTTCCTTTGTGTTCGTCCAACCTCTGGCGCTTCCCTTAATAAACCGGAGCTCCGGAAACTGGAGGAGGCCTGCCCGTTAGTTCGCTTTATTGACACCGTCCCGGTGGGGGCGCCAGCAGCGTTCCAAATTGAGCCGTTATTGGCTGATTGTTGAAACCTGGCGGCCGATAACGGCCCTCCGGGCTCCAGTTTCACCTATCCGAAATAATTCGATTAAATTCAACGGCCGGCTGGCGGTGTTCCGACATTTATGAGCGAGCACAATGCTGATACGCTGCTGTTTACATTATTGCACCGGCTGTCACGCGGAATTTGTTGTAACTGCTACAGCTTCCGAAATTCGTTGTACAGCGTCAGTTGAAACACACACTCAATACACCACGGTTTTTGGTGGCCGTTTTCCCAATCCCGGCATTAGTTTTCATGTGTAAGGTATATTTTGTTTTATACTGCGCATCAAATTAGCTTTCAAAGTATGGGTAGGTATTATACACAGTCGGTTTTTAACAATAACCGAAACACATGGGATTGAATGACTAGTTAGATCTTTAGCTGCAACGCCCAATAAAGCACTGTGTTACTATAGTAGACATGTTGTGCATTTACAGTTCGAGCATGTCGAATACTTTGTGGTTTTAGGTGCAATCGTGACGAACATTTTTTTACACCGGTATCTGTCTCATGAACCGTGCTGAAGTAATCTTTTGGATGCAGAATTTATTATTTAGTGGTGGCGATTCTCAGTCTTTTCATGTTGAAAAATGCAGAAAAGCTTTCTTCTTCCTCTGCTCAATACCTCACTCGTTAAAGCACCTCACTTCTTCCGTCAAAAACTCCAAATAACTTTTACACTAATCCTCACACACTCTCATGTCAAAAAAAGAATGTTAAAGCTGTTGAGCGATGCTCCTCTGTAGCTTCTTCCATCGTAGATCCTTCCGTATGAAAACCAGGACTTGGTCAAGATCAGATCAAGGATACCGAGCGTGGTGGGTGAACGGTTAGCGTTCTGGCCTCGCATTCGGAGGACGTGGGTTCGAATCCCCGTCCGGGCAGCCAGATTTAGGTTTTCAGTGGTTTCCCCAAATCACTCCATGCGAATGCCGGGATGCTTCGTTCAAAAAGGCCATGGCTGAATTCCTTACGATTCCTTGTCCCCAGTCCCATTCCGCCTCTAATGACCTTAGCCGTCGACGAGGCGTAAAGCCATAAGTAAAAAAAAAAATAAAAAAACGGAAAAATGTAAATTTATATCTGTGTATTATTTTAATGGATTAAAATTGTTTAAATTATGGGTTCCCAGAGCTTTTCGTACCATGCTCCCCCTTCCATCAAATGAATTCTTCCCCCCCCCCCCCCACCCCCTTGCCGACCAAAATTTTATTGTTATTGAGATAAATGCCTACTTCTCATCACTGAAAATGTGATGTTAGAGGAAACTCATTAAGTATGTTCAAACTAGAGGCGGAGATATAGTACTTGCAACAATTGTAGAGCTGGGGTATGATCCACGTTTGCAGCAGAGCTATCTACAATTTCCACCCCTTCCCCACCCCACGACCACCCCACCTCCTCTGTGAGGTCGTTGTGCTCTCAGATTGATGGAAAACGATATTAAGCCTGAAATTTTAATTAAAAAACCGTATTTATGAAGGTTACGTGTTTTCAGTTTGATTTTCTGCTATATGGTATTGTCTAAATTTGTTAGTTTTATGTTTAAATGTCTGTCAACAGTCTCTATTTTCACTTCAAAAGTTTCTTAATAATTATGAGTAATTTTGTGTAGGTTCTGACAGTTATTGTACTATTTTCATTGCTTGGAGTTATTGTTAACGGTATAGAAGCGTCGAGCGGCCATTCTGAAGATTTCTAGAATTTTCCGCGTTACTTATTCAAGCTGATTAAGCAGCCTGCAACAAGCTGCCAAGAGAGCGGGGCCTTCCCTCCTGCGACGACACAGCCCGAGCTGCGCCGAAGGCTTCATACCTTCTCGCTGTCAAGACGACAACTTGCTGCTTGCAAGCGACTACCTGACTTCCTTGCAACTCGTCATGCCGAAGCGTAGGATTTCTCAATTTCCGCAGACTGTCGCTGTAATTGGGGAAGCTTCTCATCTTCCCGATAGAGCTACCGAGAGGGGCCATGAAAACGTCTCACCAGAAGACATCCCTATGCAGGTTTGGAGATGCCGCCTGGCTAACAGCAACCCTTGCAAGTGGAAACTCTCCATCGCTGTCTACCTAGACCATTACAAATTTGTCTAGGTCATACCCACTGATGACTTCTCGACTTTTGAGAAAATTATGACAGCACCTGAACAACCACTACGCCCAGAAAAATATCCCGCCTGGGGTAACTGTGTGGCTGGAAGCACTGATTTTCCCGACCATGCATTCGGGTCATTACGTATTCGATAAATAGACTGAACTCCTGAGGAAGAGGTTCAGAATATTCTGCTTCGACCAAGCTGGTAACACCATCCACACCAAGAAACCTGCTCCAAACAGGTCAACGCCATCGGCAACACCCAAACTTCAAGATCAAAGGCCGACAACACCCAAGCCGCAAGCTGTCACGCCACCCCCATCTAAGATCAACACGACACTTGACAATGGTGGCTGACAATCATCTCGAAGCACAAGAAACCACCGAGGCCCAGCAGGATGAAGAGGGACCCGTCCTTCCACTTACCACATTTTACGAAGGAAACTACACAGCACTGGTGATCTCCAGGGAGACAGAAAACCACCTTCTCTGCTTCCCAGTCAAGGAGGGGCTGCGCTTCCTACAACAGCACCCAACGCAACTCCGTCATCTGACGGAATTACTGAACGGGCGCGGCGTCTGCCACGCCCTGCAGTTCCATCGGCAGCCAAGGAGACTGGTCGTCCGCGGGCGTCCGGTCACTGTGCCTGAGGAGACGGTGGCCGCTGAGCTCAACAGCGGTGGCATCGTCGCCTCGGACATGCATCAGATGCGTCGCCCGGGCACTGAAGAGCATCTTCCGCAGCATACGTTTCAGCCTGCGGAGCGTGTACTGCAGTTGAAGGGGACGACGACTCTCTTCGGACACAAGGTCCGATTGGAAATGAAGAAGAGACTACCGCTCGCACTGGCTCAGTACTTTCGCTGTCAGGACCATGGCCACCTGGCCAGCGACTGTACGGGGCAGGAGCAATGCGTGAGGTGTGCGGGCAGTGACAATGTTGCTAACTGCAACATTCGGAGGGATGGAACACCTACATGCTGCAACTGTAGCGGAATCTACCCCGCCTGCTACAGTGGGTGCCCAGTGAAGAGAAACCTGCTCGTCGACAAGCCGACGCCTCGCCAGCATAAGCCTCACATCGACCCACGGCTTCAGCACAAAACAACGACTTCGCGGCAATATTCCATCCTCCAGCAATAGCACCACCAAGGTGCTACACCAGACAGTGAAAGTAGTTGCCAACTAAACACCATGATGCATCTACTGCAGCAACAAAACATGCTACTGACTCAGGTCATTGCAAGATATGCCATCAACCTGGAATCCAACAAAGCCACATCATCAACGAAGACAACCATAGATGAACTGGAAGGAGATGCAATTGATTTTGCAAGAACTTCCTCATACTCTGGGACAGAAGACATCCCAGAAGATTGTGTCTGTACTACAAGAGTGCAGGGCCGCGTCAGCGGAGACGACAAGGCATCACACTACTACAACCAGGCGGCGGATACCAAAGAAACAAGAAGGGGAAGGTAGCGGAGGAGTCAGAGAACTATGCGACCACACCTGCACCCGCCAAGCTGCCGATCAGCGGGAAGAAAGGCTGGACCTTCTCACGAAGCTTGTAAATCATCCGGCATCAAAAGAAGACACGTCTGCTTTCTTGAGGCAGCCTTAACTGCACCACATAAAATGTGGCGGACTACTTCTGAGGTAGAAGGCCCAGGCGACAACTATCCAGCGAAGAAAATATCGACAGCCAAACGAGAAGATCAATCGACAGAGAAGTTATTCACCGTTGAACTGAATTTGGAGCAAATATCTAACAACAACACACTCCACTCTACTCTGTTCAATGGTGCAGATACTTGACTGTGGCTGGTTGGCTGCCAAGTTTTTGCTTCAGTTCGCTTAAAACGTTACTAACAGAAAGCTGTGTTTGGGCTTTGGAACATTTGGAAGAAGTTGATGTCTTATCCATGTACTGTATACGCATTTTTAAAGTAAATCAATTGTGTTGTTATTTCAGCAACTGCCTTAAGATTCAGAAGTTATAGAATGACAGATTAATTAAACAACAACGGCGAACCGACGAATAGTTTAATAAACTGCAGAAATTTCGAACGTAAACACGGCAGAAACAGAAGCAATTCTTTCTTTAAAATTAATACTTGAAGGGCGGATCAAGAAAAACAAAGATACTTGTTGTAGAATAGCAACAGCAAACAACTGTTCCCTACACTAACAAGTCAACCGATCTTGCATGTTTCAAAATACGCTTATTTCTGTAAGCCTCTTTCACAAACTTTCGATAATATCAGGTGGTACAGGATGTTCAAAGTTTCAAAGAAGTCAGGTCTTAAATATCAAGATAGAAGAATACTTTACAAACTGTACCAGAATCAAGTTGCTATAATAAAAGTAGGAATCATGAGAGACATGCATCAGTTAAGGAGGGTGTGAGACAGGGTTGTAGTCCATCCATACTAATGTTCAACATGTATGAAGAGGAAGCAATAAAGGAAGTGAAACAAAAAATTTCTTGTGACATACATGTTCAAGCAGAAAAAGTCAGTATGCTACGATTTTCTGATGACAATTATCTTGATAGCAGAACAGGCTGCGAACATTAAGAAAGTTACTGAATGCTACGGACAAAATTGTGAAAAAGAGTTTGGACCAAATATAAATCAAATGAAGACAAAAGCATTGAAATGTAGCAGAAGCGATAGCAATAACAGTAGATTAAATACGAAAATAGGATCTGACTTGATAGAAGAAGTAAGTGAATTCCGCTACTTGAAAAGCAAAACTACAATCGATAGCCGAAGCAGGAATGATGTTAAAAGCAGAAAGAGCCTTCATAAAAATGAGGAATTTTATAGTTTCAAATAAAGATCTAGGACTTAGAAAAATCTTTTTAACACTCTACGTGTGTATCACAGCTCTTTATGGTAGCGAAGCATGGACTTAAGGAATACCAGAAAGAAAGTAATTTGAAATGTGGTGCTATAAAAAAAATTCTGAAAATTAGGTGAACAGATAAAGCACGAAATTAACGAATTTTGGAAAAGAAGTTTCTGAAAGAGGCTTACAGAAATAAGCGTATTTTGAAACATGCAAGATCGATTGACTTGTTAGTGTAGGGAACAGTTGTTTGCTGTTGCTATTCTACTTTTAACATCATTCCTGCTTCGGCCATAGGTTGTAATTTTGCTTCCCAAGTAGCAGAATTCACTTACTTCTCCTATCGCACCCGATCCTACTTTAGCATTTAATCTATTGTTATTGTTATCGTTTCTGTTACATTTGATCGCTTTTGTCTTGCTGTGATTTAAATTTGGTCCAGACTATTTTTCAGAACTGCAGAGGAAGACATTAGAATATACGAGTCAGATAATTGAGAATGCGGGTTGTAAGGGATATGTAGAGATGAAAAGGTTAGTGCAAAATATGAAGGTACGGAGAATTGCATGAAACCAGTCGAAGGACTGATGACACATCACCCACACACAAATAAACAATATTATGGCGGGCCATTAACAGCTAAATGTAACAAGCGAATTAGTTGATGTAAGAAGGCACCTGATGCTTCACGGAGCCCCTCCCAGCCCAGCAGGTTTCACCTCGGGAGGATGTGGGTCAGTGCTCCTCACTGCACTGATCCACTTCAAGGCCGCTCGCGGCGGGCATCCGGCATTCCTGAAACTCACCGCCGCTACCATCCTGTCACTTAGAGGTGTCTGATCCGTTCCTATACTGCTCCACCATCGGGTGCGAATCCAATTGGAAAAGGAGGCACTATTGTCTAATCCACCCAACGATTCCCTGGTTACAGCGGCTGCCACGAAACAACATCCACAATAAGTAAAGTGAACATCACCGAGCTCAGACAAGGTTGTTTCCCCATAGCATCAACACTGTACGAAACACCTTATTTCATTCGTGGAACAGAATCGAGCCATCTACTTTTTGGTAGGAAAGA
Organism: Vandiemenella viatica; assembly: GCA_031002005.1. Lineage (NCBI taxonomy): Eukaryota > Metazoa > Arthropoda > Insecta > Orthoptera > Morabidae > Vandiemenella > Vandiemenella viatica. Next base: position 42,969,939 of record JARYHS010009186.1, on the reverse strand, counting down.
ATGATGCTAAAAAATCGGAGCAGTTTTTGGAACAATCTCTGCTGTTATAGTTACTATTACCACTCGTCTTCTGGATACTGGATACAGAATATGTGTGGTGTATGGATTGATAGTGAAATTCCTTGCAGTATTAGCATCTAATGGTATAATTTTTCAGGTAACTGGACAGTGGCGGATCCAGGAAAGGGGGGGGGGGCTAGGAGCCCAAGCCCCCCCTTTCCCCCAAAGCATTTAGGTCCACCCCGACATTTTAATTTGTGAGATTTGGTGAACTTTATTAGCTCTGCTGATCTTTTAAGGGCGCCATGACTATAAAGTCTACCGTTACCCAACACAAGCCCCCCCCCCCAAACGAAAACCGCTCATGCCCTCCCCAAGCAAAATTCGCTCAAGCCACCCCAAATAAAATCCACTCAAACCCCCCAAACCAATATCCACTCAAGTGCCCCCCCCCCCCCCCACACACACACACAAAAAGAAAATCCTGGATCCGCCACTATAACTGGATGACGTAAAGATTGTAATCACTGCTCGTACATGTTTCCCTACCATAGAATCGCGATTTTTTTGGTAAACAATAATCATCGCCTATGTATACTGATTTTGTTGTTAACTACGACGTATGTTATGCACAGTTGCCAATTTCCTTACATAATTCCTAAAAATTGTTTCATAGCTTAATGTAAACTCTACAGCACATCGCTTGGTAATTAATTACAGTATCTTATTCTATTACGAAAACTATCACACCAATTGGGATGTTGTTTCCACAGTTTAGAAGCTTATGGTCCAGCTTAAATTCTGCGACTGCAAGTAACTGTACAACGGACCTAGAAATGATAATATGCCTTCATACCGATAACAGATAGGTGACACAAATCACACTGCATCTCAAATTAACACTCCTTTACGAGACACCCGCCAAAGATAACACAACATCAAAACTCTCCACCGTTTGGAATCTGCTAATATTGTTTTGACAGTGTATCTCTGGTTATTTATTTCTTGTTTTCTGAAACACAGTACGTTAGACTACACGAAAAACGTCAATCAAGTCACTACATCAGAGATTAACACGTCGATAAGCGTAACGAAATTTGAATATTTAATTTAAATGTTTATGCTTTGCTACTACAGGAAAACCCAAAGATAAATGTGAGTAAAGCAGCAGAAAAGTGCTAGTTATAAAAATAAAAACAGTATTAGTGATACAGATAATATTTTGCTCAAATTGTTACTGCATTGCACATGCGAAGAACTGAAGAAGATGTCCAAGATTAGAATATTTAAAACAGACAACAGAGAAATTAGACTGTAGTGGATAATATGGAAAGAGAAGGTCGTTACAAGTTTGGAAATGGGTCACGTTTAAGTCAGAACCACAAACTGAATGCTCCCTTCTTTCTAATATTCAAATAATAAACTTTATTTTTGAATCAGACTTCAACTTTACAATTTGCTACCCACCATTTCCTTAGTCTAGACCAGAGGTTTACAAATAGTTTTTTTCCCGCGTACCACTTCAAGAAACAGCTCAACCTAATAGCTGCCAGTACCGCAGCGTTCATCCCATCTTAATTATAATTCACATTTACACGCTGTTTGATTGTCTTAAAACATATTATGGCGATATTAATATCTGCGTAGTTTTTTTAAAGTTTTGTAAGTGATTATCTTATCCAAGACATACCCCTTGAAGCAACCTTACGTACCCCACGTGTACCATTAATTGGGATTCTGGGAACCACTGGACTAAACCAAATCACCGAAGCAAAGGATTTTATGCAAAACGTTTTGTCGTAGATACTCCTCGCATAACGATACTTGGAAGTATGACACGTCCAGTAAAATATCTCAGCGTCAGTTATTATCTAACTGTTGACCTGTTACTCAAGAAAATATTTTATTACCACTCAAAACAGAGATATGCAAATGTTAATATCAAAGAGACTTATGCGTAAGTGAGAAATTCCACTACTCTAAGGAGTGATGTGCGCTACGAGAAACTAGATAAGAACAGGGAGTAAAAAGAAATAACTAGCATTTGAATTAATAACAGAGGATGGTACTACGAACTAGACTTATCAACATGCAAAGTGACTCCTATTAGACTGTTTTATGAGCGCTGAGATTAAACAAGCAGCGAAGAAGTAGCGTGGAATTTCTGCATTGTTCTCTGTGCGGAAACCGCCGCTTTCTGTTTCCCACGCAGCCTGATTGCTGCAAGTACAGCGGCAGGTATAACGTCATTATCATAATGCAGCATCCAACGACGATACACGGCGCTATCTGTGAACTACGCATTTAACGCACCAGGAAGCTTCACCCACTCACGGTAAAAGGGCGGAGGGAAAGGAGGGTCGGAAACTGTAGCGGGACAGGCCTGCTGGCAACAATAGCCGGTTATTGTTGGAGAAAGTGGCCTCCTCCTTATCCTTTGTATAGAGCTCTGGAGATGGTCAAATCTCTCGGACGCCACACAAAACTCTTGCTCACCGTTCATTATGAAAACCTTCACCGCTTTCTCCCAGAAACGTCATAACCGTGATTCGGAAATTCCATTATAACTGTTTCGAGTAGGCTTTCCTCAAAATGATTGTAACCGCCGCCTACACACTCAAATTATACGGAGTAAATAGGGTTTCCAATTTATTTAGTACAAATTATATTTATCTTTGGAAGAGGGAAACAAAAAGTACATGGAAGAAAAAGTATTTTTAAATTTAAGTGTTTATTGGCATATATACATATTTTTCATGCTTACGAAACTAGCTATTAATTTTTTGTTTCTTTCAAAGAATCCAAAACTGAAATTTGTAAATAAATGAACAACTTGTTTTTAATCAAATTTAAGGACTCTCTGTTTCTCTCTTCCAGCTATTTTACATTTATTACTTTTTCAGTAAAGCTGCCAGGAGCAGGTAGGAAAGTTTTTATTTGATAAATTATCATGTGTGATATATATAGGGGAACCCGCGGTAGAACTGGATTCCGGGGCGGAATCACGTTTTTCGATGTCAAATAAGTGCTGCCATATTTGTTTCCAACACAGCTATAGTTAGCACATGCTTGAAGTACCTACGTTTAATTTTCTTTAGTTTCGTGTAATTAAACGTTTGCTTACATATCTTTCTCGAGTGACCTTACCTCAATAACCTAAATCATGTCCCTGGGACGGAATGGGTGGGGCCAAATGGGGAAGTACCTCATTCTGCCCCGCAATGTTTCTACTAAGAGATTGTATTTAGCAAGCTCATAATTGAAATTGTCAACAATTTGGATGACAGCTGACAACAAAGTTAATGTTTCTCCTGAAATTATAATGCCTTAATGGGAAAGGAGGAAGACCACTGTCTTAACAGATACTCCATTTAAAAAAAAAGAGAAAAAATGTTTAGAACTCTCTATTAAGGAAAAACAGTAAAAGATCTTTTGCCAAAGAAAAAAAAAGCAAGGATAAAACTATTTAAGAAAGAGAGCAAAATTAAGACAATCTAAAGTGCCTGCAGATAAATGGAAAAAAGAAGCCGAAGAGAGAAGCCAAAACACTCGTAATGACAGTGATTCTGAGGATGCTTCTGACTGTGCATGTTTATATCGCGGTGAACCTTATTCAAAGTCAGTTGAAGGTTGGATCGCTTGTTCCATGTGCAAAAACTGGGCACACAACTCCTGTACTGTAATAGATAGCGAAGACGACGAGGCTGTCCTAAGGTGTGAATTGTGTGAACAGGTTTCAGAAAAGGACATAATAAATGAAAACATTAGTTAAACATTTATAAATCTGAAACAATCTAGCACCAGAGAAAAAATTTCAGAATTGGTAGACTTAGGTCTTAGAAGTAACTCTGAAAGGAACTTGCATTAAAGACCGAAATAATGAAAGCCGATAAAGAAACATTAGGCCACAGGGAGCAAGCTGCCCGAAAACCTTGGATCACAAAAGAAATTTTGGAGCTGATGGATCAGAGGAGAAGGCACAAAAATGCTCAAGATGAAGTAGGAAGAGAGCAGAACAAGCAATTTAGAAATCAAATAAATATGAAATGCAAAATAGCAAAAGAAAAACTGGCTATAAGCAAAGTGTGAAGAAGTAGAAAAGGAAATGGTCGTAGGTAAAGTAAATGTTACATACAGAGAGATCAAACTGAATTTTGGAGAAATGAAAAAAGGATGTATGAACATTAAAGCTGCCGATGGGAAACCTCTTTTAAGCTCAGAAGATAGAGCTGACCGATGGAAGGAGTACATTGAGAAACAGTATGATGGTGACGACTTGAATAATAGCGTAATGGAAGGCGATGTGGACATTGATGACTTAGGAGATCCTGTTTTGAGGACAGAATTTAATAAAGCTCTGAATGACTTGTAAGCAAATAAGGCAGTTGGAATTGATGAAATCCCTGCAGAACTTCTTAATTCCATAGGAGAGGAAGGAATCGAAAGACAATTCAAGCTGATATCAAAAGGTTATAAAACAGGAGAAATTCCAACTGATTTTAATAAAAATATCGTCATCACACTACCGAATAAAGCACAAGCCGACAAATGTGAGTATTATCGCACCATTAGTGTAACATCACATGCTTCAAAATTACTGACCAGAATAATATACAGATGGATGGAAAGGGTAGTAGAAGAGATAGTAGGTAAAGATCAGTTTGGATTTAGGAAAAATCGCGGCACAAGGGAAGCAATTCTGTCTCTAGATTAATACTTGAAGGGCGGATCAAGAAAAACAAGGATACTTTTATGGCATTTTTTGATTTAGATAAAGCTTTTGATAATGTTAGGGGGAACAAGATGTTCAAAATTTTAAAAAAAGTCAGGTCTAAAGTATCGAGATAGAAGAATACTCTATAAACTATATAAGAATCAAGTGGCTATAATAAAAGTAGAGAATCACGAGAGACACTCATCAGTTAAAAAGGGTGTGAGAAAAGGTTGTAGTTTATCCCCGTTAATATTCAACTTGTATGTAGAAGAAGTAATGAAGAAAGTAAAAGAAAAATTTCCATGTGGCATAAGTTTTCAGGAGGAGAAAAAATCAGTATGCTACGATTTGCAGACGACATTGTCTTGTTAGCAGAGAGAGCTGAGGATATTGAGAAGTTAATGAATGGCATGAACAAAATATTGAAGGAAGATTTGGACTGAATATAAATCAAAGCAAGACAAAAGTGATGAAATGTAGCAGAAATGATACCAATACTAGTAGATTAAATATAAAAATAAGATCGGTTGCAATAGGAGAAGTAAGTGAAATCTGTTACTTGCGAAGTAAAATTACAACCGATAGCCGAAGCAGGAATGATGTTAAAAGCAGAATAGCACTAGCAAAAAGAGCCTTCATGAAAAAGAGAAACCTTTTAGTTTCCAATATTGATCTAGGAATTAGAAAGAACTTTTTAAAACTCTTTGTGTGGAGCACAGCACTTTATGGAGCGAAACATGGACTTTAGGAATACCGGAAATAAATAAAATTGAAGCATTTGAAATGTGGTGCTACAGAAGAATGCTGAAAATTAAGTGGACAGACAAAGTAAGAAATGAACGAGTTTTGGAAATGATGGGTGAGAAAAGAAGCTCGTGGATGAAGCTTAGAGAAAGAATAGACAGGCTGGTAGGTCATATTTTGGGACATGCTGGGTTGATTAATTTGTTAGTGGAGGGAACAATCGAGGTAAGAACTGTAGAGGAAGACAGGAATTAGAATATACTAGCTGACCCGGTCACGCGTTGCTGTGACTTAGTAATTATAGTACGTTGGATTAATGTTATTCTAAACTTCCTAAAGTAGTCAAATTAATATTCACTAATAAAGGCAAAAATATTGTAGTCGATTTGGAAATTCATATGTAATTGGTAAAGAATTACGGAGAGTTGAAATTAAGGACAAACGATCATAAAAAAATTTAATTTACATTTTATCACAAATTACTTAATTGAAATTATATAAAAATTGATATTTATAAAAAAATATTTTTTATTTATTTATATAAACTGAAATTTCAGTTTTATAAATGAGGCCTATGAAGTTGATTTTTAAATATTTTTAACAATTATTTTCATTATTTTAAATTATTACAATTTATAATTTTAATTTATCTAAGCGCTAATTGGTGCACAATATTTTTAGTTAGCCTGTCTTTTGCTAATACAAATATATTTAATGGTTTCCCTACACGTGAGCAGGCGACATATAGTTGCCCATGGGAGAAACACGTATTTTCCAAATCCAAGCCGCAAACGGACATTGTTTGGCCTTGTGACTTATTTATTGTCATAGCGAAAGCCAAACGAATCGGAAATTGAAGACTTTTAAATGGTATTGGATATTCTGACTGTATCGTTGGAATACGTGGCAACAGGACGATTTCTCCTTTAAACATTCCAGTCAAAATAGTTGCTTCAAGAACATTTCCGGTGATCCTTTTGATCACCAAACGTGTACCGTTGCATAATCTAGGTGGATTCAAATTACGAAGAAGAATAATCGGTGAACCAATCATTAACCGGAGACTGAGTGGCAGCATTCCTGTTATATCCAAAGAGTTTAAAAACACATTTGGAAAATTTACAGCTTCATTTTCATCTATAATAGTATCTATTGATTTAAAAGACATCAGATTACCTGGTAACAACTGTCGTGTCTGGAAGTTAATTTCGTAGACATCAACATTTTTTGCTGCCAAAATAGCACGAATACTGATCCAATTATGATCTAAGTAATTATTTGATATATCCAGGAACACACGCTGAGGTTCATTTTTGAGTGAACAACAGTGCAGAATTTATCTGGCAATTTGATGTATTGTGTATTTCGATGCAGTTCTATTTCACCTTTTCCAATATCCAGCAATTGCTTACAAAATACTTGTGCCGATGGATCATTTTGCAACTGTATTCGCATGTTCATGGTCAATCAAAGTGTTTCAACATTCCGCAATAAAAACGATTGTTTTAAACATACGTTAATCTCATCGGCAAAAGTAGAGCGAGGAATCACTGGTAATGTCTGTCGGAAGCCACCGGATTCTTGCATATGACGCTCAGCTGTCCTGATTCTTTGAACATCCTTACTTGCCGCGATTTGTGTTGCTGATTGATGAGCTCTCTCGTCGTGCGTCGTGCCTCTCTGCTACACGCATTGTCGAGATTAGATTCTTTGGTGACATTTCACTGAAAAATATTTTAATTACAACAAAAAGTGCCTTTCTGAAAGCATTAAAATAAGACAATATAATACAGTGTTGAAACCGGAATTTTTGGGTCCATTGAAAAATACAGTAAAATGGTAGTTAAGAAATAATGAGGAAATATATAATAACATTGAAAAATAACAGAAAAAGAAGAATGATATTTTTTTCGATACATTTATAGCATTCAAGAGGTTTAGAAAGATTTGAAACGAAATGATACCAGTGAACTGTATGGAAAGAAAATTTTTTCGATAGCAGACTTTGAATATGGCAGGATTCAAAGGTAGAGAGGAGTGCAATAATGAAGGAGTACTGAGGAGGAAGAAAGAAAAAACAACCGGAGAGGAATTGAAATTGACACGTGGTCTCTAGCTGAACAAAAAGAAGAAGAAAACTGATAAGCTAGCGAGAAATACTTACACGATTCGAATTTATCGTAACGTTTTCTTCAATGTTATATTAATGTGTGTAATTACTTTGTCGTTAGGTATAATGACACACAAACGATGAACAACAATACAGTGTAATTATAACACAATACATACCACTATTAAAATTGAAGAAACTCACACATATGGCGTGGAATAGACTGTAGCATAAATAAATCGAAATACAACGCCATCTACTGGATAGTTCGATAAATTAACACACGACCATCTGTTAGGAATAAACTGTAGCATAAATAAATTGAAACAGAACTTGATCTACTGGATGATTACCCAACCTAGCTAACCAAGTGTTGTATCGATAAGTTAACACATCGTCATCTGTTAGAAACTTATGGAACTATAATAAGAATTTCGTGTGGTCGTAATGACTTGGTGACATGATTTCTACTGGCTGGGCATTCTGCCCCTGTCGTAGCCGTCCCCACCCATCCTGCCTGGTACAGGGAACCTACATTTTAACGTCGAATACGAACCACAGTACCGTCCTGGCGTATTTCACCTTACACAGCATGTTGCACCGGAGGTTAATGCCAGGTTAAGTGTCTATAAAAATTCCCTCCGAGACAGGTACTCGAACCGCGGACCTTTCCATAGCCAGTCAGACGCCCTAACCACTAAGCCAGCAGATCACTTATCTATGGTGGCTTACAAATAATTACAAACCATTGTCCTATGACAAACATTTAACGAACATTTATTTCACAAATAATAAATATTGAGGTCTATAATCCAGATAAAACTATCCTATCTTTTAAGTTGGACTAAATTACACACAGTAAGCCAAATTTCATCTAAATCTGTTATGTAGTTTCGGAGTTCATCCCGGACGAACATCGTGACACGAGATTTTTATATAGATAAAGATGAAGCAGATAATTGAGGACGTGGGTTGTAAGGGGTATGTAGAAATGATGAGGTTAGAACAGGATAGGAAGGGATGGAGGATTGCATCAAAACAGTCGAAAGACTGATGACAGCAAAAAAAAAAAAAAAAAAATAGAATATATGAAGCAGATAATTGAGGACATGGGTTGTAAGGGGTATGTAGAAATGATGAGGTTAGAACAGGATAGGAAGGGATGGAGGATTGCATCAAAACAGTCGAAAGACTGATGACAGCAAAAAAAAAAAAAAAAAAAAAAGACACTTAAAACTAAATATTTCTGCATTTCCGCTAGTTTTAAACTTTTTTTACAGTTACTTGTCCTTACTTGTCATTTTCCCATTCTGCCCCGTCCTCGGGGCAGAATGGAGAAATGACATAATGATTTTATTTTTTAAATTATATTTTTCTTTTGTTTGGTCACAATATTATCGTATTTTTGTAATTTGTATATTATTATCATAGGGAAATTTGCATTTCTCTTAATTACCCCCTTGGTATCTTTAAAATATGTTTTCAACTTAGTACCTCATTCTAACTCCGGGTTGCCCTATGTATATGTGGGACAGTGACTTCTTCGGCCCCCTCGGGAAAAGTAGATTCAAGAGTTTGCGTTTCACTTCGTTTTGTCATAAGCACTAACTTAACAGTTGGAAATTAATTATGTACTAGAACATACCGTTCCATTAATTGTATATTTACGAGAAATAAAATATTTCCGCATTATGTGAATGGAGATTTTCCCGGCGTATAAATGAAACATAATTTTCACGGGTTTGCAGCCGGATATGTTCCTCAAATGATGACAATATTTCGATAGCCTTCTCTGCAAGAGACCTGATGAAGATAACAAACTACGCTGTCGAAACATTGTCATCGCTTTCAGAAAATATCCTTCTGCAAACCCGTGAAAACTATTCTGTATTTCCGCATTATTTATGGTTAGGAAAAAGCAAATCGACCAGAAGAAGACATCTTCAAACAAAGTCTTTTAGTTACAAACATTTACTTAGGATTCAGTATGAAATTTTCTGAAACTGTTCATGAACGAAACTTATTATTTTATGGAAGTTGATCATAGACACTTGAAATACCAAAAAAATGACATTTTTACTTATGTTTTTACGTGTCATCGACGTCGAGCATATTAGAGGCAGGAAACGACAGGAATTCGACTTTTGAAGGAACCATCCAGGAATTTACTTTGAGTGATTTGAGGAAATGTAACCTTTTGTAACATTGTGCTTTAGGAGCATTTTGAAAATTAACCGGACAGGTAAAGTAAGATGGTAAAGTGTGTTGTAAATCATGGATAGCGAGGGAAGTTTGTGGAACGAAGAGAGTGCTTTTACAGCTCTATGCGTCATCGACTTCATTAAATGCGGGGAAGGATTGGGGATAATGAATTCGAAGGAACTCGTCCATAATGCCATTCGGTAATTCAAGAAACCACGGAAAACCAAAATATGGATGGACCGGTGGGGATTTCAAAATGCGTCCTTCCGAATGCCGAGCCCAGGCGTCACCGCTCACCCACAAGGGCCAGCAGTGAAGAGGGAACGTGGAATTGGTTAATTTGTTGCTGGAGGGAACAGTCGAAGGAAAGAACTGTACTGGGGACTAATATCAGAATATATGAAGCTGTTAACTGGGAGGTAAAGAGATCAGCTCATGAGTAGAATCTATGCGGGATTACTTCAAACAATTTGAGAAACTGATTACATAAAATAAAAAAACAAAAAGACTCTCTCCATCGAGTGTTTAAGCCCCTCTAATTCCAGGGCTATGTTTCAGTTTCTGAGTTTTTATTCTTTTTGCTTCAGGTGCGGTGGTAACCTGGCTTAGGAACATTCCTCCTTTATCTAGATCTGGGTTCGCCAATGTGGTTAGTGGCTGACTGTAACACGTAAAATAAATGTGTAAAATCAGGAAAAACGTAACCTCACCATAATATTAATCGAATGTGCGAAGATAGTATACTTAAATCAGTAAGCCATTAGCACAGTGAGCAGAAGTATAGGTTACCACAGAAGAGACCGTAAGATAATATGTCATCTAATAAGAGACAAGCAAAGGAAATGTCATTATACAAGCAACATGCCTAAATAGAATTAGGAAAACGACTTTTGTTTCAACGATGCCTTTCATCCCTTCAAGTCTATCATCCCTTCATCTACTCTAGTATAACAGTACCCACGCTCCTGTCTCGTTTTGCCAGCGCCGGAACCCGCCATTTTGTTCCAGACACTAATAATACTTCTCATCATGATTAAATAAATTAGTCTTGAATACATCAAAAAGTTTCCAACTGAGTTTAAAGCATCCTTGTTAACAGTGATTAAACACTACTCTCTTTCTACAGCTACGCAGTAACGTTTCCTAAACTTAGTCGCGAGAGGAATTAAGATGCAGAGGTCTGGTATTATCTTATATATAAAAATCAACGTACGTTTGTTAGTACTTTTGTATCTATGTATGTCCTCTACGCGCTCCTAAACCATTCATCCGATTACGGTGAAACTTGTCGAGTGCGCGTCGGAGAAGGTTTCTAAGAGAAAAAATTCGCAAAAAAACCACCCCCTCTTCCCCACTACAACCCAAAATTTAAAAAAAACACACAGATTTTATCTGATGTCGATGGAAATTTGCACACCTATACTTTAAAACAAACAGAAAAATAGTGTCTACATTTGTTTTTCAAAAATCCAATCCCTCTTCCCCTTTCCATCCCCATATTTTTGAAAACGTTCGTTTTATGTACCCCCAAATCTCATCCAATATCAATAGTCCTTTACACGCGTATACATTAAAACAAATAGAGAAATACTGTCTAAATTTGATTTTCAGAAACCCATCCCCTCTCACCCTTTCCACCCCATATTTTTTGTCAATGTTCTTTATACAACGCTACAGTTTCGATCCGATTTTGAAGGAACTACACTCACTTATACTTTAAAGCAAATAGAAAAATGTAAATATGTCTGCTTTTTGTATGCGTACCCACTCAGAAAGAAAAATAGGCATCGCAGCGCATGCCGGGTAAAGCTAGTTATCATTATTAATTACGAGAATCTTAAGTCCCGGTGGCAATTTTATTTTAAATCGTGACAATGAGTCCGGTAAACTGTACAACTCCTCCATTTAAAGTCAATAGTTTCCTTATTTACAAATCAAAACTTTCCCAGTAACATTATGTGAACTATGATTTTGTTTCTATGTGAAATTATTAATTAATTGGATGAATTTATAATTATTATTTATTAATTCTTTGTGACTCGTATAATTTGTGATTCTTTGAATAACGGGTATTTCAAATGGAAGTCTGTTTAACAAATGTTTCTATTTGTTGTGACTCTAAAAATATGAATCAATGCACATTTAAAAAAAAAATTAGTCTAATTTCGACGGAACGCACCCTCCATTGGCCATTTACCAACACACCCAATTTCCTCTCTCTTGCACGCACCATTTTTGCCGTCTACGAATTTTAATTTTAAATTATTTCAGCATATTTGTTAAATTATTAATAACTTCCTTTAGTAATTTAACCCAATCCCTGATTCCCTTAACCAACGAAATAACACTTTCCTACATCCTTTATAAATGAAATCGAGTGCCAGCTTGTGGTCATGGTGTTTTTTTTCCCTTCCATGCACCACCCTTAATTTTTACACCTACATCTTTCCACGCGTCGTCAGCGAAATATGCCTAGAACACTTCCAGAACTCTTCTCAATCTGCTCCTGTCTTCCAATGAAACCCATTCCAGCTCCTTTATCATATCTATTACTGATTTTACTCAGTTCTCAAAGGTACAGTTGACATACTCGCCAGATAATGGATAGGTCGATGTTTAATTGCGATGGAGCCCACGCTCTGGTGATAAATCCCTTAGTCATCTAATTACCACCTTTAGATTATAGTTTTTTAAAATTATGTTGTATAATTTAATTGTTTAATTCTTCCCCAATTTACTTTTCCGATTTAAAGATTTTAATTTTAAATTCCTTCTCTAAAAGAAATATGTATGACATAAACAACTGCATGTTGTAGGCAATTTCCTCAAATACAAGTTGATCAATTTTTGTAAAGGTTATAAAGGTTAATGACATGCTAATGCAACCGAATTTTATTTCTCTGTGTCGTAGGCGTTCCACTCTATTTCCAGAGCATCATCAGCGACGTATGTGACTTTTTATTTCATGCTCTCATAGTCATGGTTTGCTTCTCCGTGTAGGTTTTAGCAGGAATCATATACACTCACATGTTTTGAACTCGATAATAATAGTAAATTTAATCGTGTAGTCTGGTCAGTGCAGTGAAGTGTTGTGTATGGAGCATGGAATGAAAAGTCGCTGGTGATGCTATAAAAATAAAGCTAATCACAAAAAAAAAAAAAAAAAATCAATTGCATTGGCGTGTCATTAACCCTTTTAAAAATTGATATGTATGACATAGCTCATACAACGGCCAAAACTCAATGTGGTCAGGATATTAATGGATTTGTGGATTTGTTTCGTGGGCAGTTTGACTGCTGATTAATCGACGCTTGGTACCATCGTGCATTTACGAAGACCACAGAGACGGTGCAACAGTTGTGTCTTGTTGTGTCTTCTACTTTGACACATTCGATGTCTAGTAGAATGTGGAAGTGAATTTTTTAACTGTGAACGCTCGAGCCCTTCTGTTGGCACTGCACTGAGTTTCCAGGGACTCAGTGCATGCAGTATAGAGCTGCACGGAGCACAATGCTGGACTCTGGGTCTTACTGTTCTGTCATATAGCAGCAAACGCTAGTGATCTCATATTATCGCCCTAGTGTCTCTCCAAAAATTGTTCTAACACAACTTGCTTGAAACTCATAAAGGTTCTTATTAGTTTACCATTTTTTTTTTACTTATGGCTTTACACATCGTCGACGTCGACGTCGAAGTCATTAGAGGCGGGATGGGACTGGAGACAAGGAACGAGAAGGAATTCGGCCATGGCCTTTTGAAGGAAGCATCACGGCATTGGCCTGGAATGATTTGAGGAAATCATGGAAAGCCCAAATATGGATGCCCGGAAGGGGATTCGAACAGGTGTCCTCCCGAATGCGAGATCAGAGCGTTAACCGCTCACCCACCACGCTCGATTTATTAGTTCACGTGGCTTAGCAGGCGTGTCTTCAAATACTACGAAGAAATTTTATGCGAATCATCTCTGGAAATGCTCAGTCGGCATTATTGCGCGATGCTGATCAGCTGCAGTCTCTAGTGAATTAGGGAATCATTCTTGTCACACAGAATTCTATTACTGTAGCCAATACAAATCCTTACTAGTGTACATTCGAGTGTTGACTCGTCTTTAACCAGTCATCTGAATACACGTAGAAAATTAAGGTGTTTTATTTATGTCGCGTTCTTCTGCGTATAGTTAGAACACGTCTAGTCTTTACCGATCGTGGTGGGTAAACGGTTAACGTACTGGCCTCGCATTCTGGAGGACGTAGGTTCGATTCCCCGACAGGCAATCCAGATTTGGGTTTTCAATGGTTTCTCCAAATCACTCCAGGCTAATGGCGGCCATGCCTAATTCCTTCCTGTTCCTTGTCCCCAATCCTTTCGCACCTCTAATGACCTCAAACGTTGATGACGCGTAAAGCCACACGATCTTGCTCTTTTCCACTGAAAAGTATTTTGTCACTTAATTTTTTTAACTATTTATTTCATCAAGTTGTCCTATGTGTCCATTTCAATATTTCCTTTCTCTTTTTCACCATTCTGTTCATTTCTTGCCCTTTACATATATACTCTACTTTATATCATTATTCGTTATCCTATCATTCAGTGTTCTTTCCCCCTCTTAATATTTTCATTTCAATATTTTCTAAGAACTCTTTTGCTTTTATTGTATACCATAGATAAGTCTAGAACTTTGTTATGTTTCTTTGTCTTAAAATAATGGCGAAATTGATAGTAAGTGTGCAGGGAAATTGTCACCTGGATAGAGGCATATGCTCCAATGCAATTCAACAAAATTAAGAGATTACGTTGGTTTCTACAGCGGTTTTTAACGCCCTAAATCTTTTGTGCCTTAATTGTTTGATTTTTTACCGATTGGTACAAATTTGTATTGGTATTTACTTGTGTTCTAAAGTAATTCTATTGCTATCTTGTTCTATGATTTCGCCATTTAATTGTAATTTGCATCTTACAGATTCTTTTAGTATAGTCAAATAATCTGTGTTGTAACGATATGGTATTTTGTTGCTGGCACAAATCCTATGTAACAGTCTTTTGAGATTATTCTCTGCCAAGAGGACTACGTCACCAGCGAAAAAAAGTTCTGAATGAGCTTGTGGGGCGCTTGTGATCATTTTGCAATGATTCAAAGTGAAGTATTCATTAACGAACATGACATGGGTATGCTAGAAAATCTCTCTGTCCTGAACTAATATTTTCAACTCAGCATACCCATTACAACTTCTTCTCCTGTTATCGTAATGCAATTGATGTCTCCGACTAGTTTTTGCTTTTGACTATTCCCCCTACCAAATATTTAATCAATCCCTCACGTGTTAAAATGTGAACCATCATCATCTTTCTGCTTTCGGTAAGACTCTTTCACATTTAAAAAAAAGGTAAATTTCGTCCTTTTCTGACCTGTTACATTTCAGCCTTTATCTGTAGTACTTGAATTGGTTCACTACGGTAAAGTGATGTCGTTTGTGTATATATAGTATTAAAATGTACTTTCTCAGTGCCACATTAATGCCTCAAGCGGAGATATTTGTCTTTCTGAAGAAGAATCTGTACGCATTATTATTAAACCGCATGTTAAACAGCGTCTTATTTTTTTATCCAGTTGGTTTTGAGTGTATTTTTTACTGAAGCTCTGGCTGTAGCTTGATGTTCGATTTTCCCTCACGTCATCTTCTTCGGGTTGCCCGGGGCCCCCTTCAACTTCCTTAATCTTGAACAAACATTTTGTTAGCCTCGATCTGATTCTTATCCCCGTAATCCTGTGGGAGAGGGTCTAAGCAAGAAGCCTGGCCTCCTTCATCGGCAGATAAATAAGGGAAGGGCTGCAGAACTGCTGCTGCTGCTTCTACCAGAGGGAAGTTTAACCCGCCTGACCTCAATCATCATCGGGATCTCTCTGAGTCGTTATACAGCCACTGTAAAAGTTGCTGTAAAATCCGGAAATCCGGAACTGACATCAAAAAATGACTCGACAAATAGGAATGTGTGTTAAAGCAGAAAGCGATATTAGAGAGAGAGATAATGGGTGCAACATAAAGTTTAACACGCCAGAAATGACATGCTTATCATATGAAAACATATGTTTCAGTTAATTTCTGAAGCTGAAATGGGGCAATGTATAGAAAATTTTCCCGAGGAGAACTATGTGCACTTACAACTATTTAAGAAACATAAGTTACAGGATAACGTTAATATATAGTCATAGGCCTGTAGAAAACACAACATGCATTCGTAAAATTTCAGTTTCCGAAATTTGTCTGTTAACATACACATCTGATGCCCGTGCATGGTCGGATTTTAACAAGATTATGTTAAAAATCAGAAATTTTTTATCACTCTTTGAAAGCATCATTTTTAGTTTACACCTCCAATAGCACAAACGGGAGAAACGTGTATTCCTCTTCTTTTGGTAACATACTTTCACCTAGAGAAAGTCACGTGATTATTAGATCACGCCTCATTTGTAAAGCACTTTGTGTGCTCTGTAGAATTTTTAAGTATTTTTACATCCTTGAAAGGCTCATACTCATGTACCAGGTTCATGGCCTTGTGTATCGGTATATATTAATATTTTATTTCCAATAAAATACCGTTTCTACTCTCTCCATTCCAACATTATCAACTTTGTAAACTGATGTTACCTTATCGAAACTGCAACAGAGTATCGATTCGGCGTAATTTGTCTCAATTCTAGTTTAAGTGAAATCTGACCCTAGTAGCTTTCTACCGTGCTTCACATGAAGGGCGCAAAATTTTCCGAGACATGAAAGTTACTTTAAAGACCCATAAGAAATTTTGTCTGAGACCGAGATTTAAACCATGGATCACTCGATGTCCAACCTCACACCTTACTATTCGTATACCAAAAAACCAATTGAGAAACAAGTTTCAGGTGTAAATAGGATTTAGAAGCAGATAAAAACTTGTCTAAAACCATATAAATCTAGATTTCGAGAAAGTAGCGTTCAGATTTCGTTAAAACCCTGGCTTTATTATCGCAGACGACATTTAAAAATGAGCCAGAACTGATTTACACATCACAGTTTCCAGTCGAACAGTTGCTAGATTGATCTCATTACTATCTTTGTATCCTTGTTGCAAACGAAAATTAATAAATACTAGATTGTTTGTGCTAAACTATGCCCACTGGTATCATAGACTACACATTTATTAGAAAAGTAATTTACAAAGCTTACAAAACGGTGTATTGGTAAGAAAATTAATTCTGTTGGCATTATACAACGTCATAAGTGAGCACATTATTTCACAATGCTATCACAGACAAAACATGGGATTGGAAAAGAATAGTAATTAGCTACAATGATACTGAAAAATCCAATCCGTATTTGACTCAGTTGATTTCTGGAAAAACATACCCGCTTAAAATATAAACATAAATTGCGGTATCTAATAAACTTTTAGTTACTTTACTATCAGAGGAATGTGAAATATTGTCATTGATAAAGAAGTTATCCAGTACAAATTTCTCAATGTCACATACACACCATCTCGATTTCTCATAAACTAGGAGACACTAGGATGAAAGGTGATATACCTGGCGTGTCATATGAGATGTGTGAGAAAAGTTATGAGACTGGTAACACTGCGAGCAATCTGGCAACGGTGTGTCTACTGGTTTGTGCTAGACGGATTTGTTCATCTCTAACACCTGCTCAGTCCGAGTTTCAAATCCGTTCAGCCAACACATTATTTTTGACAGCGCCATCAGTGAAATCGTGTTTTTGTTGTGTGTTACGAAAATGGTGCATCGGAATTTAGAACAACTTTGTGCAATCAAGTTTTATGTTCTTGGGGAAGCCGTCAGTGTAGCCTTTAAAAAGTTAAAACAGGTCTATGGGAAATATTTCTTATCAAGAGCACAAGTTTTCCGCTGACAAAAATTAATTTTGGAAGGCCGAGAACACTTTGAAGATCAACTGAGCTCAGGGAAACCTTCAACTTCATAACAATAAGGATGATGAGTTAACAATAAACTTTAAACACTTTCACCGCACATCAAATTTTGACAGACGATTTGGACATGCGATGGGTTTGTGACAAACAACTGAACAGAAGGACAACTGATGAACCGTGTGCGAAGATCTTCTTGAAAGGATTGAAAATGACCAAGAATTGTTCAATCGTGTGATCACAGGTACCGTGTGTGAAGATCTTCTTGAAAGGATTGAAAATAACCAAGAATTGTTCAATCGTGTGATCACAGGTACCGTGTGCGAAGATCTTCTTGAAAGGATTGAAAATGACCAAGAATTGTTCAATCGTGTGATCACAGGTACCGTGTGCGAAGATCTTCTTGAAAGGATTGAAAATGACCAAGAATTGTTCAATCGTGTGATCACAGGTGATGAATCCTGGATATTTTATTACAATCCTGAAACAAAGCGGCAAAGCGAAGGGTGGCACACTCCGTCATCTCCTCGAACAAAAAATTGGCGAATGAGCAAACCAAAGATCACAACAATGCTGATTTGCCTTTTTTTTTTTCTTTTTTTTTTTGCTGAAGGGATATGGTGCATAAAGAATTTGTTCCGCCAGAACAAACTGTCAACCAAGTGTTTTACAAGGGTGTCCCTGAAAGGCTCTGGAAAATAGTGATTCGTATGAGACCAGACATTGCAGACAAGTGGATGCTTCATCATAACAATATACTGTGTCACACGGCTTTTTCCATAAGTGAATTTTTTCCCTCAAAATTCGTCCTGTTGTTCCTCAAACCCTCTATTCATCTGATTAAAGTCCTTGTGATATTTTCCTTTTCATACAATTGAAACATGTCTTAAAAGGACGTCATTTGGGAACTCTGGAGAACAATCAAAAGACTGTGTTCGGTCAGTTAACAGCCATACCAGTTGAAGCCTTCCAGCGCTGCTACCAAGAGTGGAAACAACGACTCCACCGATGTATAGCTGCCCAAGGGAACTACTTTTAATGGGATGATATTGTTGTTTGAAAAAAAATAAAAACTTTGGTAAGTAAGAAATCAGTCTCATTACTTTTCTCACACACCTCATATTATTCGTTCACTTTTGTCATCATTAAAAACTTGTCAGATCGCAAAACGAAAGGACAGATGCTTTGATAAATTTCAAGACTAAGAGCAGTCATAACTCTCATTAAGGTTTCAAAATGTGTAAACTTCATCTGAATGTGTTCAGTAATCATGTTATGAAGCCGGAACGAACTAACAAACAGAGAAGACCTCCTTCGTATTTATAATAATAAACATATGATGGTATGGATGAATAAAAAGGCAAAATGTGAGGTTTGATCTGAGAGCCCAGCCGATAGCTTATGTTCCTCTTCGGTCCTGGTGCATTTGGTTGGACAGCTGCCAGCCCCACCTGGCAGGCTACTGTCAATACCTGACCCAGCACTGACACACACACTCTTTCTCCATGGCCAGATCATTGAAATGATTCATCCTCTCTAGAAACGAAGAACGCTATCTTTGTGACGCATTGGACACAACAAGTATTATATACGATAAAATACTTATCGTTAACCACACAGAAAAGCACCAAGTAAGATTAACAAATAAGTTATTAATAGCGTGGCTGGTGATCTGTAATGCTCTAGCCTCGCATTCGAGAGGACTTTGGTTCGAATACAGGATCAGCTATCGTGATTTCGGTTTTCCATGGTTTCCAGAAATCACTCCATGTGAACGCCGCGATGATTCATTCAAAATTTCAGGTCCTAACTTCTTCCCTATCCTTGTCCCCTGTCATTTCTTACCTCTAATGACTTCAACGTCGACGAGGCGTAATCTAATACGCAAATTTTTCGTTTTTACTTCTTCATTACGCATCGTTGACGTCGAGGTCATTAGAGGTGGGATGGGACTGGAGACAAAGAACGGGAAGGAAAACCAAAATCTGGATGCCCGGACCAGGATTCGAACCGGCGTCCTCCCGAATGCGAGGCCAGACTGTTAAAAGCAAAAAAGAAAAACATTGTTACACTAAGGGGTAGATTCCCTATGACTGTGGAATATACACCGATGATCATCTAGACGGGTATCTGCATAGACTAAAAAGTTAGAAGAATCATACGTTTGGTACAAATGGAGACGACAAAATTGATAAGATTGAAGTAAATGAAACTGAACACAAGCAAACAAAGGGAAGTAACGCACGTGTGTTGTATGGTTACAACGGTATTCAACATTTAAGCTGGTAAGTTGTTAAGAAGCTATCTTTAAAGTTATACCTGCATATAGACTTTTTTATTTTAATAAATGTCATTTAGCCTTGTTACCATTCATCTAACAGCAGTTTTTCCCCTCAATTGTATAAGATTGTTTCAGTGTTCCTGATGAACACAAATGAACTGAGAACACAAGACGGTCACAAGACTAAATTAAAAACACCTATACCCTAAACCGGACACGAACTGGTGACCCCTGCAATGCAAGGCGAGCCTCAGGGACCGGTTGACATATATGTGTTATATTGCTGGAAGATAAATGAAGAGCGATAAGTAGGCGGTCAACACAGCGGAGCTGGAAAATTTAGAACTGAAGATAGGAAATGTCACTAATGAAGGATCGATACTTAACCTATTCCTGGAAGAAAGGAAATTGGAATTAGTAAGTTCAATGAAATAATTGTTCCGTTGGCTACTTGTTATGAAACATGATTGGGCAAAGTCAGTTGTTGAAACTGTATAAAAATAAAATTTTAAAACTGACGATTTCGCGTGAAACAGTAATATGGTGTTATTTTGATTAGAAACTAGGATGGAGAAATATTTTAACAGCTTGGAAGTAATTTGTAAACTAAAATTCGGAATAACATGGACTGTTTAAAAAAGATTAGGGACTGAGGAGGATAGGAGAAAATATTGATGAATGTGAAGGAAGGAAATTTTACAGTAAAATATAGACAAACTTGATAATTAAAGCCAATGAATACAATGGAAGGGCAGTTATTAGAATGTGTCACTCGATACAAAAACAAGACAGATGCAAATCGGTTGGGCTAATACATTAAACTAGGTGTAAAAGCATAAAACATAGATTCAACAGTGTAAATTGGAGATTCTCTTGAAAATGACATCCTGGTAACAGAAAAAGAGTACTCAGTTAACCTATTAAAACCTTTCATTCCTAATAACATTTATTGCAAACTTACATTCAAACCGAATCCACTAATATCTTCTGCGGAATGAGTCAATTATTTTCATTGTATAACCGAAAATGAAGTTATTAAAATAGGAGTAATGTTACATTCGAACAGCTGGTGAATTTTCGGTTGACAGTCGTAGAATACGAATTATATATTTCAATTATTTCCGAACTGAATATAAGAACAAGATACCAACAGCCTGAAGTATCCGGAAATAGAAATTATACGCGACTATAATGCTGTTCAATGTAAAGGTCACACGTAGTATAACATATAAACAAAGCCATATAAACAGAATATTTCGTATACTCAGGAAAAACTGCAAAAATTTGAAATTTCTTGGTTCCTTTCTGTTAAACCAAATAAAATCATAGAACTTATTCCACCGTCACAAACTGGCAATGGAAATTATCGAGCTTTGTGGATGAGTGGCAACGGTCAGCTCAAGCACTAGAAAGACCGCGTATTCGATCTATCTGACGGATGTCCGAGATTTCAATTTATCCAAGACTTCCCGAGATCAGTTCGGGTGATTTTCGGTTTTGTTTTTTCGGTAAGCCATGGCTTAATACCTTAAGATTCCTTTTACACAATCCTCCCCTGTATTCATTGTTTCGAAATACACAGGCTGTAAAACCCTGTTTAAAACCCAGGAACAAATGAAATGCAACTTCTATTCGACAATGATACATTGTTCTCTGTTGAAAGATTAATATCATAGATCGTACACTATTATAATTGAAAAAGGCATTTAAAACAAAAAAGTTCGTTCTTTGCTCAAAACGCTTCAGAAAATTTCAAACCGAATAGATTTGAAGTTTCTTGAAATCTTCTTTTCAAACGGTATATGAGAAATATGAAATCGACACAATTATTATGCCGTTCTTTATTACAGGGGCAAAATCATTCCACAAGCAATAAAATCGAGAAATTAAGAGCATTTGTATAAGAAATTCTTACTCGTTATGAGAATCTCAAAAAATACTAAACAGAAACGATTGCATATGTTTTAAAATCTTATTGTCCCTCAATAAACAAGTACAATACGCAGAGATGCTTCAAAAATCGAAATGTAAATTATACAATTTTATCACTAATGTATGTGTAAAAACTAACAAAGATTGTGTGCGAGAAAGTTGTAAACACTGTGAAAAAATACAGAGAAAGAAGATATGAAAGCATTTCATATTTACAGAAATAGTTTGCGTTTTGCATTCTTTGTTTGTAGCACTTGGTTCTAAATGCTTCACATAGTTGCATGATTGTCTTTGATAGAGTTATCTATAGCGGCAATTAAAGTTTAGAGTGAATTTTAAAAACACTTTTCAGTTTTACTGATTGATGAGTGGTGTTGATTCAATTAGGACCCGCTTTGAACAGACGCGGGGTTTAAGTCGCGGAACTAATTTCACAAGACGAGGCACTTGCGCTCTGGATGATGGGTGTACGGCAGTTTGGGTGAAACAATGCGCAAACATCGCTGTCATAACAGCGTTTGTTCTCAGCCGGGTAATCTTGTTAGCAGATAAAAGAGCTGGCTACGTGGCTATATTATGACGCATGCTTCCATTAAGTTAAAAGCCCTGTTTTACGTTGATGAGACATCTATTACGCGTAACCTGCCTTGTTAAACGGTGTCGGATGCAAATCGCTTTTGTTGTCGGTCTGGAAAATTGCTTTAACAAATTCATTACCGACACGTTTACGAAGCAGTATCTAATATAATAATAACGACCAGGCTTATGCGTAGGGAGATTAGCGTAGTAGGGTACCGTAAGGAGGAATTAAGATTCACGTCTCATGACGCAGCATTTCTGTAGCGCATTCTAAGATACTACCGGTCCTAGCTCTGACATTACAAGTAATGCGCAGACGAAATTCAAACTGCACCATCCACTCGAAATGTTCCATCGGTTCAGACGGAACACAAACGCGTTGTCGTATTTTAACGATTTTTTTTCTTGGCGGTATTTTCGATTAATGTCATACACCATCAGGTATTTGTGTTTGGTTTATCTGTCTTATCACCAAATGTTTTTTGTTTATAACTGACCATGCCTTTTATTTTTCTCCTTGAAAGTACCAATTCTTCTGCATTATTTATTGACTTAATCACTATCCAATTGTTTTTATTGCTATTTATTAATTGCAATGGAGCATATGCCAGTGGAAATTTCCCTACATAATTAAATGTCCAATTCATACCCTAAATGATCAATAAACTGTCAATTGTTCAATTAATTTCTTGTAATGGATTTATAATTAGTCATAATTCATACAAATTTCATAGTTATGAAAAGTGGTGTGAGTTTTTAGACCATTTTACAACAGTCATTACGAAAGTTTCACACATTTGATACAATCTATATACTGAGATAATTTGACTGGAAAGTATCTTGATATCTTCTAGAATTTATTGAGCAGGATATGCTAAATAACTTTCATATCTGCCTTCCTGAAATACTACTACTAACTATGTGTTTAAGTAAAGAGCATGTCACCATTCGATAAGTTCTCAAAATTTCGTGACTACAACTGTAAATCATACCGAAAAAAAAATATCCTGTGCTTCCGTACAGATTTTCTTGTCAAATTCCGTCAATATCGGTATAGGAACTTAGTTATCAAGACGTAACAAAAGACTGACTTATTTCCGTATTACTAACTTGTACCCGCGATTTCGTACGCGTGGATTAAGAATTTTTTTGCAAGAATTAAATACAGAAAGTTGTTGGTAACGAAGGATTGGTCCCAAACAATATCGAGTCGGAATAATATGACAGGAAAGCTATCACTATATCATTCTACCGTCGAACCTGTCTCTTGAAGAGAATCAATTTTCAACATATATCTGTCACCATTCGATAAGGTCTCAAAATTTCGTGACTACAACTGTTAATCAACTTGAAAAAATATTCTGTGCCCTTCATACAGATTTTCTTATAAAATGCCATCACAACGATATAGCCATTTAGTAGTCAAAACGTAACAAAAAGACAGAGACTAACTTCCGTATTTATAATAATTTTACTGTGGTTCACACTTACACACTGACTGCGAACAACACTGAGGGATCATTATAACGCAAAAAAGTGTACACGTACATTATTACAAGACTACCTACGATTTGACTCGCATTGCACCCCTAACTTTCTAATATCTACAGTTTAACATTCAATCCGAATAACCAACGACCCAGGCCTGACTCTTACGATGAAAAACAATGTTTTAAAATCTTAGCCTCCACGTAGATTTGAACCGGAGACCACGACCCAAATATTAGTAAGCCAGCGCTTTTACCACTGAGGTATGTATGAATAACAAACAAACAAACATACATACATTCATCTTCTATATATATAAAGATGAATGTATGTATGTATGTTTGTTTGTTTGTTGGTTTGTTTGGTCTTCATACAAATCCACAATTTTCATCCGATCTCGGTGAAACTTTGCACACTTATCCTTTGAAACAAGGAGAAAAATAGTGTCTACACTTGGTTGGAAAATTATCTGTATAAATAATACATGTTGTCTTATAATTTCGAAAAATTACTGAACAGCGATGGACAGACGCGTTGGATATGGAGGTCTCTGTACTGTATTTCCGTGTAGCGGTCAGGTAGCTCAGTGGTTAAAGCACTTGCTTACTAATGTTTGGGTCGCGGTCTCCGGTTAAAATCTCCGTGGATGATGAGATTTTAAACATTTCTACACTACTGAATAAACTGTTCTCGGGCTTAGCCGCGTATAAATGTCACATTCACGAACGTTTCGAGTGAGCCCCTCTCAGCCCTCATTTTCAACCAACGGTAAATAATAACTGGTTTTAGTCAAAACGATACGAAAAGCTTCATTTTTACATAATACAGTAGAACTCCAATTATCCGAATCAATTGTGACAGGACCGCATTCAAATAATAAAAAATTCGGATAATTGTATTTTTTTCGAACAAAGGTTTATTTTAAATAATTACTGTATGTTGAAAACGGGAGAAAAAACTATTTTTAAAGAAAAAGAGTTTTTAATTAATTAAATAAAAATGCAAGATTTTTACATGTTAAGTGTGCTTATAAGTGCTGTACATTAGTACAGTAAGTACGTATCATACTGTAAATAAAAGTCATTGATTGCTGAACATCTCGGTCAAGGTAAGCTGTTTGACTGTATTCATCCGTTTTCGGGCAGCCAAATCGCTCATTCGCTTGACTGAGAAATTGCATATGGTTAAACTCGGGATGACGATCCATCCACTTAACGCAGTTTCATGGCCGGCAAATGCTTGTCTGCTTCAACTTCGACATTAACGTCATCTTCTTCCTCGACACTTTCTTCTCTCACACTCCCAATAAGTTCATCATTAATTAGAATCAAACAACCTACTCTCCTGTATCTTCAGCACTAAAATCTGAACATCCAGGATTTTTCAAAAGAATGTTTCTGAATTACTCAAGTGACACGACATCACTATCTTCTCCTGCCTCTTCTCTTTCCGTCTCAGTTAGAAAAGCGATTCGGATTGTCGGAGTCCCGATAATTTGAGTTCTACTGTACACTGATGTTTGTGAAAATAGCAACACCCAGAAGGAACGGTCCGAGCTACTCACAAATCTGAGGACATGAAGGACAGTAGAACTAAAATAAGTGATTCAGACTGTACAGAGATGCCGTTCACGGAAGCCTAGCAGCGCCAACTTTTGAGTGAGTGGACGAGTCTTAGTGCCAAAATGTAGTGTTTCCGGAAGAGTCCAAATACACTGTGTCCTCCAGTGATGGCTGAAAACTTGTTAGACACTACCGTGGTGAACGCAAATTGCATTGTTGGGCGGCATAGCGGACAAACGCAAAGTGTGATCGTTTGGGGCACCGTTGACCACAACATGCGATTTAGCCTCCTAGGTACTGATCGAGGCTCTATCTTTCTCAGGGCTAAATCAGAAAGATTTACACCCTGCGGCACTGATCATTCAGCACGCCGTATTTCAACAGGACTAAGTCCGGCCACGTTTAGCGAGGAATGCGCCAGCTTTCTTCGAATAATTACGGGCACCACTGCTTCCCTGGTCTGCACGTTCGCCTGGCATGTCAGCTGTCCAGACTATCTGTGATATGCTCGGTTAACGACTTGTTCTCCTGAAACCAATTTCTATGCTTTGTCGACGAGCCTACAGACCGCGTGGCAATGTGTTCCCCAACAGTATATCCAAGCTCTCTTTGATTCCATGTCAGGACGTCTACAGGAACTGATTACAGCACGTGGCCGCTTCACAACGCACTGAATTCTCAATATCAAAGTGCGTGCGTGATACTGTAATTCTAATCATTTGTGTGTTTTCATATACAGAATATGCAGAATAATTTTTTGTGATCAAGTGTCTTCTTCTTGGTTTTACAATTTTCACAAACAGTAGTGTTTAAGCCTGAATAGTGGGGATTCAAAGTAAGAATGGATAATTGTGTGGGCAATACCATTTAAAAATATATCTGGACTACTGCATTTCTAATCCTAATAGTTGCTAAGAATGAAAGTAATGATAAATTATTGAATGTCTTGAACGTTAACGAACTTGTTGCTGTGGTGCAACGAGTCAAATAGACGTAATAAATGTGCTAATAATTATGATCAGGAACTATAAGGTGTAGTATTAAATAGGTAATAAGAAATTAATTAAGAATCTAAAGTTCGCTGTAGTGGTAGTGAGGCATTAGCAAGATTTCATTATGCATTTAAGCCTGCTGCTGTTTGTCTGCCATTGTATGCCAGGAAGGAGACGCCTAGAAGTCATTCACAGCGGTCTTGACACGAACACCCGGGTCCCGACACCAATCCCCAGACGTTAAGTCATCTATGTGGTGGGAGGGTTATTATCTGTGAAATCTTGCGAAATCTTCCGTAAGGAAGGTTCCAAATGGCTACATAATTCACTAAGTCATGGTTGGTATCACCAACGTGAGAAAGATACGATACGAGCTAAGGGCCTCAGAACACAACAGCGATCACTGTTTTGCTCCATAGCTCTTTAAGAGCAGTAATACTGCTCGAATTGGAACGATGCTCTGCATACAGATTTAAATCCATTAATTTTAATTTCTCTCTATGCCTCTACAAAGCGCTCACTCTCGCTACCACTGATTATATGAAGGAAACTCATTACGTGAAGACAATTTGTAAGTATTTTTGAATATATGTATGAAAGATTTTTATGAATTTGTTTAATTGCGTACGTGTTACAGTTTACTAAATTCAGGTGTAATTATTACGTACAGACAAACTGTTGAGACTCTTAAATCTTGGTTATTGGACAATTCCTGTGTATTTATTAATTACAAACGTGTTGTTCCAGTTTATAGTTCCGACCATTGTATTCAATTTGCTTAAATGAAACAGAATATTATTCGTCCAATTACTTCAATGTACGTAATTGTTCCTGCCTCTTAACATTGCGGTTATTAGATGATTTTAATAAATTGAATGCAGTCAATCGTCATTAAAGAAGACCGATTGGTACACATTGGCAAGAATTATTGGAGCTGGAGGTCGGAATGTTACACAGCAGAGTACTCGTAAGTCATCATCATCATCATTTTCGTTTGGGACCATCTCCGGCTTACCGGGGGTGGTTTACGAGTCTTCCTGTGTTTCTGTCTTGGTGATTATAGACGATGATCTTGCGCTGTCTGCTATCTAGAAAAGTTTTCCTGTCTGTAATAGGCTCCCAGTTCCAGTTTCTTCTCTGTATGTACTCCTTCAACTGGTATATCCACCTTCTTCTTGGTCTTCCCACTGGTCTTTTGCCGTTATCATTTTTTTCAAATAAATTTTTTGGTAGCTTTGTACTATTCATTCTCTTAACATGCCCAAACCATTTAAGTTTTGATGACCTAAGTCTCTCTTCAATTGTTTCCCTTAAGTGTAAGTTTGATATAATCTCATCATTCTTTATATGATCAAGCCTCGTTTTCTGGAGGGCTGTTCTAAGGAACTACATTTCACAGGCTTGAATCTTGCTAAGGTCCTTTGATGTTAGTGTGCATGTTTCCAAAGCATTTCTTGGATTCAATTTCATTCTATATTCTTCAAACTTATGTAATTATGTTTAATAGTCTCTTAGTGTTTAGCTCCCTAATAACCAGTGAGTGTTTGTGTGTGCAGCACCCTCCCCGGTACGAGTTCGGGTACGAGGTGAAGGATGCGGGTGGCGGTCGACAAGGCCACGAGGAGACGCGGGACGGGGAGCACGCGGCGGGACGGTACTACGTGGCGCTGCCCGACGGCAGCACGCAGACAGTCAGCTACACCGCCGACGACTGGGGCTTCCACCCGCTCGTCACCTACTCCAGGACGTCGCAGACCAGCGCCAGCAGCACGCGCATCGCGCTCGGCGAGGAGGCGGTCGCCGCGCTGCACGGCAAGGTAGCTAAACCACAACCACAAAGGTACACAGCAGAGGTGGTATAAAGAGCGTATACCTTGCTACAATATCTACTATACTACTACGTAAGCTCACTCATTCACTCACCTCGATAGCTATTGGCTGGAGAACGGTGTCACGTGTCAGCCTTCGCTCGCAAAAAACTGTGACCAGAGATACCATTACAAGAAATTCGTGGTTATGTTCATGATTTAATAGCTTATCCATTAAGTTAACTTTTCTTAGCGTTTCACAGTTAAAAAAAAAAAAAAAATATATAACTTAAAGTCTGAAAAAAATATTTATCTGCCTTTCAGTAACACGTTGCTAAAAAAGCAACTTAAAAATAAAAAAATAAAAAAATTACATGGTCTCTGATGTAACCACGAATGCCAATTGTTACTCCGGCTTTGGATAAATTTCGATGTTGCTTGACAAAAGTTTATGCATTACGGTATATTTGCTTTTTAGATATTTTACTGACATCTTTCGTTAATAGTCTTTCTTCATGTTCGCTGTTCAGGTTATTTTAAGTGGACAGCAGACCAAATATGTTACCGAATCAACTATTCTGGCAATTCATTTCTTCGGAGTTGCTCAACTGTTTAATAATATGGAATGTGTATTAAGTTCTCTGGTCATTACAGAAACGATGATCAATGATTACGAGTATTTGCCCAGTCTCAATAGAAAACAACGTGATGCTTTCAAAACAAACAGGAATTTTTCAAATTTTGCAGTGTAAATTTCAAGGATCAAATACAAGTTTGTATTTACGCAAATAAACGATTGCGCAATCATCCCTGTTCGTGTTTAATACCTACCTCTAATAATGCTTCTGAGTGCTTCAAGATCAGAGATTTTATTCACCCTGAAACGCAGGTCACGTTTAAATTTGGTCAAAGCAGGGTGACCTGTCATAATCTTTCACCCTAAAAACTTTAACTATTCTAGACCCGTGATGATACACATAAAACTGTCACGGGCTTACCCTAGTTTGAAAATAAATAAGTTGGCTAGAATGCTTTCGGGGAAGGGGGCCGTCCTGCAACTGGTGGTGATGGTTATGAGAGGATTAATCCGGCAAAGAAGGAAAACTGGAAACAAAAGTTGGTCAGAGCCTTCTTTGGGTATGTTGGAGTACCATGCATCTCCCACAATGGATATCGATTAGAGGAGTTTGTAAGGGAACGCATAAATTGTAGGTCCACTTAAGCTGCGCGAGTGTGAGGCAAAAAGGACTCTACAACTTTGGATTGATGTAGAAATTTATTGAGATAACATACACAATCGGTAGATATGTCACTTTTAGAAAATAATCTCATGTTTCACATTAAAATGTCAAGTGTCATTTTGGTTCGATGTGACTACCATTTGACATGCGGCAAACATCACACCGGTAGTCAATTTCTTCCAAGAGTCGTTTCAGAAAATCGGGCGTAACTTGTGCAATGGCTGAGTAAATTCGATTTTTCAGGTCGGCCAAATTGTTTGCTAGGGGAGGAACATACACACGATCTTTAATGGAACCCCAGAGAAAGAAATCCAGTGGTGTCAAGTCTGGGGAGCGAGGTGACCATATGATTGGCACTCCACGGCCTATACACCGACTAGGGAAGCGATTATTGAGGAAATCTCGAACTTCCGTGAGGAAAGTGAGGTGGTGCACAGTCTTGCTGCTGGTAAACCATCCCATCTTGGTCATCTATATCGATATGTGAATTTAAAAAGTTTTTCAATCATGTCCAGAAATATAATAGCAGCGACAGTTTCGCGAAAACAAAACACACAGTGATCACCAGTGAAAGTAGCCATTTTAACTTGCACTACGCAAGCGCTCATGGTGGTGGAATGGAGTGCATCATAATTGAGGTTGTTTGCTAAAAAATTACCCATCTACAGATTCTGTAAATTGTCTCAACAAATTTCTATATTATACCAAAGTTGTATAGACCTTCTTGACTTACCTTGTATTTTTACCATCGCCAGAGCGAAAGACCACGGTTAATACACAGGGGCGTCATTTCCAAGCAGGTTGATCGGAGAGAGAAGAGACACTCGGTAGTAAGCTTACTTGGAGATATGACTCGGCCGGAAATTTTTGTTTCATAAGATACTAGCAGAGTTCTCGGCGTTCCCCGGTATGATCTAGGTTGATTTTCCCACACAGTAAATACTGAAATTCATAACAGATATTACTTTTCTCCATCTTGTGAATAAAATTTCATGCCAACCACTCCATTTTCTGTACGTATTTGAACGACTTAGCCTCGGTGTAAAAGTACAAAGAAAGGGTTGGAGTCGATTTATTCCTGCAATGTTTTCAGCCACCAAATTAGGAACATGTGTACCAAGTTTCATCAAAATAACCACAGTCGTTCGTGCAGCAATAGAAACAATGAATTGTTATTACGAAATGTGGAAAATACAGAATCGTTCAATAATAAATTATATATATATATTAAAAAAATGGAAATAATGACACTAAAGGTTTTAAAAAGTTCACTTTCATGTTCAAACCCATCAAATATACAATACTTACTTCAATAGCGAATATAATTTCACTTCAAAATGTCACAGAGTGTAGCTGTGCGTTCTGAGAACGTAATTTCAAGAATCAAATGAGCTTGGGGAAGTTTCTACACTAAAGATTTTAAACAGTTCACTTTATGTTTAAGCCCATCAAATATGCTTTATTTACTATTAGCAGTGAGTATAATTTCACTTCCAAATATCGGAAATTGTAGCTGTGCGACCTGAGATCGTAACCTCAAGAAGCAAGTAAATTCTCGAAAGGCGATATGTTACGTTGAAGCATAAGACATACAAAACGATTAATCCAGATTCGAATCTGTAAAATGAAAGCACCATCGAAATCTGAGTTTTTCTGGAACCGATATACACGCGTTTCGTTTTATAGATATAGATAAATAGGCAAAGGTTGGCCAAAGCAGTAGGTAAATCTGATCGTGGCGTATATGTTGTCTAGAGACAATTTAATAAATGGCTTAAATATAAAGCTTGTGAAGGTATTCAAGTTATCAATAGTTGTCCAATTCACCTGTGGCTTAAAGGTAAAATTCACAGAAACCACTAAATAATCTGACACGCCGATACATGATGACAGACTGGTAATTGGATCAGAATCCGGACAAAGAGTGATCTGACAAGTTGGATGAACAGCAACGAAATACAGCATGATATGTTTGTAGAAATTACCGTACAACACAATCATTAAATGGGGTGATGACGAAGCTGGGTCATTGGGAAACAAAATAGGGACTGAAAAATTTCTCAAAGGGCGTGTTGAAATGTTCATTTGAAATACTGAAAGAATTTAAAGGAATATTTAGTGTTATGTAAAAGTAGTTGTTTAAAGACATGTGTGTTGGTGCTCTTCCACATCTATGTAAATTAAATACACTACTCAAACATTTTGTGATTTATAAATTTCCAATTATAGTTTTGGTAATAACTTTACAGTGCTGACTTTTACTTTAAAAAAAAAATCCTTTATAAGGACCCATCTTCTTCCATTGAATCATGAATGGGGGCTTTGGTGAGGTTAAATCCTGTTAGTTGTATATGCTACATTTTAACTTTTCATTCATAAGGTACTCAATCCGCAGAATACACTATAACGCTGAGAACGCTTAAGGGAACACTTGTTAGAAAATTTAGAGTTTGGTTTTCAACAGTTCTTGGAATAAGTACAGTTTAATATTAGAATAATTGGATCCCAAGGATTGTGTTTCCCTGTTCCCAATTACTCGAACATATTCCACTCTCCGGTCTGATTACTTTCACAGTTGTCAGATTCAACCAAGAAAAGTAAAAAGCAATAAGAACCTTCTATGATAAATCCGCAACAGATACATTCTAGGAATGAATCTTTCTTTATTGACAAATAATGAAATATCACCTTACCTTATTAATATACGCCTGGCATGAACTGACATGTTCTCATCGATTTTCTTTCAAAGTTGAAACTGATTTGAGTCAATGACAGACATATATTGTTTTGTTTTTAAATGTTTGCTATACTGATAATACGATCATATTAAACAGCGGACACTAACAGCGTAGTTTGTACCGTGAGTAATAGTTTTTTCTTGTTGTCAGATGATTGGGAAGAAGCTGAAGCTTCCCAGCTCGAAGACCTCGGCGCAACAGCAGG
Organism: Vandiemenella viatica; assembly: GCA_031002005.1. Lineage (NCBI taxonomy): Eukaryota > Metazoa > Arthropoda > Insecta > Orthoptera > Morabidae > Vandiemenella > Vandiemenella viatica. The sequence goes on along the minus strand of JARYHS010009186.1, from coordinate 42,937,425 downwards.
TGGTTCAGCCCTTGGTGCAGGTAACTCCAGTACCTGAGACGCCGGTGATTCCAGTTGTTGCCGTCCAGCAGAACCAACAACAGGTTGTGGTTGCAGCCTCTGGAGGAGGAACATACCAACAAGAGGGCGCAGCTTACCAACAGCAGGCAGCCGCGTACCAGCAGGCAGGAGCAGGAGTCTCTTCGGCATTCCAGAGACAAGGTTCCTTAGCAGTGCCGAGCGCCAATAACATCAATGCCTTGGCTCAAGAACAAGTGTCTGTTGCACATGCTAGTGGCACGTCAACACAAGGTGATCTTCAGCAGTATCTGGCTACGCCCGTCGTGCAGCAAGTAGCAGTTTCTTCAGCGCAGGACGCATCTTCCCAGAGTCAATACGGCAGGAAGATAAATTACTATCCTGTATACCAGCAGCAACAACCACAGTCTCCAGCCGCATCATACCAGTCAATCCTCTCTGGTAGTCAGCAATCCGGCGCGGCCTCAGCTTACACTGCTGACACTTCTGCAAACAGTTATCAGGAAGGAAACCTGCAGAGCATTGGAGTAGAATCCAGCGGTGCTTCTGGTTATCAACAAGTGCTCAATGACGGAAGCAGTGGATTAATCCAAAAGTCGGAAGAAACATACAACGTAGGTGGGGGATCTGCTGGCGCCATCACCACAACACAGTCACCCTTGGTGACAGGTCAAGCAGCCAATCATTACTATGGTGTCGACACCGGTTCCACTGTCCTTATACCGTCACCTACACCTGTAACCATCCATGGTAACGAACAATCTTATGAATCATCTGGGACACAGTTTCCGGGCTACCAGTCTGGTGGAGGCTACCAGCTGGCCGGGTCTGGAGACACTGGAAGTAACCTGCCTCAAGCTCAGGCGTTAGTATCAACGCACATCGACGGGGGCAACGTACAGGTGTCCACTTACGTAGCAGATACAAATCGGGCGCAGGAGTATGGTACCAGGAACAAAGTCAGGCTTCCCACTGTAGGCAGTACCCTGTCTACCCTACAGGCAACCGACTCATACAACGGAGACAACAACCAGGTAATCGAATACAACAACGTGGTCACTCCAGCTCCACATGTTGCGTCATTGAGGCCCATCGTCGTCGCTGACATTCAGGAAAGTCAACAGAATGTGGCAACCGTCACTCCATCTCCTATAGGAGCTACCTACTCGAGCACGCCGTCTACTCCTATAGTAGTGGCCGACTTCAGCTCTTCTGGTAGCGGCGCCGTTTCTTCAAACTCGTATTCCAACAGCGGCAGTGGTGCTTCGTACGTGAGTACTGAACGACCGATAATAGTGGAATCAAATACACTGGCTGCGGGATACGCCACAACACCCAGCTCGGCAGTCAGCAACTCTGAAAACACCGTAATTATCACCCCTCGCCCAGAAAGATTACCTGTAGCTTCCGCTCTATCATCGTCTAATGCAGCTAAGTATTCTCAAAGGAGGCTACCAATTTCACGTCTCCGATTTGGATCAAAATTACGAAGGCCATATTATTCCACAACTCAGGCACCACCGCAGGTGACTGAAAAGGTAGAAGAGAGTAGTGGACCCACTGAAAATCCGTTACCAGTTCAGTATAGTTACGACCAGAACTCTGAAGTTCAGTTTCAGACATCTGTCGTTTCCTCGACTCCGCTTCCAGTGGTTTATAGTGAGAACTCAAATCAGATAGAATCCAATGTTCAGGTAAATGTTAACCAGCTGGAGAACGGGAACCAGTTGAGCGCAGGCCAGCAGCAACTGTTGCTGGATGCCATCAACGGCCTGCAGTACGACAGCAATAAAATACAGGAAGATACTCAGATCAAAGCCCAAGAGAAGGAAGAACTGTTACGTCAAGAAAATCTCCGAGCACAGCACCAGGTGCAACTTATAAAGCAGGCGCTGGCAGAGACAGATGCGAAGATACGAGAACAATCTCTGAAGGAGGCTCAGCTGAGAGCGCAGATCGAAGCAGAGAAGCAGGCTCTCCGTGCATTATCATTTGGAGATAAAGGGCAGCAACAGCAGTATCAGTCAGTTGTAAACAGCATTCCAAGACCAGAGCTGGTTACCGAAACCGTCGCGCAATCGACTTACAACGCTCAAGCTGGATCAGGTGCAACACTTCCTGCTGCAGCGAAATATATTGTTCAAGGGCGACCTGAAGAACAACTGCAACAGATCAGCACTTATCAACCCGTCAACCTCCTCCCGCCGAATATCAAGGTGGCGCCGTTGCAACAAGTTTTCCTGAATCAGATAGGAAACGGGGGACTGTACCTGGTTTACGGAGGAAGGATCCAACCAGTGTACAGAGATGCTCTTAACAAGATACCCTTGTTCTATGGACAGCAGAATATCATTGCGGCTAATCAGCTAAAACTCCAACAGCAACAACTTAACTACTTGGCAGTAGAGGGACAGAGACAGTTGCAGTCTGGCTATAGACATGGTGTAGTGCTTGATGAAACCCATCCAGTCGCCTATGTGAGGCCAACAGTGGCTCCCTTAGTGCAGACTACTGTACAGCAAGTAGATTACGGCGAGGTGGCTGCCGAGGCAGAGGCTTCCCGACCCAACCACGAGGTCGTGACTGTGGGCTCTATCCGTCAGCTGCTGGAGTCTGAGAAGGAGGCTGGTGCAGCGTCCGAGTCCAGTGGGAAGCTGGCTGACGATCGACCCAAGATCACCATCGAGCAGACCAAGTACCTGGAGGTGGAGCAGCCCCTGAGCGTGGTGCCTTTAGAGAGACCAGTGCCCTACGCCGTCCCTCAGCCAGTGCCACTGCCGTACGCCGTGCCGCACCCTATACAGGTCAGTAGAGACTCCACTGTCCACGGAATCATCAACAAAACTAATTACGATTAAGCATAGTTTTACTAGATGTAAAAAAATATTAACTGACTAAAAAAAGAGCATCTCAATTCAGTGTTTTGTGTAGTAGATTCAAGATGACATTTTGCTCCTCTACATCACTGCAACCTTATTCTGATTCATAGGGATTGAGGGTCAGAATATTCCGCATTGGGATCATCATTCTGTATCTTCAAATTTCCGTTTGTGGTATACAATCACTCGGTACAACTTCTGGACGCTACTGATACTTTGATCTCTTTGAAAGGTGTTAAACGTTGTTTGTGTTGAGTGATCGAAAACGTTATAGTATTTAATGCAGTTACCTAATATAGCAGGTTCATTATGATTTTATTCTAATTCTGCTGATATTGACTTTTTTATGGAATTTTAATCTTTAAAGCTATTATTTACTAACAAGGAATTTTTGTGAGCAGTGTGTGTAACCTGATTGAAAAGAAGAAATGTAATTCAAAGCAGAGAGTATCAAATGCATTGATCAGACATTACAGAGAAGCCAGTGAAGTTCTGACAGCCTACAGAATGCCAACTATCTTTTGAAAATTGGAAAGCGATTAAAAATCTTATAACGGTTTGCTGCCATACAGTTAAAATGTTGACTATCTTCAGAAGACGCACACCACACCGAAGTTATACTACAATACACACAATGACAGAATTTTTTCCTGAACTCTGTCAGACTCGACAGTTTGCGTATGACTTCTCAATCGCTTAGTCCGTAAGAATGACACGTCCATACTTAACTTGTAATGTTTACTTACTTGGGTAGCTACCTGATGGTGAAGTGACAGTAGTTTCTTGTACATTTAGTGCCTTCAATGATCTCAGTTTTCGCTCGGCATCGTTGAACAAAGCAATTTATCTCTCTCTGAGTGTATGGAAGATAATAGCATTTATGTAAATAGTTGTAACTTTATACACCGTTAATATTGCAAGAAATTATCGTTAATATCTATCCCCCTCAAACGGCGTTTAGACGTACGTACAATGAACAGCATCTTCTTGACATATTTCAGTCTTGCTACATGTTTATGATTTCGCTCTTTTTAACGCACTATTAAAACTGATAATATGTAAAATTTATTTATTTAAACTTTCAAGAATCCAGTAATGTTCTACGGGTTGATACAAATTTACCGACAACTATAGCGTTGAGAAAAACTATGATAACAGGCTTCATCATAACTTAATTTAGATTATAGATAACTAAAAAATTGAAACTTTTTTACATTAGTATCTGAAACTTTTGTAGCATTTTCCTTAGTTGCTGATAACCTGCCAAAGCAACTGAACTTTTTTGTTCGTTGATTTGTTTTCCGATACATGCCATTTAGTATCCACGGACAGTGAACCAATATTTTCCTTAATTCCATGCTGACGCACTCAATTAGATATCTCGTCCAGACACAAACGCAGCCATTCGCTATCTTCCATCTACTTAAACCTATTACAAAATATTATTTCCTCTACAAACAACCAACTTCTGATTGATCCCAAATAAACAGAATCATTCAACTGGATAATGAACAGCAATGGTGCAAATACATTACTTCATGGCAGAACTGTTTTCATTGTCATATTTGCTATCATAATTCTTTGTTTCCCCTCTGAAGAATTCATTTCCATAAAATCGCCCCTTGAGTCAGTCCAGTGGTTTTAACTACATTCATTGCAATTCTATTAGTTACTCTCCCAGTTTCCTAGGAGAGATCCAGTATTACAGCTCCAACTTGGCCTCATTAAATCATTTCGCTCCAAATAGGTCACGCATAATCTACTTGAGACATTTCACGTGAAAACCTTTTCCTCACACTATGCTACTCGTTTTATAAACTCTTTTTTTTTTATCGAAACATAGTCCTGGGCAAGAAGCTCCCCATAAAACTATCTACCACTGAGTTCCAACACTATAAAGGAGAAAGGAAGGTAAACGTCAGATTAACTAGCATGTGAGTTACATGAATACATGAATGGTTTTCTACGAAACTCTCATTATTACCTTAATGTTCACAGTTTTATTTATTTATTTTATTCGGGGTTTACGCCTCATCGGTGTCGGAGTCATTAGAGCCGGGAGACGATGACGGACAAGGAACGGGGAGAAATTCGGTCATGGAATTTTAAAGGAACTACCCCGTCATTTGCATGGAGTGATTTTGAGAAACCATGGAAAACCGAAATCTGTATGGTGGACGGGATTCGAACCTCTGTCCTCTTTAATACCAGGTCCGAGCGTTGCCACTTATCCACTACTCACGGTTTGCCGCAATTAGTCCATAGGCATCGGCAATTGTTTCCATGCGTTCGGTGGTTTTATAGCTTGTCACACTGTGGCAATACACATTTCGTGGCTAACACATTCAGCTCCAGAGTCACCAGCAAATCAGACGACTGTATTTACCCCAGAAAACTACTGCGATTTCGAATAGTTTATGGGAAAATTATAGTACAGCTTTAACATGATTTAAGTGTATTTTATGCATATTTAAACAATTGCAATTGCAATTGCAAATATTTTCTCGGTAATAATAATTAGGTAAATGCGTTTATCAGAACGTACATGAAATCTTGAGACAGCTAGTTTGTTGAAGTTTGTGCGCCTGCAACAAATCTTGAAGCAACACAAAAATAATAAATAATGACCAATTTAACTGAGCGAGTTTCTTGAAAATGGCCCCAAAATTCCTTCGTATCTTTTTTTATTGTTCCTCTTGGGTTCTTGAACTTTTAACTCCCGATATTAAAATGTTACCCTGCTGTAAGTTCTGTGATAAGAAATCAATTAAAGCATTTTATGTGGGTGAATCCTGGACGCTAAACATTCCATACAAAGATTATATCGTTAAAGCGACAAAACTTTAAGATAAGCAAAGCTATATAGAAAAGCTATAAAACCAGCGTTAAAATGAGTATTACGGCATCAAAACCAGCTGAAATACCACCTCCATTATAATGTCTAGGAAATGATGACCTCTACCTCATTCAGAACCAACTGTTCCAATTTTACAGCCTGGATAGGTACAGTGATAATTTTTCTCCATTTTTTAATATTCTGCACTAATTTAGGGAATTAGGTAAACAATTTTTGTTTTGTTTTGTTTCGAACAGGTATTCGATACAAGTTTCTTATTTGACATGCTGTTATTATTGCCTAAATATTTATACTAGCACACTTGCAATAACTGTCATAACCTTTTTTTAGCGTTGGTTAAATGGGAAGCGTTACAGAGAAAATAAGAATAATGATACTTAATGATTATGAAGACATGAAAATTATTAAATAGAGGGGAAAATAACAGTATGAGAACAGAACGCACTAGTGAACAGCATATTATATAAAGTATATCTACAGGTAAAGTGAGCTTTGTTGGGGAGAAGAGGATATTTTGTAACCAAATAATTTTAAGTGAAAAAATAGTTTAGAACTATAGTATGTATGGAGTGTTTTGATGTTCGGATAACAGACATGAACAATGAGATGAAACGAAATGGTTACAGGATTTAGACATGATGATTTTTTAGATTGGTGATAAAAGATCTTCAGAAGGTTAAAAATACAGTTGAACAGTACAAAACTAATACTAAAAAAAAAAATACAAGAACATGCATTGAGAAAAAAGGTGATGGCATACGGTTTGGTTTGCGAAGGTCTGGGAACATATATAGACGGTGTCAGGGCAGAAGATGAAAGTAGAAGAAAATAAATCCACTATCGCTTTATACTTATGTTTTCCTCAAGGAGAGTTATCTTCTATCACTAAACCAAATGCAAACCCTGTTCTGGGTTTTGCTCTATCAGCCTATAATGTTTATCTGACACATAAAAATATACTCCATCACTGAAGAGTGTTGACTATCACATTATGCACGCAAAGACTCTGCCTAACCATATTTTTCGGTTTTTTACAACTGTTTCTAAGTTTCAGGTACAGAGAATTTTCCATTTGGTTGATTCAAGTTGAGTTGCTCATAAATCGCAAATCATTTCGTAAGAGCCAATCTTCGTTCCACGTTGCTGGAGGCTGTCTCAGCGTGCCGCGCGTTGTATAATTACTTTCCAAACAAACTTGAGAAAATTCACTCGCTTACTGCGAAGCAGAAAGCGGTACCGCGTAGGTGGGTGCTTAGATTGCCGGGATCGGCGTTTTAATTCAGTTCCGTAAGTTCGCTCCAAGTTAGATGTAATTCCAGAACCGGCTTGAGGGTGTTCCGAGAGTTTCATTGCAGATGTCCCTCGAAGTAACAGGACAGACCACTCACGTAATAGCAGGTAATTTATCTACTTCGGACGGGCAGAGGTTTTACACAATTTTAATTATACTAGTTCCTGATGTTGTTATACGTTTTTAATTTCCAAGAAAAGGCTCAGTTTTCCATTTTTAGAAATAAAGGTAAGAAACTTCGTGGGGATAGTTAACTATAAATTAAGGTTTTTATGTATTATAGATGTAAATTTCGATTGATTTTTATCACCAACAAACATCTGCTCATTATATAATTTGCTGACTTTGTATAAAGTTTTAATCTTTAACATTAACAAAAAACACAACTGTTTAAACCATAATGTTACTTTATCCATGACAGTATATGAAAAGTACTGGTTTTTAATCTTAACTTGGATTTTTACTTATTTTAAAATACAATTGTCAAGGAAATGCCATACAAGGTTTCACACACGAGTTAAGTGTATACATTAATTTTAGTTTCCCATTAAATTTCAGAAATCTTAAATTAGCTTCATTCTCTATAGTATTTTCTGCAGCACAAACATAACATCATTGTATGCTTTAAAGATATTACTACTCCTACTGGGCTTGAAACAAAATGTACAAACAGATGCTAAATTGGATGGCCGATTCGATTTATCTTTTATGTAGTTGATAATGGTTCAATTTACTTCCACTAGGCAGCTGTTCTTTCTATCTAGTTAATGTATAAATTAAAGCAAGAATAAATTTCATATGGGACAAGGAGAAACTGAAATCAAGTTACAGTATTTCGAGCAACCTCATGACGTTATGACGTAGGAAACATTGTGGAAAATCCTGTTCCAATTTTGACTACTGTAAACCTCCGAGGCTTGATGTTTTTCGTTCTCGTATTCATTTTTACCTGTCCTCAGTCTCTCCACTGACTTTTTGCAATCCTCCATTCTACTATCAGCTTACCACTTCATCTCAAAATACCAGTGACAAACAAACTGCATCATCATTTACCTTCCTCGTACATTTTAATCTGCATTATCGCACTTCTTTCCTACTACCAATCCTTATAAATCAACCAGCCCCGAATGTCTTAAAATATTCGTCATCATCCTGCCGCTTTTTTAAGTGAGACTCTTTCGCAAATTTCTTACCTGACAAATTATTTCTAAAACACGTCCACTTCGCACTTTATTTATCCACTTAGTTTTTAACATCATTCTACGGCACTGTATATGCTCATTTACTTAACATTTGAGTTGGTGGAACGAATATTTACAAATACTACTAATAATCGTACATTTAAAACATTTGCAAACACCTCAAAACTCAGTGGAACTTGCAGTTTAGAAAATTCCTATCAAATGAATCAGTATGACAAAAGGTAGCATAATAACGGTATGCTACAATATCATAAGAAATGTAATAAGCATGTCAATTGTAGGCTACAATACCATAAGTAATGTAGTAATCATGTAGATGGAAGTTTATAATACAATAAGCAATGTAAAAAAAAAAAAGTCAAAGTAGGCAACACTACTATCAACAATATGGGAAGCATGTCACTGGGTCTGTTGGTGAGCCGTAACGGTCAGGTTTCGCATTCTGAAGTGATTTAGGAAAACGATGGAAAACCAAAATCTGGCCTGACGGGGATTCGAACCGGTGTCATCCAGAATGCGAGGCCAGAACGTTAACCACACAACCACAACGCTCGGTCTTTAATAGGCTATTTATTTATCGTTGAAGGATTTGTGTTTTGGTTTTCTTACGAGATCAAGTCTGCAGTTTGAGATGAATGAAAGTGTGAGATGATGTTTGAGGAGTTCGAATCAGACAAGTTGGATGGATCTTTGGGAGTTAGTAGCCATTGTTGAGTTTTTCTGAAGTGTTTTGTTTCCATTTTGGTGTTGGTAAAGTACACTATAAGGTCTTCTCAAAATCAGTTTAGTAGCCGTTACACGGCTTAACTGTCCTCTATTACTAAAATAAAAAATTTAATCTGCTCTTTGCATTTACCAGGTGCCGGTGCCTCACCTTGTACCATATCCTCAGCTGGTACAAGTTCCTTACAAAGAATACCACCCCCTGGTGATACAGAACAGGCCCGTCAACCCGAAGGCCGTCAATCTGGGCCTAGTGGAGCTGTACCAAGGGCACGGCGACTACAGAGCCGAAAGGTGAGATCTACAGCCACATACTGATTCTAGCCCGTTCAGTCAACAGAGGCGTCTCAAGGTCACTCCGCTGCTCTTACCAATTGCCTACATGGACACTGCGATCAGCTCGGAGAGGTAGGAAGGGATGGGGTTGGCAGGTGAGGTGCGGGGCCAGGGGAACATATCCTAGAGCCACCAGTTCAGGCTGAGCATTTTACAGCATAAAAAAGAAAAATTTATCAAGTTCACTGCAAGTATGAGCCCTTCCCTGTTAAACCACTTGTGAATCCCGTAGTTACAGCAACCGTTTTTAGTAATTTTACTTAACAGTTCTTCGTAGAATGTTGGTAAATCAAACCTAGTTCATGATTCTAGATTTTGTGAATCCTGCAGGAGCAGGAGTAATAAGCGACTGTGTTAAAAGGAGTTCGGTATTTCGTTTACACCGGGAAATAAAGTTTAATGTGGACTCAGCACAACGGAGTGTGCTGGCGTAATTCACACGCTTACTGCAAAGCCGATAAAGTACCTGGCCTTATTGAGGTTAGCAACCCTGAATTTTAAAGAAAGTGCCATAACCATTGAGCTACCAGACAACTATAACAAAGAAAACGTATGTCGTTCTATTTCCATCTATCAGATACCACTTGGAGCTCTGTGAAACATAAACTATAGGTTATACATACTACTCATAAACATAAATGTTTGGGTAGTTTTCGTCGTTATGACTATGATATTTATGTTCATTCAAGTTCCTGAAAATTTTCAATTTGTTTTACTGTCATGATCTACATGTAAACTCTGCAATTCACAGAACTGTGGGTTACAGAAGAAACTTTACAAAGAAACTAATCTATCTTCAATTAATTCCATAAATATATATTACAGCATTTTCCTCCCTGAACATATCTCTCCTGCAATTACTACTCAATTTGTTGACGGGGAAAGTATTTCCTTGTCGCTGTGACACGTTACAATTTTTTGCACTTAGCAAATGGAAGGATTTGGAACAAATGTAAATGAAGCTCTTGGAGTACCTGTTTACTGGTTTGTCTATTAGACCATTCCAACCCAACATATATAACACAACAGAAATACAAATTAAGACCTACAGGAGTTTCAGGAGTTTTATACCATATATTTTTATATTTTTTGCAACTGTTTTATTTTGACTGTTGCAATGCCTCGGTTATCGGTTTCAAAATACCGACGTGGATTAATTTTTATACTTCGTCAATTGGCGAGGGGGCTCACGGTTCCTGATCACAAAATTATCTATGAAAGTCTGTTAAAGTCTGTTAAAGCTCAAGTTATTCCACAGGGTTAATGGAGAGAGGGCATTAGTCAATGTTGATGGTAACTCGTCCGACGAATGAGGACCTTTGACGAGTCGATCCCCGTTAATGTCTTTAGGAGTAGTTAGGCCTGGGTAGCGCAGCACTTAGTTTCACTATCTCCCTTATTTCATCAGTCATCCACAACTCAAACAACATACTGCAGTGAACACACACGCCATCACAGTGAGCCACAACTACAATAAATGGAAAAATAACAGTTTAAATTCTCTATTAGGGAAAATATTTACCGCGTTTACCACCTACGCATGGGATATCGGGTATGGTACGCCTGGGGTTTGTGCGCCTTTGCTTGCTCGCTTTTAATTTAAATTTAATATTTAATTGTGATACAGCTCAAACTCCGGTGACAATTTCCCCCTTTCTTCTTCTTATTATTAATACACTGATTTCAAAGTACAATATTTTTTTTTTTAGAAAAAACTATTAAAGATAGAACCTTGCGGTTTTCACAATCCTGCCATGCAACTCAAAAAGTATTTTGTGTAATTTTCTATGTTAGCTATTTAATTTTGTTTCAGATGCTGAATAATTATCAAAAATGACTACTTCAAAAGAGAGAGTCTAATGCGTGGTGTGGTAAGCTGAAACATCATCACCAAGTGTTGTCCAAAGAAGTTTCCGACGTTTGTTTGATAGAGCGCGTCCAGATGTACTTGGTATAAAATTTTTGCGCATGCAGGTTCCATCAATCCGGACTTGTCTGGGCGCACGCGGGCAGAAATTGAATTTCGCTTAGATATTTTGCGGGCTTGGAGCAAACGTAGAAGTGTTCTGATTTTTTTTATATAAAACTTTTCGGGTTGCTTTACAGGATGGTGCAAACCTCAATGTTTTATGTTATATGTTTATTTTACATTGTAATTTGAAATCAGGAAGGTTTCAGGTGGGCACCCAGTATTATTATTTGTTCTTTAATTCTTTGAGTGTAGTTTCACAGTCAATACACTTCTTTCCTTTAACTTAAATTCTAAAAACCTTACTAGTTTATTTTTTTTTTTTTTAATTTTTCACTCCTAAGCCTGAAACATAGTATTATCTTGTGGTCACGATCATGTCTTCCCTTCCGTGTATGATTCTGATTCTTCTACCAATATACTACCAACCCGCATCAACAATCTCTATGCGGAATTTTTCGACAGCCAGATTGTAACTGCTATATTAGCGCTGAATAAAACGTTATGATGGATGAGGGGGAGGGGGGTGGGGAACAAGAAACTTAAAAAAGAAAAAAACCCTCATAACCTCTGCTCCACTTTTCACATTACTTCATAAGCTCACTGTTAGGATAGAAAGCACCGAGCGTGGTGGGTGAGTGGGGAGGACGCCGGTTCGAATCCCCGTCCGGGCATCCAGATTTGGGTTTTTCATGGTTTCCCCAAATCACGCCAGGTGAATGTCGGGATGCTTCCTTAAAAAGGCCATGGCCGAATTCCTTCCAGTTCTTTGTCCTCAGTCCCACCCCGCCTTTAATAACCTCGACGTCTACGAGACGTAAAGCCATAAGACTCACCCGAGGACAGAAAGCAGAGAAATTAATTTTATTAATCAGTTTCTGTATATTTATTTCAGTAGCCATAAAATGTTGCCTAATAAGCTGTATCGTGTCTTCTTCAGGTACGGTGTCCCACGTCTGAGGTATCAACTTCAGCCCCCACCACCAGTCGCTGGGTCCTACCAGACGGGTCGTCTTAATCCTGGCCGACGGCGGCCGCCCTACAGGGCCCACCAAGGGCAGCTGCGCAAGTTGTGCATAGAGTACGGAGGCTTCAAGCCGCCCATCGTGCCCTCCAGGCAAATCGAAGAGGACGATGGACTCGACGCTGAGGCTTCATCAGCTGCCGTCACTAAAGATTGAACATGTGCAGATAATGTGGCAAAACAGAACTCGCATGTCTTGACAAGACTGTAGCCTAAAGACTTGCGATAACACACCTGCTGACAATCACGTACAGCTTACCAACAATCACTGAAGTAATTAGTATTTCTTTCTTCTCGTTGCAGTAATACTTTAAACAAACTACATCGCATCAGATTCCTTCCAAATTGAGAAGGTGAGCTCCTCTGATCTAGCATATTAGTTCATCATTAAATCTCATACCCTCCGACAAATTTCACTTCGTCACTCACCTAGCAGAAATAACGTGTCAGCTATTTCTAAATTTTTATAGCTTCATTAGAATGTTTTTACTTCCAGAGCCTAATAGTTGACACGAATTATGAGAGATTTTCTGTAAAATCAATTAAAAATAAGATATATCTAAATTAAAGCAGCTGAAAAAGTTCCATTGTGTTCAAAGGCACTGGTTTTCCTGTAATACAAAAAAAAAATCTCAAATCATCAAAAATTTGGAAGATTTGTGACCTTACTTTTTAAAGGATTTGTTTCTAGGCAATTGTTGTCTAACACGTTAAATTTGCGGATTTCAAAAATCATATCGAAATATTCAAGAATTGAATCTAATTTTTCCACTCAAGCAGTAGAGCTCAAGACATAAATTAAAGATACATTATTTAGTGCGATCAAGAATTGTTATTGTTTTTTTTTTTAGTATGAGAAACATAATTTCAAATTTTAGTTGGACGGAAATACTGTTTGACGAGACATTATAAAATCTAGATGAATGCTTTTTTTGGTCAGTAAAAATGTATAAACATTCTGCTTACAAATGTTCCGTAAGAACAGCAATAAAATTCGGACTCATATTCCAGGATGGTGTTCAGATCTTCTTTACATAAATTATAAGTAAAATTCTTTTAATTAAATTCTACATAGAGTTAAAAATTCTATCACGACATTAAGGACTTAGTTGTCGAAAGATCACAAATTGTGAACAGCGACAATCGAAAGAAAACCTCTCAAACATATTTCAGTACAACATTTTTACCAATTTCCTGTGTTACTCTAAGCACTGAAATACAAGAAAGAATTTGTTGTTTTGAATATTGTTTTTCTCAGTCAAATATGTTGAATCTCTTTCTCTTTGCAGTTTAACACTACAGTCTTTCTACGTTTTGCTACGCAATATTGAAATACACACTCAAATTACTTGAATTTATGTTAGAGTTAATTACAGCTACTTTTTTTTTTTTTTAAGTTTCATTCATTTTTGCTCAAAACTGCTTCCTTTCTTTTAGAAAGCTCATAAAGTTTAACTGAAATTGTTTGCTCTTGCTGTAACTTCAGTTACTTAGCATCGTTTAACCTTTTTTTCTCTAGCAAGACTTCTGGATGTAAATAACTCTGTTTCTAAATTGCTCATACAGCTTAAAATTAAAACTTTAATCTTTTTTATACATACCAGAGTTTATACATTACTGAAATGCAGGCAATGCGCTGTCTGTTTATTTGGTGAAGAGAATGAATCAAAGAAATTTTTTATATTGTAAAATGAATAAGTTTTCTCCAGTACCTCTCAGACATATATTATAGATGCCGTTCTTCATTTCCACTGCATATCGTGGAAATAATTAGAACGAAGTTCTAGAAGTTCCACTTATATCTATCCACGTTTCGGTAACTCAGCAGAATCTGTATTGAATAAGGAGTTACAATAATTGGAAACAGTTCTTCCAATACAAACAATTAATTTTCTCATTTCCAGTGTACACACTGGTACTATACTTAATCGAAGGTGATTTAAACTTTTCATATTTGATCTGCTTACTCTAATTTGCTGTCATTTACATCCCTCATCAGATGATCGTTGAACTTTTTGAGAGATTAACCATTGCTATTGCAATGTCTCTCAAGTGAACTGAATGTTTTTAATATAATATCTAAAGTGATATGTTTAGCAAGCATATTTGTGTATTGTTAAAGAATCAGTAATTTTTGTACCTGTATGTAACTGTAAATAGTTTTTTTTAAGGGAGGAGTGTATTATAAGCAATTGTTACCTATTTTGTAATAAAATTCTGTAGACTTGAAACGCACTAATCTGTACTTGCGATTCATTAAATCAAAATGAATGTTTTGTAACAAAAGTGTCTTTTATTGATACTATGCAGTAATAAATTTATGAAAAGTGTTTTCATATTTGCTACCGAGCCAGTGCTAGGGTAATGAGTTTAATCTCCTAATTAAACGAGATATTTTCTACCAATAATAAAAAAATATAATAAAAGTCTTTATAATTTGATAATTTACCAACATTAACAGGTGAATAAAATTGTGTTCCAAATGAAAAATTTTAATCATCAAAACTCTACATTTAATTTGAATAGTTAAAATATTTATGATAAGACAAGCAAAACATGAATGGTTACATTTACCACAATCTTTTCAACCCATCCTTTTGAATCATTGATCCGTTTATTTCGCCCATACATTTTTAAGCCAATAAACAAGAAAATGGCACTCTACGTTGCAGTAAAATTAAATGAGAAACAAATAGTGAAAGTCAACAAAACTGTGCGTCAAAATTCTCTCTGTCAGAGAAGTAATAAGGTCACAACACTATTAAAATGGCGCAATTACATACAAAATTGTAAGCAACTCACTGGTTAAGAGCACATGTGACCAACAACCACACCTCGAAAGAGAAATGTAAATAAAAAAGCCAACGATAAATATACCTATACAAGAGGCGAAACGCGTCCGATATTAAATAAAATCAAACAATAGTTGTATTGGCGTACTCATTAAATAGTATTTATTATTTTAACAAGCAACTGAAGAATAAATGGCCTACAAAAACCACGGAAATTACATTTCACATTCATATCGTTTTGCGAAATAATTTGTACATAGAAACATATAAAACAGTTAGAATATTCTCGCTAACTATACCTGCAATAATGCGCCCTTTACGTTGGGAGTACATGTAATGCAATGCGATGGTTCCGTGATACCTCAAGAAAGTCTTTCCAACACGGATACAGTTCATTTTCAACAGAGAATGCAATGCTGTTTACCGTCATCTCGTCCAGCACTGTAATGTGGCAGCATTTCCAGGTAGAAAAAATTCGTCAATATATACCTGTTCTCTTCTCTGCCAGCCGGCCTTCCTCGGCAAGCTCCGCCCCATAAACTAAACATTTAACTGACGAAGATACATTTACGACACAATACACAAGTTACATCTTTCAGAGACAGATGGCAACACAAACATTCCTTCAATAGGTTAAATGCTCCGGATGTCACTAATTCGGTTCTAAATATACCTATGAAACATTCCACCTGGCCTCATGATACACACTGACCGCCTGTGCAAACATGTGGCCGTTGTTCACGTGATCGTCTGTGGCCGCTTCGGGGAGAAAAAGCAAACAGACTGTCGGAGGGGCTCAGGTTTAATAGTTTCAGCAACAATGTTTTGTTAACTGTCATCCATATTCTAAAACCACCTCAGTCAAATAATCTCATGTAAACCGAATCACTGAATGACTGGCCGGAATAACGTGTTGATCTTTGGATCATGTAACTTAAACAGATAGTATACGTCGATATTACTGTTGTCAGATTAGCTGCAAATGCATTTACGGTAACATTTTTTCCATGTTTGAACGTCAGAGAAACAATGTTTCAATACTTGTTCCTTTTAAGGGCTCCGAACCCTGCGAGCAAAAGGAGCCCTATTGCAGACGCTCTGTACGTCCGTATGTCTAAGGTCTCAAACGCTTATACGCAATATTAAGATAGAGACTTTTACCTCCCGTGCGATTCGCTGACTAAAAACTGTTTTTAAAACTTTGTAAAATGTTTACTGCGGAGAAGGGGGAATGGGGTTTCTTAGAAAGAGAAGGAGGCAAAAAAAAAATCGTCCCCTATACGTGAGGCATAAATGTTTAGGATTCGTCAAGTAGAGAACTAAGCTATTTTTTCAGTTTTTTATTTCAAAATAAAAACGTAGATTTGGATCAAATTTGTCTATTTAAAACCATTTTTGCTATCTCATCTATTTTAAAAACAGTATAGGAACTTGAAATTTCTACGCGCTGTTAATAATATCCCGTAATTAAACAAAAAATACATACAACTAATATATTTTCTAAGTGTGGAACAAAACTGGAAAAAGTTTTGACTTTATTTAACCATGCCTTCAAGCAATTTTACTAAAACTACCTTTAATTGAGAGTTGGTTTCATTTTAATTTACGAATAATAAATTTAAATGTAATCAAACAATTGCACTTGTGGTGATGGGAACCGAGGACTGGATTCCTCTGCCGAATCTGAGAACACTGACATTGAAAATTTTTTGATTTCCCTTATATACTTCTTGATTCGAGTGATTTTTGATGATGAACCATAAAAATTTATTCCCCCTTAATTTCCAAAACATCTAATCGGTAAAATTCGGTAGTAATTTGCTCCGATATGTAGTCTCTTAAAGATTTGATCAAAATTATAGCAATTGTTTTGGGATTAATTACTTTTGTAAATATGAGTAATTTTAACAAATCAAATTCTTCAGTACAAAATTTTAATTCTAAAAGAGTCACATATGTCACTTCATAGAGAAATTCATGAAAGGGATGGTAAATATCTTGAGTAAACATTTTTTGATTTGATAATTATAAGAACATTTTTCTAATCCCCGCCATGGCATTTTTAATTGTATTTTTTGCATTTGCTTTATGTATACCATTACAAATAACTGACACACCGTGCCCTATATACAGTGCTCAAAAGAAAATTAAGGGAAAAATTACCATCAATACAGACAAATACTGTTAAACACAAGACATATAATCACAACAAACTAAAATAAACCTACAAAAAAAAAAAAAAAAAAAAAAAATCACACAGCGCTACACAAGCTAACAAACAACAATCAGAAAAATTACTATTACTCGAGAAGCAAGCAGTAATCACTAATGTCGAGAATACAGTGTACTTTCAAAACAATGCAAATGGAAACTGTAAGTACTGCACTTTATAATTTACATCTTAACCTCAACGCACAAAATATAGTAACATAACCACATTATAACGTGTATATACAATTAACAGGAGAAACCACTGAGGTTGTTTCCGTAGATTTGAAATGCGATCGGAAAACAAATAAACTAACAACAATTTCAATAGCTTTGGCAGTATTAATAAACAATAAATTAATAATTATATTTACTAATCTTTTTATTTTAATTTAGCACACAATCTGGGAACCTTCAGTCGGCGAGAGTAAATCAAACTTGGTATTATTTCCGCTGTCGTGTCTCTACATATCTTCCGAATGCTGTGCATTACAGCTCCCAATGTATAACCTTTCTTGCGTAACTAGAGAGATCGGTTGGTAATGCAGATTGGGTCATTGATTTCACCTGCACTGTTAAAAGAATTAGGCCCTATCAAATAATCCGAAAGAAGTTACAACTAAAGAAAAATACTTCAAATGTGAGTAACTTTTGCGCGCTGATGGATCCATACAGAGATTTATTAGGATGAATTTAGAAATAGAAAAACTTGCTCAAACATTTTTTTAAAAAAATATTAATAACAATTAAAAATAGAAATCATTATTTCTGTTGCTAATTTTTGTAAATGGTTTATAAATCAGACATTTAAAAAAAATTGTAATGGGTTTTGAAACACTAGTTTCAGGAAACATTTATTTTTTGGATTCATGAAATTCGTTGTGGAAATATACAACATGGTTTTAGTCGAGAAAATGAACAAATTTAAAAAAAAATATTTAGATAGTAATTTGGCTAAAACTGTAAGTCGTCTACATTAGGAAATTTTGATTAGATTTTGAAAGAATTTTTGAATAAGTAATTTCAGAAATACAGAAGTAATTAGATTAGTTTTTTTCTTTAGTATTGGATCGCCAATTTTGATTTGATACCTGAATATGCCACAAACAAAATTTTTCTTTCTATTCCCACTACATATCATTATCTTCTATCCCCCCTTCCCCCCCATAAATGTTCACAATATTATGTCATAATACTGCTAGAAATAACTAGTGTTCAAAATTTTTTTGAGTTATAAGATTGACAGACGGATAAACAGAGACGTGCAAACTGACAGATTAACAAATAGACTGAAAAACGAGTTATTCCATCATCTTTCGTTCAGAATGTACCGACTATTCAAAATATTTTTGTTCGGTTATAGGCGACTAGCTGTAGCGTCCATATACTGTGCTAACTAGAAAGTGTATATGCTGAGAATATATATAAATCAGCCCCAGTTGCAGCTAACAGTAACAGTTAATAAATCTACTAAACACTTTCTCCTGGAGCACTCTCTATTGTTGCGTTATTTTTCACACAGATATGATATATCGCGCCTGCATCCACTCCACTTTAACTGCTGCATTACGCAATTAACGGAATTTTTATGTGAGACGTCCAAGCTGGGGTAGGGGTGGGACGGAAGGGCACAAAATTTTCACAGTGGGAGGCGCCAGTAAACACATTAATTGCCAACTTGGTGTCGAGATTTATTTGCCGCTGTTGCAACACACCATTAAGTTGATAAATGTTCCTTGTATCGGAGGAATAGGAGCGTGTTGTGAAAATAGATACGAGAACACCCAGTGCCCACCCTCCCTTAATTCCAGGGCCTGTCCGTGAACTTGATTTACAAGCTCGACCTCAACGTGTGACACCTGCCGAAAATAGACGCATGCACCTCACGCACCATAACGATATCAACCATATCCCGTCAAAAATGGCGGGTTGAACGGAGGGTTCTGACAACTCATTTCTACCCAGTTGATTAACTAAATAGAATTCTTATTAAACAACGTTCAATTCAATTTTTAGCACCTTACGTTGTAGAAAAAAGTTTCAGTTGTCATCCTGGTCCGGGTTACATTTCAACCTAACCACAAACTGAAATAATTATTTCAACAATATGGCGTCATTGAAAACAAACAAAATTAAAAAATATCTCAACAACTTTTATTATGCCACTTAACCCTGGTGCCGGCCGTATTGATTGCTGTAAATGTGGAACTAATTTCATCCGCATGAAGTAAAGTTTTCGGCAAGATGACGCTAGTAAAAACTAATTTTATTAATGTCAAATGCTGTGACTTCAAATGCCAGTTGTCATTCAGACACAAGCTAAATTTCAATCCAATCAAAACTACCTAACACTGCCGATCGAAAACTAAAGCCTACTTATATATCGGCAAAGAACTTAACGAAACCATCTTCACCGAACGAATATAAACAAATAAAAAGCAACTAATATTCAATATGTTAATTTAAACACAATATATACTCTTCATTCAGTGTTTTGGTAGTTATATTTTTTGAAGTTGCTTAATTAAAAATAACTGTTATTAAATAACTCCCGTAAGCTCGGATAATATCTCTGGCCACATAGCTAGCAAACGAAGGCCTAGAGCGTGACGTCACATCGTTATGGACGAGGCTACATGGTTAGATGATGAAGCTTACAATTTTATTAGTATTGAAGATGATGAGGAAGCAGGGGAGCTGAATTTCTCCGTTACAATTTATGTTTAAAAATTTATTTGGTTTATTTTAAATGGTTTCGAAGGAGCAATGCCATAGAAGAAAGAATGTTTGGTTTAAAGTTCTTTTTTTATTTTATTAAAGTCACTGTCTTTGTTTTTTGTGTTGCAGGAAATAACATATCTTTAAGTGCATCTTGTAGCGGATGTAATAATACACTAGTTAAGGGCTAGGTCATTACCTTAAAATTACTTGGAATTCCGAAATAATCATGATATTGAAGACAGTGTTATGATGATACATAAAGTAATACCTTGGCATTAAGACACATTTGGAAGGAGGTCATTAACTTGGCTTTGCGATCTACATATGTGAGCAATCCAAATACAGTTTACACACAGCGAAAAGTGATAACTTTTACAAACTAAAAAAAAAGTTAGAACAATTCAGAATAAACAGTACTAGATTTTTTTTCTGTTTATGCTGTCATTAGTCTCTAGATTGGTTTTATGCAAACCCATCTGTTCCTATCTTCCGCTAATCTATTCATATCAACATATCCTTTACAAACCACGTTCTCAATTACCTGTTTCACATATTCCAATCTTTACCTACCTCTATGGTTCTTTCCTTCGGCTGTTCGATCCACTAACAAATTAATCAATTATTCAGTCTCTTCGTTTCAATTTCGTTCTTTATCTGTCCACTCATTTTTCTGCATCCTTATATAACACCACACTTAAAGCGCTAAAGTCAATGCTTCGCTACCATAAAGTGCTGTGTTCCACACACAGAGTTTTAAAATGTTCTTTTTCTGTTCTAGATCAATATTTGAGACCAAATTATTTATGTTTTTCAAAAAGGCTCTTTTTTGCTAGGACTATTCTACTTTTAACATCATTGGATATTATATACAACAATCTGAAAATAATACTCACAAAATCGATTTATAAAGATATATTGTATCACCATAAATTACATGCAAAGAAAATATTGTAAGCCAAAATGAATGTAATATACAGCACGTGCAATACAAATTAAATCTGTAGGCTGGAGAGCGGGTGTCATCCGCTGTCAGCCCTGTCGTTAAATGGTGGAGTGAAATTACAAAATAAATTAAAAACAGTGATTCTTTTATGCTACTTTATCAATAAATCACAATTTAAATTTGAATAGCAATCGCACGACCGTAAAGATCGAAAATCTAACATTGCTATTTGCTGCAGTGATGAAAGTTAATCAGGATGGTTGTGTAAGTTGTGAATACAGATACGAACGCCAATATCAACTGCGGTTTCAGAGGCACGATTCCAAAGAGCTTGAACTGCGGCCGGCGGATATCCAACAGTTTCAGGGTAATCCTTAGCTCTTGCTCGGTGTTGCTGCGCTGATGCTGTGCTAGCAAAAGCTGTGACAGCAGCTTCTCAGATACACCGTACTCCAGGTCCAACAGGTGAGGCGGAACGCACAGTAGAATCAGCATCGTGACGTTACTCAGAGCGTCAACGTAGCAGTCTATGGTCTCAAACTCACTGTCCGTGAAGTGAATATCACAAACTACACGGAAGGCTTGCGTAACTGTATTGAAGGCAGCGTTCAAGACCATCAAGATCAATGTAACCTCGTGGCTCTCCATCACCAAATCAACGAAATCACAAAAATCACAATAGGCCTTTCTTATAATCATTAAATTGACACCTACGTTATTATTACCAACACGGACGACATTTGCGCCCAGTCTATGCTGTACATCTCCAATTACAGACACACGTGATTTGCGGAACATTCTCTGTTTACTGTGCATAACGTGCCTTTGAGTTAAACTGTGGTTCAGTTTTCTGAAGCCTAGAGCCGCGGTAACTATTAACAACGCAAAACGTATCTGCACTATTAGTGGTATAATCGAACTTAATATTGAATTAATGATTGTTCCAGGCACGGAATTATTTCGACTAACAAGATCATAAAGACAGATAGTTGCTACAATCACGACACTTGCATGCAGCGTAATCAATAATATTATAAACACAAGCCAGGATGTGGTACCGGGTTGACGAAAGTTTAGAAATGTGTTATTGTAAAGCATAAATATTTTCAGTATACTTTGGTATTTTCCCATATTTTTGTATGAATCAAGAACGACTGCTGACATAGAAACTATAAACCAAGTAATCAGACATGCTTGCAAGAAATAGAAACTCAGATTTTTTCCACCAAGTGTTTGATCTGCTTTCCACTCACACGTTAGTAATTGTGTCACCAAAAACACTACAGCAACGAAAGCAGCATAAAAGGAACCATACCAACTTCGTTCAAAGCTTCCTTTTAACTGATCAAATCTGTAAGGGGCTAAACCGACAAGTTTCATGATAGAATAAAACCATCTAGCAGTCCTTGAAACGAATATACCATTTGTTCCAAATTCGAGTGCCATCCTAAAAAATAAAATAAGATTTTAAAAGCAACAAGATATTTAATAACCACAGAGTAACAACAAGTCTTAATTAACCGTTAAGCCGTACTTCTCTTTTCTCGTACTTACGTTCTGCAGAAAATATTCCTTTTTTTTCACCTCACACAGGTTGACTGTAACGAACTGGTCTGTACAATGTGCGGACAGCTGGTCGTAATTGCCTCAGTGTTCTTCCTCAGAGTGCAGCTATTCAGCCTGATGTGGTAACACTGAAGCAACATACTGTTGGTCGCAAATTAATTTTCATAATGGAGTGTCATAAATAAACTGGAGGCCTCAAGCACATCGATTACTTGTTAACGATTTCTCCGGGACTCGTTAAAAGACTTCAACCACTCACAGAAATGTTTATCGGATAACTCAAAAGGAAATTAATTGAAAAGGACGTCACTGTAGATATTCATTTTGACATGTTACTCGTATTTGCAGTGCTAAGTGTATTGCCAGCGTTTTCTTCTCTTTGCTTTGATGGTACTTACTAATTCTGCCAAGGCACTGGCTTTATTATCCTCTGTCACTCAGGTATATCGTAACATCTTTCACATTGTGCAGAACTCACGCAATAAACGTTTTGACGGACACATTGTATTGAAAACAAAATAAACAAAAACAAAACAAAAACAAAAAATGGTCAGGAAATAGCAATCTTGACATTACTTTATGGCTCATTACTAGGACACTTTTTACTTATCATTCTAATGACTATCTTCCTATTTGGTTGTGTTTCTAATGGCACCAGCAGACTTCGAAAGTTATA
This sequence comes from Vandiemenella viatica, assembly GCA_031002005.1. Lineage (NCBI taxonomy): Eukaryota > Metazoa > Arthropoda > Insecta > Orthoptera > Morabidae > Vandiemenella > Vandiemenella viatica. Next base: position 42,914,220 of record JARYHS010009186.1, on the reverse strand, counting down.
TCAGGCCAAAGTTGAAGCAGTCCTGATCATAACTTCTGGCGGTTATTGCGACGATCCGCACTTTCTTACTAAAAATTACAGACACCACACAAAAAAATTATTACTTAATATATTGTACACGGAGGGATAGGAACACTTTCCCACGTTATGGTAGCAAAGTGACCACAGGAGAGAAGGGTCTGATGAAAGATTCTGTTGTCTATTTACAGTCAATTAGGTCAACAGTGGATTGTTTAATGTCCCACAATGGATGAAAAATGCATAGGAATATGTAAAATTTATCCAGTGAATAAGGTGATGGTTTTAGAATGTAAAACCCCTATTTGGTGTAAGGTTTTAACTAGATCAATTTTTTATTTTGTATTACATTTTTTAGCTACGAATTATTAAACTATTTATTTAAAGGTAGTCCAAAATGAAATATCTTTTACATATCAATTAATTTATTGCATATCAAAATTATTAACAGGGATCCTAAATCTTAATTAATTATACTAACATGAAATTATCAATGAATTAGTGAAAGATGAATTCAATACGATCCGATACCATGCTAGCAAAATTAAAAGTTATCATTAAGTAAATATAAATGGAGCATGAAAACTGGGTTAACCTCACGGCGCGTATTGCTCGTATAATGTGAATAAGTTCCTGTACAGTTACTCGGAACAGTGTGTACTTGAAACGTTGATAACTACCTTCGGCAGCACTGTATAGCGTCTCGTTGACTAGCTATGACCATAAGCGATGATGGAATATTGGAAGCTTTTGTTACCAATAATCATTCGTCGTCGACAGTAGAATCCACTATTTATCAGTCGACGAGCATTCCGGAAAGATTACAAGAGCATTTGTTTGAAACCATTCACTCATATGGACAGTGGGTTGTGAAGACTTTTAATTAACCAGGGCATTAAGTAGACATGTGGCATGTGTTGTGATGCAGGTTTCAAGACCAGTAACATGGAAGACTTAGTTTTTAACCGACTTCAAAAAAGGAGGAGGTTCTCAATTTGTCTGAGTTTTTTTTATGTATGTTCAGCGATATCTTCGCCAATTTGAACCGATTTAAATGAAATTTTTATAGTGGATAGAGTATACATCCAAAGTGGTCCCATATGAATTTCATTGAGAAACCACCCCTTCTACCCCTTTACATCCCTTAACTTCTATACACACCCACACTTTCTATCCGATTTTGATGGAACTTTGGAAATATATAGTAAAAAATAAACAGAAAAATACTGTCAACATTTGGTTTGAAAAAACCGAACCCCTCTGGCCCTATCCACCCCTTAATTTTTGCCAATGTTCTTTATACAAAGCTAAAGTCGACACCATTTAACTGTTCTCCATTAAAGTTTGCATATACATGTAATTTTTCTTTTAAAAGGTTTCTGACCCAAAAACATAAAAAAACACCCTCCTCTCCCTTTACACCCCTTAATTTTTATACAAACCCACATTTTTTATCCGATTTCAATGGAACATTGGACATGTATAGTCAAAAATAAAGAGAAAAATGCTGTCAACATTTGGTTTGAAAAAACTGAACCCCTCTCACCCTATCCACCCCTTAATTTTTGCCAATGTTCTTTATACAAAACTACAGTCGACATCATTTAACTGATCTCCATTAAAGTTGTCGTATACATGTAATATTTCGTGGAGAAGGTTTCTGACCAAAAAATAAAAGAAAGCCACCCCATCTACCCCTTCACACCAATTAATTTTATAGAAACCTATATTTCATATCTGATTTTCATTGAACTTTGCCAACGTATACTTTAAAACAAACAAAAAAAATCTTGTCAACATTTGGTCTGCCAAAGCTCAACCCCTCTCCCTCCGACCAACCCCTTAATTTTTGTCAATGTTTTTTTTTAATAAAAAGCTACAGTCGCCACCATTTGACCTATTACCATGAAAGTTGGCGCTTATATGTATTTTTTCACGAGGAAGGTTTCGGACCAAAAAAAAACCACCCCCACTCCCCATCAAACCGTTTAATTTTTATACAAACCCACAGTTTTTATTCAGTTTTGATAGAACTTAGCAAACGTTTACTGTAAAACAAAGAAAAAAATAATGTCAGCTTTTGGTTTTCATAAACTGAACCCCTATCCCCATTTGCGCCTCTTGACTTTTGTCAATTTTCTTTTTGAAAAGCTACAGTTGACACCATTTGACCGATCTTTATGAAAGTTGGTACATATATGTATTTTCTATGGAGAAGATTTCTGACCAAAAAATAAAAAAAACTACCCTAGGTCCCCTTTTACATCCCTTAATGTTTGTACAAACCCACATTTTAATCCGATTTCGGTGGAACTTCGAATGTGTATTCTTTAAAGCAAATAGAAAAAGAAACATACTACTCACATTACTTTGACAAAAACACAAAACCTATTCCCGTTTCTATCGATTTAATTACTTTCAATGTTCATCATATAAAGCTACCGTTTCTATCTGATTTTGAAGGAAGTATGAACAAGTATACTTCAAAACAAACAGAAAAATACGGGCTGCAATTAGTTTAGAGAAGCCAAACCTCTCTTTCCCTTTTCACCCCTTTAATCTACACAAAGCACAGTTTCTACCTGATTCTGAAGAAAATTTGCACACTTCTACTTTAAAAAATACATAACAATTGTGTTTAAATTAGATTGCAGAAGCCCAACCCCTCTTCCCTCCTACCCCCAGCCCTCCTAATTTCCAATATTCTTTATAGATACCTACCGTTTTTTTTAATCAGATTTCGATGGAACACTGCAAATGTATACTTAAGAACAAAGAGAAACATTCTGTTTACAAAACCCAACCGCTCACTGTCTTATCCCATTTAATTTTTGTAAATTTTCTTTACATAAAGCTACAGTTTTTATCAGGTTTCGATGGAACTATGTACATGAATACTTTAAAACAACGAGAAAAATGCTGTCGACACTACCTTAACAAAAACCAAACTACTCTTCACCTCCACACCCCTTAATTATTTTTTTATACACACCTAAATATTTTATATGATATCAATAGAAATTTTTAAATGTATACTTTAAATCAATCAGAAAAGACAGTCTGGATTTGGTATACAAAAGCCCAATCCCTCTTCTCCTCTACCCTCATCCTTTATAATTTACAAAGTTCTTTACAAAATCCATAGTTTTAAGTACCGTCAAAATCAATTAAGCTATTTTTAAGTCATTGCAGAATATTTATAAAATATGTGTGTCCTAATGTCTCAACATGTACGTCAGATTTCAACTTGGACCCCGAGCTTTTACGTTGTGAAAACCGATTAAATATCTATATTTTCTGTGTGATGCCAGAACGAACAGATATATTCCAGAGAAAGACTTGAGTATGTGGTATGTACTAATGTCCAGATGTTACATGTTTCGATTATCGAGCAGCAGCTTTAACAGATGTTATGATTAGATCGAAACACAGCCTGGACCAAAATGTAAACTGACATTCCTTAACACAGCATCCAATTCACCACATTTTGAAAGTTGTTGTAAAAACAGATTTTTTAAAAAAAGCATTCGCTTTAACCACTGAGCTACTAGGAATTTCGCAAAATGAGAACTGCTGCAGCATATTTAAATACAAATTAACTATAATACCACTAAAAATTTAAAAACAATATAATTGTTTAAAAACATAAAAACCGCCTTCAAAAAAGGGCACTAAAATTTTTTAAATAACTTTATACCTTGCTTAGAAGAAAGTAAATCTAAATGGACAATATTTTACATTACTGTTATTGAATTTTTACATTAATTAGTTATTTTTGGAGTCGGTGCCAGCCAAAACAAGAAAAACAAAAAGTTAAAAACAATAATAAATAACAATAATACTTAAAAATCATGTTACTACTTACCTACAATTAATTCTAGATACATTTTTCAACAAAACTGAAACATATACATGATACACCGATATTATACTAATTATAAAGTGTTTACTGCATGATGCAGCTTACCAACTGACACTATAGCGCCAGAGATATGCCTGGACGACCAATGAGGTCGAGTCACAGATAAAATAACGGCAATTTGTTTCACTAAGCTGTCTCCCGCAATAAAACTATCTTCCTCACGACATGCTGTAAAATATTTGGAATTTTTGTTCGAACTCTCTGTTCGCCTCGAACACCAAATAAAGTTCAGTAATTCGATCTGCGCGATCTGACATCTGGCACCGACTCCAAAAATAACTAATTAATGTAAAAATTTCAATAACAGTAATGTAAAATATTGTACATTTAGAATTAATTTCTTCTAAGCAAGGTATAAAGTTATTTAAAAAATTTTAGTGCCCTTTTTGAAGGCGGTTTTTATGTTTTTTAAACGATTATTTTATTGGTAGTTCTGGATAAGAGTTGTAACATGACGGGCAGATTATACCATTAGAAATTTGTGCAATGTTATGACGCCATACGGGGACGTAAGACAGTTTCGAAGAATGGATGAAATTGTAAGAGTCGTTCTGGGACACGCAGATTTATTGGAAAGAATTAGGATTTTAGTTAGAACTAATATTTCATGAAGTTATGTTGCAGAAGGCAAGAGCAGCTGAACAAGCTGTCAGCACTAGTTGTTTGTCTAGAGAGAGTATTGACCTGCTGAGGTATCGATCAAAACCGGCTCGATCAGGTCATTTGATGTCAGATTACCTTACAGCGAGGTGAAAATATTAGCTTCACTCTCATTTTGTTGTAAGGTGCAGAGCACTTATCATGGACAGTTAGCGATTAGAATCGTTTATCCATGGCTAGCATCGTGACCGAGTATGAGTAATATCATTTGCACAAGTCTTCCCACTATCCATCAGTTGTAACATCATGCTACGACGATCCAGATTAAGTTAGCAATTAGTAACATCATGAAGCTATTGTATCAATTTTAAGACAATATCGCAAGATATACGGTACAAATATAGAAAGTGATGCCTGTGACAAACTGTAGGATTACTTGGGGTGGGAAAATTCAACAGATCAGAAGCATTTCTGATGGATAACAAGAATATAAAGAAGGATGCATTTATTAAGGAAGTAAGTTGATGGAAGCAGAGGTGCGTAATCGAGATTTCTATTCGGAAACGATTACATCAAGCAAGGGGGTGCAAATGAGATACGGATTGGTTAAATTTATGGGATTGTAGAACTGAGAAAGTAAAGAGAATTCTTTTTGGTCCATATTGTAAATATATCATCCATGAAACTAAAACACCAAGGCAGTTTGATGGTTATGTTAGGTATGGTTCATGAATATTTGTGTTAGATCCACGAAGGGAGTCATGAAAGACCCTACAATACCAAGAGATACATGGAACTTTTCAAAATCTTATTTCGATTAGTACATATACAGGCCACACCAAGAATCAACTGCCCATCAGAATAAACGGTGATGGCCAACTAGTTACACCAATACATTAGACCACCCAATTGCTGCCAATTTCGGCATTCCCAGATCCAAGAGTTCTTGCACTTTTTCACAATTAGAGCTACCATGACAGTATTGCCAGATAAAACTACCCCTTCTGAAATCTATAGACAGGAAATAGCGTGGCAACAAATCCTTGACACCTAACAATTGTCTGGCCTCATCCACCAACAATAAACTACCATTGGTAAGCCCATTATCTACCTCTACATAACTTTCCTTCTGCTGTTTCCCCCATTAATAATTTAATTAATTCCCCATCTATTAAAATGTGATTCAACATCATGTTCCTATTTTCTGCGAGCCTCTTCCATTAACTTTTTTTTTTACTTCACCTATTAAACTTCAATCTCGTTCACTTCGTAATTTATCTGTTAACTTAGTTTCCAACATACTTCCATAGAAACAAATTACAAAGCGTTTCAGTTTACCTTATTTCTGAAGTCGATGCTTCATTACTATACAGAGCTTTGTTCCAAATATACAGTTTTAGAATTTTCTTTCGTCACAGTAGATCAATATATCAAACCAAAGTATTTCTTATATGAAGATGGTTTTTTTACTAGTGATATTTTGCTTCCAACATCGTTCTTGTTTCAGCCATCATCATCATCAATTGAAGTTTCCAGTTTTGTAGGTTGCTCTGCTCATTCAAATTCATGTCTGACGTTCACTCAAAGTTTTTCCCTCAGTTAATTGTCCCCAATCAACTCCTTTGACCTCTATCTCTTTTAATTAATATTTTACTTACTAAGTAACAGAATTCGCTTATTTCTCCCATTCATCTGAAGCTGTTATATTTAAATTATTGTTTGTGCTATAACGTCTGCTACATTTCATTACTTTTGTATTTCTTTTATTTATATTTATTCCAATTTGCTCTCTAGGTAATTTGTTCATGTTTTCTAGTAAGTTCTCAATATCTTTCCGTGCTGCAAATAGGACAATACTATCAGGAATTTACAATAAACTGGTCCCTTTTCCTTGTATACATATACCATATTCATTTTTTTTTTATTTTTTTTTTACAAATTGAACATTAGATAACAAATATGTCTCACACATATTTTAACAGTTGCTCGTCTCTCGTTATTCCCTACTTTCATTATAGTTATCAGATTCTTATCTATACCATTACAAATCTGTAACGAGTTGCGTGTGTCTGAAAGTTTAAAATGACGTCACGCAGATACTACAGTAGCAATTTGGATAGAGTTTTCAAATTTTGAGAGCTTATAATCTTCATTAAAATCTGCAAAACCATATTATGGACGAGTAACGGAGCAAGAAATTATAATCATTTCGAGGTGGGATAGATATACGCGACAGATCATATTGTATTTGAAATGAGCACTCCTATGAAGAAATTCTAACAAACCATCACATCTATTCCTTGAATCCTTTTTATTTTTTTATTGCTTTTTTATAAGTAGTAAATTTAAAAGAAAAGAAAATACGTGAATCAATCTTCATAAGCATAAGAATTTAATTATCTTTGTGCTGCAAGAGATACTCATGAAAGTTTACTATTCTTTGGATTCTATTTATGTTTTTCGACATTGATTATTTATTTCTTCAGTTTTCTGAAATGTAGAAAATTATGATAAACGGAATGAATTAGTGAAATAACTAAATTATAGATTAACAATTCCTTAAGCGTAACGGAATTGTGATATTTAATTAACGGAAAATATTTTTGTGCCTTATGTCGATAATGAAACCTGGTAGCGAGTTGTTGTTAGTCAGTCCCCTAGGCTATATCACAAATTAATACATCAATAAGGGGATGGAATTTTGATATTTAATACATGGAAAGCATTTTTGTGCTTAATTTAGCTTTTTTAATCTGATATCATATTGTCGTTAGTTGAAATGGTATTGAACATCATACATTAACACCTCCACAAGTGAAACGAAATTTTGATTGTGGAAACATCTTTATGTTTTATAGCGATATTAGAAGCTGGCAGCATGATGCATTTTCTTTCTCTATCAACTTTTAAAAAGGTGTTATTTTTTTTGTTTTTTTGTTTTACGGAAATTACATTTTTCGCTGTTCCTACAGATATAATCCTAGCAGAAGTTAATACTTAGTGATAAAATTTATAAATCTTCGCGGATTAGGATAGTACTAATATGTAATAATCGTCTGAAAGTATTAGTATGGATAATTTATCACGTTACAATAATTTATTATTACCGTAAAATGTAGGTAAAACAAAATAAACTTTTCGGATATCAGTTTGAAAACCAAGTGAAAAGTAATAACTTAAATAAGGGAAAGTTATTAGACTAAATTTATATTTCTTGCTTCTCAACTTCAAAATTTGGTACTAGAATTAAACTGTTAAAGTATTTTTACACAGACAAGGATCTGCACGCGCGAGGCAGCAAACAAATGCTAGTAACAATAAATTCCTTATTTAGATGACCCAGGATTTTGATTACAAATGCAGCGCAATCTCATACAAATTATCATCACATCTTTATATACGTATACAGCATGAAGATATTCCCCTTTTATTAACCTTGCAGTGGTGCCACTTCTATATATGCTATGACTTACATACCAAACATTTCTTTCCTTATGACAGGCCAACTGTGACCAAAGCATATGTTTCGCTAAAGTTCTCACCTTTAAGCATCCCCACAATTTGACGCAATCTTTCAATTGGCACACGTAACTGCTGGATCGGAGGACAAAGAAGGATCCGGGAGACCTTCCTCCAGAAAAGGTAATACGTATACAGATGGCATACAAGAAAAAAGCAGTGCTACTAAGCCCAGAGAGAGCCGTTGCTGGGGTCCACCCTGAGTAATTATTAATTGTCTTAGCAAAATGTTCTGTGATGGGGGAATACTTTTAAGACAAAAAGATAGCTTTGGAAATAAAAGATATAGGAAGAATGAATCAACGCAACATCAAAATTGTTTCGCCTTAAGAAATTTATTCTGAGCCAAGTTCCATTCTATAGCTTTCGAGTGTCGAGATTCCTCAAAAGTATGACAGCACGGGTTGTAGGTGTAACCTTGGTTCACTATCGTGGGTAAGCACATTTTTTGTTTAGGCAATAAACGGCAAAAATTTGCGCTTTCTCTACTTTTTAAATCCATTTTCCTAATTAATATTTTGGCAAAACTGACAGCTATTATTCTGAGTGATAACATATGTACCATAAGTAGAAAAATGTTTTAAAACTATTTTTGCCGACAAGTAACGTTGCTTACCACCTGGAAGTCGCAGCTATTATTCCAAGTGAAAACATAACCAACGTAAACAAATAAATAAATAAATTCATTTTCTACCACTGAAGTGCGATACAAGGACAAATAAAAAGAAAATTATTGTTCGTAGAATCGTTTGCTTCTTAAGGCCGGAAACAAATACGATTTATTATTATTGTTTTTAATCATTTGGCCACTTACTAAACATGTGGATCCTTAGACTGTATAGTAAAATCTCTCTTTTTTCTTTGGGTCTCAGAAGTTCTAAACTATAACATTCTATATCCTCGTGAAAAGAAAAAAACAGAGGATTTGGAATGATCACGGAACCATTGGCACTTTAACCAAAGCTACTGAGAGTGATAATAAATCATGCCAATACGCAGGAAGTTAGAAAGTCGAATAATATTTTCTCTTAAACTTTTTTGCCAATTCCAAGTAATTATAAACAAAATTTTATTCGGAAATTATTTCTTCAATGGTACTATTTCAAAGTACAGAGAATGCTTTAACTTCGTATATATTCAGACTGTTCATTCAGGTCAGGAAAAGTCAAGTTTTACTATCGTGTCTTGAATATTTAGAAACATATCTTAAAACATCGGTTTTAATGGTCTCAAACACCGGTATTAACTGAAGCAGTAGCAATTTGTTAAAGTGCACTAATTTCCTCGTGCGAAGTGATTTTTTTACGACACGGAGGCGGTATGGAAGGCCACTTTCTGAACTGATAACCAAAGGTATATAATGACCGGTCGGTTACTTTGAGCACACCGCCAGTACGATGAGACGCCTTCTGCTTGTTGCGGTCTGTGCTGTCAGCGTTGCCTGTATTCTCGGGCACAAGGAACGTCATTCGCGGAAAGGACTCCACGGAAATGATTCACGGCGCACCCTTCATTCAGTGTCCGTTGACGGGCACAAGGAACGTCATTCGCGGAAAGGACTCCACGTAAATGATTCACGGGGCACCCTTCATCCAGTGTCCGTTGACGGGCACAAGAAACGTCATTCGCGGAAAGGACACCGCGGAAATGATCCAGTGTCCGTTGACGCGGCTTCACCCTCGTCAAGTGAGCACAACAGCAACGATGCAAGCATCGACAACAAGTTCCCCGAGGGATTCCTGTTGGGTGCAGGCACCGCAGCTTATCAGATCGAGGGTGCTTGGAACGAAGACGGTGAGTCACCATTGGCTCCTCTGTTAATCTTTTCGTTGATAGGTCTTCTATATTTTTTTTCCACGCTGGGATACAATGTTTAAAATTTAGTGGTAACAAAATAAGGAGATTGAGTTTGTCATTGCAGTGCCTAATCGAATGTGTTCGTCCAAAATGCATCACTCGACTGCGAAAGGGTCGAAGGTCTTGTTACATCGAACCCTGATCGTAACTTTGATGGAGATGGCGCACTGCGATTTTAGATACTTTTTTCACTATACATATTTTTCCGATGATCGTTAAGGTAGCAAATGGCAACTCTCTGCAATATTTGTTTATTTCGTGTACAAACCACTGGTGTCCAGTGGGTTTCTCATGTTTGGGTGAAGTGAAGTTGTAAGATACACATAGAAAGTGAGGTCGAAGTAGAGAACTAGTATGAGGTTGAAAAGATCGCCTAGCAGCGATCCACTATTGATAAAATATGTTACCTACAGACTGTAAGTCGACTCGATAACTCGTAAAACTTTCGCGAGCCCTATGACACCCGAATTGTTAGTTACACCGGGCACCACCATAGCGCTGCTTAGCTAACTAGAAAATTTCAATTAAATAACTTCATTGACTTTATCTGCAATTATGTTTATTATATTTCCACTTACATCATTAAAATATTGTGTATACTGTCTTTTGTGTGGCAGAGACAAAAATTATAATGTGAGGCACAGATATAAAATAATCGTATTGCGTAGTTCGTTTAAATTTATGTGTAGCTTTTTGCTTATTTACTACTGGGTGCAGAAATTAATGTAAGGAGTATATTGTCAGATAGCGTGATTAAATTTCACGCCTTGACACCAGTTGTCTGGTTTCGAGTGGTCTATACTTTGTCGGCGGTTGACGAGTGGGAGGACCCCGTGGAGGATTTGACTGACCTTTGGGATTTGCTAACCCTCTTGAAATTTGCGTTATCTTCTTAGCTTCAAGTGATGGCTTCGTCTGCGTCTTGATGTTACTAATAAGAGGTTAAATTACGTCAGGTATGACACCAGCTGGATTACGTCCAGCAACGTGGATAGGAAGGCTAGCACTAGGGAAATGACTAGCTGATAATCTACCCCTTTTATGAATGATTTGACAGTAACTGCTGAACAACCTGCTTATTGTAGCACTTGACTGTACATGTTACAATCGTTGGCACGCAACTGCAAGGCTATTTCCGACTCGCATCTATGAATGATACCTGCTGATGTTGACTGATAGAATGGCAGACTGAACTTAGAGGAATGTATTGCTGGCTAGACTAGGCTGACGAGAACGGCTTAGCTACAAGTTAACCCATCTTTTCAACTAAACTACTCCTGATGAACCGATAGCGAATAAACTGTTCCGTGGCCACACGCCACCTCGTGTTTGATGTCATTGATTCCACTTGGTGACTCCTTCTGTCATTATGTAATCATTAACAAATAACCTTATGCTGAATTTTCATTAGCGAAGCCTCGTCTGTCCTGTGCCTAACTCCCGAAAATATTACATTAACTAAAACGTATTATTTTTCCATAATGAAGCCTTAGGGTGTAAAAGGACACTCACAATATCATACGATGATTACATTTTATTCTCTTTAACAGTTACGGGAATCAAGTGACAATACAACCTAAAAAAAAATTTGACAGAAGATAACAAAAAATAAAATTGTAGTTTAAAAAACTAAAATCACGCTTTCGTAGTAATATGAACTAAAAGGTTAAAAATAATATTTAAATATAAACATTTTGTTTAACAGTGATAGGACGTCCCACAATTCAGGACAAATTAATTTTTTTGAATAAGCTTAAAGAATAAAGTCACTGATTACAAAATTCACTTAAATGTAAAAAAGCATGGGGTGCTATTTCAGTTGTCTTATATTTTTTGTCGTTGGCTGTTTGTGAAGACAGAGTCATTGTCAAAAGTTATGTAGAGCGCACCCCACGCTTTTTAAACGTTAAAGTTAATTTTGTAATCAGTGACTTTATACTTTAAGCTTATTCAAAAAAATCAATTTATCCTGAATTGTGGGACGTCCTATCACTGTTAAACAAAATGTTTATATTTAAATATTATTTTTAACCTTTTAGTTCATATTACTACGAAAGCGTTATTTTAGTTTTTTAAACTACAATTTTATTTTTAACTTTTTAGTTCAGATAGTTTAAAAAGTATGTTTCTTACAGTTGGCTTTTCTTCGCCAATCTCTCTTTTTCTTTGAGTTGTAGTTTCATTATTAATTTCAATTAAATGGTCAACTCAACAAGAGCACGGTAAACGAGGAAGGCTACTTTTCTATAATAGTACGAAGTAATATTTCGAATACTTACTATTCAACATCACGTTAAGCGACTTCAGACAGAGAAACCTTTCTGGATAGGAGACAGCAAAAGACGATCGTCTATAGCAACCAAGGCTCGTAAATCACACCCGGGAAACTGGAGAACGATGATGATGATGATGGCTATATTGGTTGGGAAATCTCCGAAGGGTGTGGCCGCCAAATGACGAAGATTTCTCGAATCGCACCTGTGCACTAATGTTGCGGCTGCATTTGCCTAACACAGTAATCCCATCAAGTATAGGATACACTGACAACGTGGTGAGAGTTAAATTATTGAATTTTTATCGGTTCTTAATAAGTGTGCAAAATTTAAAACGATTCGGACGTCAGGAAGCGGGTAAACACTGAAAGATTCCATTACATGGCAACCATTTTTCTATTGTTACCATCAGAGTAATGAGAATAGCAGGACGTTGCTAGGAGACTACTGTATTGTCAACGGTTCTTAAAACGTGTGCAAAATTTTTATGTTTTTACTGTCAACGTAATCAGAATATCAAGACATAGCTATGAAATTATTGTATTGTAATCAGTTATCAATACATGAGCAAAATTTCAAACAACTCGGACATCTGGAATTGGGTTAAAATTATATTGCAAAATTCCACGACATTCAACCATTTTTCTGTTGTTACTGTCAAAGTAATGAGCATAGCAGGATATAGCTATGAAATTATTGTATTGTCACCGGTTCTTAATATGTGTGCCAAATTTCAAACAGCTCGGACATCGGGAAGTGGGTCAAAATGGAGTTGTAAAATTCCGTTACATTCATACATACATACATACATACATACATACATACAAGTCAAGCTAATATAAAGCGTGTAAGAAAGCTTATTAAAACTGAAAGAAAGTTTACACGAAACGTAGGTAATCACGAAAGATATCAATCAAATTAATAATATCTATTCCCTTTTGAAACTATACTTAGAATCATTTCCGCCATACAAAATCAAAAACATTCCACGAAATTAATTTGAAAGTGTTTACCCACATTTAAAATATTGATAAAAAAAGATAATGACTAATTGTTATCGGTTTTTCCTTAGAAAGTTTTACAGAATAGATTCCTGCAATCACTATAGTGATACCCGTCATTTTCGGCGAGCGTTTAATTCATACTGCAATATCCATGAAAACCAACAAAACTGGATTAAGCGGCGTCAGGAAGGCAAGAGAATCGCCACGGTGGTTGTCGAATACAAATGCTTAGCTAATTTAACGTGTGGCAAAAACCAAGACGAAAGAAATGGTTGTAGTTTGGGAATGTAGCTTAAATGACATTATGACCATAGAATGGCGGCGAATACAATTAAAATTACTGAACTAAATAGGGAAGGGGTTTTTCAGTGCAGCAATTCTCAAGAGGTAGGAAACAAATAGTAACAGTACGAAACTTGATCTTAAAGAAGTTGAAGAGTGAAAAGTATTTCCATAAGGCTGTGTGTTGGGTTTACTGCTTTGCAGTTTCTATTGAATTATTCTTTTGTTAGTTTACGGTTAGAGATTACTTTCTTTCAGAATAACACAATGTTCTAACGCAAGATAAATTCTCTTGAAATTAGCAGCAGAATGGTCTAGATAACATTTCTAGTTGTGTTGATCAATGAACTTAATGCAGAAATGAGTAAAATTATTGGGAAACAAATAAAAAATAAAAGTTTTGCATGACTATAGGATGGAGGAGGCATTGATTTTTGAAGACAGAAAGTGTAAATATTTCGGCATAACATTTGATGATAAATCCAAATTGACCGGAAACATTGCGCGGGAGGTACCAGATGGTTAAAAATCCTTGGTTTATTCGAATGGGCATTTAGAGGATATAACAGGAAAGGTAAGGTACTGGGATTAAAAATCTTGGTAAACCATTGTTATTGGTTGGTGGGAACATTATGGGTACCAAATATAGAAGATGAAAGGGATGCATTGTGTGGAAGCTCATTTTATTTGCAGAGTTTGCAATAGATCACAATCGCTAGTTGATATGATCAAGTAGTTAGATTTGGAGTCGTTGGATTACAAAAGGTAAACTGGCAGTCATGGGCATTAATTAAAATGTTCAAAATGTCAGATATTAATATGAAATACATTTTTTACAAAAAATGGACAATTTGAACGATAATTAGAATAAATAAATATCTGAGGTCAAATGAATTAGACTCAAGTTAACTAGACATTCCTCAAACGATTAAAGATTTGTTTAAATAATTTATGATGAACTTAATTAAATAACACGAACCTTTTATTTCAACAATTCATCAAGAACTCGAAGCAGATATTAAGTATTTGAATGTGCGAAAAATCAAGAAATTCCTCCGGGCGTATTGTACCGGTATTTAACTGTTAATGCTGACAGTTGTGTGAGTGTATGTGTGGCGATATCAGAACAGAAGTAACGTTATCCTCATCTTTCCTCCTTGGAGAACCAGGAGCTTTCCCAACTCTCCCCAGATCCAATCTTGTCGCTTAAAATCATTCGCTCTTCCAGAATTCGCTGTCATTATATATTAATATGAACACAGGTTAGTACAAAGTCTTGTAATAGGACGTTGGCTTTCCTCACCAACTCTCCAATCGATCGAGTACTGAGAAATTACTCCCGCTCGTGACTTACGTTTTGTTTGCAAAATTTTCACATGGAATAGTGAGTAATCTAGTGGTTGCCAGACTCCTCACTCTGACTTTACCCTATTGTCAAGCATATCCGTTCGGCTATCAGCTCGTCATTTACCCTTAAAGCTATTTGTCTATTACGCAACCGTACGAATGCGGGCAATGAGCGTTATCTGTAGCATGAGATGTGTAGTAAAGGTATCAGGTAAGCGACCTCAACGGTAAATCTTCAAACGTTTCGAGGATAGCTTTGCAAACAAGAGTACTAAGGGACGGAGGACCCACCAGATACGGCCGGTTCCCTTGTGTGTGGTTAGTGACAGACAGTTTCGTTGGTTAAGTTGAGTTTGCACAGCGGGTTGGAGGGGTATTAGTTACACAGGGACCTTCAATGTCAACCTACTCAACTGTCTGTCCCGTAACGCGGTTGAAGGCAATAACGTCACTACACTATTTCCACGTGAATACGTCACGAGAAATATTATGGAAATTTTATCTGTGTGATAAGAAACGTTTGCTCAACTGGGAATATCCTTTAGTATCATGTAGCAGTTTAGTCTAGATCCAGTACATAAAATATTAATTTTATTTCTAGAAAAAAAAATCTCTTCGACGACTGTGATAACTTCCTCCAAAATACAGGCAAGGTGTTTTAAATCTACTATGCTCAAAAAATTTCGAAACCGATCAGTGTAGTAAATGTTACTTACACGTTTGATTAGCTAACACAAATGTCGACTAAAATCTATTCCAACATAGAACAAAACTGAAACAATGTAGTTTCTTGTCTTTATAACTCCTGTAGCAAAATGTAACCGGCATGTTTAATTATACGTTTGAAAAGTATATAGCCTGCATTATTTAAGTTCTTAAATCTTGAGTTGCTAGAGAACCTTAATGATGACTTTGTATTATATACATATACGACGACGTATACGTGTGAGTAATCTTGTTTAAATATTACCATTCAGGAATTAAAAGTATTCAATCATGAAATGCAGAAACAGTTACAATTTATATAACTGGAATTCCATGCCCTGAGTACACCTGATATCAGCTATCCTCTTAGCCAATCTCCAAGGATTACTCTTTTGTCACGTTTCCGAGATGAATCTTGGAATCATTCTTCTATTTCACCTGAAATAAACATTTATACTTCTCAACTACAGTACAAAAACCAACTTTAAGTAAACTTTTAGAAACAACGACACCGACTACCTTAAACACACGCACACACACACACACACACACACAAACAAACAAAACAAAACGCTGAGCAGAACTTTGGTGAAATCTGACCCCAGAAATAATTTGCGAAAATAGATAAACCCTGCAGCAGGCTGTAATCTTGCGTACACGACCTAGAAAGCCCTAAATAAACTGAGAACCGGTATTCCTCGACGCAAAGAAAGTCTGAAAAATTGGTGTTACATCCGAGAGTAAGCCTGTTGATCTGCAACAAACTAGACGAGCCTTGTACTGTACTCACGATGATGTGTTCACAGCAAATGACAAGGCCATCCGGGCTGCTGTTTACTAGTGCTCTTGTGGTCCAATCCTGTCTATGCGATACAGTTGTTCAATTTGTTTCTGTAATTACGTTGTAATATTGTTGTGTTATATGTTAAATATGTTTCTTAAACTGTATTTAAGTCATGTCTTGGACACCTATAACTAAATAAACTACAGCACTTATCATCTCAATGATAATTATTTACCAAATAAACTTCTTCTATTTCATCGACACTGTCAGAAAACCCACGTCTGCCAAGGCGAAAGCCGCGTGACCGCTGGAGTGCAGCTAAACGTAGAGGATTGAAGGCGAGCTCCAGCGCCTTGATACTGGAACACTCCAGTTAGGAGACGGAAAACCCTGATATGAAATCCTGGTCCTCCTGGTTGGGGGTTGTGCGAAGAGCTCCTAACTCTTCCACAAGAAAACATGTATGTCACAAAAACCTCAGATATACTTCTCTCAAATGGGTTCTACAAATTAAACTCATTCAACTATTATTCTTCACTTGCTTATTACTTCACAACTTTTTAAAACTTCATTAATTCTGTATCTTACCTCCGCCAATTGAATATACTTTTACAATAAAATGAATCATTCTTGTGAACGATTTACTAACTTATGTTGTATTTACGAAGCATTTTCTCGCTTGCTACCAATTTCAGCCACGCCCGGCGTACATCACGTTGACGACTCTCCACTTTATTCATTCTTTCCTCCTAAATTATTCTTTGTATCCACTTTTTTTTTTTTTTTTTTACTTATTGCTTTACGCCTCGTCAACGGATAAGGTCATTAGAGGCGGGATGGGACTGGGTACAAGGAACGGGAAGGATTTCGGCCATGCACTTTTTGAAGGAAGCATCCCGGCATTCACCTGGAGTGATTTGAGGAAACCATGGAAAAACCAAATCTGGATGCCTGGACAAGGATTCGAACCCGCGTCCTCCCGAATGCGAGGCCAGAATGTTAACCGTTCACCTACCACGCTCTATTTGTCTCCACTCTCATCGCCATCGGGTACTCTTTGGCCCTTGACGAACACTTATAAACTCGTATTAGTATAATTCATTTACAATTTTAATACCAAATTTAAAATAATATTAGTTTAACATGGATTAAACAACCCTCATCATCATAACATTGCGCAGGTGTGACGTGTGATGTTAGTTAGTAGTTACGCAACAGCGTTGGAAGTTCCCGTCATCTACTTGTGTTTCAGGTAAGGGTGAGAGCATCTGGGATGCGTTGCTGCACTCCCGTCCCAACATGACGGTGGACGGGACCAACGGCGACGTGGCAGCGGACTCCTACCACAAGTACAAGGAGGACGTCCAGGCTGCCGTCGACATCGGCGTGAGTATTCTGTATTATAGCTGAAGAGTAACCAAATAACAGACAACGGATAGCACAACACGCAAAGTTCCTTGTCATCTTCTGGGTATGGTATAGTGGGAAAATATAAATCAACAATTCCGGTGTCCACATGAAACGATTTAGGAAAGCCATGGAAACTGAAATGGCAATGGCCAGACTGAGGACCGTACACGTCCTTCCGAATATTAACAACTCGTCCACCAGACGCAGAGTAATAGCATAATATGCTAGGAGTATTATCTTCTTTCTTCTTTGTTGCTGTCGAAATTATCATCAGATCCTGAAAAAATTAAATGCAGTTGAAACAATATGGTGGATTTCCAAAGGCGTAATGAAACTGCCGTTGATTGAGTTTCTGTACAGCCAGTAACAAAAGTGTTGGTCCGTCTCCGTCAGCAGTATAAGTCCTTTTAGACACATGTTGTAGATTTGGTGAAGGCAGTTCTGCATTTCCTTTCTCAGTAATGACGCCATTCGTCCTAAGCCTCACCGTCCTGTCCAATGTTTCTCCGGTCGTGAACCTTCAATTCGTCCCCAATGTCGTGCGTTGTTCTTTAAAATGTGGTTAAAATGTAATAATTAAATAGAAGTCTAGAAATAACTAGGGGGCGTTTATTTATTACTGTAGTCTGAACAGGGGACGCTTATTTGTTCTAGATGCACACTGAGCGGAACACATGCCGTGCCTAGACGTCCATGAAGTTAACTGCACATAACAGCACCAACAAGGGTTCTAAATTAATCAGCTCATCTAGAGTTACCTTCACAACAGTACTTTCTACTGGTTGTATAATGTACTAAGGGGCTTGGTGGTCATGGCTAATATTTATAAATTAATTCTTAATATAGTTGTTTTATGAAGGAGTGAAAATATGGATTTTGCAAGAATCTCGATGTTAGATGGAATATAGGAAAACTGTCACAATATGACATTTATTTTCTTATAATTGGCGATTTCAAGTCTGAGCAAATTTACCGTTAACATTAACACAAATTGACAAAATCATAAAAGCAGTGCTCAGAGGTACAATTAGCCGTCATGAGCAAGCAAACAATTGTGTATTTACTTTTAAATCCATCTCAGAATTAATATACAAGAAATAATGATATTTGGAAACAATTTACAATACAAGTTATGACGATCTCAGATATAGGTTTCATAATACTGTGACTTTACATTTGAAAAAATCATGGGCGCCACGAATGAACAATATGCCATTCGAAAATAACTAGTTCTGGCAAATTACGCCTCTAGCTCAGGGGTTTTCAATTACAAAGTTAGAACGAAGCTTAAGGGTTTCACAGAATGCACAATCAGATGGCTTGGTCGTAATAATTTGTTATTGTAGTTCTGCGTCTGATGTCTGCGGTGTTCAGAGATGACCCACGGTATATGAGACTTGTCTTACAAGGCGGCTACAGGCACGTCCTAGTGGTAATGCTCATCATCGCATTACTGGCTTTGTCGCCGTGCGGAAGCCACTCAATCAAGCCGGCAGCGTCAGATTTCGGACAACAGGAGTCGGACTCAGCAGTTAGCGAGAAAAGCCAACTTTTGGAGTCCACCACAGAATAGACTAGCATAGAATGAAACTCGTCGCTCTTCGATCTGCGAGGAAATTTCTAGCTCCGCCCCTTGCAGTCTCGAAGATCACATTTAACAGAAAATTCCCAGGATTTTATGTTATGTGCTCATTTGGATTGGATCTTGAGGTTGGCACCTAATGTCACGTGATATCCCCGCTATCTCATTTGCTCCGCGTATATCGCAGAGGTCGAACATATTCCGCTAAGTTCGCCGGGGTGAGAACGTATTCCGGTGGCGGGTTTTTACATCAGGTCAGCGACCTGTTGTGGACTCCCCACCCCAAGATGAAATCCGGCAAAACCCTTTATCCGCGACTTCCAGCCTCCGTGGCTCGGGAAGGCCACGACTAGCTTCAAGCCTACACAGCTCAATAATTCTTTAATATTTGTTGCAACAAGATACACTGAATGTTCACCATTGCATTACAGTCCTCACTTGGAATCTTGCGTACGTTAGGAAATTAAAAAAGTGTCTAGGTGGTCACCCAAGATTTATGATAATTACTCAAACATTATGATTTATACAATAAAAAATGCACATTAGAACGTGGCGGCAGCGTTACGTTACAGTAATTACTACTTTTTTGGGAGTTTCATTTTAACTCACTGAACATACTGTACTGGGTGCCATACTGGTAAGATTTTTGCGTTAATTTTAACCCGCGTGACACGTCATTTAGGAGCAAGAGATAACGATAAGAGTTCACAATATTAGTTAGTCAAAATAGTCTGGATGATTCACAAATAAAAGATTTGCTGATCTATTAATTTCGTCGTGATTGCAGTAACAGAAACATTCTGGATGCGCATTTAACTGATTGTCGCGGCTAAGATCTCAGCGGAAAGAATTTATGTTTCTCAGTGCACTATGCATGGGTGGAGAATTATTGCAAATATTCTTTCAATTATGGGCGCATATTTACCGTATTTATCGTTGAATCCTCTATGTGCCGACACAACACACACCCGCCCCAGCTGATGGCAGTCGACCGTCCTCGGCAATAGTTCTGGTCACATCAGCTGTTCAATGGGATCAGACGTCCCTCGCTTCATAGTAAAAACACTCGCTAGATGCAGATCCCGTAACGAAGAAACCTCTAGTCGACTCTCGGAGCCGTCCTTCGATGTTAATCCAACAATCGGGTTATCCAGCAAACTCTTCTTCTCCTCTCACTCGCTCAGCTCCAGTTCAGTTAACATTTACAACAACCAGCAGTAACTCGAAATAAAGTAAAAAAAAAAAAACCTTGTAAAAAACATTGGCCCATTTCTTTGCTATTTTTTCTTCTTCAGAAGAACGATATATTTGATAAATTATAGTTTTATTTACTGAACTTAGATTTTACATGTGTGTTTTAAATCTCACTGAAACATATAATGTCATACATATATAAGATCATTTTACCTGCACTGTGAATCACTACTTGACATCTATACTTCTATATAAGATCAATTATGGCGTATCTACCCTGATTTCTAGATCTGGAAAATTTGATTTTTTCTTCGTGGTTAATTTTTTTTAATGCTGTAGCACATATCAACCATTCGTTGGAACTAATGAACTTGAAGTTAGATCAGTAGCTCAACAAGGTAATATTGGGAAAACAGATTTTCATTGTTCTAATCCATTAGGTTTTACACGGAACCCAGAGGGTAAGCGCTGAAGCTCGATCTTGGTATTAGAGTTTTTATTTCTCCTCTATGTCAGTACCACATCCACTAGAATCAGCACTATCAACACTAGTTCTGTCGGTGTCGGAACTTTTCTGTTTCTTCTCCTATAGATTCATAACATAAGAAATAGTTACATTTTCTTTTCCTGGTTGTTTTTTTATTGTAAGTAAAAGATTTTGAGATTGCAATTTTAAATTGTGAGCAATATACACACACTAGTTCAAATAGCGAGGATCAAACCAAACAACAGGGAACGCAGATTCGCTCTCGCACAACCTAGCCTCTTCTTGAAGTTCCCGTTCGTAAACGAAAACTTCAGTCAAGGTTGCCAATATTTTATAATTTTTTGTTCTACTGAACCAGAAAAATATAGCAATTTTAAAAAGTAAGATAAACGATAACTGCCTTACAAATTTGATATTTAGTACTTATGAGAAAAACATGTCCCAGTAAATAATTGTTTTTTAATGTTTTTTCCATTTTTTTCCAAGTCAGAAAAAAAGTTTTTTGTGACACTACGCATGCGTCAAAAACCGTATGGCTGTGTGCTGTGACAGGCATTACCCTTGGGACAAGATTCTTAATAAAGTCTCCTGTTTATGGAGTTACTGCTATGTAACTGTTTTCACTCTGTCAGTTTTGCAGAAAGTATATTAGTGTTGTGAATCGCTGTTTGGACTAAATTTATCTTTAGATTCATAACATTTACTTATTTATATGCTACTCCTTTTCATATTATGTGACAAGTATTTTTTTTCGCAAGATATACAAATACTCATTTAATAGCACGGTCTGAATGGGTCTGGCATTCTTTTCCAGTCAGTCGTTCTGCTTAATACAGTCTACGAGGGCAGTGGTGGTGAAAGTAGAGTACAAGAAACGATCAACCAGACTAAAAGCAGTCAAAATTTTCTTCAGTTGGTCTGGGTAGATTACACTCGTCTCGCAGATGATAAATGAATGGACCTAATTTATTCTGTCGGTATTTATATTTGAAAGCATTTATTTTTCTGATAAATTCCACACATCCATCTTTATTGCCTTTATGGCTTGTAAATAACTTTAATAATAACTAAAGATAATGAGTGAATAAGTGGGAAGGTAGTGCCATTATATCCAGAGTCATTGTAAGCTAGACACTGGAGTATTTACATCAATGTTTTACCTGTCGATAAGCTTCAGTGGATAATAACTAATACACACGGATCCAGTTAGTAGTTGACTTTGTGTCTGTTTGCAGGGAAACACTTACCGGTTCTCTATCTCTTGGCCTAGAGTGATGCCTACTGGCGATACTGACAACATAAACCAGGCTGGAATCGACTACTATAACGCCCTAATCAACGAGGTCATCAACAAAGGATGCATACCTCTGGTAGGTAACATCTCTCAGTTGAATCGATAAAGAGATTCTAAGAAGAGTAAATAATATAGACAACTGCAAAAACTTAAGTAATTGGTAAAGAGGCAACTTGGGTTACTCGAATAAACCCCTGGACTACTTCACACGATGTGAAAAGGAACGCTAATCTCATGATGTGTCACTGGACTTATTAAAGGTACTTGCCATCGAGTCATAGAATGATGCTAAAGGATAACTATTGGTAAAAATCACAATTGCAGAGCTGGGTGGAGCGGCTATTGAGAGGTACACACTTTATCAATATTCTTGGCCGCCGCTGAAAAATTCTATCAATCTTGCACAATCCTACATCAATGTCATCCCAGGAAACAGTAACGCAATACTGGCTCGTCAGTATTGCGTTACTGTTTCTTA
This sequence comes from Vandiemenella viatica, assembly GCA_031002005.1. NCBI lineage: Eukaryota > Metazoa > Arthropoda > Insecta > Orthoptera > Morabidae > Vandiemenella > Vandiemenella viatica. Next base: position 42,891,464 of record JARYHS010009186.1, on the reverse strand, counting down.
GGATGACATTGGTGTAGGATTGTGCAAGATAAGAGTGATAGAATTTTTCAGCGGCTGCCAAGAATAATGATAAAGTGTGTACGTGTAAAAACTTACGGATACTTAATTGCTAGTTGCAGTCATAAATTGATGTATTATTCAATATTAAACTCAGCAGATTAAAAAACTTGGGGATATGTCAGGGACAGGTTTCAAAACACTGCATTAAATAAACAGTGTAATTGGGATAGGTACTATGGAAGTAGTAGAACTGGAAAGAGAAACTTTGCCTGATGGAGAAAGATTCATATGACTGGCCGAAAGTAATAATTCCGATGATTGTGTCATTACGAATGCTTTAACAATATATGGTTCACTCCACAGAATTAATGATTACTGTCATCCACAGGTCACAATGTACCACTGGGACCTACCTCAAGAGCTCCAGAAGCTGGGAGGATGGACCAATGATAAAATTGTCGATTACTTCGAGGAATACGCCAATTTACTTTACAAAATATTTGGAGATCGGGTGAGTCCTTTTGACCATGCATGATAAAAAGAAGGTGTTCAGAACAGAATATGCGACACAAGATTTTCATTAGAAGTAGGGTATTCCAAATTAAGGTTGCATACCGAGTTATGCATTTAATTCGCAAATTTATTTAGAAATAGTGTCCATACGAAAAATTCGTTCATAACCAAAATTGTTTTTGTATCGAATAGGAAACACAGATAGGAGCTTTAAGTGGTTTCGTAAATGGAGTTATTATTTTTAAAGTTATAGTTTCATTTTTCAAATACAAATCGTAGTTTTTACAATTTGCACAGAAATCAGATAAAATAAATTTATAAGTATGATTTCCTTTGCTTAATGTTTTACGCCTCGTCGACGTTGAGGTCATTAGAGACTAGAAAGGACTGGTGGCGAGGAACAGAAATTAATTCGGTCACGGCCTTATTTTGAGGGAACCATCCCGGCATTCACCTGGAGTGATTTCGAGAAACCATGGACGCAAGTTTTGTCTGAAACATTTTTTCTGATATATATATATATATATATATATATATATTATGAATCTAGCATAAAGGGAGCGTACATAAACCACGTAGCTCCATTTTGGCCTCCTGTGAATCTCCCCTCCCCCCCACGTAGCCCTACGTGGGTTTTGCTTCTACCCCTCCTCCCCCCCCCACGTAGCACGTAGCTTTTGTCCCTTTTGATTCCAGAAGACATTTTGTATTATTTTCTCTTGTCAGACTATTGTAAATTACATACGGAGATAACTAAATGATGGAAATAAATATTCAGATGCTGTTGTGAGTTCTGTTCCTCATTTTAACTGTGAAAAATGTTATGAAAGGAAAGCTACGTGGCCTGGCTCGGAAACCCCCCCTCCCCCCAAGTAGCCCAGCGTAGCCTTCCAGCTAACCCCTCCCCCCCCTGGACCGAGCCACGTAGTTTGTGCACGGTCCCAAAGAACGAAACTACACTACAACGATACTGAGTACTCAATTCTTGAAGGAACTGTTAACTTTTAGCACTGAAAGCCTAAAAAAGAAAAAAAAAGGAAACTAAAAAAAGTTACATTATCTAGTAATGCGTTATATTTCCCCGACTGTTAATTTTTTTTTTCTTATTGCTTTACGCCTCGTCGATCGCTAAGGTCATTAGAGGTGGGATGGGATTCGGCCATGGCCTTTTTGAAGGATGCATCCCGGCATTCGCCTGGAGTGATTTGGGGAAACCATTGAAAACCCAAATCTGGATGCCCGGTCGGGGATTCGAACCCGCCTCCTCCCGAGTGCAAGGCCAGAACGTTAACCGTTCACCCACCACGCACGGTGTGTTTCTTTTTAGTTGATGACACATCATGAGCAACAAAGGAATCTCTTTTTAAAATGCAACGTGTAGTGCAATATTGGAGTCCTGTTATCTGAAGGTCTAATTTTGTTAAGGTGACTTGATCGTTATATTTAAGGGGCGTGCAATTCGCAGTACTTTGATTGCAGGTTAAATGGTGGGCGACGTTGAACGAGCCGGACCAGTTCACGCGTGGGTACGGCATGTCGGGAGTCTACGCTCCTGACGTGAACGCCTCGGGAATCGGAGACTACCTCGCCACCCAAAACATCCTCAGGGCGCATGCGCGCGCCTGGCACCTCTACGACGACAAATACAGAGCACAGCAGAAAGGTACTGCCCACTCTCCAAACATTAATGATTTTTCTTTTTTTCCTTCCACACGTCTCCCGGTTATTTTCATACTACACTCACTCACTTTCCTTCCTGAGATAGGTTTTACATTTCAACATATGACCTGTTACATACAGGGTGATTCACGAAGATATGCAAATATTTTTAACATGTTATTCTACAAGTAAAACTAAAGAAAAACTTTCATATAAACATAGGTCCGTAAATGTTTGGTTACGGAGTTATGCCTGAAATTTAGCAACCTCGCTAAAATTAAGCCATCGCAAAATTTTACGAGGTTACAGTAGAGCACGATTTCCATTTATTTTGTTTTTATTGATCTGGTGAATGTAATAAAACAAGTTCCAGACGTGTTTCTGCAATAGCTTTCCAGAAATTCCAGAGAAGTAAAGAAATAACTTGGGAAAATTTGTAATTTATTAACTACTTGGCCCAATTCTTTTTTTTTTAATTCCATACGATTACACAAAGTTTTTTTACAGAAGTTGTTGAGAATTTAATTTTGGAAAATTATGGTAATAAAGTTAACTAAAACAGTATGAATGGGTCAGATAATCTGCTTCTATTGATACCATAGCTCAGTGTGTACATACAATTTCACAACACATTCGTGGCTTCATATTAGCGAGGTTGCTAAATTTCAGGCAAAATCTTTTATTAGTCGTTACTCCGTAACTAAAAATTTTTGGACCTATGTTTATATGAACGTTTTTATTTAGTTTTTCTTGTAGAATAACATATTAAAATATTTGCATATCTTTGTGAATCATCCTGTATAATCGTATATTCTTCACTGTAATCCCTATATTTGACTTTCCCTCTTTCCTGGCCAATAATTTACAAAATGGAGTCAGATATTATAATGTTGTTAATGAAATGTGAGACAAGGAGTCTAGTCACATTAATATTCAATTTCTATATAGAAGAAACAATAAAGGAAGTAAAAAATAAATTTGATTGTGGTACAAGTGTTCAATGAGAAAAAAAAATCAGTATTCAGGATTTGCTGACGACATTGTCCTGTTAGCAGGAGAGACAGAGGATCTTGAGAAGTTACTGAAGGAAATTTTGCGCTAAATGTAAACCAAATCAATACAAAAGTGAAGAATTGTAGCACAAATGATAATAATAACGGTAGGTCAAATATAAAAATAGGATCGGATGCAATAGGAGAAGTAAGTGAATTCTATTACTTAGGGAGAAAAATTACGGATGATGGCAGAAGCAAGAATGATTTTAAAAACACAACAGCACTAGCAAAAAGAGCCTTCTTGGAAAACACAAACAATTTAGTTTCAAATTTTGATCTATAACTCTGAACGAAGATTTAAAACTCTGTGAGTGGTACCCAGAAATTTATGGTAGCGAAACATGGATTTTAGGAATACCAGAAAGAAGAAAATTAAATAAAATCTCTTAAAGGAGGAACTGCTTTAGAATGTAGTTTTTGTAATTTTCCATGACGATTTTAGACACTACTGCAGAAATAGAAGAGATGCTGGTGAGATTTTTATGCTAATTAACGTGGGCGTTATATTTTCCTGGTGATTGTATATATAAAACTGAACTGTTAGGAGTAGGAAAAATGGGTATCTCTTTGCAGCTTACTAAATCTGAATCATGAATGGACAATATGATTTTATGGGAGGGAAGCTGATTGCAGAGTTAGAAGACTGAATCTGTATAGTCGTACACTGGTAATGACATGGGATAAGTAATGCATGTTGGTCATACACTGGAAAGAAATGAGACTAGCAATACGACTCGGCAGAGATTTTTTTTGTGAGGGAAGTTAAGTTTACGCTACCGGTAGAAGAGAGTGATAGAAGGAAATATAAGATGGGTATCGTCAATTAAAGCCTAACGGTAACTAAATGGGTTCTCGAAGAGTGAGAAAATTCCAGAAAAAATATTAGTATTCAAAAACTGAATGTTGATACCATTTGTTTACGAAATAGTTAATGAGAACAATGTCTTACCAAACAAACAAAAACGCAGCGAAATGTTAGGCAAAAGTAATGTTTTCTGGGGGATGATAAAAAATTTCGTTTTCTCTGTTGAACCTACTATATTCGACAATACACCCCACACTTGGTTTGTTTTTCAAACATCCTGAAGAACATTTCTCGAACTCAACTACAATATTGCTTGATTTAATACAAAATCTTTGATATTAATAACTTAATATGTATACTTACTTAATAAAATCTTTTATGGCGACTCTGCTACGAAGCAAAGCAACTGCCGGAAGTTAGTTTAGCAATAAAGACTTCTGATAACCTGTCTACTCAGGAACAAAATTATGAATTTAAGAGTTTCGCTAAACGTACGACTTCTAGCCATCTTAGTTTGAAAACTCGGCGATTTGTTAGGTGTTAATCTGTGAATGACAGCGAAATATTATTATAAGGTTCCAAACATTAGAGAAAGGCTTTAGACTGGAGCTCTTACCGCGTGGACCTCGGGTTGTGAACGAGATTAAAATATTTGCGTTATTGTTCCATGTTAATTTAGAAATATAAATTAAATATTCTTTTATCAAATGTTTCTATTGTGGAAGAAATTTATCTGATCCACAATTTTTTGTGAACACTTGGATGAAAAAAGGATTGAAATTAGGTGATTTTTTGTGAAAGTAAATTTGAAATGGCACAAACAGCAAATAGTAGCAAAAATGATCGCACGTATTAAAAAATAATCCTTATAGGGAATTCAAACTATGACACTTGGGAAAACGTCACCTAAAACCACCCAAGTGTTCCTTCTTCTTTTGTCTGAATACTTTCATTTTTGTTGCATAAAAAACTCAGTTTTATTAAAAATCAACCTATACTGATCAAATGGTTTTTCTGCTGGTATATTGTACAATTTTACAGTTTTTAATCCCCGATTTTTCACAAACAAAGACGCACCGCGATGAAGAGTATTATGGTGAGATTCATGATGTGTCATACTACTTTCATGTCTGCACTCAAGATGTAGCCTTGTGCACTTTACAGAAATATACGACAAATAGCGGTGAAAAATTTTAAGGTTAAGACTAAATTGTTATTTCCCTTTCCAGCAACAGAATAGGCAGAATCATAAGACACGCCGGAAATTTTAAGTCAGATTCTAAGCTTTGATTGATACTATTCAGTAGTTTTTCTGTGATGGCGGGACAAATACTGATTTATATATAATGATATTACTAAGGAAACCCTCTGAAAAATTCCAGATGATGTTTTTAATACAAATATAACTGTTTCGTTACTAGATTCCACCTGCGAAGTGCATCAGTACTGTAACCCATCCCTGCAACTCGAATAGTTGATGAATTTTCAGCGACATATTCCGGTGTAGGAATGTCAGAAACTGTAAAGTGAAACGAGTCAACGCTTCGGCTTTCGGTAGCGTCATACTGTCACTAATCTGACACGTTCCCAGTATCTTCCTCATCGTCAGCAAAGCTCCCAATGCCGGTGGTCCAGGAGTTCGTGGTCATGTACATAGCGGAAGAGTTACTTGCCTAAATTTGACGAACGTCAACAGTCGATCTATGATGATGACGTTTCCCCATGACTTTGGAGTTTCCGCCGTACTGCTAGGCATTAGACGACAATTGGCTGCTGTGAAAACCTTCGGCTGTCTGAACTTCTTACTCTGTGTTACAGGAAAAGTGGGTATCACGCTCAACATCGATTGGTACGAACCAGCCAGCAGCTCAGATGACGACGTCCAGGCTGCGGAAACCAAACTGCAGTTCGAGGTTAGTGCGTCCTGCTGGAGGATAAGCCTGAGCACTGTGGCAATCTTCCAGTACTTCTAAAATTAATGCTATATCTTTAAATTACTTGCTCTTGGAATGGAATATAAACAACGGTATCACCATCTATTAGTAAAATTTTCTGCTTTTTAGAAACTATGATTGACTCGCAATGCAGCTTCTCTCTGCAGATAGCGAGCCTGGAGGGCCAATTGAAGACGAAGGTTCCATCCCCAGTGCAACCATTGTAATTTTCCTTCGTTTCCGCGAATTGTTAAAATCCAGTGTCTTTCAACCTGTACTCCGTGGACCTCAGTTATCCGTGAAGATTGTACAGCTGGACCACAGACAGATTATTAAAAATTTAAATACCATATTCGCACTGTAAAAGGTTATAAGCGAATGTAACCCATATGGGCGTCTTTTTAAAAGCCGCAGATCCTTACTAACAAAGCAAAGATTTGGTATCTCCGGGATGTAATGATACGACAGCTTTGCTCCTACAATAGTCTGTAATTTCTAGTTGCCATCAATAAGAGCGACATTCACTTAAGGGGGTTAGTACAGTCACCAGGTTTCAAAAAAAGGGTTTTTTCTTTCGATTCAGAAAAATAGTTTTTACTTTTGACTTCATGTTGGTGAAAAAATTATTTTCATATCTTTGACAGTGTGGAAATTATGGGTGCACGATTGACAGCCACTTAAATTTTACAGCACTTGAAGGTAATCCAAATCTTTAACCTTAAATATTCATCAATTGATTTTAAAGATAACTTTTTCCACATGTATAGATCTTTTACAAATTTGCACGTCATGTTCTATATACTAATTACTACAGTCCCTACCATTACTGTTTATGCAGCTTTTCTCTATACGTTTAAACAAAAAAAGCAAGAATTTTAATTACTTGAATTTTTTTATTTACAACAAATATAAAGTTAAATGTGTTATTTATTGGTATAACTAATTGCCTGGACATTAGTATACAAGATTAAAAAAGATTTCTGAAAAATTTCAAATATTATGCTTTCTATCATTAAAGACATTAATGACGACATATTTTTAACTGTCAGTTTGAATGGTACATTATCATATTGTTAAATAATATTTTTATTTTAAAAATCAATTTTTTTTATATAACCATAACAGACAGTTCTATGGAGCTACAAAATTTGAACCCTCAAATGTAAATAGATCTGGGGAAATTAAAATTTCAGTTTCTACAAATATCAGCTATACCTACCCCTTAAGGATTAAATTAATGACCGTTTTCTTTTGGTCTTGTAGTAGTTGTGAGAGACCGCTGTTAATGGTGGGGTTGGTAACATAAGAATGATGACGAAGACAAAAATTAAAGGTAATAACAGCTGTAATATTAATTCTTTGCAACGCAGGGAGGATTGTGGGCTCACCCCATCTTCAGTCAAGAAGGCAACTACCCTGAGATAGTGCGACAGAGGGTAGACACCAACAGCAAGGCGGAGGGTCGGACCAGATCAAGGCTGCCAACTTTCACCGACGAAGAGGTCGCCTACATCAGAGGTAAAGAGCTGCACTGTGCTGCAGATTTCTCATAGCTTTTATTGATGGAAAGTCGCTTAGTTAGCACATTATCTTCAATATCAACGACTGATGCTGCAGATTGTTATTTTAGTATGTTATCAACCATTGTTTTGAATGAAACAGAAAACTCTGAAATAATATAAACTGCTCATGTCGATATAAAGATTAACGAAGGATAGCTTATGCTGGGCTTTAGATAACGGTAAGCGAACTTCAGTGTTAATAGCGGCAACAGTCTAAGATTTCTGTTAGAATGCATTGTATTATGTTTACATATTATGAAACTTAACGCCTGTTCTTTATGTGCTTATTACTCTAGAACCACTGATTCAAGTTAAATTAGTATTTTTACGGTTCCAAATATATATATATATATATATATATGTATTTAAAAGTAATAATTTCATCATGTCCGTCCGATCGTCCATAATATGTCAGTCTCGTTATACCACCCCATTAATATGGCATAGATAAAATTTCACATGAATTAGGATTTAATTAGCAACGAAATAGATATACCGACAAATTCTCTAATAGAAAAGGTTAAGGTACTTTCTTTCACCCAAAACAAAACAGGGCCTTGTTTTCGAAATGCATTCGTAAAGAATTTGATCAAGCTATTTAGATGTTATGAAGGGACAACAGTAGAGATACTAGAGGACGTATTTGGGAGATTTTGACGAAGAGTTCTTCCTCAAAGACAGTAAATTGGTATATAATTTGATGGCGATTGCTTGATATACAGGGTGTTACAAAAAGGTACGGCCAAACTTTCAGGAAACATTCCTCACACACAAACAAAGAAAATATGTTATGTGGACATGTGTCCGGAAACGCTTACTTTCCATGTTAGAGCTCATTTTAGTTTCGTTAGTATGTACTGTACTTCCTCGATTCACCGCTCTTATTGTGGACGGCTGTGATACAATACGCCATTCTCCAGGGCTGCATCAGCGCATCAGGAATTCCATGCGACGGAGGGTGGATGCATGTATCCTCGCTAACGGAGGACATTTTGAACATTTCCTGTAACAAAGTGTTTGAAGTCACGCTGGTACGTTCTGTTGCTGTGTGTTTCCATTCCATGTTTAATGTGATTTGAAGAGAAGTAATAAAATGAGCTCTAACATGGAAAGTAAGCGTTTCCGGACACATGTCTACATAACATATTTTCTTTGTTTGTGTGTGAGAAATGTTTCCTGAAAGTTTGGCCGTACCTTTTTGTAACACCCTGTATATCTTTACTCCGTCATGTTTATTTGTTATTTTTATTTCAATTTAGCTTTGATTCTGCACACGCTACCGGACTGAAATTTCCCTAAACTTCCACAATCGCATTTCACGAATTTGTATCTTAAATTCTTCCATTGTGGTAGGCAAATTGTTAAATATTTCTCTCGATAATTTATCCATTATCTGACATACTCAAAATTTCTCCACCCCTGACAGGAAGAGCAAATTTGTGATCTTGGTCATCTCTTTCCTTCCTCGTACTACTATTTATCATATCAGTTACTCATCGAGTTATGCGATAGTCTGCACGGAACAATCTTGCTGTCGTTAGCAAACCCTTCAATTATTCTATTTTAATGTGAGTCGCATAATACCCCATCGCACTCAAGCAAAGGTATGTCCGAGGTTTTGTATTCCTTTTGCCTCACCTCCCTAGTGCACCAACTCATTACACGTTTCAGTGAATGCAGGATTTGATTTTTAAACATATCCCTGTCACCTTGTAAAGAGTTAAATGGGCTATGTTACGCATACACACATGTCTAGTTTCACAGCGGCCGTGTAAGCTGACTGTACAACAACGATGTACGATGTAAACAACCAGAGACATTTCGAAATATGAAAGACTAATGGCGTAGTTAATTTATTTCAATAAAACAGGGATCAGTTAAATAAATATTTGTTTTTATTATAACGGAATCATAGGAGATAGCCTTTTTTTACAGCGGTTATTTAATGATTTATAAAAGTAAGTTATAATTTCAATAGTTACCGTATAATTTCATAGGCAATTATGGCGTAGTTACTTTATTTCAATAAAAAATCGAAAAGTTAAATAGTTATTTGTTTTTATTACATCGCAATCAAACGAGATAGCGTTTTTTATAGCGGTTATTTATAAAAAGTTATAATTTTGGTATTTAGCCTATAATTTCATACGTCACCGTCAGCGAAGATGTGTACATAACTACTCACAAATTTCCGTTTTATTTTTTGCAAAAGAAAAATATGTCTTTTTAGCGAACTGATCAGATGCCGGAAATGGAAAAGTGTTTATTATTGTTGTTTTTCGATTTGTGGTGCAGTGAAGTTAAGTTGTACTGTGGTCCAAGCCTCACTGCCCACACATGACGGTACAAATTCCCGTTTTAATTTTTTACAAAAAATAAAACTAAAAATAAAATTTAGTTCGGTTTCCTGATTTTTTTAATGCATTTTTAGCAAACTTATCAAATTCCAGCAATCGAAAAGTACCGCTGTAGATCCCTAGCAGTACTACCTAGAGGCAATCTGAGTAACTAATTCTCTCATGACTTGTCGATAAAAATCCTACCTAGTGTTATTCACAGTAACTAATATTGTCACGGCTACGAAAAAAAATTAAAATTAATTAGAATTATGTATAATGTCTTTCCCCTGCAACCTTTCCCGTCTCTAATGGCCTAGACGTCGACGAGACGTAAAGCCATCGTAAAAAAATAAAACAAATCCATTTAAATCAAAGTTTTATATATTTTTCTTTAAAAATTTCTACTACATAACGCAATAGTTCGTTAGTAGTGCTACCTCGTAAGAATCTGTCATGGCTTCCTTGATAGTTCAGTCTCACGGCTACGAAGAAAATTCATTAAATGATTTACAATGATTCCCTCACGGCTTCCTTGATTAAATACATCTATGATATCTCTGATTGTTTACAACGTACATCGTTGGTGTAAAGTCACTGCTGTGAAACTAGACGTGTGTTAATGCGCAACATAGCCATTTAAATGTTTATATTACTATTGTTATTATGGCGGTGGTATGGTTTGTTTGTATTCTTCGGCAAAACACTAAATATTTCACGAAGCTTGAGTTCCTTTTGTCACTGTTCAGGGGATATGGAAAATCCATAAATACGTCGTAATACCACACACAAAAATACTATTAACTATCTAGGTTTTTGAGAGACATCACAAAACGACAACAGTTAGTAGAGCTTACAATGGGCACACTTTGATTACTGTTAAAGTTAATGTTTTCATACGACATTTGCCGAAGTTAAACCAGCAGCTAGGGTAAAGTTAATTGACCGGACTTCTTCATTAAAGGTTACACTGTTCGAAATTAGGAAGCAATGTTTCTGCACGCGCACACAGTATCGCTGTCTATAGACTCACACAATCATACTTTTCCACACCTAGACCGTTCCTGCACCAGCAAAATTCGCTTTTCGCGCGATTACAGTCCCCGTATACACAGTACTTCTCATACTTATCGGACACTTCTGCCAACTTGCTTCATCACAGTACCGGACACACACAATTACAACGTCTGTCTCTAACTTAAAATGGACTTGCGCCATCTTTTCTTTCCGCGATTCTACACTCGCCGTGCCAATATCGACATTGCAGAGATACCCCTGTATCGTTACAACCTGCCTAATGTGTTCTGACTAATTGAGTTTACTACCAGAGCTGCGTGCCGAACAGCACTGGGCCGTAACGATACCGCACGTAGCGAGTGGCTAGGAATGTGTTTACTCGATGGGGTTTAAAGAGACAGTGTCGCGCCTAAAATTTTCCATTAGGCGAGAGAGAGTAACATATTACACAGCCCCTGTGTGGTTTCACGTGGACTGTTACACCTTCTGCTTTCCTTACAACGCGGGAGGAGAGGACTGTGCTCCGAGACGCCGATGCGTCGGGTGCTTGTGTGAGCGAGCGAGCTTCAGAGCGGAGTCAACGTAGGTTCGACCCCCTTTTTTTTATGTGTCTCGGCCTCAACGGCCATGTTTGTGAAAAAGTTCCGTTGCCGGGGCAACACTACTTAATGTGACTCTGTTTGGGATAGGATATTTTGGGGACACTGTTTATTGCACTTTGGGCGGAGAAAGGGCTGTGGGCGCCCTTATACCAAAACCCCCCAGGTTTCGTATTTCAGCTGGGGATTATTGTCGTTATCAGCTGCGTTAGCAGCTGGACAATCATCCCCAGCTGGCTTTCTCGTTGGTTGGCGTGGTTGCAGCGCCAGTGCTGCGGATGGCTCGTATCTGCTGTCGGCTGCTGCAATGGGAACCAGCTGTTTGGCGTGGGTTGCTGGTTCCTCAGGTGTGTGGGCCTGCTTGCTTGGTGGGCTGTCCTGCCCTCCTTCCCTATTGCTGGTCTGGTGTCGGCGGGTTGGGGAGCTCTTCTCTCTCCATCGGCGCGAAGTCGCTTCCTCACGGGACAGCCTCCATAGCAGGCGGCGTGGTCAGCACCACAGTTTGCACACGTTGGCGTGGCATCACGCGGTCGTGGGCAAACCGTGGCGCTGTGGTTTTCCCCGCATCGTACGCAGCGTGCATGGCTGCGGCAGTCCTTTGCCAGGTGTTGATACCGCTGACAGCGGAAACATTGAGTGACTGCGGCTTGCTTCTTGCGAGGTCACCCAGCATGCTTCTTGGTGGCTTGCCTGGCTGGCTGCAGGGTGTCAGTCTTGGGGACTGAGCACTGGTCGACGGCTGGGAGTGGCACGGCTTCGGTTCCCCCACGTTCCTGGGTAGTGGTGGTGTTGTCCGGCTCCTGGCAGCCAAGGCGTTCCACGGCCGACTTGATGCTGTCCTGGCTGGGGTTGGTCGCTAGATATCCGGCGAGTGCCGGCCAGGAGTTGGTCGGGATGTTGGCCAGATGGCGGCGACCCCCGTGGCGGCTAAGATACCCTTCCATAGCGACGGGCTGATTACAAATTTGTGCCGCTCTGCAGTGTGTGTTGCAGAAAGTGCCAATAAGTGCATCAGTGCGACCTCATAAAAACGTGAGATACTAAGTGATATGTCTGGTTGTAATTACCACCCGGTAATTCGTGATCTGTTGTGAAGATCTCTTGTGGTGGTTTCCTTCAAGCCTCCTTCGTCACCAAAGACCAGCTCCACGGTAAAATTTTCAACTATTTGCTACCGCAAATCTTTATTTGAAACTGTCGAGACCCCAAAACTGGGTTACAAAGTCCAGTAACGGCCTTCATCGAGATAAAGAGATTCTCACTCTCTGAACTGAGCTTAATTATCATTGTAAATGATCTGCTATTCCTCTGCTTCGCTTTCAATTTGTATTTAATTTACTTTTTAGTTATTGCTTGCATTGGATCCGATTTCAGTATCATAATAATTCTCGTGAATAAGTTAACTGTTTTACTAACATATAATAAATGTGTAATGTAATTAATGGTAGATTACCGTTTTCATTACTTGATATCTCCCATTTCCCAATTTTTACTAAATATAATTAGCTATAACTGCTATCATTATTATCATTATTGCAGGGAAAATATTTATTAATTTCATGTGGAAGTAATTCCTTGCGCCCAGCTCTTATTGATGAATGCAAGTTTTTTAGCAGACATTTACAGCTCTCACCAACAAATGGTGCAAGGTGTAGTGTGATAATTTATATCCAGGGTACACTACAATATTTAGATGTTCTCATTGTTCTTATATGCATTGACTGTACTTAGCGGGAGGGATGGTGTTTCTGGAGGGTGACACTGGGCTTAGTCAACACGAATGTCATTTGCATTGACCACAAGTGGTGTGATTATCATTCTGAAGAGGAGTCAGCCGCGCTGCTTGGAGTCGACCGATGTGATGTCTTGCCAGCGAACAATTTACAGAACTCGTAGCTAAGAGCGCCAGCTTCTCGCAAATGTTTCTAAATTTACAATGGAATTGTGCCTGCTTGCAGGCTGTAGACTACATTCTTCATCGTGGTTGCAGGTACGGCGGACTTCTTCGGCCTCAACCACTATTCCGCCAAGTACGCGAAGAGTGGAGCGTCTGGAATCCGGCCCTCAAAGAATTACGACACGGGGGTCACTTTCTCTGTGATGGAACAATACCCTTCCGCTGTGCCACCGCGGTTCAAGGTAGGAACAAAAACTAGTCTTTTCTAACCTTACGGAATCAAACAGATGCATCGTTTGACTAACATCCTATTGGTCGAGTTAGTAAACACTCAATTATTACTATCAGGATCCTTGATTTTGTATATAGCACCATTTTAGTTTTGGGTTATACCTGCCGATTTGATGGATGGAGAGGTATCTGAATATGTTTGTGGTATAGTAAAATAATATGTAAATCTGAAGAAATCTCACCCGTTCACAACTCTTTGAGGTTTGATTAATAATAATTTAATTCAAATTTGCGTTACAAATGTAATGAATTCTGAATGAAACTCATCACTCTTTACTGGCTTATTAAGCACTGGCTTTAAGTCTTGTTAATCATTATAATGCAACTATCATAAGCTAAATAAATGTTTTACCGTAATCATTTCCTGTAATCAATGAATTCCAATATGTCTTTTGAAGCACAACGTTGTTATCCCTTGTTTACTGATGAGCAGTGTGTCGTTTGGTGTATCACTTATATCCCTCTAAGATGATATAAAAACTCGTAAACTTCTTCAGCAGCAATCCTCATATGCGTCCCAATAGCCGCTCTGTATTTATGTAAGCCAGAATCGCTAGGTATTCACAGTCTGTCACGAGTTGTTGCAATAACCACTTCCAACCTATTGTTTCATCTGATGAAGGCAGTGGAGTTAGCTCTCGAAACGTCATATATGGCAGAACTTCACCGACAGAACACCTGAGCAGAATATTTATTAGCTGTACGCCACGAAAGACTCAATTATCATATTTTACCACTTCGCTTGTTCTGTGTTCCTTGTTTATTATTCGTAATTGCATTGTATTACATAGTTTTCAGATTGTAGTGAGAGTGCTTCCCAACATTTATAAATTTTGTCGTTTGTAAACTGATAAGGTGTTAAACTAATGTCGTTGCAGGTGACACCGTTCGGCTTGCGCAAGATCCTGAACTGGGTGAAGTTGCAGTATGGAGACGTGCCCATCCTAATCACTGAGAATGGTTGCGGGGATGACGGCAGCTCCCTCAACGACACGCTTCGCATCCAGTACCACACGGTATACAATAGTAGATTATCTACTGTAAAGTTAGCCGATTTTTTAAACAAAAATATGTTTCCAGTAGCCCAGATACTTTTGAGCTTTGTTGCTCTGTACTAGAGCGGTTTAATTGTAAATGAGATATTTTAAATACTTTAACGATCACCCATTAAATTAAAAACACTTATGAAATGTTGTCGAGCCTCACGCGGGGGGAGTGCTCAATTTGATGCGACTCTCTGAAGCCGATTGCCTACTTCGTCCGGTGAAGTGTCGGGCACCAGTAGAGTCTGCCCTCATATAGCCTGTGCCAGGCACAGTTGCCAGTGACGTCACTATCACGTGGGGCCGAGAGCCTCTCGGTGCAGTGGTGCTGCCTCACATCGGGGGAGTGCTTAATTTGATGCGACGCTCTGAAGCCGATTGCCTACTTCGTCCGGTGAAGTGTCGGGCAGCAGCAGCAGCAGCAGCAGCAGCGTCATCTGGCGCAGATTTCCTGCAGTGCAGTTGCAGTTCCAGGGGGTTCCCTTTTCCTGTTGTCCTGTTGTGGGATTCTTGGACTAACTTCTGACTTAGTCTTTGAATTTGAAATTGTCGTCTGGTTGGGCAAAGCCCGTCTGCCTTTCTTTTGCCAGGGTTACAAAAATATCTAAGTCTAATTTCTAAGTCTAACATCTAAATCTACTGTTTTTTGATTTTTGAACTTTTGTGATTTTTTTTAACTAAAACTAAGGGGGGGGGGTTATATACATTGACATATTTACATGGGAACCTAGATATAAGCATTTAAGCCTACCTAAGCTAATGGTGGGTCTTGACTTATGATGGCCTACTTAAATCTATTGGGGGTCATAAGATATATACAGGGCCTACATTTACGGTGTGGGGCCTATTTACAGCTAGTGGTGGACTTGGGGTTTTGGAGGAGTGGTCTAAAAGTTTTAAACTGCCTCGTCAGTGTCAGCCTGGGTCGTTTGACCTGGCGCATTTCGTCTGATTCGTCACCTATATCAGAAATTAATTTATGTTTGGATGCAGAACATTTCTGGAAAAATATTTCTGATTTTGCCTTTATTGTGTCACCTAGGGGTGGAAAACAGAGAGATCGCCTGATTTCCCGGTTTCTGACGTACCTCGGAGCATCCGAGATGACGCGCAGCGCTCTGTTTTCCAGTGCTTGCAATTTGTTTACATGACAGTCGGCCGCCATGCTCCATATTTCCGAACCGTACAGGAATGTAGGCTGGATTATCGCACGGTAAAGGAGGAGTTTTGTCTCCGTGGATAGACCGTCGCCTCTCAGCAGGGGGTAGAGGCCGGCTAGTTTCGCTCTTGATCTGTTTTTTACTTCGGCTACATGTTTACCCCACGTGAGCCTTCTGTCTAGTCGCAGCCCCAAGTATTTTACTTGGTCCACCCAGTCTAATTCCAGATCCCTGATATGCAGCTTTATGTCTGGAATTTTAATTTTTGTGGAGAAGATGATAGGCTGGCATTTAGTCTCATTTATTTTGATGCGCCATCGGTTGCACCATTGCGTCATCTTGTCCAGGTGTCTTTGGACTTTTCCAATTGCATATTTTAAATTCTTGTTGCTCGCGAATATGTTTGTGTCGTCTGCGTACAGAGACATGTAACTCTCTGTTGTATGAGGGCCGTCGTTGGCGTAAATAAGAAAAGTGGAGGCCCAATTCTACTTCCCTGAGGGACGCCAGCTTCTATGTCCTTGAGAGTACTATCTGCGTTGTCATGGTATACATAGAATTTCCTGTTGGTTAGGTAGGAATGCAGTAGATGTATTAAATTGTCTGGCACATTGTATTTATGTAGCTTGAAGAGTAGGCCTTCGTGCCACACTCGGTCAAAAGCTTTCTCTATGTCTATGAATATCGCAGCAGTACCACTTCCTGCCTGCTTTTCTTTGCAGATGTGCTCCACAAACCTTGTACATTGTTGCACTGTGCTGTGCTCTTTTCTGAACCCGAATTGCTGCGGTATTATGATGTTGTTGCTCTCAAGGAATTTGTTCAGTCTGTCCAACATCACTCCTTCAAGCATTTTGCCCATGATAGGCAAGAGCGAGATGGGCCTATAGCTTTCTGGCATTGTCCTGTTTTTGTTTGCTTTTGGAATTGCTATAACTTGGCTATTTTCCAGTCCTTTGGAAAGTAGCTCAGGTTCAGACAGGCGTTGAAGGTCGAGGTTATAAATCTAATGGCTTGTGGAGGCAGATTTTTGACTTGGAGGGCGGAGATCTTGTCATACCCCGTTGCCTTTTTGGATTTAAGGCCTCGTATGATAGACTCCACCTCCTCGTCATTTGTTTTTTTGCACATAATTCTGCGGTCCGATGTGGATCAAGCGGTTTACTACACTCAGAACATGTTCCTTGTGAGATTCGCTTACATCGTCAGCTATTTCGTTCGGTTTGAAATGAGTTTCTAGCGTGTCCGCAAGGAGCTGAGCCTTCCCAGCTGGGTCGTACACAAACCCCTGCGGTCCACGTAGAGGCCGAATAGGTTCGGCTGTCTTGCTGACTGACTTCGCAAGTGCCCATATCTTTCTGTTGTTGTTTTGTACTGCTGCGAGTTTTCTTTTGCCAGTCTTGATGTCGATGTATTTTCAGATTCTCCCTGATTTCATCTACTAGGTGGTTGACCATCCTTCTGTCAGCCGGGTCGCGCCATCGTTGCCACCTCTTGCGGATTCTATTTTTAAGCAGGATAAGATTTTTGATGTGATCTGGGATCGATGGTTTTCCACAGATCATAACTGTTTTTGTAGTTGCCTGCTTCATGCATTCTTGCATTACAGATGTAAGTTTGGCAACTGCTACGTCTACTTCTTCAGTTGTCCCTAGAGTAGGTAGCTCCGCAAGGTGCAAACGTGACATCATCCTTGTAATTGTTCCAATTTGTCTGGAATCTATTGTAAGTCCTCTGTTGCTGGTGCTCTAGTAGTCTGACTGACAGAAGAAATCGGATTGTGATCGGAACTAAGCTCGCATTGGGTTGATACTTCCCTCTGCCATCTTAGTCCTTTCACAACGAATACATCCAGAACGTCCGGTTGACGCCCTGCCGCACTCGGGAAGTGGGTTGGCACGTCGGGCGCCAGCACTTCGACATTTCTGCCGGCGTGTAGCACCCTAAGTAGCCCCCTTCCATTCCGATTGGTAAGTCTACTATGCCAGATCTGGCTCTTGGCATTCAAGTCACCACCTAGTATTACTGTTTCATTCCTACCTAACAGTGCTTGCACATTTTCCTCCTTGAGCTCCTTGTGTGGTGGATTATAGACTGCGACTAGATGCAAAGGTACCCCGTTTACTATGATCTTGACGGCCGTGTGCTCCAGGTCACCTGTCTGTGCGTCAGGCAGGTCTCTGTGGACCAGCCTGTTTTGATCAGGACAGCAGTGCCACCCCCCCTGCGTCTGTCTGTCAGTACGAGTCACAATGTAATTTCTCATCCTGAAGTTATTTCCTGGATTGAGATGGGTTTCCCCTATTAGTGCAATGTCAATGTCTTTTTCGTTGAGGTAGTTTAGTAGCTCTAGTTGCTTGTTAGAAATGCCATTGGCATTCCATGCTAATATATTTAATGTCGATTTAGTCTGTCTCGCCATCGCTGAAGAATTCGCTGGCGGCTTGTACTAGGATGAGTCCCTTGGCTAGCATACTGTCGGCCTCACGAAATTTGGTGAGCACGGTTTTCACCGTGCTTATCATCTTTCGAAGGTCAAATTCCTTTAGAAAAGAGACTATCTCAGCAAAGTCGGAGCCGAATCCTCCAGCTTTGGTTTGTCTGTCTGGCTTGCTTTGGTCCTGGTTGCGGTCAGTCTTGTCGCGCTTTTCGTTATTGTCAGTCTGTTTCTTGTCTGTCTGGTTGGTCCATGCGTTTGTCTTAGGAGGGAGGGAGGGGAACTGCTGGCTGTCAGAGACGTTCGGAGTCTCGTTTTGGTTTGCCTTCTCCTTCTCCTGCTTCTGTTGCTGGAGTCTGGCATTCCTAGCTTGCACAATTTTCTTGTACTGGGGGCAGCCACGATAGCTCGCAGGATGCTGGCCCAGACAATTAGAACACTTGGGTGGTTCATCTTTTGTTTTAGTACACGTCTTTGTTAGATGTTCCCCGGAGCACTTGACGCAGCGTGGATTTATCCTGCAGTTCTTTTGCCCATGACCAAATCTTTGACACCTGTGGCATTGAGAGGGTCCCTCTGGTGTCTTATACACCTCTACTTTGACCCTTAGGTATAGGAATCTATCTAGGTCATAGATTTTTCTTCCTTCCTCTGTGTTGTCCAAAGTTATCATATAAAGTGGCATGGGTACTCTCCCATTTGTTTCTTTGTCAAATCTGGTCAGTTGTGACACGCTCTTTGCTGGGTAGTGTAGTCTTACCAGCTCGTCACGCATGACTGATGGGTCCATGTCGATAGGCAGCTGCCTCATTACTACCTTAAGAGGTTTCATTTGGTCATTGACGTCAAATGTATGAAACTGGGCTTTCTTTTCTTTAAAGTAAACCATTAGCGCGGAGTAGTCGATGTGGTTGTACACCTGGTACTTAATGCTAGAGGATTTGTAAGCTAGGTGCAGTGGACCCGTTAGCTTTTTTCCTCAGTTCTTCGGCTACTTTGAAGTAACCTGCAGTTTCATAAACAATTATCGGGGGTACCTTTGGTTCACGCGGTTGTTGGGGGCCTTTGACTGTCATGTCCCGTGTCTGGTGCAGCATCGTTGAGGTCCTGTAGGGGCTCAAAACGATTCCCCGTGGGCACATTCGGCACGGAAACTATCTCCTCAGCTTCCATGTCGAGCGAACCCACATCTCCAGAGCGCTGACGCTTTGAGGTGGGAGGCTGGGGCTGTTGGGAGGACATGGCCTCGGAAGCCCTTGCGGACTCCGTGGCGGTCTGGGTTATAGAATCACTTGTTGAAATGGCTTTTCCTGTCCTACACTTAACCTACACAAACTAATGACAGGGGATGTTGCACTGGCCCTTAGTTGTCACCGTTGGGTATCCAGGACAATGCAACCCTACACCTCTCACTCGGGGGTTCCACCCAGGGGGTGGGCCGTGGAGTGGTAATACCCTGACAGATCCTCGGAAAAGTCCCTACCACTGTGGCTAATTCACAGTATCTGACTATCAGAAAGGCAGACGAGAATTTGCTTTTTTGGATGACGACGACATTTGCTTTGTGGGAGCCAACAGTTGTTGGCTGTGTTCAGCTTGCTCCGTCCGTCTTCTTTTCTTCCGCTGGTCTGGATCGCTCCGCACGATGCGCTCTCCACCGCAGCACGGCGGCGAGTGAGGTCTGGCGCGGCGCGCTCCCCTCTTATAGCCTGGCGGCGGCTCTCGAACTGCTGGCGTTGTCGCTGGCGATGCTACCGCTGCGACTACTGGCTGGCGAGCGAGTCCGAAGTGTGAAGTGAAGTGTCTGACCAGTAGAGTCTGCCCTTATATAGCCTGTGCCAGGAACAGTTTCCAGTGACGTCACTATCACGTGGGGCCGAGCGCCTCTCGGTGCAGTGGTGCTGTGGTAGAAAGCCTGGTGGGGTGACTTGAATAGTGGGGTGGAGACGTGGTGGTGACATGCTTGGTGGATGGGTTGGCTGGAGGTGAGAATGTATTCTCGACAAGATCTCAATGCTTGTTTCTCTGCCTTCATAACTGAACAATAACAAGGTTCCATGTCGCGCTTAGTTAATTCTCCGTATCTCTGTTTACGATGTCTTCCGCGAGACGAATAACCAACAGACTCCTTAATCACGCTGTCAAAGTATCCGTCTGCTTGTGCTGGTATTTTTGTGGCCTGGATGACAAAGCCGTGTTCTTCTTCTATACTCTACAAATGTACCACCAACTTCATAACTTACCCGACTATAGGAGATACAAACCGTCTTTTGTACTGGCTTGCTCAGCGCAGGCTATATAAGATCGGACACTGCAGGAGCCCGACACTTCGCTGTAGATGAAGTCGGATACCTACTTCGAAACGTCGCTTCAAATTGATGCGTTTCCTCTGTGGAAGCCCGAGAACATTTTATACAGTTGATACTCCGGCGAAAGCTCCATTCTTAACAACACTTGTTTTGTAAGTTCATTCATTGTGTTGTGCAACATATAATAATTGATTTTGTGTCACATTTATTTAAAAATAAACCACCAAATACGTAAATTACATTCCAGTAAGAAGTATTCGTATAATGTTAAAAATTTATTTTTACCTTTTGTCAAAGCGTAGAGTGAAACTGAAAAATTAAGATTTTACGCGTTTTAGATGCCAATCCCTTCTGTCACTTGGCGTTAGAGGCTTAAAACTGGATTGCTGGTGACATGCTCTTTTCATGTGGGTCTTCTGTATTTCCAGTTTGTCTTGTGATGATTGTAGGGTGACGTTGTGTTGGCTTTTATTACTAACTTTATCCTTATACAATATTACAATACTGATATTTTTTTCATTAAACACTTAGACCTTAACGACAGCTTTCAACGGTAACCAGGAATAGAGTTCTTGCTTACCTAAAGTGAAGTTATGTTTCACAAATTCTACATAAAACATAGTCTGGAAGTTGTGAAGCATATTTTTGCAGTAGTGCCTCGGAAATATTTTCTCAACCTAAGTAGCATATCTGAGTATCGCGGTAAGATTTCTATATGCAGTCAGCACGATGTCGTTGCGTCGATTGCTGTCAAGCGCTGTGCCAGTGAGCGACACTGTTGCAAGCAACATCGACTTCAAGCTGACCTCGCAAGACAGCGTTATGGTAACACCTTCCACTTATTAATCCACTCACTGCACTTCAGATGGTAGATCTCATCTTCTGCCAGTCGCTTGTCTGGGCAAAACGGGGTATTCAGTTCTGTTCATTGATCTGCTATTTGTTTTTTGAGTATTAGTTTCATTTGGTGATATTTAGTTCCGTGTCTTTTAAGTGTACCACTATTATTTTCTGCTATTAATGACACGCTACATAAATTCACCTGGAGTTTGAATTAATGCTCATTAAATAGGTGTGAAACGTTTAAGGAAACAACATCATCCCATATTTCATCATTTCCATTGATTTGATATAAAACGGATTATTTTAAAATGAATTAATTACCATGGCACCCATTATTTACGAAATCAAACAAGGCAAAGGAATAAAATAATAATTTCGTATTCATGAAGAATAATTTTAGTCTCTATCTGCAAAATGAAACCTCAATCGTAAACAAAACAGAAGTACCAGTTGATTTATAGAAGGAGATTCATAAATTAATTAATGCAGTGTGTAACAGTCAGTTTAGTGATGGAGGTGTGGAACTTGTATATCATCTGTTCAAGCGGGTCTTCCTCAACTAACGACTTCTAAATTTCTCATGTGACAAGATTAAAGATTCTTGATCCCACTATGATATCGTCGCTTAGGATGTATATTCTTTCCTGTATACTGCCAGTCTTGGACCTTAAACAGTCATATGAAACAAAACCTGAGAACTGTCCAGCAAAGAATGGAAAGAGCAATGCTGGGGTTTTCAAGAAGAGACAGGAAAAGGGCCATCTAAATTCGTTCGGTAACCAAAGACAGACATCTTAGAAAGAGTGGCGACCCAAAAATGGCAATGGGATGGTTATATTACTCGATAAAGAGACGACAAATGGACTACGGCAGTTCTGGATGTGGCTCCAAGGAGCCTGAAATGAGCCAGATGAACACCCCCAGATCGTTAGGGTAGAGAATTATGATGAGTAACAGGCGTGAACTGGAAGAGAGTTGCTCAAAATAGATCAGCCTGGAAGGAACTGGAACAAAATTATGAAGCATAACTTGTAAAATATAGCTCATCTGGCTTAAAGAGACTGTATCCTGAAACAAGGATTGATAAATCTGTATAAATAAATAATAATATTAAAACACTGCAGTACTACAAGATATAACTGCATCGCTAGTTAAAGATGTTTAAATTATCATATATGATAATTTAGAAGTCGAAGAAGTAGAAAAGACGAGAATTATTATGGAAAGCACCATGACAGCTAGCTATGAGCTGATCCGAAAAATCACAAGCCACCAAATACAACCTCACAAATTATCGGCCTATTAGGTACCTTTACATCCAGAATATTGTTTGGGAGAATTAAACACTTCAGATATCACTCTCTTATTACTTGAATGAAGAGAATTTTTGGTAACTAGACACAGTCAATGACAACTGCGTCTGCAAATTTTATTCAGAAACAGCAATGGAAACAAAATCATTCTAAGAGAAGCAAAAGAGTGCCAAGGGTAGCTTAAAAGGTAATTCTCTCGGTGTTTGGGATAATTCAGGAATCTTTCTATGAGACTACTTGCCTCAAAGTGAAAAATCAGTAACATGTATCTGCTTCCTCGCTTATGTGGGAACTGTAAGTAAAAGGGTGAGGAATGATAACAAAAGAATTAACTGCCTTGAGCAGATGACGTTTCAATCCATTCCATCCGTGAAACCATTTCCGAAGCAGTACATAAAGCGTACGCTCAAAGTTTTCAGGAGCGGTAGCATTTGTGAGATAACATTGTTGTATCATGCCCAAACTATTTTGAGAAGAAAATCTTGAAACAAATTTATAACCAGAATTATAAATTATGTAAATTTTATATGGCTTATTTTCTTACAGGTAATTGCACAATCTTGTTGTTAACAGGTAAATAAAGAGGCTGAACAATATAGCAAGTTCAATAGAAGATACATCATCAACACTGAAGGATACGGAGATGTGGATGATTCAAACAAAACTACAAACATTAAAAAAATATTTAAAAAGTAAAAAGTTGGATCACTTTTCTGATGCAGCTATTTTGTGCAACAGTGCAGTCTGCTTGGCTTTATAACAATAAACTCACTCTCTGTCTGTTTCACGTTCGAGACATATTTCGTGGTGAAACTTCGTATTCTTAAGAAAGGAATGTGGACGTGTCACATGAAGTAAGGAATTAAAGATAAAATTTCAATATTTCGTAAGGAAACTCAAACAATATAAACTTTTTCTGATCAATTTGAACCATAAAACTTTTTTTGTTTAGTTTTTCCTGGGTTGTTGTAAGATATTTTAAGGGGAATATATGGAAATAAGATGTTGTTCATTTCCTTGCAAACTGGTTTTTAAAACAAAATATCATTGTAGTCCGAATACTGCATTTTTGTTCATACTTCATGTCATTTTATGAGATCAATCACGTAAATTTCTGATTGTTTTTAAATCATGTCTTCATCATTCAATATATTAGTTGTAACCACTGCTCGCGAGATGAATATTTTCGACATCTTGAAATGTGCAAATATCTTGGCGTAACATGTTATAATAAACTCGACTGGGTAGGACATATTAGGCAGGTGGTAGGAAAAGGTTAAAAATCATTCATTTACTGGAAAGTGTGATAAGACAATGTAATCTCCAGAGAAGTGAGGGAATTGGGTTATACAACACTGGTCAGACCATTACCTGAATATGGTGGTGTAGTTCTGGACCCACACTTTGGCTCTTATAACCTCCTCCGTCCTTACAATGATGAGATGGCGTACTTATTACTTACACCTTGGACTTGTTTTCATCTTCTTCTATTACCTCCCATTTATTACTCGGTGTCTTTGTTACTATTATAGGGCCTCTTACTCTCAAAGACTGCTCCCTTTATAGCCATGTACACTAGAGAAATCTTAATGGGGTTAACTGGGGGAGAACTACAAGAAAATTAACTGTTCTTTACAACAAACAACATTAATGTGAGCACAAATATTTGAGAGAGTTTAAACACAAGGGGAAAGAGATTTTTTTTTTTTTTTTGTAACTGCTTTACGTCTCTTTTTAACATCGAGGTCTTTAGAGACGAGAAAGGATGGGGGGCAAGGATGGGGGCAAGGAATGGGAAGGAATTCGGCCATGGCCTTTTGAAGGAAGCATCCCGGCATTTGCCTGGAGTGATTTGGGGAAACCATGGAAATCCCAAATCTGGATGCCCGGACGGGGATTCGAACCGCCGTCCTCCCGAATGCGAGGCGAGAACGCTAACCGTTACACCGCTCGGTACAGGGGAAAGAGAGAATATGTGTCAGATTACCAGATTGTCGTCACGGCGCTGCTTCGCCACTGACTGCACTGCACTGATATGACTGAGCTAACACACGGAGATGAAACTGCACACTCAAACTGAGTACACGTGCGTTAGGTCTTTTATAACGCACGGCTAACTGGATTCTTAAGGGAAACGAATGATAGAATTTCACTTCAGTCCGGCCTAGACAGAGTTACCACCCTCGAGCAACAAACCTAAATGGTGTGTGAGTGGAGACTTTCCCGGCGTAGTGATGAAATATAATCTTCACGGGTGTTCAGCCGGATGGTGTCAAAGTAACACGAAGTTTCGACAGCAAGCTCGGCTGTCTACATCAGGTATCGGTGTCTGCTGGCTGTCGTAAGATTATATTTCAAACCTAAATGGGTTTAGCATAACACCTTTTACTTATGGACCCTGCTACACAAAAACGAGAGAGGTGAGCCTCCCACTCCCCTAAAGCCGCGTTCCCACGATCTCTTGTAACGGAGGCGGGACGGGACGGGACCTCATTAGCCGAAGTGAAGGGACGAGTGCGCGCCGCAGGTTAGCCCTAGCTTACCTCGCCGCCACCTCCCCAACACGTTGCCTAATGTCGTTTGGCACAGAGCACTTTACAGAAACAGAAGAGGTGCGCACCGCAGCTGCAAACTGATGACAACAGCGCACCTCTACACACGCCTGTGATGTTTACCGACACAGAGTGGGTAGCTGCGTCTCATCTCCGCTAGCAGAGGCGGCCCTGTTCCCACGGCGTGTTGTTGAGTATTCGTCTCGTCCCGTCCCGTTCCGTCCCGCCTCCGTTACAAGATATCGTGGGAACGCGGCTTAGCAACGACTAGTTTTCATTTTACAAGGTTGGTTAGCTGCTACTGTGTCAAAGCGCCCTAGCGTCTGGTGACTGACGCCACAGCGAACGGTACACCAAAACCGTTTATTGGCTGCCGCATAAGCTTCTCTTTTAACATGTCTTTAACTCACGCTTCACCATATTATATTACCTTACTTGTTTCTCTCCATGTACCAAAATATTTGTCTTAATCAATTCTTAATACTAAAGCTTACAGCTCTACAGTAAGTTCCATTTTTCTCCGTTCTTTTAATTTTTTCACTTTATTAATTACAATTAATTTTCGTCTCAGCGACAACCACTTTCTCCCTATTATTGTGACGTCACACTATCAAATACAGGAGTTGAAGGGAGTGCAAAGCAGAGCAGATAGATTTGTTTATAGAAAATACCACAAAACCCAGTCACTAACTGATTTGATAAAAGAGCTGGATTGGGAGTTATTGGAAGAAGAGAGTACTGGGCGTATGTTTGTAATAGGGCTTGGAGAAATATTGGTCAGAGAATTAAGAATTATGAAGGCTTCGAGATGACCATGGGCACGAGGTGTCAGTTCATTCCATGCATAAGGGAATGGAAAATTTTTTGTTTTGTTGGTAAGGCAGTCAGGTATTGAAATAAATTAACAATGGAAGTGATGAATTATTTACCAAAAACGCTGAAGGTATATAATGTTAAAATTCGTAAATGGTAAAAGTAGGTAGGTAGAGGAATTTAACACTGAAGGTGTGTTGGATAGTATAAAAAAATAATAAGAAATGGGTAATTAGATGACCACCATTAAAATTCAATGTTTCCAGAGCTACATGGCTGAGATGGTGAAGGCCATCAACCAAGACGGAGTCAACGTGATCGGCTACATCATCTGGTCGCTCATTGACAACTTGCAGTGGTTGGACGGATACACGTGAGCCATTCATAACTAACGCATGCTATAGCTTTTTAATATTGTTTATAGACGCAAAAAGTAAAGTTTATTTAGTTCACGTACTGTCAGTTGACTCTTCTGCATATTGCTAACACTGCAATTAAAATAACTCTTTTGCTTGCCAGAAACTAACAAACCATTGCCTCCTGTGTTTTTTTTTTTTTTTTTTTTTAAAAAAAACTGTCGATCACATTTCCAATTAGGGTCGATCAGCAAATTTCGGCTTCACCACTTTCGTCTCGGTCTTCCACTGTCCCCTGGCCCGCTGAACTGTAATGTGGGGTTTGCTCAGAAAATTGTTTCAGTTGTCGGGAGTAGAAAATTTCATTCGCCTCTTTTGGTTCCGAGTTATGATCTGGGTTTCGAAAAAAAAAAAAAAAAAAAAAAAAAAAAAAAAAAAAAAAAAAAAAAAAAAAAAAAAAAACTCCTAATGCCGTAATTACTAATTAATTTTTCCTTATTATGGCCTTAAAGATTTTTAGCGAACTTAATTTAAGGTGTTTTTATTTTTCGTAAGTCGTATTTTACTTTGCGGCAGCTCTATACTGCAATATGGAGTCATTTTTTTATGGCTTTACGCCTGGTCGACGCCGAGGTTATTAGAGGCGGATTGGGATTGGGGACAAGGAACGGGAAGGAATTAGGCCATGGCCTTTTGAAGGAAGCATCCCGGCTTTCAGCTGGAGTGATTTGGAAAAACCTAGGAAAACCCAAATCTGGATACCCGGACGGGTATAAGCACCCGTGTCCTCCCGAATGCGAGGCCAGAACGTTAACCGTTCATCCACCACTCTCGGTAATATGGAGACTGCCGTAACCTTTCAGACTTTCCTGATGCGGATTGCTGCTGTTATGGACGTATTCTCTGATGAGTGTAACTTTCTCCAAGGTTATACTATTATCGATAGCAGTTTCAGCTCTTATGGGGTCTTTTATTTTTTTTAAATGTAGGTGTTTTTATTTTGATACCTTCTAATTGCTGATGAAGCTTGTACACTTGTTCTGCACATTTTAGTCTCTGTCTTTAATAACAAACAGGATGTCAGGGTATAGTAATTTATTTATTTAACTTTACCTTCCAGTTTTTATACCTGCTGGTACTTCACCATCTTTCCACGTTTTATTGAATCGTATATGTAGATGCCGAATGATGACTAACACATGCTGAGTATTTTCCAACTTCTTAATTTAGTTCTTAGTTTCATTGAAATGTCTATGACAAGTCTGACATTTTATATTGGTTTCGGATTATGTTGATTAAGTGCATGGGATGTCGACTGTCTCGCATGACATCCCATACAAAATTCCTCTCTACACAATCAAATGCTTTTTATATTGTGTCTTTAATAAAGTGTTTTTACATTATAAATTTCGTAGTAAAAATGTTATGACAAGAAGATCTCTCCTTACGTTTATTATGTCCGCAGGAGTCACTTTGGTCTATACTATGTGGACTTCAATGATCCTAACCGGCCGAGGACTCCCAAAGCCTCCACTGAAGTTATTCGAGATATCTTTACCAACAAGGCGGTCCCTCTGAAGTACTTCGACGACGCGTACTAGTCTCTTACTATTCTGTGTACCATAAACTACTGATTATTCTTTGTTTATACGGGAATAAAAATCTGTAAGCAAGCAGCATTTGTTATTTTCTTCTATACCTATATTCTGCATTTCCCAAAACTCTAACAGCACTACGGAAGAAAAATTTCAGTGATAAATGTGATGGGTTGTTCACATGTTAGTCAAAAACTTGAAGCAAGAATTATGTACTCCGTTCTTCACATGATCCCTAATCGTTCTACTAAGTCTACTTTTCTCTTTAGTATTTCGATGGTGTTAATAATTCTCTTTGGTTTTGTTCCATACATCATAAAATCATTTGCATGACTAAGAATTTTTTTAAACAATTTTTAACGTGTTTATGCAGTTATTAGAAATTTTACCTGTGATTAAATAGATTTTAAGCTGAATCCACTTAATCTTGTCAAACCTAAATAATTCAACGAATCGATCTTATCAAAGATTGTGCACCTGTTTGGTTTTTTCTTACGCGAATTACCTTGAACGTTTAATGCACCATTATGAAATTATGTCACGATCAGATTGAATATGCAACCGATTGACAGAACTCCTCAATTCTGTATATAAATGTCATCATTAGGAAATAATATTAAAATGGTTTTTAGCGCTATGACCAAAATGATATACAAAAGTCATGAAAATGTGTGCTGTCAGCAAAACACCTGATGAACTATTCAGATTAACGGATGTTTCGTCTTGATCAACGAGATATTGTTACCGTCTACTGGATAAATTCTTAAATATGTTCCGATAGTTGGTACTCTTTAATTTGTTAAATGGTAATTCAGTGATATCAGTCGGAATGCTTTCTGAAAATTCAAGAAAATAACACAGTCTGCAACCTGCAACAATAATTTAAATAATTTGCTGAGATAATAGCACGAGTTACATTTCACATGGTGTTTTCTTCATTATTCCGCGTTGATTAGATAGCATTAATTTGTTTTCTTGAAGAAATATCATGATTCTAGATTATGTTATATAATCTAACATATGACTTGCCCCATATTAAGTACTGCAGACAGAATAAGAAATACCGGTGGGTTGTTCGGCACGATTAGAAGTTCTAGACCAGCCAAAAGAATTTGCAGATTTTCCAATCAGAAATCTTCATTTACTTTGAAGCAATTCAGTTCAGTTGCCTTAGATGGAGCACACAAAATTTCTCCACTAAGTCCAATGTTTCTTCAGTAAAAAATAAAAAAAAAAAACCTTGAGAATTTCTACTGAGATTTTCTTTAATGTCATCAATGGATCAAAAACTAGATGTTTCAGTCTAATGAAACATTCGCTATATTGAAATAAGGTAAATGAATCGATGCATCTTTTTGAGCCGATCGCAGAGTTCCGATTTGTCGCCTCTGACGTGACTAGAAAACCAAACGGCTAAGAGAGAATAAACCTCATTGTTTAGACTCAAAGCTAATTATCAAATAATTATTAAGTGTCAACCAATTGCGTTTTCTTTTCAGATTTTTTTTCAGAAAATCAAGGGAGAGCGGTAACGTTCTTATCTCGTATGGATATTTGCTATAAATGTAAAATTTTTGAAGTACATGTATAAACTATTATTTGCTCGACGAAAATTATTTGGGTTCTCAATGGAAAATCTAATATTTACACAAATCGACCTTTTTTTTATCATAAAAAGTTGTATAAGAAATGGGCAGTTGAAATTAATTTAACTAATACCGACCCCGGACACTGTTCACATGTTTTCGACACTGTTGGAGAACAGCCGGATACTGTATACGCCCTCTGAAAACCAAACAGTCACGGACTTTTCGAATCTGAATGAATATTAAGCTCCCACCCTCACCATAAACCACCATGGTATAACGAAACCTATGTATAACTAACTCGTATATAATACGAGTCATCACAAGAGCGGTAACAAAAATAGGGTAATGTGGGGTACGTTCAAACCTCGCAAGCAGATTCGCAGACAGTGATTGTTGCAAATTTATTTGTCATGGGCAATGTACAACGGACATAACATTAAAAATTAATACAGTGAGTCTATCGATTCTACTGGGACATCTGAATCGGCGAGTCGGGCAGGTAGACCACCAAGTAAACATGAGGAGGGCAGCAGAAGCCATAGCCAGTAACTACCCAGCTGGGCAGTGTATGGTGGAGTATTTGCTGGCGTCCATTTACTCCCGCTTCAATTTCGACTGGTCATTTAATTCTTCTTTCTGATAGTTTGTCTTCTCATTGGCTTGTGGTATGAAGGCGATCCGCATTCGGGTTGATGAGCTGCGAGATGAGTTGTGCTAGCATCCTGATACGTTGGGGACCCGCTGTTCTTCTGCATGATAGCTGCAGCAGTGCTGGCGTTAGTCGTCGATGGTTGTTGACAGTCGCCGGGATTTGATGGTGGGGCTTTGACGGTGTTTTGATGTGACTGCTTTCTTCTGAATATACGTTTCTTGTTGTTGTGTAGCTGGGATACTCTCGTGGTTGGAGGACTTCACTCGTGGTCGCAGTGTGATCTGAGGTCAGGCGACAGTTGCTCGTTTGGTAGAGAGCTGCTGGTTCAGTTCTCTCGGTAACTGTGTGCTGTATTATGGTCGAGAGGGAAGCTCGGTTACTTTGATGTTTCGCTGCTACCTTCATGTGGGGTCCATGTCTCATGGTCAGGTAACGGTTCCATCGTTGCTGCTTCGTGCGGCACAGCCGCATTAGCAAACAGCATGCCTGGCCCCGCAGTTGCAGCAGGTGTCGTACAGATGCTCACATGCTTGTAACGACCGGAAGCTAAGTATTATTACAATGATGTTGGAATATCAAGGATAAATGTGTATTTAATTATTGTCTCCAACTTCCTAATACAATAAGAAGTTTGCAAACTTGAAACTAAAGCAAATTCTTCCGTAGTCAGTGTGTACAACCAATTTCAAATGGTTGAACAACTATGATCCAGCATAATGTGACAAAATAATTTTACCTTAGAATGTATACAAATCTGTCTTACAGATAACACAAGCACTTCTGTCGTTTGTTTATGTTTACTTTGTATAAATTTCATAGGCTAGTGGTTTTTTAAATTATTGTAGCCTATCGGAAACATATCTTGTAAGTTTAAATTTTTAAAATATTTCTTTTCAATTTTATCTTGGAAAACTATTTATAATTTTAATATTAAGTTATAAATACCTCTAAAATTAAAACGAAATTCAGTCATAACCAAACACCATGAGACAATATTTTAAATTAGGACTAAACAGCCATACAGCCTACATTCAGTGTGAAAGAATATTTACAATTTCATATATTGATGACATACTTATCAGACCATTGCAAATGATACAGCAGGGGAGAAACGATTAATACCTGAAATACATTAACACAAATTTGTTTATTGTATCCCGTTGCGTAATTGTTTATAGTGAAACATCTCGGAATCGTTATGCTTTATATTGACTTTTAAACATGTGAAGAATTACAGGCATGTCTGTTCGCCAAGTCAGCTGAATTCTCCACCAGAGTACGTTAATCTTCTTCAAAATTCTAACAGGTAGCTCTTTGAATAATGAAGGAAACACATAATGAAAAAAAAAATGAAAAAAAGAAAAACACATAAAAGTATTTATCAAATTCCATCCAAGTGTTATATAAGGATATTATATACATATATCGTCTAGAGCCGCGTTAGTACTATGCCGAGGGAGCTTCCCGTTTGCAATTATTGGGAGTTTAGACAGTTCTTGATAACAACAATAGCTCCGCCAGTCTTTTCTGGAGGTCTAACATTGAAGTAAACAATTTTGAATGATTTTACAAAAATATTTAAAGAATTACATATTATAACGATGAGATTAAACGTTTCAGACTGTTAAAGTTTCACTTTAAACATAATGATAGATAGCCACGACATTCCACATTAGAGTATTTTATTTTGTGTGCCACACTTGTAATACTTTCAACACATTTGAAAGACATATTCAGTTTAGTCACAGCATTTACACACAACATGAACATCAAAATAGTGCATATTCGTAAAATAATTCTACATATTTATAACTAACCATTTGGATCCTCTATTAAAAAAAAATTAATTACTTACCAGAATGGTGATTAATGGATACTGAATCTTGGAGGCTTCGCACATGGCATTACTCCTTTAAAATCATTTTAATTATTCCAGAAATAATTTTGATATTAGGGAAATATTTAGGTGGCCCTTTCAGCTAGATACTCTGTATACAACATAATGAGACAGGGAAGAAGAATCGAGGTAGAAGAATAGTTTACAATCGTTATAAGAATCAAATATCGGCAAAAAATATTTTTTTTAGAGAGACGGACAAAAAAGAGCCAGACAAGTTTGTAGACTTTCTTAACTACTGTTTAACTGCTGTGAGAAACAGCCCAAAAGTGAAGGAAATTTTGAATCTTCACAACTAGTACAAGGAGGAAATCGTTGGTGATGTTTTGCAATTAGTTGATAAGAGGGAGAGCATTGAAAACATAATGAATAACGTGAACATAATATTAGTGGAGGAATTTTGAATAAAGATATACAAAACAAGAAAGAAAATCAATAGTAGTAAATACTATTGTTAATTACAATTGATCAAACATGAAACTAGTATTAGATGAAAAATACACTATTATTTGGGAAATAGGTTGAATCATGGATGGTATCTAGTTAAGGAAGTATTAGTGAAACGATCATTCTCCGAGATAAAAACTTTTACTATCGAACATTGATTTGTTGCACCCGACGACGTATATGTTAAAATCTATTTATTGAGCACCTCACCTATGCGAATTGAATCTTCAAACTATAAAATGATGGATGACGTTGAATCTATTGCGCCTGGTATAACATACGGACTAATTCTGGCTCTAAAAAAAATTGATTTGGAGTAGGACAAGTATCCTTTGGCTAGTCAGACAGTGAATTGACATTTCCAACTCTTAGATTATTACTTTCGAGTCCTGCAAAAGTTTCGAAACAGGCCAATGAGTATTTGCAAGTAAAGTCTATGTTCGAAACAAAATTAGTAGTTACATAAGAAAAGGATAGAAGGTAGCAAGCTTCGGACCAATTATCGAGTTTTGAGGAACAACTGCAATTTTTTTTATATACCATAATTTAATTTTTTTTGAAATTCCACCTTTGTGGTGCTCTAAGAAGCTCAGGAGTATCCGGTAAACTATAAAACTTAATAAGGGTTTAAAACTGCATCTATGGAAGGTCAAAGCCTAGAAAAATATTTTTGAGTTTGTCGATTTGTCAGAATAATGGAGTACATGTCCTACGAGGAACGATAGCTTCATGAGCCAATATTAACCACTAATCCTCGACCTTGCATTCTGGAATATGACTTTGCTTTCTCAATGAATGAAATGTTGTCTTTCCGTAGTACCAGATGTACAGTTAACCCTTAGCTTTACCCACACTGCGAATATTAAACTTTTACAGCTAGTTGCAGGAGTAAGTGTAGAAGTTTATTACCGAGCGTGGTGGGTGAGCGGTAATGCTCTGGCTTCGGGGGACGTGGTTTCGAACCCGCTTCGAAAATCCAGATTTAGGTTTTCCATGTTTTTTCCCAATGCCCTAGTCCTTTCCCGTCTCGACATTGACGAGGCGTAAAGATATATATATAAAAAAAAAACATGGATAGCGTGTCCGCTCAGACTAATTACTGACTAGAAGAGTTCCAAAGACATGGGGTTACATCATTCAGCTCATAAACATAATATGTGTTCACGTAGTCTCAGTATGAATTTAGTATTCACTGAAAAATTGTTGTTAATTATTAGCTTTGTGTGGTTGATATCCGGACAAGTCTACGATTTCTCAGCGTCCGACGGTAAGCTTTTAGAAATGATTCTATCTGACAGTCTCAATACAATTGTTTATTTTCGATATATACAAGACATATAACAAAACTATAACTTATTAATCCTTTTCTTGCTGTTGGCTTTACGCCTCGTCGACGTCGAGGTCATTAGAGGTGGGAAAGCATAGGGGGCAAGTAGCAAGAAGGAATTCGTCCATGGCATTTTGAAGGAAGCGTTGCGGCATTCACCTGGGGAAACCATGGAAAAAAACAAAATCTGGAGGACCTGACGGGGATTCTAAACCACGTCCTCCTGAATGTGAGGACAGATCGTTACCGCCTACCCACCACGTTCGGCAAAACTTACTGATCATTATGAATAACAACCATCATTACTTCAAAAAAAAAAAAATTGAAAACTACAAAATGGTGTTTACGATTTACATTGCGATAGGTCACTACTGAATTATAATTAAATTGGATAAGTTTTAGTAGGTTTAAACATAAAGATGGTTCAATGGAAAGGTGATATAATGGTATTACATAAAAAAAACAGAAGGGAGTTGGTTGTTATGGTCTTTTACTACAATTAGTTGTCTAAAGCCTATGTTGATCGCTGTGTCTAGTAGATGGTAGGCATCGTGGTAGGAATTTAACAAAGCACAATAAACGGTAAAACCTATACGTCATTTCAAATATTATATCCGAGCTACAGGATTGACAATAACAATCTTTCCTGTAACGATGTACTCGAGACATTAGCGAATTAGTGATGATTAGTTTATATGTTGTTACACCTACTTTTAACATTGTTGTTAGTGGATTAATCTACAGTCAAACACTGAACATTCAAAGGAATTTAAGATAATTTTAGCAGATTTCACTTTCGTTTTCTAAATCTCAAGCATCACTCACAATCGTCGTTCAATAATTGTTCACGGAGTATTTTAAGGCTACGCGATTGCTTATACATGTGTTAAAATCATTCTATGCAGTATTTGTGATATTTCCAAAACACAGAAATAATTTTCTCCTTTGACGTGTCGCCAGCGTCAGTATTTAAAATCGTAAGATCACTTTCTCTTCTGATTCCTGGTGATATACTAGCAGACTTTTGAATTCGATCCTGATTCACATGGTGGGTGAGTAGTAACGCTCTGGCCTCTTATTCGAGCGGACGCGTTTACGAATTCACGTGCGGCATCCAGATTTGGTTTATCTATCGTTTGCCTAATCACTTTAGGTGAATACAGGTATAGTTCCTTCAAAAATTCCATGTTGGAATTTCTTTCCGTTCCATGACCTCACTACCGTCCTGCATTTAATGGACTCGATTTGACGAGGTGTAAAGACAGAAAAAAATTATAAGAAATCAAATGATTCACGTCCATTCTATTCCTTTAAGTAGTAGAGTTATGGAGCATATTATATGCTCGAACATTATGAAATTTTTAGACGATAATAATTTGCTTACAACAAATCAACACGGATTTCGGAAGAAAAGATCATGTGAAACACAGCTGGCCCTATTTACACACGACGTAATGAAAGTTATTGATGCAGGTTCACAAGTAGATGCCATTTTTTTAGATTTTCAGAAAGTCTTTGACTCTGTGCCACACAACCGCCTTTTAGCGAAGCTACGAGCGTACGGTATATCGAATCAGCTTTGTGAATGGATAAAGGATTTTCTAACTGGTCGGTTGCAGTATGTCGTCGTTGAAGGAGAAAGTTCTTCTAATCTAGATGTTACATCGGGGGTACCTCAAGGAAGTGTAATAGGACCACTTCTTTTCTTAATTTTTATAAACGATCTCGGATACAAAGTGAAAAGCCTTTTTGCGGTCATTTATAGGGAAGTAAGGAATTTGGCCGATTGCTTAGAAATTCAGCGTGATCTGGATATTATTTTGGCATGGTGCGCTGAGTGGCAACTTCCGCTAAATTGTAAAAAGTGCAAGACAATGAGCATAACTAACAAAAAGAATCCAATTGTTCAGAAATACGAGTTAAACAATTCAGTTATTGATATGGTCGATTCTACGAAATATTTGGGAGTAACATTACAAAGGAACATGAAATGGGAGATACACATTAATTCGTTAGTAGGTAGAGCTAATTCTAGGCTGCGATTCATAGGTCGAATATTGAAAAATTGTAATGAACAAACAAAGGAGATAGCATACAAATCTCTTGTGCGTCCACATTTAGACTATTGTTGTGCCGTTTGGGATCCGTTTCGTAAGGGGTTGATCGAAAGTATAGAGAAAGTACAGAGAAGAGCCGCTCGATTCGTGACCGCTTGCTACAGTCTTTATGAAAGCGTCACAGAACTGATTAGTATACTAGGCTGGGAGTCTCTGGTAGATAGACGACGAACGTTTCGTTTAAACTTGTTGGTAAACATGTGTACTCCCACTTTCACTCACGAGTGTAGTGAAATACTTCGTCCACCAACCTATTTGAGCCGGAATGACAGGAAAGATTAGAGAAATAAGGTGCCGCAATGATTCTTATACGAATTCTTTTTTCCTTCGTACCATTAGGGATTGGAATGCACAACAAAGAGATTAGCTTTGGTGCTGATCACCCTCTGCCACCCACAATTTTGTGAATTGCAGAGTATATATGTAGATGTAGAGTGCTTTTTTTTAATTTCCTAAGACTGTTTACTTCTACGAATTTTGACAATCATTGTCATCTTGACTAGTACCATTTACTTCATCGTTTCCCTACAAATCATCTTTCTTGTCTTTCGGGTATTACGCTTAAGGTTCATTGCCCCCCCCCCCCGACTCATAATTAAAGCTTAAGCTATTACACCATGATTTTCCAATTATATATTTCAACGCTGATTAAACAAGCGGAGCTCCATCGAGATGGAGGCCAAAGACCCTATCTCATGAGGTGTTGGCTAAACAATTCAGATAGCGGATGCCTAAAGTAAGTTTTCAATGAATCTGAACTATCCTGAGAAAGGTGGTAAATACGGATTTGTTGAAAAAGTTGCAGAAATTTTTTTTCCCTATTGCTTGGATAAATTTACTACAATTTTCGCGAGGATGCTACAATAACAGTTGACGTTATTGCCGCAGCTATCTTAAAAGTTCATATGTTGGGTAAGGAACGGAGCATGAACCGAAGTTATAACTAACTAAATTTAACTGACTGAATCATTCGGCAAACCCGATGTCCCAAGTTCGCTCTGCTCCCACGTACAGAAATACGACTCAATAGAAAATATTGGTAACCAAAATATGCTGTTGTCCACTTACGAAATCAAATACTGTCTATCAAAAGCTCTAATGATATCAGAACAATTGAAGAAAAATGTGATTCTGCACCAAAAACTTTCATCACTTTACGAGGTAATAGAGGCAGTCGTGTTTCACTTGGTCTTTTCTTGGCTGCAATAATCAGTTCGTTTCATCCAGTCTCTCACTACTTTGTGGTCCACTCCCTTGTCCCAGTTCCTCCAGTATTCAGCTATTTCGTTCTTAGCACACTTCATTCTGTTTTTCAATTTCAGCTTAAACAGTAACTTCTTGCTCAGTGAAAGCTCAGAGGACACAATTCTGCAGTGATTCTGGCTCAGACTTCTCTAGAATAATCTACTTTCACCTGTCTTTTCTTTGCGCTGCGGTAGCGAAATCAGAGACCTAAGTATAGGAGTATGGAAGAACATCAACTTCATGTATAAAGAGAGAAAGAAATTAACATTTGACAACTGAGGCCACAATGTGTCATTGATTGAATAATATGTAATAGTTGAATGATCTCTTTGGACGGTTCCATTAGACATATATGAGACCGGCATAATACTTACTTGGAAACAACAATGTGATACGAAACCGTAACATCTGCCACAATGCAGCCGGAGTGGAAAAAAACCAACCACCTGTAACTCTTAGACGGACTAATTCATTATCATTGACTAACAACGGGATGTAGTGGACCATTTTAAGTAAATCATTTTGCATAAATAAGGGAGCAATCATAAACTACGTGACTCGGTCTAAGGGGTGGAGGAGTTGGCTGGAAAGCTAGGGTGGCTACGCGGGGGGAGAGGCGATTTCCGAACCAAGCCAAGTAGCTTTTGATTCATTATATTTGTCTCGCTTAAAATAACGTACAGAACACGTAACAGTATGTGAATTTATATCACCGTTATTTAATTAACTCCGTATGTAATTTACAATAGAATGACAATAGAAAACATCTTCTGGAATCAATAGGGAAAAAAAACGTGCACGCGAGAGAGGGGGGAGGGGGGAAGATGGATAGACGCAAAAGCCACGTCAGTCTACTGGGGGGGGGGGGGGTTCACAGAAGGTCAAAATAGAGCTACGAAGTTTATGGACGTTCCCTAATCAATATTTACGGCAATGTTTTTCTATTACACATTTTATTTCGTATCAGATTCACCGCTCGCTGTGCTGTGTTTTGATTTATAATGTTTAAGGCATTATATGTTTATTGAAATGAATTTAAACAACACTACATATTTTAGTGTTGCAGTGTAACGAACAGGTTTCATCTGAAATTACTAGTCGAATGCAGTGTGGTACACTATATTCTAGCAGTTTCAATGTACATTCATAAATAAAAAAATAAAAATAAAAACTATAGGCAATACGAACGATATGGAGGCCCAGTGGTTAAGGTGATTGACTGGAAAGATTCTCAGTTTGAATCCCTGTCTCGGCGGGGATGTTGAAAGACCCTTAACCCTATCTTCTTCACCTGATATAGATTGTAATGTGACGTGAAGTACGTCAAAACCATAACATGTTTGGTATT
Organism: Vandiemenella viatica; assembly: GCA_031002005.1. Classification (NCBI taxonomy): domain Eukaryota; kingdom Metazoa; phylum Arthropoda; class Insecta; order Orthoptera; family Morabidae; genus Vandiemenella; species Vandiemenella viatica. The sequence continues at coordinate 42,852,753 of JARYHS010009186.1, read as the reverse complement.
CCACTTTAAATGGTGGGTTCCATCAATGTGGTTGGATTATCGGGCTCGGTTAAGGTAGCTAAGGCGCAAGGGCCGCAAATCTGAATTCTGTCAAACTGGAACCCAACTACGTTTTAGGGGATTCTAAGCCAATAACGCCATAGGCATTATTGTTTTATTATAGCCAAAATAGTAGATAGTAGGAGGCAATCTCCAAGGCAATAAAAATAAGGCAGATATATATCATATCAGAGATACAATTAAGAATTAACACTCCTCGGATAATAAAAGAAGATAACCATCTCTGAATTATGGCTTCGAAGTCAACGGCAATTTAAAACACATTTTCTGTTTTGGCTGAAAAAGTTAAACTGAAAACATGTCAGCGGGACGCTAAGGTTGTTTCGGAACTGTATGACGGAATTTACCCCTCTTCCTACCTTCTTCTCTAATACACAGCACACTACACTGAATCTCCAACATTACTATCTTCCGCGGTATAAATAAATTTTCCCAACATTTTCACGGTGTGGAAGGCAACTAAAAAGTTCACCCTGTGGAGGTAGAACCCCTAAAAATAGCAACAGCTTTTTCCCGGACACGTGTATAGAAAAATAAAGATATTTAGCCCATTCCGACGATTTTTTTAAAAAATTATCTCATTATAATTCAGGTTAGATTTACTTCTACTAGAGTGCCAAAGACATTGACTTTCGGCTGAAAGTCAAAATAGTTTTACGTGACTCTACAGCCTAATTATTCCTTCGTCTCTAAAGACGGAACACCATCAGTATACTCAGAAAACAAATCTGACGTGCCTATATTCTTTTTTGTGAAGGTCAGTTGGTTGGTATAACTGACAATGCGGCTGTATTGTGTCAGTTGTTTACGTGAAAATTGATTTTACCGATTGTCACAAGAAAAAAAAAAAAACGTCTATACCTCCCTCTTTGAGGATAGACGAACATATATGTAATATGCAGACTGAAAGATTAGTAAATATTTTCTTATAAATTATTAGTTGCAATGTTTTTTCTGTATTCATGGCCCTACCACTCGATGGGGAAAAGGTCGACAAAACGCCTGATGACCTGCAACTGAAGCAACGGATATGCGGGACGTGTTGCGTACCTGCTAGGCTGAACCAATGGAATTGTAGTCCACAGGACGTATTTTACAATTACCAGCATTTCTCTGACACTGTTCCTTAATATAGTCAGACGTAAATCTATATGGTCTCTTAAATGAATCTTTTTCCATACATTGAGTCAGTCAAAAGTAAAAGTAAAACTTCAGGTTTTTTTATTTATTTATTTATTTATTTTTTTTTTATTTTTTTTTTTAATTACATATATTTTGATATGAACTTGTTATAGACTTATGGAATTGATTTACAACACACTTAAATTGCTAATCTTAGCTCAGTTTAAGGTTTACGTGCCAGTAAACTAAAACCGATTGTATTTGCCAACTGTTAGAACATAACAGTTTTACGGTTTCACTCCTATATCAGTTATGTTTATGAAGTGACAAAGTAAAAACTGAATTAAATTTAGAATGAATGAGCAGTGTGGTAAGAGGTATTTATTGGGTCGGATAATAATGGCTATATCGGAACTGTCTCGATTTCATCCAATTTGCGGCAACGATCCGAAAATTAATTCAACCATATTTAATTTATTTAAAACAATGAATTTTATATCTGCTGGTATTAAGTTAACTTGCATTATTAGTTCACCATATTTCTAAAACATATATAACTGTTGAGCTGGAATACAAATAACTGTCTTCTACTTTTTATTATTAAAATGTTTTTATTAACTCTCTTTGGGCTTTGTCTATCCGGGTGGAATTTTGGAATTGATTTAAAACTAACTTCTAGATGAGCTACAGACTTGAAATTTTGAGCATAACTCAGAAATGGATGGCAATGCATGAATGTTTCGGAAAAATGGGAAAAGTTTTCCGGAAAATTGGAAAATTCGGGAAAACTGAAAGTTCTCTTTTCTATGGACCAATTTGTCTTTTTTTTATGTTCATAATAAACCGAATATGGTTTTTAGTTAATGAAAAATTGAAAAAGCTGCCGGGAAAATTGTAAAATTCCGAGAAAACTTAAAGAAGTGTTTTCAGTGTATCAATATGGCTAATTTTTTTAAAATGTCCATACTAGATCAAGTTTTAATGAAAAATAAATTGGAAAATTTGCTCGAAAATTTCGGAAAAACTGAAAGTACTTTTATTTATTGACCAATTTAGCTAATTTTTAAAGGTCTTTAATAATCTGAATAAGGCTTTTAGAGAAAGAAAAATGGAAAAGTTTTCCGGGAAATAGGAAAATTCAGTATTAATTGACGGTACATTTTCTATTGAGCGATTAGGTTATTTTTTTAAATGATTAAAAAAATTGATACGTTGCCCGGAAATTTCTTGATAAATATACTTTTTTGGATATACCAATTTTACCAATTTTTTAAATGTTTGTAATAGTCTGAATATGATTTTTAGGGGAAAGAAAAATTGGGAATGCTGCCTGAAAAATTGAAAAATTCTGGAAAAACTAAATGTGCTTTTTTCTATTGGATTTTTGTTCGAATTCAAGACCATAATTTATGATTCAAACGATGGATATGCATAATTATTTTTTGTTTTGTTCATTATTTCCCCGCGATGAAAATAACTCTATTAAAAAAACTGGAATTTGTTGCATGTCGCATGCGTCTGTGATTAAGTCATCAAAGTATTTAAAACAAATTCCAAATTTTCAATCGCATAATCCTAAAAAGCAGAAAATAATAATAAAATAAAAAACTTTTAATGTACCATGTATTTATAACGGACTAAAAAGTATAAAATAATTTCTATAATCTTTATGAAGGATAAAATCACATACAGATTTCTAATTTGTTCAAAATTGTTCTGAAAATTTATACTCGGAAATTTTTTATAGCTATTAAAATACTTGTAAGATTGGTGAACAAAAACATGGGGCGCATGCAATACATAACTGAAGCATAGAGAGTAGTCATCAATGAAAGAACCTACTTGTCAGTTCACATTATTTGCGGTGCAATAAAATTGTTAGTAGAGCTATTAATGCATAACTTATCTGTTACATGCGCCCATGTTTTACGTCAACACTCTTAAAAGTTTTTTTAATAGCTATCAAAAATTTTCAGGACAATTTAGAAGAAGTTAGAAATCTGTATGTGGTTTTATCCTTCATAAGGATTAGAGAAATTATTTTATACTTTTTAGTCCATTATAAAAACATGGTACATTAAAAAAAATATTTTATTGTTATTATATTAAACTGAATTGATTGTTTCATTCCTATATTGAGTACTAAATTATTTATTAGTATTTGCTGTCTCTACAGCACATTTTGACGTGTATTCAAGATTTTATTCTAATAGTTTTGCAAATGATATGCTCGTGATATTCCTAAGTTGCTACAAGTCTTTGTTATCATATAAGTTGGAGATCATCTGGATAACGACAAGAAGAATTGATCCCTATGACATATAGATTAAAACATTTCCTTGTTGTGCGGTTATCGAATCACTTTTTAGATATTTTTCCATCGAGCATGGTTGGTGAGCGGTAATTCCCCGTCCTAGCATTCGGGACGTGAGTTCAAATTTCCAACCGGCCATCCAGATCATGGTTTTCCATGGTATCCCGAAATCACTGACCTCGGAGATATGATATAAACTTCATTTGTTAAATATAATTTGAGCCAAAGTCCTTCACAGCCATTAACACGTATCCTACCAACCTGATTTCACTAAGAGAATTTAATAATTGATAGAATCAAAAATCTTTGGAGGAATCACAGGACAACTCGGATTATTATTTTCTGCTGGTATACTGTCTACAAGACAGCCGTAAAGTCTTCTCCAAAAACAAAATAAACTGCAGAAATTTTTATATTCTTTCAATGTCAATATATAACAGATTTTACAACTCGTATATTTTTAAGCAACTTCAGGAGCATATATAGAATTAATGTCTTTTCGTTTAATGATCTGCTGTAAGGATATATTGTCTGGTTTTGGCGGTGTGGCAACTTCCAGCTCATATTGCTTCCCCCTAGGCGGCGTCCTACACAGTCAGTCGCATTTCAGATGTCGCTTCTCGTATATCCTACGAGGAAAGAGAGAGCGCTGTTGACATATCAGCCAGGGCAATCTTGAGCCAGACATAGGACCGGGAACTCTTTCCTTTCCGCTGGTTTTGTTACATTCTTAGGAGAATGTTTCGGGTTTCAACATTTTCGGATCTTTAAGATTAAGCTGCAATACTTCTACTTTTTTTTTAATCTTAATATTGTAACTTGTGGAAAGGGCGAAAGGAAAAAAAATATTTTGCGAGCACCATCTATTCCAACAGTGATATTGAGGGTGTACGAAACTGTTGAAGTGGGAGAGGAATAATTTAATATGTAACACATCATGGCAGGTATGAGACCAACGGCATGCTAAATGATACAAGCTTGTTTCTACAGTTGTCTGTTTACTTACTATCACGGCGAGTGAACAGGAGATTTATGTGTCAGTTGTACAATACATAATTTCTGAGTTTCTGGTACATGAAAGCGTTAAACCAGCTTATATTCAGAGCATATGGCATTGCAAACTCTGGAAATTATATTCTTTCGTAGCATCAAGTGACGTAAGAAGTTCTGCGAGAGTCGGGTATTGTTTATAACCACACTTAAGAAATTTTGTCCCAAAATGAGCAACACGACGCTGGGGCGAAATCTCAAAAAGCTGGTCAAAATATGGAAACGTTATCCAAATTTAATGAAACTTTGTACAAAATCGGTTTTGAGCACGTTGATTAAGATTCCAATATCAGAATTGTAAAAAACAAAATAGAGGATCCAATATGGCAGATTAAAAATGGTCTAAAAATGTTTCAGTTGTCATAAAAATTTGTATACACGGTATCATGAGCTCGCTGATACCGATTTCAATGTTAACAATGCAAAAAAGAACAAATGGAGGATTAAATATGGCAGATTAAAAATTAAAATATGTTAGAATTTAAATAGGTTTCAAAAATTGAAAAGTGTTTCAATCATTATAAAACTTTGTGGATAAAGATATAGTGTACTACACATATGAGAAACGAACTATGAAGCCAACTTTATCGTCGCTCTCCGTGGTTGGACCAGCAGATTCTGTAGCAATAAAATATAACTTGTATTAGCTTTTATAACCCATAAAATATATTTAATACTAACCCAATACATACAGATATTATTAAAGATTATTTAAACAGAGGAAGTTAATTTCGTCTGGTGTTCTTCAGTATGTCGTATTAATGAACTTAATTTCGTCATTAACAGACTAAGTTATAATCAAACATTTGGCACATGTATGGGTACACCATCATCTCCAACTCTAGTGGACTTAGCTATGCGAGATTTGGAAGAACAATGTTTTAAACTGCTAGATTTTGAAATGATGTGTTATTTAAGATATTTAGATGATAGTTTTATAATACTACCAAAAAACAAAATTGATTATACTTTAAATATTTTTTAATAACTATGACAATAACATTCAATTTACATGTGAAATTGAAAAAAAAATCAAACTTATGTTTCTTAGATGTAGAAATAAATAAAACAAATACAGGTAAACTGCAGATAAATTCAGCTGCACGAATTGTGAAATAGCAGTTTATAGCAGAATTTTTTCTGTTGAGATTTCAATAGATAAATAGTAGATAATGAAGTTAAAATAAGGTTTGTTGTGGAATTCCGTTAAACTTAAAGCTGTTTTCAATTTTTTTAAAGAAAAATACAAATTAATTTTTTAAATTTGTTTAAAAATTATTTATTAAATAAATAACTTTAACATGGTTTTTATGTATTTGTAATACATGTAAGCATTGTACTTAACATCACGACCTCCGTCCATTTTGAATGATGAAAATTGCTCAAAACTGAACAAACTTTTACACCAGTTCAAAGTAACGGTTGATTTACTTCCTCTATATCTCGCAATGGTTGCTCACTCAAAAGGTCACGTTTCAAATGTATTACAGCGTCTGCGTCAAGCCTTGGACCTATTCTAACCATGAAGTTAGGCACTTTGGGAGTCAGTCTACCCAACTGTATTCTTAAAATTACCGGAATATTAACTTTTTTTTCGACTTTTGGCCAGCTTTTTGAGATTTCACCCCACTGTACGACGTAGGTAACTTTCGACATAGTATTTACGAAGGGACTTGAATAAATGTTGGTGAAAACAGTTGCAGCAAATAGCGAACGTTATTGTAGTATCATGTCTAATATAGTCACGAGACTTTCAGAGGATGGAACCGTGCAAGTAGGAACCTCTTCCGTCCCAAGAGAATCTTTTGTTTGAGAAATATCTCTGCCCACTCCAACGAAAGCGGATTAGTGGAGGACTTCCGCAAGTCAACCGCTTTCGTCCACGGAGGTCAACGACCCACGGTGTCCTCTCTTGGTGAACAGAAAAAAAAAAAAAAAATGGACTCCCAATAAAACTAATTCACACATTGACAAAAGGCTCACTTATAGTGATTCAAACTAACTGATGCTCACTGTTTTTACTAACTCGATGTTTTCATCGACCGAGCATTTACAGTATTCTAACAATGAATGGTTACTATTGTTGTCAGTAGAATGAGTCAAGTGACAAGAAATTTTGCAGACGGAAGATTTCGGAGGTGTTATCTGTAAATAGAAAAGTAAAACTGTGTTCTGGGCTATATTTTCGATGTCAAGCATATAAGCTCAAGACGATCTCACCAATCAACACCGTACAATTTCAGGACGCCGTAGGACGCCGTGATTGCTAAAGTGTTCTCAATAATATTGCTCAGTGACGATCTGAAGTAATTTTCATGCTCTTAGAAATAATTCCGTCACAACACAGATTTTTTCAAATACAAAACAAACATGATTAACATATTTAATTTTTCTCTTTTGTTTAAATAAAAATTTTTTTAAATGCTGTATAATTGATAGAAATGTCATTTAATTGTTTGCTTCCAGTACCGAATAATACACAGTTAAAATTAGTAATAACATTTGGTTGCAGTTCGTTCATAGAAACGAAGTAAGTGAACCAGTACCAATTTCTAGGAAATGATGACATACAGCATGAAGATAATAATTAAAAATAAATTAATTTATTGTAAAATCATTTATAAGTGACAGGCAAGAATGCTAAATTGCTGATCAAAATGTTGGATGAACTGCACTTTCTCTGCTGGAAAGGTTGTCAATATCGTCTTTTGAAATGCTGCTTGAATGACGAACTGTGAAGTTTGCAGACAACTCTGAACTCTTGGAAAAGGTTGTAGAAAGGGAAATTTTTTTAAAAAAAACAATATTTGTTTGGAAAAAATATTGGAAACAGTGGAATCTATGAATAAAAGTAAATTTGAGTTTTTAAAGGAACTTTTTTGTTCACGAATTTTCACCTTGCCAATACAGAGGTCATTAGAGGCGAGAAATGACTGTGAGCAAGGAACGGGAAGGAATTCTGCCATTCCCATTGAAGGAAACTCCCCGGTATTCGCTGGAGTGATTTAGTGATACCATGAAAACCCGAAATCTGGCTGACTGGACTGAGTTCAAACCTGCGTCCTACCGATTGCCAGGCTGGGTTTTAAGACAGTAAATCCACTATCATTTTAAAAAAGTAACACTCGTTCATATTTGAATGACCTTTTGCTTGCCAAGATATCGCGATGGATTGGTTCCATCAATCTTACAGGCTGTGTGTGGTGTTCGTAGGCAATTAGCTGGATGAAATGGGTCCTTTTTGGCTTGTGAATATTGTAAGGTGACAAGGTTCCTTATCATTTTTGATGAATATGTTTGTTAAAATTAAATATTATTCTTGCTTTGTTAGTAAAAATGTGTTAAAGTTGTGTGTAAAATAAAAGCTACGTGAATATTGGAGTGCCGGAATATCTATGAACAGTTGCCGTTTAAGATAATGAATATCTTTGGACAAAAAGAAAAAGAAAAAAGAAGAATTATTATGGCGAGAGAGTGTGCTTGAATGTAAGCTATAGAGAGCATGTGGTGGTATAAAAACGGAACGTAGAAATCTGTTATTCTGTAATATAATATAAAGAAGTGTATTCTATACCAAGTGTTTAATAATAAAATTGCTTTCGAGTGTTTTCAATCCTGTTGTGATATAAGTATTATTTTTATCTTAGCTGTGAAATAATATAACGTGCCGACTTCTATAGCTAGTATCTGAGCTTGAAGAAGGACATATTATACATCAAGATGAGGTATAGTAAAATGCTCAAACCAGCAAAAATAAAGCAGGTAATTTAAAATATGTGTCAAATAAAGGAAAACACCTGTAAAGTTAGACGAAACAGTATTCCTTTAAGAAAGTAAAAAATGAAAAAGTAAAACAATAACTACAGTATAATGTCGTGTACTGAGGTATTCTTGAAAATAAGGCGTAGTGAAGAAATACTGTCGTAGCGTACGATATACTCCACTGCGAGCATTCCACATTTCTGAAATTTACTGCCCCATTGAATACGATGTTGTAGCTTAGCGGCAGCACAAAGATATCGCAGTGAGTGAACGTCAGTTGAGAGCACCCACCCACTCGACCGAGTAACTCCGATTCCCGGCCGGGGTGCAGGATTTATAGTCCGTAAATGTTTATGCGGCGCTGGATGGCGAGGAGGCATCCAATATGCTGCGACAATATCGGGGTAAATGGAGTGGCAGCACGGGCCGGCGGCGATAAGGGGACACTCGCCCGCCGTCCGCGGATATTAAAATATTTCGGAATTCATATTTTCCCTGAGCGCCGTGTGTAACTTCCGCCAAAGCGTAATGGCGCGGTAATCGAAATAGAAGTGGAGCAGACTGTCGCTGCAGGAAGGAAAATCTGCGCAGAGGCGGCGCCAGGGCTGCAGGACGGAAGGTGACAGTGAGGCAGAAGGGATTGCCTGCCTCTCTTCTAATATTAAACCTCGGGCTCCACTACTCCACTCTTTCTTTATTTTATTGGCTACTAGCGATGCCATTTTCTGCGAACAGGAGTGGAATAATAATTACAGTTCGGAAGATATGTGGAACAAACCCTGATATTATTTATGCACGTGAGAAATAGGAAACTGTGGCACAATGCTCAACAAAAACTTATGAAATCTTAGTAATTAGTAAATTTAGAACCGAGTGAAAAAATCGGTAGCGGTTACTTTCTTATTATCGCGTGACTGATGATCCGGCAACACTATAACTTGTCTGTACCCTACCTGCCTCCACTTTATTTCCTCCGACGCCCTATGTTGTACTATACTATTATTATTTATTATTATAATATTATTTATTATTATTATTCTATCTTTATACATAAAGATGAATGTATGTTTGTTGGTTTGTTTGTTTGTTTGTTTGTTCTTCATAGAAATCCACAGTTTTCATCCGATGTCGATGAAACTTTGAAACAAGGAGAAAAATACTGTCTACATTTGGTTGAAAATTTATCTCTATAAATAACACATTTTGGCTCATAACTTCGAAATACGGCGATAGATAGACGCGTTGGATGTGGACTTCAACGTACCATGTTTCCGTGTAGTGGACTGCCAGCTGAGTGGTTAAAGCGCTTGCTAACGAACGTCGTGGTCTCCGGTTCAAATCACCGTGGAGACTAAGATTTAAAAAAAATTGTTTTTCGTCGTAAGAGTCAGGCCTTGGCCGTAGGTTATTCGGATTGAATGTTAAAATGTAGATATTAGAAAGTTAGAGGTGCAATACGAGGCAAATCGTAGGTAGTCTTGCAATGTTGTAGGTGTGCACATTTTTACGTTATAATGATCCCTCAGGTGTTGTTCGCAGTCAGTGTGTGAGTGTGAACCACAGTAATATTATTATAAATACGGAAGTAAGTCTCTGTCTTTTTGTTACGTTTTGATGACTAAATGGCTATATCGTTGTGATGGAATACTATAAGGAAATCTGTATGAAGGGCACAGGATATTTTTTCCAGTATGATTAACAGTTGTAGTCACGAAATTTTGAAATCTTATCGAATAGTGACAGAAATATGTTGGAAATTTATTCTCTTCAAGAGGCAGGTTCGACGGTAGAATGATATAGTGATAGCTTTCCTGTCATATTATGCCGACTCGATATTGTTTGGGACCAATCCTTCGTTACCAACAAGTTTTTATATTTAATTCTGGCAAAAATATTCTTAATCCACGCGTACGAAGTCGCGGGTACGAAGCTAGTTATTTTATAATGGACAAATTAGTGAAAACCAATGTATTGGAAAAAAAAACATTATTTGTGCATCAATATATTCAAAAAATAACTTTTGATTTTAAAATAATATTCTTGCAAATATATGACAGACATGGCCCGTTTTATTTATGAGTTTATAAGGATGAGTTCCCAGGATAATTAAATTATACTAGTGATCACCCAGCGAAATTCGACCGTAAGACATTAAGTTGTTTAGTTTCTGTCATGAAGGAGTAATAATCTAGTAATTCTCTGCATTACCTATAAATTTAAAACGATACACTCCACACTTGACTGTATGCTAAATTTTAACTTCTAATCTAACCATAGGAAATGATGAAATGTATTTATCGATGGTTCATTTGAATTCAAAATATTCATTTTGACTTAAGGCCGGAAAACTGCTTTAGCTTTATGAAACATGCGCATTTAAATGTATCTATCAAAATAATTTCGTCATTTTGTGTGTTCGCTATTTAAATTTGGTCTATTATCATTTTGAATTTCACGCAAATGAGTATTCCTTATTTCTTCTCTCTCTCTAATGAAATTACTGAAATGAAAAAATCAAAAGACACTTAACCAAAGTTTAATATTTTAAATAATCAAATGACCATATAGAATCTGGTAGAATCACTACATTCCTTTTCAAAGTATTCCTTTCATAACTTCAAACATTAATCTCTACTTTATCCGAGTCTTTCGTTTTACCAAAGACAACAGAGTGTCTCAATGCGGGGAATTCACGTAAGAACGTTGGCTCCGATCCTATTTCACGCTCACACACACAAGTTCGCAAATTAATTTTTTTATTTTAATAATCTATTTGTAACATATATTAACTATGCTTATTATATTTTTAGATGGGGTGGGACATTCTCCACCAGTGAAAAATTGTTACTGACCTGTTGAAATTTGGATTAACTGTTTCCTTATAGTGTCCTCTTCGCGTTTAGCACTCCTTTTCCGAAAAAGTCGCCACGAATTAAATAAAAAATGCCGAAATTTGGGATGCTCCGCAACCGCGAAATGTTAGCTGCACTGTAAAAATGACACAAAAATTATCGGTAAAGGCATCATATCAACCTAAATAGGTTCATTTTGTCATAGTGATCATGGTTAGGTTGATATACGGCCTGGACCAAGAGTAAAAAGTTTACGAGAAATTCGTTCTGCGCAGCCCATGTCGCAAACCAGAGACAAACTGCGCATTTGTTTACAACTGAAGCAATCGATTATCTCTGACTGCTTATATCGATTCCAAGGTTTGTAAAATATATTATATATAATTTTAGCTTTCTGTATTTCTTTAAGTTCCTCCGTTCGCCCAATATTCTGGCCGCTAGCTGCGCTATCTACTAGCCCTCGAAATATTGCTTCTTGCTTCTATATAAGTTCAGAGATTAATTTCGACTTTTGTTTCACCAAAGAAGACAAAGTAAGGCCGCTAGCTGCGCCATCTACCAGCCACCTGAGCGAACCACGTAGGCGAGCGAGCATTTTGTTTTACTTAATTTAATGTATTTGTAATGCATAATATATATAGATTTTAGCTTCCTTCACTTCTTCTCCATTTAATATTTAACTATGCCAAATCTCACACTTCTCCGTGCGCGCAATGTTCTTAAAAATGTAACATAAGTTTTTGCTTAGCGTATTAATATATAGATTCTGCGAACTCATGATGCGCTCGGGTCTTTGAACATGTAATATAACGGGTTCTATGTTTCACTCTTAATGTAAACCTAATATGGTGTTATATAATATAATATGCGGCCCGCGAGGTTATGATGCATTTCCAAAGTGACCCGCAAGATTATTTAGGTTGGCAACACCTGTTGTAAAATTAAAATTTTGTATATGCAGTGAATTAAGAAGCTTAACATTCTCCTCCTCGGTCTTATTCAACCATTTTCTTCTATAAACGCCTTCCATGAGACACGACGTGGGCAGACAACGGGGTATGTTTACCTCTCCCTGGCAACGTCTAAAAACATGAACTAAGATTGTTTACCTTTGCCTACCATACTGTGACTGTGTTAATGTTATTGTAAGTGAAGGTGACTGTAATGGTATGTGTACAATGTTTGTGTTGTTGAGAGTGGCCTCGAACATCGAAATGGAAAATGGCAGAGTTTCCCACTAATATCGGTATATTTGTACCCAAAATCGGTATATGAAGACAACAGCAACAAACATAATTTGCGGTGCAGTTTGGCATAAGCATACAACGCACTAAGATGAAACGAATGGCATGTGCACTTAAGTAAAAAAATATTAGGAATTTCGATTTGCAAAACCCATTAGATTATTTTTATAAGGAATATCATTGCTTCAAAAAAAAAAAAAATCATTTACAATGTGTTCAAATAAGGATAGTGTATCAGCTGCTCTCATGGAATAAGAGCTAGAAAGCAACCTTTAATGCGATGCTCTTTTGTATGTCTCACGACTAAGCACAAGAGTCTGGAAGAGTTAAGATCACTGGACTCGTCAACAATAAGCGAAAACTTAGTTTACCTCCGATACGCACATAAATTATCACAACATTCTGTACCTATAATCTGATCAATTATGCCGTGAGTTTTCGTCATCCAATATTTTATTTATTTCGCAAATTTTGAATCGGGACAACGGACTGTATCGGTTTCGGTAGGTGCTCCGTAATGGTATATTATGTTCCGCAACAAACGAAGCTAATAACAATTTAGTAGAAAATAACGAAATATGTTAACCTTGTTTAATTGGTATATCAGGTTTTTTAATTTTTTTCACAGGAAATGACGATGTCTTTGTGGTTTTATATTCTTTGATTATAATGAATATCCTTGTGAAGAATTATGTTTCTTGAGACGTTGAAACATAAGACATGCCTATCAACGAAGGAGCATTAAATGAAATTCTGAACGTGTGATCATATATCCCAAAGATGGAAGGATTAGATGTTCCATACTTCGCACTAAACACACAACTAAATGTCTCTGACTATAGCCTTTAATGAAAGCATTAAGATAACTTTACAATAATAACTAATTTACACACTAAACAAAACTTGAAGTATTATTTCCTTTATTATTCAATTTTTCATTTAGCATTCAATTTTTAAACGCCATAGATAGCCGTAAAAACAACAAAGATTTTCTTTAAGCACGATCTCTGGACTGTGTCTTTGGCCATCAGCATTAGTCTTCTGTTAAACATAATATTATTCCGGATTCACTATTGATATTGAAGCGTACAACTTGTACTCCTTCTTTTTAAAATTAAATTACTTTTTAATTTAATTAATTGATCAACAAAACCATTATTATTAAATGAAATTAATGAAAATTGGAATTGGGATTTTGCTGTACAGGTTGGCAACACCGTTTCACGTACATTTTATATTGACATTTATTATAACAATTACTTATCAATTACAATAAATCAATCCACGTATAATATAATAGTTTCCACATATCAGTTCTCATGGGTTGTTAGGTGACCTTTCACTAAGCACAACGGGCCAGTGAGAATCACTATGGCGGCAGGTTTGGTTATCAATACGACACTTCTTGGGGTGGTTACCATTTTTCTGAAGGCGCCAGGTCGGCTTCCAGTGGTCTTCCTAGGCGACGACTCATCTGGCCGTTGCAGGGCCGCATTTAGGCTCTGTGGGCCCCTGGGCTATTCATCCAGGCTGTGGTAGGTTGTGGTGAGGGCCCTCTTTGTGGTGCGGGTCCCCCCTTTGTGGTGCGGGCCCCTAGGCTACAGCCTATGTAGCCTATGCTTAAATGCGGCCCTGGACCGTTGGTTGCCTCATCCACTCCCTAGGCGACATGGAACACAGAGCACCACAACAGCATGTGCTAACATTAGCCGCTACACATCACATTCTCTCATGTCGGCTGCCACGAACAAAGCCACTGCCGGCAGTCTACTGTGCCCTCTCCACACACACCTAACGGCTCCTCGGTACCTGCCCAAGGTCGCATACCAAAGCAGCCCTGTCACCCATTGTCTCAACTGTCCTCCTGCCTAAGCCAGTAGACCAGGATATCGCGAATATACTATGTAGTGTAGCGATACACTACAACATTTGTATAAAAGGATGAATCTGGGGAGTTAAAGTACATGGCGTTACAAGCAAAAAGTATATCCATTCACTTCGCAATTGAATCAAATGTGGGTTTCTAACATAATCTAGCGTTGTTCAGTAATGTAGTAATGCAATTTCTTAGCCACATTAACGAAGCTTGATGTATACAGTATGAATCTTTTCGGACGAATGAAAATAGTCTTCGTTCAAATAAACATCAACATACTCGTTTCTTGGTATCGGGCGGGTGAATCTAGGTTTGCTTTAATTCCGAAAAAAGTTGGCACGAATTTTAGGAAAATTTGTTCAAATGTTTTTCATTGCGGGAATAAAAATAGGATACGGGTAAATTTACGCTAACTATACCCGTCAACGCCGGGAACTCCGCTAGTAGGCAAATAATTTTACAAAATTCAAACTTTTTAAAACACTGTTCAGTGGTGATAACAATGGAAGAATGCGTGAATTTTTGGTTTCTCACTCTTTAAACTCTTTCGTAGCTGTTCTGGTACAATATATAGGTGTTATTAGAAATAAGAATACATACACCGAAAATACAAACAATGTCTTGCTGTTTAGGGGCGATGCTAGAACAAACAGATAACTTGCGTCCGTAATTCATTAATTGGATTTTTTAAAAAAATGATATTATATTCCCAAATACCCTATCGTAACTGAAGTTGTGTTGTGAGGGAGAATGAGTGATTACTAATACATCGATATGAACTACTACTCTTTGTTGTTCTTGTGTAATTTTTTTTTTTTTAAAAAAAGCACACTAAAGGCACAATTTCAGTATTCGCACTGGTGAATGCGGAACAACACTTCAAATTTATTTAGCTCCATAACGCAATGTATGAATATTGATTAGTATTTACCCGTAACATGATACTCTTTTATTTTTAAAATAAAATAAATAAATATTGCTCCATCCACCACTCACAAACAATAACAAAATGATTTGTTTTGAAAAACAAAAGCTTACTCTCCCGAAAACACAAATAATCTGTTGAATCCGCTGAACGAAATGAGGGCGGACTGCATTTTAGGTGATTTCGTCCATTAACCTTACATGTTTGTCTCCCGGTGGCAATCAAGCAGCAGCGTTGTGTGAATGTCACTGATTCCATTAGGGGCCAGCGATACAGGTCGCATGAAGCACTCATTTTCAATCAGGTTTAAAGTTAATTGGAGATAAATCTATTCAAATGGCACTGATAAGGGATCGAGTGTCGATAGGGACAAATCGAGATGGAGCAGGTGTCCGGTGATTGCTAGACCAAATCGCGTTCCCATTGGGTCTGTATTTGACAATATTTCATAGCAATTGCCTTAATTTACCATTCGATGTTTGGTTTGTGCCAAATAACACACTGCTATGTCATATGTGAGTTTAAAACAGACAACAGGAAAATTGTGTCTTATTACACATGTAGTGTATACTCATTATACGAAAATTGAATAAAGCAATTAGATAAATATTGTTAAATATACCGACAGAATTTTTTAAAAACTTTTGTATAAAAAAAACAACTGCATAAAGTTTACGATTGCCATGCTTTTTCACATCAGGAGGTATTGACGTTTTAATGAGGTAGCTTGGTGATAAATGCTGTCATATACTACCTCCCAAATTGCATGCTGTACCTTTTTTTTTGTGTGACTGCTGAATCGGATTCAAAGCGTAGGAACGGCCTTCCCTGAATTCTCATTTCCAATTGTAACAGCTTTTCATGGGATTTTCGATATTGCAGCTAACGCTCAGCTTGGTATTCAACCGGAAGGTTGGTTGAACCCTCCCGAAGGTATTGGAGGTAGGGTGGCGGTTCCTTTCCTTTTTTGTTTGTTTTTGTTTCAATTATGGCTTTACGCCTCATCGACATCGAGGTCATTAGAGGCGGAATGGGAATGGCGACAAGGAACGGGAAGGAATTCGGCCATGGCCTTTTGAAGCAAGCATCCCGGCATTCACCTGGAGTGATTTGAGGAAACCATGGAAAACCCAAATCTGGATGCCCGGACGGGGATTCGAACCTCCATCCTCCCGAATGCGAGGCCAGGCTACTTTCCTCCTTACCTAACGTAACCCGGTAATCCTAACGGGCGAAGGGTACCTACAGTTCAACGTGGAATCCGAACCACGGAAGTTTTCTGGAGCACTGAACGTTAAACAGCAATTTGTGCCAGAATCCCGCCCACAAAGGGATTCGAGCCGCGGACCTTTCGATATCCAGTCAGGCACCTTAACCATTGAATCACCAGTCCACTTCAACACGTTAGACATGTTATTAAAGATGTATTTACAATTTATCGTGAACTGTTATGGATATCCAGGAAGACGTTGTGAAACCATTTGATTACTAGCAGAAGATGAAAGACATAAACGGGGATAAAAAACGTAAAATCTGTGTTCGCAAAATCACTATGAGGAGAATATCATACGTTGACCTACGATTTGCTTGAAAATGAGGTCAATTTTTGAATATTTATGCACGTCATAAAGTTTTCAGAATTTCTAAATCTCATGAGGCTATATTAATCTAGAGTGGTGGGCGAGAAGTAATGTTTTGGTTTCGCTTTCGGAGGACGGGGATTTGAATCCCAATCCGGCTATCCCGGTTTGGGTTTTCCAAGATTTTCCTTCAAAATGTCATGACCGAGTGTCTTCCCTTTCCGTGCCCCATTCCTTTCCCGCCTATAATGCCCTCGACGTACTCGAGGAATAAAGCCAGAAACAAAAAAAGAAAAGAAAAGAGAGAGACCATATTTAACATTGCCAAAGTATTAAATATCTACTTCCAGTTGAACTTCAACAGTGAATTAAGGTATGTATGCAATAAATTAAAAACATTTGTACTCGCAATGTTTTTCCTTGTTATAATATATATCCTTATAATAATGGCAAAAAATTGTAAAATGTGAGAATTTAATTTTGAAGTATTCATTTTAGTATCTTCCGATGCTACTTGGGTCTCAAGTATTAGACTCAAGAATGGTTGTGGCAGGTAAAAATAATAATAATAATCAATTTTGACGAAACTATTTGATGTGCCAGTCACATTTCCACGCTGTTTAGCAACTCGAATAAACATTTTTTTTTTTTCTGTATACGATTTTGCTACTGAAGTGGAAAGGTTCTAACAGTTTGAGCCATATTGTTGAAAAAATCAATTAATCGATTAGTCGCTGGATTTGTTTGGGGAGGTTTCAATCCCTTTGCGATCAGATAGATGTTTAGAACTGATGTTCAATCGGTTGTGGTATATATTACCCCTATCTACCGGCTACCGTATTTGATTGAACATGGGAATAATTAACGCTGTGTGTAGCTTAATTTAATTTAATTTCGATGAATCACAGGCTCCGGTGGCAAATTCCCTATGCACCCATTTTTCTTGTTTCCTGTATCAGCCTACTTTTGACATTTACGAATTTCAACTTCAACTTCAATTCTTTCACCGCTTTTGGTAAATTATTCATTATTTCTCTTATTCCAATCCCTGACCCCGTCACTTACGAAAGTGGTTTCCTTACCGTTATGCCTGAAATGGAGAGCCAGTTGTGATACAAGAGTCTTCCGTATAAGTTTCGTCATCTCTTTCTACCAAATTTCTCGTCTCATAATTAATTGAAGGGATTAGATTTGTCATCCGATCGTCATTTATATGTGTATGACTCAAGGTACTGAAACTCTATAAAAAATTTGCATGGTTTAGTTTTGGAAGTGTCTCAAACTGTATAATTTTTCATACTCTTGCACTATTACAATGAACTATGCCGAAAGCTTTAGAGAATCACTAGTTGAGAATGAATGGATGTGGAATTTTTGTTAACACCGTGAACCTTACGATCGTCACCATTGTGAAAAGGAAGGTAAAATTTCCTGGTATGGCTGCTGTCATAGTTTAATTTTATCTCACAAGGGGAGGGCACAACGTTGGGATTTTATTTTGGGATGAGACTTTGCGTAATAATTTTACCCCTTTAGGATGTTTTCCTCCTGCAATCGTAAGACGCAAAATTCAAGCCCAGCTTATATACTAGTGAAATTCCGGTCTGGCCAGCAGCGGAACAGCCCAGTCAGTAACGAGCCTGTGTCATGTCTGGGCGCTCTGGGTACGAATCACGATTTGTTGTATTATTTATTTTTTCAATTTTTTAAATTTTTTGTATCAACTACGCTTTAACTTGAAATACTATAAAACTATAATAGTTACAATATTTTAATGTTTAAAATACACCATTACGAATGGTTATAATATTAATATTTATTCATAAGTAAAAAACTTTCATTGTGGTATTTTTATTATTGATTTTATTTAATTTTTTATTACAAATGTGAGCTGGGATGATAATCATCATAAAAACATTTAAAACAAAAAAATTCTTAGCATCGAGCACAATTAATGAAAGTGGAATTTTTACTAGAACAACGGTAATATCCGAAATAAAACTTATAACACTTTTAATAAAATAACTTAAAATTTAAGTATATTTAAAGAAAATTGTAACTATTATAGTTTTAAAGTATTTTAAGTAAGTTATAGGGTAGTTGATATACTGATATTATGATTTAAAATTTGAAATTCAAATTAAATAATCAATAACATTGAATAAAAACTTATTTAATTGTAAAAAACAGAAAAATAAAAAAAAAAAAATAGACGGGATCGAGATTCGAACCCAGAGTGTCCAGGCTCGTAACTGACAGGGCTGCTGCGCTGCTAACCTGACCGGAATTTCACAAGTATATAAGCTACGCTTCAATTTTTAGAGGCCGTTTACTCCGAATCTATTAGCGTTACGTCTTACGATAGCAGCAGGTAAACATCCTAAAGGGGTACAATTATTACGCGAAGTCTCATCCCAAAATAAAATCACAAGGTCGGGCCATCCCCTTGTCATTAGAATAAATTAACAGTTCATAAACTGAAGTTCTTACGAAATGTTAAAGACTACACCACAATGTGTAGAAAAAACAGCAATCAAAGATGTTAAGACGTCAAAATAAGTTCCATCAGTGCTAAAATCCAGCAAATAACATTTGTAAATATGATTTGTCTCTACCAGTAACAAGTAAGCTTCCCCGATGTTTTAAGTAATGGGAAACAAGCAATGGTGTTTAGTCCACATTTTAAATTATTCTGTAAATAAAAATTATATTTTAAGAGGTTAAAACAGGGATCTGAATGATCTGGTGACTCAGTAGTTAATTGCCAGACAAGGGATTGACAGGTTCGCTGTTCGAATTTGGGTTTGTGTTGGAACTTTTAGGGGTCCATGTACTATTGACCTCCACTTCCGATAAAAGCCTTTTCGTGTAAGGTATGTCAATATCTTGCATGATTAACATTAAACGTTAAACTGTCAATTCCGCTTACCGATGAAATTCCCGACGCAGAGGTGGAAAGAGCGGGTGAATGAAACTTTTTCACATGCAGTTCTTTTTCAGATCTGTACTTAATTGATATAAGACAGAACCCTTCTCCGTCTGTCAAAATAGCTACAAATGTTGCTGCACCAGCGCTTTCATGTCTTTTCATATCAATTGAGCATTTAAATTATAAGGCTTTTTAAAAACTACTATAAGGTTCGCGCATCGTAGAAAATATAATCACCAGGGATTTGTTAAAATAGTCAGTCCGTATAGTAGGTGACAGTAATTGTGTTGGATACAAGACAGAGCAGTTAGTCAGGATGGGAACAGCTCCCCGGGGCCTCTGCAGTCACTGGTGGTAAACATCCCGTCCCGTCGGTGATAACGTCCATTGTCGCGGGACAAGGTGCATGTAATTGGCTGCAACAACGCCGCTTAGTCGCTGGTTCCAGCTGCAGCCAGCTGTGGCGTACAGCAGGTTCACAGAGTTGTCGGGATACTAACTACTTGTGCACGTGTGTAACCAATTATTGCTGGCAGAAAAGATATTCTTCAGCGGGATTGTATACCCAACAAGTGCATTTAAGAGACGTATATCTCTGTCGAGAATGAGAGTCATCAACAAATAAAATGCAAATGCAAAGTATTACGGTTTTCGGTACACCGGTCGCCATGTTTACGTTTTACAGGCAGTTTTGATATTAATCTTGCATAATTGGGCAACGTTTCTTACTTATCACCTCTTATTTCACAACCAAATTAACACTGATAGGCAACGTAGCTGCCACGGTCAATAAGAGATTGCAACTTTTAACCTCTCCAGCTTAAATTGCAGTTAGGGACTCCCTGCAATGTTATGACCACCGGCTATGTTATTTATTACCTAGTATATTTTATCGGAACATTAACTCGATACTGGGTTGATGTTGTTATAAGAGTTTGTAATGAAACGAAGTTACGTATTGTATTGACACGTGAAAATCAGAATTTCGTATTATTGGAACTGATAACGTTTACCATCAGTCATCAACAGTTTAGTCGAGTATGGTGGTTTGCAGTTTGTTAATAGTCAGGATTAGGTTTCGGATCTTTAGGACAAGTTATATTTTTCCCTGCATTCTTTTTGAGCTGAAATGCTCAATTTAACACTGTTTCAATGTTTCTAATTGTATTTAAATGTATTTTATATAGCATATAAATGCATATTCAGGCCATTTTACTATCTTCGGTGATATTATAATAATATTTATGGTGATATGGTCATATTTTGAGGAAAAATCTGGTAATCTTTATATATAAAGAAGAATGTATGTTTGTTTGTTTGTTGGTTTGTTTATTTGTTAGTTTGTTTGTTCTTCATACAAATCCACAGTTTTTATCCAATATCGATGAAACTTTGCACACTTATCCTTTGAAACAAGGAAAAAATACTTTCTAGATTTGGTTGAAAAATTATCTGTATAAATAACACATGTTGTCTCATAACTTCGAAATACGGCGATAGACAGACACGTTGGATATGGTCGCCTCCGTACCGTGTTTCCATATAGTGGACTGGCAGCTTAGTCGTTAAAGCGCTTGCTTACGAACTTCGTGGTCTCCGGTTCAAATCTCCGTGTAGGCTAAGATTTTTAAAAATTGTTTTTCATCGTAAGAGTCAGGCCTGGGCCGTAGGTTATTCGGATTGAATGTTAAACTGTAGATATTAGAAAGTTAGGGGTGCGATGCGAGGAAAATCGTAGGTAGTCTTGCAATGTTGTAGGTGTACACATTTTTACGTTATAATGATCCCTCAGGTGTTGTTCGCAGTCAGTGTATGAGTGTGAACCACAGTAATATTATTATAAATACAGAAGTAAGTCTCTGTCTTTTGTTACGTTTTGACGACTAAATGGATATATCGTTGTGATGGAATTTTTAAGGAAATCTGTATGAAGGGCACAGGATATATTTTGCAGTATGATTAACAGTTGTAGTTACGAAATTTTGAGACCTTATCGAATGGTGACAGAAATATGTTGGAAATTGATTCACTTCAAGAGATAGGTTCGACGGTACAATGAAATAGTGATAGCTTTCCTGTCATGTTATTCCTACTCGATATTGTTTGGGACCAATCCTTCGTTAGCAACTTTCTATATTTAATTCTGGCAAAAAAATCTTATTCCACGCGTACGAAGTCGCGGGTACGGGCTAGTTTATAATAGAAGAAATTAAGATAATTATTCACAGAAATGTACTCCTATCAGAATGGAGAAAGAAACAAAACTAATTGTCACTGAATTGGTCAGAATTCTCCAGTCAAGAATTAAAAATATAAATTATTGTCACTCTCTAAACGTTAATGTTCCGCCCGCCTTTTAATTTCTAAATGCGGCAGCAGCATGCCTGAGTCAAGTCGCGTCAATCAATGTCTCACTTGCAACGGTAACGCGGTAACTACATGGACCCACCGATGTGTTGAGACGAACCAATTGTCTTCCTATGGTCTTCAGTATGGACAAACCGCTGCTTAACGTGAAACTCTTCCCTACCAAGGTCAGGCATTCCCTGCATACCAGATTCTACGTGTCGAGACAAGCAGGGCAACTTACACACTGTCACCAATGTTTTTGAATATAATCCTCAGCCAGTATTAAATCTGCAGTGGATCAGTGAATACCGCCGTGCCATAAACAAAATTTTCACTAATTGCGAAGTTATGGAGTTATGTAAATGATTTGGGAGAGGAATATTTTAGTACAGATGAAACAATTATTTTCTGTAAATTATATGGAATTAAAGTGACTGTAACAAAGTGATTTCATGTCCAACAGCATTTCAATACATCAAGGCACAAGATGCTGATAGTTTAGTATCAAATGTAAAAAAGATTTGTATCAAAGCTAAAATGAGAGTGGCAAAATTTAAAGAAGACGCACCTTCCGTCCCTCTTGCACCCCAACCAATACTTACTCCTTGGGGAACATGGATCGATGCAGTTAGCGATTACTGTGAATATTACGAAAACATAAAATATTTTCTAATTTTGATAGCAGTGAAGCATCTTCCATAAAAATTGTCCAAGAACTCTTTTCCAGCAATTTGTTCAGAAATTTGGCGTAAATAAAGTAAAGTTTTTCAGGCACCAAAACTGCAATTTCGCCTCTTGAAGAAATTGATCTAGAACTGCATGAAAGTTTGAGGTACTATTTAAAAGTGTGGAAATCAAGAAAGGCTAAGCAGGGAACAGTGTGGCTAATTTGAAGAACTTAATAAAGTGTTGGTAGGGAATATGGGAGATAAACCAATTTGTAAAATGAGTGAAATTTTACATGGTGGTGAATCCGTTTTGAATGAAGACGACCCACAATTAAATTGCAGTGACCTGACTTTGTTTAAGTACGCTCCCGTGACATCTTGCGATGTTGAACGAAGCCTTTCACAATATGAGATAGTTTTAAGTGACAACCGGAGAAAATTCCTCTTCGAGAACTTGAAGATCCACATGGTGATATACTGCAATGCTGGCATCAAACAAGAATAAAAAAAAATGGTATGTACACTAATTCGCATCAAGTTTATAATAAATTCCCATTTAAGAAGCAAAATTCATAATTTGTCTCTTTTAGGTCATATTTGCCCATTTTTGAGGTCATATTAGCCTCCATATTTCTCGAATTTTTTGGTCATAAAGTTCCAAACCCTAGTCATGATACACCCGACCAGCTAGCTCAGGTCGTGGTAGTGTGCGACGCCAAATTTCTGGATTAAATCCCAAAACCCGCCGCAGTGACTATGGAGTGATGGCATACGAAGGTGATGATGCTGATACATCCGTCTGACGTGAGCGTTGAGCTTAGTGGCCACCTCCTTTATCTTTCACACACTACACACTACAGTAGACATACTGATACTCATATTCAGTAATCTACTCGAAACAGTATTACGTACATGTAACACCACCCCGTGAGAGCTGCTATGGTGAAGTAGCTTCATCCAAGGATAGCCATCAAACACTGACCACAGGGTAATCGAGATAATGATCATTACTGCTCAAGATGTCACCAGGATACGGCGAGGTACGTGGTGTGTAGTAGTCCCTGAAGGGTAGGTTGCGGCTACCTTCACTAGGGAGATGGCGTAGACCTGAGCCCGACGGAAAACCAGACTTTGGATGCCCTGAATGGAGTCCTAATGGTGTCCTACTGTGGATTTCCGACTAGCTTATGGAAAATAACTTTCAACCAGTTTACAGAACTCCATTCCCCGAACTAGCTGACAGTTTGCAGAAGGGAGAGCATGAGTGTGTTGTAGGATCATAGCGAATGTGTAAGAAATAACGGTCGGTAAAGTATCGAGTTTCTGTTGGTAAATTTTCTGCTTGATTAACAGACCACAAGCGAACAAGTTGAAGTTATATAATTAGTCCAGTAACGGGGTCGTAAAAAGGGGGTCTCACTTGCATCACATCACGTAGAAGATTTTTTTTCTTATCTTGTATATATTGGTG
Organism: Vandiemenella viatica; assembly: GCA_031002005.1. NCBI lineage: Eukaryota > Metazoa > Arthropoda > Insecta > Orthoptera > Morabidae > Vandiemenella > Vandiemenella viatica. Next base: position 42,828,551 of record JARYHS010009186.1, on the reverse strand, counting down.
AGAGTATGCAGAAACCAAGTTTTCGACCTCCAGTTCCCTCGGCACAATTTTCTGTGGCCAAAAAACATAAAAATTTGGGTACTTTTTTCAGTTTTTCGTCTATAACTCCTTCCTGATAAGTCCTATCAAGAAATATTCTATTTTCAATTTGAAAGAGGACAAAATTTCCTACAACTTTCGTATTACAAACTTTTTTCTAAACTCAAAATTAAGCGAGCTACAGTTCTTCGAAAATCAGCCAAATTTCACACTTTTCCTAAAAGTTGGGTTTTTACCTAATTTGCAGCTCAAAATGACCTGAAACCCCTGTATATATAACCGATATATATGTATTTCTGTATGACATAGTATATATATGTACTATACTTTGATTACTGATGGTCCATTCAATAATCATATAGCATTGTTGGCCGGGAGATCCCGAAGGATTATTCGGCCGTCAGGTGACAGTGTTATGGATAGGCCGTGCAGTGCGCTTCTTGTGGCTATCTAACCTGACCAAGTACTAGTACCGTATATAGGGAACCTACAGCTTAAGGTGGAATTAAAACCACAGAATCGTTCTGGCTTTCTCCATATTACCCAGCAAGCTGTGGCAGAGGTAAACCTCGGATTAATGGCCTTTGAAAATTACTGCTGAGAACGGGATTTCGATCTTCAGTCAGATACCTTAACCACTGAGCTACCATTTCGTTCTATTACCTGATGGTATTTGTACCAATTTGAAAAACGGATTTGCAAAACTGAAAACATAATGTTATGGCACAAAGTTTATTTATGCAGTCAAAATTAAGTCATAATAAGTCAAAAATTAGTCATAAATCCATTTCTTTTCCGTTTTAATGGATTGAAACAATGTGTTCCATTTGAATTTGTTCCGTACAACAATGGAAAAAAATTGTCGCTATATGAAGCATTTAAATCTCTTCAAGATACAACACCCAACACAAAAAATTTTGCTATGCACAGATGATTCCTCCTGCATAAGGTTATGTGGCATAGTAGTAAATACCTTGGCTGCTTCTGTGGAAAATATGAAGCCTATTTGACAACGAACTATAGATCCAACATCACAGTTATATTTGACGGATACCGAAGTTATGCTGCGCAGAGAGGAATAAAGTCATCTGAAATGATTTGTAGTTTGAAAACATCAGATACTTCAGCAGGCATCATTTTCAGTGAGGAAACAAGTGCTACAGTGACGCAGCAAATGAGAGCAGCAAGAACTGTGTAATGTTGATACTAATGCAAAAACTGAAAAAGGAGGCATCCAAGATCAACAGGCAAAACAAGATGCTGCTGGATTGATCGTTGACGCAGCAATTTCCCAAGCAGCAAAATTCGACAGTGTGATGATTCTAAGTGAGTATATTGGCTTTCTCGTTTTGCTAATGGGCTTTGGTACCACGAGTTTGAACCCACACACATCCTCTTCATCCATGCATTTGCTGGATGTGATACAATATCAGCATATTTCGGCTATGGGAAAGAAAACTTCTACTGCATGATTCAATACCAACCATAACTGAAAGTTACATGCATGCTAACTTCTCAGAACTCTAGCCTCCAGAGAACATTTGGAGAAAACGCAGGGGAACAGATCATCTTGGAACGGTACGGAAAAATTGCTTGTGGAACATTTGAAGGCTCAGATATGAAATGATTAAGAAATCTGCCCAAAAAATGCATTCAGACTAGCACGGTTGCCACCAAAATCAGATGCGGCAACGTTTCACTCAATATGCACGTACCACCAAGTAAAGGTTGGTTGGGTCGAGAAACGTACCCATTGCCGTGAGGATGAAGGAAAGGCTCGTCCAGTCTTATTACAGTTACAATAATAAATGCATTCAGGAGGACGTCGGTTCGAATTCCCGTCCAAGCATCCAGATTTGGGTTTTCCATGGTTTCCTCAAATCACTCCAGCCGAATGCCGGGATGCTTCCTTCAAAAGGCCATGGCCGAAATCCTTCACGTTCCTTGTCCCCAGTCACATCGTGCCACTAATGAACTCGACGTCGACGAGGCGTAAAGTCATAAAAAAACAATAATAAAAGACGATGCACTTGAGTTTACTTTGAAGGTTGTATCATATTCCTTCCAGAAACCTTGTACTCCTCCATGCAGCTGTCGCTAATCAGGACTGCATTGTTCAGCTGCTTGCAAAAATTGCTCTCGCCTGCCTCGTGAAAGCGTTCCTGGAATGTAGTAGATGAAGGAGAGGAAGATTTCTTCGACCTCGAGGAAGCTGTTCCTGATGCAATGGATGACAGAGACACAATTCATTGATAAGCCGGGACAATCCAAACGGAAAAGAAATTTATTTTTGACCATTTTTTTAACTTATTTCGAAATTATTATGACTTTATAACTTTGCGTCATAACATTATCCATTGTTGTTGGCTTTATTATCTTCAGTAATAGAGCGATCTGGTAGCTCAAGGCGTCTGACTGGAGATCGAAATCCCGGTCTCAGCAATGATTTTCAAAGGCCATTGACCCGACCTTTACCTCTGCCACTGCTTGCTGTGTAATATGAAGTAAGCCAGAACGATTCTGTGGTTTGGATTCCACCTTAAGCTGTAGGTTCCCTATATGCGGTACTAGTACTTGGTCAGGGCTCACAAGAAGCGCACTGCACGGCCTATCCATAACACTGTAACCTGGCGGCCGAACAATCCTTCGGGATCTCCCGGCCAACAATGCTATATGATTATTGAATGGACCATCATTAATCAAAGTATAGTACATATATATACTATGTCATACAGAAATACATATATATCGGTTATATATACAGGGGTTTCAGGTCATTTTGAGCTGCAAAGTAGGTAAAAACTCAACTTTTAGGAAAAGTGTGAAATTTGGCTGATTTTCAAAGAACTGTAGCTCGCTTAATTTTGAGTTTAGAAAAAAGTTTGTAATACGAAAGTTGTAGGAAATTTTGTCCTCTTTCAAATTGAAAATAGAATATTTCTTGATAGGACTTATCAGGAAGGAGTTATAGATGAAAAACTGAAAAAAGTACCCAAATTTTTATGTTTTTTGGCCACAGAAAATTGTGCCGAGGGTGTTGGAGGTCGAAAACTTGGTTTCTGCATACTCTCACCAATATATGCAAGATAAGAAAAAAAATGTTCTACGTGTTGTGATGCAAGTGAGAACTACCCCGTTACTGGACTAAATTTTGTATGTGGAATTATGTGTCTGTGAACGATTATCCATCGAGTGGTGACAGTAAATTTGAATTTTATACAGTACTGTGTTGCGGAGAACGTAATTACTATAGTGAAACTTCTCTGGTCACGGTAGCGAGAAATTCGTTAGCATTACGTGTTAGTAGTTACGCGTTACTCATTAACTGCGCATGCGCCGCAACGTTGTGCGCAAGCGCACTTTACGTTCTGCGCATGCGCTCTTAAAACGCTGAAGCTTAAATTTCTTCAATACTCAGTGAAAATCACGTGACGACGTCAGACGTATATTTACATCTACGGTAGCTATCGTTACTACACGTTGACACATGCACCAGTATGTTTGCTTTGTTTGATTATCAGTAGTTTTTTCGTTGTTTTTTTTTTTTTTTTACATTATTTCCATGTAGATTTCATCATATTATCTGATAGTAGGAAAAAAATATGGAATCACGTTTATATCGCACTTCAGTGACTATTAATCCGCGTGTTGTTTATTTATATTCGTTCTATGCAGATCTTTGTTACTGTATTTTACTGCTTTACGTCTCTCAACAGCGAGGTTTTTAGAGACGGGAAAGGATGGGGGCAATGAATGGGAAGGAATTCGGCCATGGCCTTTTTAAGGAAGCATCCCGGCATTTGCCTGGAGTGATTTGGGAAACCATGGAAAACCCAAATCTGGATGCCCGGAAGGGGATTCGAACCGCCGTCCTCACGAATGCGAGGCCAGAACGCTATCCGTTACACCACCACGCTCGGTGATAAAAGCTTTCATTTTTTTATGCAGAAATATTATCATTCGGATTGAACTGTTTAAGCTTTCAAAAAATATTTAAGTTGTGAGAAATCTGGGTTCAACCCGTCCCTTTTGACGTGCTTAGAATAAAGTTATCAGCGAAATTTATTTGTTAGGACAGTCATCAGATAATTGTTTTCCGATACAAAATACAGACTAAGGCTATTTGCAATAATCTAGAGTAGTGAGATTTACCTTTTTAATAATTTTGAACTTGTTTAGAAGAACAACTTGTACAATGTTAGTATTTACTGTACCAATGCAATGCAATGTGAAAGTAGCATCAAAAAATACAAGTAAAAAAATATACATAAAAATACATTGAAGTTTTATTTCTTGCCCGTGTACTCACTGTTACACGCACGTGTTTTATATATGTACATCCCAGTAAATGGTATCTTCAGGGCTTAGTTACGTTTTAACTGACGGAATGAGGTGGCATCATTTTTCGTTCCTAGCAGAGTGGTTCAACGTTACCTGATCGCGGCGCATTGTTAAGTAAATCTGAGCCTACGTGCTATGACAAAGCGGTATTTAATTATTAGCGGCTTATACAGTGGCGGAATTGGCAGCCAATAGAAACCCTGTCACCAGGTCATTACGACCACATGGAATTGTCATTATTATTTAATTAATTAACTCTGATAACCAATCAATATGTTATACACAGGCTGACAGTAATAAGACTACTCCTGACAGGGATGAAGTCTACACCACTTGTGAGACCACGCCAGTAGCAAGAAAAGTCTAAGGTGCAAAAGGCTGTCGTACTGAATACCGTTATGAGAATAGCGGTTACATGGTGGCGGTATAAAAGTCGGGTTGATCTGATCAGTTCCTTGCTCGAAGGGCTCGTTTCCATATAATACCGCTAGCCATTACTCTGACAGCAGGCTGCATAGATCGAGCGGGGCGGTGTAACGGTTAGCGTTCTCGCCTCGCATTCGGGAGGACGGCGGTTCGAATCCCCGTCCGGGCATCCAGATTTGGATTTTCCATGGTTTCCCCAAATCACTCCAGGCAAATGCCGGGATGCTTCCTTCAAAAGGCCATGGCCGAATTCCTTCCCATTCCTTGCCCCCATCCTTGCCCCCATCCTTTCCCGTCTCTGAAGACCTCGATGTTAAAAAGAGACGTAAAGCAGTTACAAAAAAAAAAAAAAAAAAAAAAGGCTGCATAGACCTGGAAATATTCCAGAGGCTTAGGTTTTCGAAAGCTATACATTTATACCAAGATTTCAACGTCGATCGCTCAATTTACGGTCAGTTGCTCAAGTCAGCAATACGCAAAGTTTCAACTGTGCAGGAACTGTGAACCAAACTAGTAACAAATTAGTTTATGAAAAAATACGATAGCACGAAAACATGAAATATTACCAACAATCTGTGCCAATAATTAAAACTGTGTTTGTGTTTAACATAGCTTTAGGGGCAGAAAAATTAAATTTTGCAGAACAGTATAAATGAAGGTTGGTTTAATACCATATGGAAAACAATTTATTCTCTGCTCCAGGCCAAAAAATTGAATGACTGCAATTACGGTGTGAAATTTACTGTAAATGCTTCGAGACTATTTAAATTATTGCTTGTAATTTATATTCATTTTTATGAACAAAAAACCCACGCGGAACCACCCTGAAAAGGCATATTTCAATAATTATGCAATTACATTATTGTTTCAATCATATTTTTTAATTATCTGTAGGTAAACGTGTTTACAAAATTTTATCCTCTTTTAATAATTTCCCCTACAATCTGCATTTTGTGTATTCGAATTCTATAAGAGAGATTGGCGCAAAATTGTGGATCCCTTTTAGCAGTATTGTGTCAGAATAGTATTGTGTCTTCAGTTAATATATCCTGTAACTTAAGCGTCCTTCCTGCCCTGCGGAGCCTCTTTCGGAATCTTACCATTGGCACGTCTAGGAACTTAAACTTGTCTTCCCCAGTTTTACAGTGTTTCTAACTGTTCATGACTGTGGTAGAGTGTTGTTTGTGTTGTACACGAAAAAATGAAAGAGCGGAGTGGGTGAAAATAGGTCCCAAACCATTCAGGCCTACACTTCCGAAAGACACCTAATTAACCGCATACCATAACGTCTCCATTCGACGGAAGAATCACCATGAATAGAACCGTATAACTTCCCTCCATAGGGACTACCATGAGGGTTGATATTGTAACCCAAGAATTTAGTGCACAATTCATTGATTGCGAACTGTGCAACAACGCCTATCCCACCCTCCCGGCCAAGTTCTGATGACGAGTATTACTTCCATCACCAGGATTCGAAGCAGCCAAATCCGTGTCAGGGCGCCGGAAACTATCACGGTGCTTCAGCCAACTGAGTGGTCTATGAGAATATTTTTTTTTTTTTAGTTTGCTTAACCGTTTGCGGGAAACCAACTCTACAAGTAAAATTTTAATAATTTAATTACACATCTTATTACTAAATATTAAGTGTGTGGTGAACACGTTGTAACGAACAATCTGTAAATTTGGACTTAAAATAGGAATTTTAGTACTTTATTCAGCCAAGAATATTGTAAGTCACCCAAAGCGAGCGAAAGATAGTGAGGTGCGTACGTGAGCAAAACTGCAGACTTGAAGTTCATAGTCCAGGGTAGTTGTACGGTGGAATGCAAGGAGACGCACACTGATAACATGTGAATGCGACATACCAGTGCACATAAAATCCCTGTCACCATATTGAAGAGGTCTTTCCTCCAGCAGTCATGTAAGAGATAATAGCTGTGTCTGGCTTTGGATTTCGCCATGCTTGCACGCAGAATTGGTTCTTCGAGTTATTATTAATTATTCGTATGGATAAAGTATTCTTTGCTATGTTCGATAAATTATTGATTCTGTGTTGCTGAAAGGAGTTATTAGCCACTCTTTGTGATAATGATGTAATCGTGGAGATCGTGTTTCTTTGTGTTCGGTAGGGTTATATTCGTGTCAGTTATTTAATTATCCAGTTATTCAGTGCATTAGGGTCAGTAAAGCAATGTTTCAGTTATATTTGTATAAATAAGCTATTTAGTGATTTAGCAAGGTCAGCCTGGTTTGCCTGTAGGCAAGCGTGTGTCGTGCGTGATATTTACTTCCAGCATAACTATAATCAGTAATTACAGATACATTAAAGGGCCAAAACAATATGACCACCTACTTACTAGCATATTGGTCCACATTTCGAATGCAATACAGCAACACGGATTCTACTAGCGTTTCGTAGACTTCCAGAAGAATCTGACACCAGATTTCTACGCTAAGGTCACGAAATTGCCTTATATTACGGGCCATCGGTTTGTGGGCGCGGCTGCTGGGAACGAGCATCTCGGAAACAGTGAGGCTGGTCGGCTGTTCGCGTGCTACTGTAATGAGCATATATGAAAAATGTTTGAAGGACGGCAAAAACCACGAGTAGGCGACAATGTGGTGGACAGCCACGCCACATTACAGAACGTAGAGGCCGGAGGTTTACCCACCCTGTAAAGATAGAGGATGATCTGTGGCAGAATCGCAATCCTTGTGCTCGAAACACTTCTAAAAGTACCAGCATTGTACTTTTCCATCAGATCTGCCACAGATCATCCCCAATCCTGTTTTACGGAGCGTACGAGCCTCAAACCTCCACTTCCTGTGATGTGGCGTGGGTGTCTACCACATTGTCGCCTACTCGTGGTTTCATCGTCCTTCAAACACTTTCCATAGATGCTCATTACAGTAGCACGCGAACAGCCGACCAGCCTCACTGTTTCCGAGATGCTCGTTGTTAGGAGCTGCGACAACAAACCACAGGCCCGTAATTTAAAGGAATTTCGTGACCAGTGCGTATAAATCTAGTGTCAGATACCTCTGGAAGCATGACTAGTAGAATCAATGCTACGCTGAATCGCTGCTGTATTGCGTTCGAAAGATTGACCAATTTGCTAGTAAGTAGGTGGTTATAATATTTTGGCTGAACAGTGTAAATGTACAGCGAGAATTTTCATGATTAAAGTACTTGTTTAACTTACCCATCGTGTTGTAAAGTCATTACTGTCGTTAAGTTAGAACCCGGATTATTTCAGACACTAACGGTGTAAAAACTTTTGTGATATGTCGCTATGGTAAGATCTATTGTAATATCACTATTTAGAGCAGTTTGGGACCTCTGATAATAATCGGGTCACCCTGGTGTCAATTGTGTTATCATTACAAATAACATTTTGGTTTCTGCAAGTAGATAATATATTAATAATATTTCTAGAACCGCGCCCCCCCCCCCCCATAAATGTTTAATATTGTCCACAGAGTGAACTGTGAAGAGTGAAATTATCTACTAAAACGTGTCAGACCTATTGATATTTTGTTTGATACCGTGTGAATTGGATTTCGAAAAAAACTATTGGTAAGTATAGGATCAATAAAAAACAACAGAATTTGTTTAAAAAAATGAAGTGCTGTGTTTTTTTGCATTTTCGCGTGCGAAGCAGTACCAGTGTGATATTATCAATTTTTTATTGAAATAATTATAACTGGAACACAACAAAAAATAAGGTGTAATACAGTGGTAGCATGAAATTCCCGTTTGTACTGAATTCAATAGAAGCACTTAAAAATAAATATACTGTCTATAGCTCACAGGAAACATTGTAACCGTATATAATATAATGTCTGGTTCCTCTAATTTTCTGCACTCGAACACATGCGAATAATATTGTGCCGCTGTCAAGTAAACTATGTGATTATTTTGTGCAACTATAACAACAGATGCATTTGTAGTGCCCCATTACAATTAACGATTGAAACCAGAATGTCGCCTTGTTTGAATATAGTTGCCGTAAGTTTACATGACTAGTCCTGTTACGTATGTGGAGTAGTTAGTTAACACGTATTATTATACTTGAATAGGATTCTCTAAATTTTAACTGCGACAGACTTTGAAAAGCGGGATAGAATAGTGAAGAGTGGATGGGCATTTTGGATCCCTGAGGGGAATGTAATTAATGAAATTACTGATTGGAGAGCTATATAAGGAATATGATGGAAAGCAGTGATTTGTTTGTATGATCCCTGCTTAATCGTTCGGGGATGATTGATTCTCTATTATGGCTTTACTATAACAACTATAGACAACTGTAGACGGAGCAAAAAGATTCAGCGAGATATAGCATGCAACAGTCACGTAGAAATACAAAAGCTAGCTCAGTATAGGGAAGCGTAGAGAATTACAACAAACCATGGCATGAATGACAACCTAAACAACAAGATATTAATGTTAAAACATTGTTTTTACCAATTAGCAATTTTTATAAGCCCTTACATATTTTTTTATAAATATTTCTAATATAGCGCAAAATATAATGAGCACTATGATGTAGTTTTTCAGCTATTAGAGTTGTAAGTTCCCCGAATATAATTTTAAAGTCATCATTTCTCACTGAAAAGTAAGGGAATTGAGCCCAACCAACAACAAAGAAATGACAATAAAAATTAATGACGGAACCATCCCATCATTATGAGTAATTCTGGTGAATCAGAAACTATGCCAACCATATAGGTATTAAGAACTGAACAGGCATTATCCTGATCAGCGGAACCAATCGTATGGTAAAAATAATCATTTTTATAACATCCGGTAACTTTTAATCGCCTTTAAGAATTAAAAATACATCATTGCTGTTTTTATTTTCTTAACGCAAACAGAAAGTGACAGTTCATTGTGTAGTATTTGTAGAGTAGTTAAAGTGTTGTCAAACAGAACAGCAACAGTAGGCAATGACACTGCAGACCCCTGCCAGGTGTGGACAACAGGTGGCCACAGCAGCGACGCGCCTTTCGAGGCCACTGCAAACACTCATATCTCCGGAAGACGACGGCAAACAGTGTCCACTCCTCTCTTAAGAGTTGGAGAGAGACAATAAAAAGAGACAGTGTCGCCGTAATGGAACAGATGTCGCTGACCGGCCCCGACACTGTAGTTTAACGGTACTCGGTGTGGAGAGCAGCCGTTTCATAATTGCTGAATGAAAGCTAGGGTAACATTTAAAATGAAGACACGTCATTTAACGTATCTCCAGTGGTTTTAGTGACCTGGTGACAGAGTTCCAAGAAGTCGCGCTTTCCACGTCTTGTAGTGTACCCGCGAGTAGGGGCTTCCACCTGTTAATATTTCTCTCTATTTCTAAAAATTTTGTTGATAATATCCTTTGCTCAATCTTGCCTGAGTGCCATAAAAGGAGTCCTTCCAGAATTTACCTATGCAATCCACGTTTATAAATATAATTATTTGCTTTTGAACTATATTGAAATTTTATATCACTTTTGAGATAATGACACATTTATTGATATCAAAACACAAGGAAAGATGATTTGGATTATTTAAGTCACATAACAGGAAAATCGATATCTACATGATAAATAAAACTGATGAAATGAACAATAAAATGGCAGATCATATACAAAATAAAAATCAGAGAGCACAAATCTCTACAGGTTTTCTCTTGCGGGTTCAGTGCACCACAGTCTGGCTCTGTTTGTTCTTGCGGATAAAAGTTATATACAGGGTGTTACAAAAAGGTACGGCCAAACTTTCAGGAAATATTCCTTACACACAAACAAATAAAATATGTTATGTGGACATGTGTCCGGAAACGCTTACTTTCCATGTTAGAGCTCATTTTAGTTTCGTTAGTCTTCGTGCTGTGATACAATACGCCATTCTCCAGGGCTGCATCAGCGCATCAGGGATTCCATGCGACGGAGGGTGGATGCATGTATCCTCGCTAACGGAGGACATTTTGAACATTTCCTGTAACAAAGTGTTTGAAGTCACGCTGGTACATTCTGTTGCTGTGTGTTTCCATTCCATGTTTAATGTGATTTGAAGAGAAGTAATAAAATGAGCTCTAACATGGAAAGTAAGCGTTTCCGGACACATGTCCACATAACATATTTTCTTTGTTTGTGTGTGAGGAATGTTTCCTGAAAGTTTGGCCGTACCTTTTTGTAACACCCTGTATAACTACCAGATAACTGATTGACGTCTACTGTGGGAAGTCAGCTCCGTCCGATCCTCTAGAAGAGTATCTGTGCTTCACATACACACAAAACAAATTTAGTCGTCGCACTAAACGAATACTTGTTTTAGCACACATTCGATGGGCAAATGGTTATCATTTTCAAATGGCGTCTCAGTGGTCCAGCTGCGACCGTCTCTTAAAAGTGAGGGTTTTCACATGAAAACAAACAACATAGCTTGTCTCAGCTATCACTAGTGCATTATCATTTACTCTTTCATGCTGGCGCTCATACAGCAACTCTCTACCAGGGCTTCCCCCGCATTGCCCTTCGCCACCTCACTCGCCGTTCTCGCTGTCAGGTCCAGTTAGGCTCTTTTCTTTGTTCCATGGACATCCGCATGTGTCTAGGAGGGTAGAGTGGCCTTCAGGCTTCCTCGAAGACGCATACCTGACACAAAGACGGTCCCTAAAGCGTCCAGTATGCAGGGCGAAACAAAATTGACCGTGTGGCGTTTAGTAATGTTTTTCTAATAAGTATGAAGCGTCCCATAAGAGGACCGCTTCATTACCCCCACTGTTCGATATTTCGAAGTTGCGGGAGCACACTTCGTAAAACACCATTCACTAACTCACCTGTATTATTAATTCATTATGTAATTTCACACTGAACCTAATTCTATAGTAATAGTTTATTATTAAAATATGAAACGTCCCGAAAGAGAACCACTTCAGTCTGTAACAGCTAGAATTATTTTCTAAGATGGAATCCGAATTATGGACACTCCTTCCATACACAAGTATACACTAACTAAGATCTAAAAAACGGCACACTGTCACCTCCATATTATGATACTGCACTTCATTGTACAATTTAAAAAACTGACTTCCTCAAACACAAAAGCCAAATACAAATCGAAATCAGGTGTCTGGATCTGAAACTCATCATTGGCACTCCCTATTAAAGTAGAAATTTCTTCCATTTTCGAATTATTTCACGAAGAAATATCATTTCAGAGTTCGGAGACTAATTGGACCGAGGGTGGTTGGTGAGTAGAAACACCTCGCATTTCGGAGGACGCTGATTCCAATCTCTGTCCAGGAATCCAGATTTCTGTTCGCCATGATTTTCCGAAATCACTTCAACCGAATGCGTTTCCGTTCCTTACTCCAGTTCTTTCCTGACTCTAATGATCTCGCTGAGGCATAAAAAGAGTGGAAGAAACAAATAAAGGATACTTGATATGTCAGAGATGAATGTCAAGTTTCTTTTAGTACCTTTTCCGCGGCACCTAGAGATAAAGTAGAATCATTGGGTTATCAAAGCGCACTTCAGACAGACTTTTTTTTTACTGATGGCTTTACGCCTCGTCGACGTCAAGGTCGTTAAAGGAGGGATGGAAGTGTGGAAAAAGAAGGGGAAGGAATTCGGACATGGCCTTTTGAAGGAAGCATTCGGGAATTCTCCTGGAGTGATTTGGGGAAACCATGAAAAACCCTAATTTGGATGCCCGGGTGGGGATTCGAACCGGCGTGCTCCCGAATGAGAGGCCAGAACGTTAACCACTCACCCACCACGCGCGGTTTCAGAGAGACAAACTTATGTTTGTCAAGAATGACAATACGAAGAAATTCGTTCTCTACTGGTACTCTTCAGTTTAAATGTCAGGCATTTTGGTGAATGAGTTAACGGATCGCTCGTTATTCCCGACACAAGGCTGGAAACAGGCCACCAGGTAAACATTTTGAGTTATCTCATGGAATATTTATAATCCTGCAGTTGTAAACTATCGTGATGATTACAAATAGAAGGTTTCTATAAAAATAAATATTAATAAAAAATCAATGCATTCCTCTTCCTTCTTTTTGTGTTAATCTACACAAATACCACTCCAGCTTCGTATAGCTTGACCAGAGTATTCACTTACAGTTGGTGCTTTAAAATTTACTTCTAATGAAAGTGCAATTCATTATGAATATCTTAAAATGTGACTAACCAACTGATGACTTCTATTTCAAAGATTTTTCCACAACGTAATTTCTATAAACGGAGACATTATGAGTGTCTTATTGCGACGTAATCTTCATGAGTGCACCAGCGCATTGTTTTGTCAAAACACGATATTTCAACCGCTAGATCTTCCGATTTCCTCAGGTTTTTTCCAACACAATCCAGTGGTATAGCCGTGAAGACTTCATTGCTAATAATTTCTAGATCTTGTTATTTTTTGTATTAAATGATATTTTAGCATCCTTAGATAGGTGACATAACTATAACATATACTATAAAATACATAATGCTCAAATTGTTCGGCTAAAACTTAGTCCACAACTCAAAGATTGTTTGGATCCTCTCGATAGAGGAGTGCAATACCATGTTGTCAGAGGTAAGACGGCCAGTTCCTTCCTCTAGGACCTACAGTTTAACATGGATCCGAACCACTGAGCGACCTAGGATATATGAAATGGTACTTAAAAAAAAAAAAAAAAAAATACCTGCCACTGCCGTGATTTAAACCAGATTTGTTGAACGTTGAAGGGGAAAAAAAATCCTCTAAGCTACCAGATCGCTCATTATTTAATAACAAAATGGTTACAAAACTCTTCACGATGACCTAGGTCACTGGGACAGCAGAATTCTGTCTGACCCTCGATACGGAGTTTGGTGGTTCAAGCATCAGTGGTCCAAGGAACTTCAGTCCTTCGCGACTTGGTCAGCTATGTTGAAGAGTGGTGGTAGCTAATGGTGCGCCAAAGTCAGTAAGGAATGGGAGTTACCACACTGCCAATAGGCGTTCTGCTATAAGATAGGTACTTCCTTTTATTACGGCTTTTAACCCCGTGAACGTCAAGGAAATTAAAAGCCGGAAAGAACTGGGGTGAGCAACGGGAAAGAATTTGGCAATGGCCTTTTGAAGGAACCAACCCAGCATTTGCCTGGAATGATTTGGAAAAAACCATGGAAACCACAAACCTGCATCTTTCCGAATGCGAGGCCGGAGCGTTACCACTCACCCACCACAGTCGGTGATAGATATGCAAAAGTTGCTTCAATATCTTGGTGTGCTTCCGAAGTGGAATGTTGAGTGGCCAAGCATTGCGTTTCACTCGCATCCAACGTCTCACGCACAACACTAACGAAACGTCATACAGTTTTCACATTCGTCTAAACGTACAGATGCATTTGATAATACTCAACACTCTTTCGAAGGCCAGGACAAAAAACTCCAGTCAAAAAATTTAAGGAGAAATTCTGTCGCAAACAAGGTATCGAACAGAACATTATTTAATTGAAAATAAATAAACTGCAAAAACTATATGTGGCACTTACCTACTCAGTAAAGCTTAAAAAGTTCAGTAAAGATTTAAAAGTTTTCTAAATTTTAATGTCTATATTACTATCCGTTACCAACCAGTAAACCGAAAGATAAGCAACTGCCGATGGCAAATAGATTTTTAATTTTCCCTGTTTTTTTTTTCTATTACACATATTTAATCAATAAGAAGTTGGTATTCGGCGTCATTAAGCCACATCGCCAGCTGGTCCGGCTGTAATTTCCACAAGCGCAGTAAGACGAACTAAAATCTTACTTAAATCCATCCACGTCTGCAATTGAACTCTACACAAAGACCGTAAATATATGATGCGATTGCGTCAGCTGCAATGTTGCTGAGGTTGGTTTACGAATCCGGTGCACCTCGGTTCCAGGTGATTCATCAGCGGTTAATATGAGCTTAGCGTCGTGTAATACTTCCTTTTTGGTCATAACCTCGTCAGGAACTCTGCGTGTTTTGAAGTGCACGTTAAACTCAGGCGCCGCTATACCCGCTTGTAAAGCCATGACAGAAACAGAAATTCCCGACAACCTGCGACACTTTTACCACGTCATTAAACACTCCCAGTTTCATGAAATTAAATTCTGGTTGTTGTATAACACAATCAAAAACGGAAATCTAAAAGTTACAAATTTGTGAGTTGGAACAGAATTATTCGGTAAATAGATTTCCATTCGAGATATCTTCTTACACTTGTTGAACTGTGAAATTATGGACCCTGTCTTCATCAGTTATGGATTCTAACTACAGATTTAATTTAAGTAACAATTAATTTCATGCAGCCTTCATGACTGAAAACAAAGTTTCTAACAACTGAGCAATCGACCTCTAATTCGCCACCTATTCTAACTTTGTAATATTGCCGAGTACGAATTCCGATTGCTTAAGCGTTCTTTTCATGCTTTGCCACAGGTGAGGCTGGCATTTGAAATGGAGCTGTCAGACAACTTGCATTACTGTAATAAAAGGTTACGACTACAAACTAAGTGATAACTTATTTAGTTTTTGCGATCCGTTGCTTGCCAGTAGATCTGTCGATGGTTTCTAGGTTATTTCTCTCAAACTATCACTGCTGACAACGTAAGCTCCTCATGTATACATGAAATATTTTTTATTTTTTTATTTTTTTTAAACATTTGCAATCAAACGCAAAATCAAAAATGAATGATGATTTTGAAACTAGGGCAGGATACTTTAACCAATCATGATGGGTGAGAGGTAACGCTCTGGCCTTGCATTCGGGAGGACTCAAACACTTGGATGGTTCCTTCAAATGGCTATGGCTGCGTTTCTTCCCGTTCGTTACTTCATGTCCCATTATTTCCCAGTCTCTAATGATCTCGACGTCGATGACACGTAAAGCCAGAAGCAAAAAAAAATGATACTTTAGCTTTCGTAAATATCGAAACATTGCATATTTCATATCAGTGCGTTGCTTCTGTAAATCGTTTACGATTGTGTCCATAGTCGTTTGTTTACTTATTATCAAAACGAGTGACTAGAAGATTATTAGTTGAAATTACCTCGGGAAACTAGCTGAGTGATTGCTTTCGGCGATCAAATGCTCTGCCACCATTGTAAAGTGACTTGACAAAGGCGGCAGAGATTATGATCATTGAAACGTCGTGTTATACAAACGCACTCACTAGGCTAGGTTTCAAAGTTTCATTTACGTGTATATACATCGCCGAGAAAGCGTTCACTCTTTTATAGAAGGCTATTGTTTACAACGAACAAAGCATTTTGAAGGGAATACGAGGTGTGTATAAAAAGAAACCGAACTAATTAAATAGCGCGCCAACGGCTGCAGATAAAATTCTCTGACTTCCGTGCACACTAGTGACATCTCTCGGCAAGAGATTGCCTCTTGTCGCACTACGCTCGCTGCATTAGTTTACGAGTGACAGCCGGTTGAGTGAGGTCGTGCGCACAGTGCTCGTCGGATTTGTGAGAAAGCGAGAATGAAGGAATTGGAGGAGCAAGACGTCTTTGTGAAATTTTGTGTTAAACTTGGGAAAACTTTTACCGAGACACTTCAAAGGCTTAAACAAGCATACTGGGATGACTGCATGAGCGCTTTAAGGAGGGCAGGAGTTTAGTTACCGACGATACAAAATCTGGTCGACCCTCCACATCAACAGTCGACCACCATGTTGAGAGGGTTGGCACTGTGATTCGTGAAAATCGCCGTTTATTCGTGAGGTTGCTGAAGAAGTTGGCATAATTGTAGGCTCTTGCAATCACATCCCGAGAGAAAAACTTAAAAAAAGCATCGTGTCAGTGTAAAACTGGTGCCGCGCTTGTTGACGGACGAGCAGAAGGAGAATCGAGCTAGGATCTCTAAGGAGTTGCTTGAAAAAACAAATGAGGGCGAAAACTTCCTCAAGAACATTATTACAGGCGATGAAACATGGGTTTATGGGTACGATGTGGAAACGAAGAGGCAGTCTTCAGAATGGGTGGGGATAGGATATCCTCGGCCAAAGAAAACGCGGATGAGTCGGTCGAACATCAAGGTGATGATGGTCGTCTTTTTTGATTACAAAGGAGTTGTGCACCATGAATTTGTACCACGGAGTCAAGCGGTAAACATGGAAGTCTACCAGAAAATTCTGACATGATTGAGAGATGCTGTGCGTAGGAAAAGGCCTGAACTGTGGGAGAATCAGTCGTGGATGTTGCACCATGACAACGCACCCGCTCACGCATCGTTGTTTGTCACGAATTATCTGACAAAACATCGCACTCCCGTTGTGCCTCAGCCACCCTATTCTCCAGACTTCGCTCCGGCAGACTTCTTTCTCTTCCCAAAACTGAAAAACACTTTGAAAGGACGTCGTTACCAGCCCATAGATGAAATTCAAGACAATGCGAGAGAACTGCGCGCCATCGGAGAAATTGCATTCCAGGAGGCGTTCCAAAACTTGAAAAAAAACGATTTCAACGGTGTATTGATAGTGAAGGACAATACTTTGAAGGGGACAGTGTGTAAAAGTTAGTATTATGAGCAATAAAGCAATTACAGCAGAAGTTCGGTTTCTTTTTGTACACACCTCGTATGTCGTTGCTGGGAGCATCCCAGGATTACGTGATCATAAAAACTGTCCAGTCTGGGAAGAATAGAACTCAAAGACGATTGAAATAGAACAACAGAGACAACAGCGTTCTACAGAGAAAGGTCCTCATCTCCCATCCTCTACCCCCACTCATGACGTGGGAAGTGACGCGATTGGTCGGCTAATGAAACGGATCCTCACAGACCATATCACACTTATTTGTTGAGAGAAGTGAAGTAAAATAATATCATTTATCCGAAATACATTATGATGGTCAGTTTAAAACCACTTCAAGAAAGATAAAAGTAATTGTAGAAAAATTGTGACACTTTTAAACTGAAGATAAGTGCGTGGTACGAACGTGGAAGCAGTAACAAACCACCTTGAAAATGCGGAGAGGCATCGCCTCTACGGATAAAACGAGTAAACTGGCATACAGAAAGTCTGCAGAGCCGTGGAGCTGGCCCATGGAGGACCACGCAGTGCGATATGACAACAGAACTGCCTCCGATAGACGAGGATTTTCAAGAGTAACACACTCGATCATATGGGCTTTCTTTCTTCCTCTGTTATGTACAAAGTTTATGTTGTATACATAAATTAAATGACAGCAGTTAAGTACCATGCAGTAGTTTTTTATGTACCTAAGTTACCTTTAAAAACTTTCTCTGAAACTCGCTTGTAGCAGTTAAGTACATGAACAATTTCTCTCGCGTACCTACATAAAATTTGTGTTAGTAGTAAATTTATTGTTGAGTTATAAACAATATTTGACGTTACCCTGTGTAATTGGCTAAAGAAAGACGTATTCACTGCTATCATACATACCACCAATTTTTTTTAATAGGTCTTTAGTGCAGCGACAGTGAAACAATAGAGGGTTTCAGGTAATTGCGTACACATTTAAGTAAGAATACATTTTAGAAGCTTCAGCTTTGCAACAGGCAGTTCATTTATCGATTTCAACCGTCAGGAACAATACAATGTCAAATATTTAATACAACCTTTTTTAAGTTGAGAAAATGTGTATTTTTAGTAGTTAAATGGGGATAAACCTAAGTATTTACCTACATGTTCATAATAATCTTGTCAGAAACCACAATCAGGCAACAAGAACAAGGAGTAAAGCCTAAAATACTGAGTTTAAAAGTCACTAATGTGAAGATAACATTTCGTTACAAACTCTCCTGTCCAGTAATGCGCTCCACTGAATATGTATCAATACATTACATAAAGACCGCTGTTCGCTGTCATAAACCTCTAAGTTGGCTGTGTCATAAATTTGTCTGAGATAATCAAAGTAGAAACTCCGCACGTTGTATGCGGCAACTCGGTTGGGATAGCAGGTAATAGTTGGAGGTGGCGTACATACTCATGCGCATCAGTAACGGTGGCTTGCGCTACCTCCTATCAGTTGATAAGATCCTACTACCTGTGTTTCTCTTTGATTCACTGTTGCAACTATCATCGACTGTGAAAGTGTCGCGAGTGACGACATCTCCATACTGTGAACAGATCCTGCGCTAAACCTAAAGTTCATTGTCTGAAATCTGGGGAACTGTGAAATTATTACTGTTATTATTATAATTAATTTAATTCCTCGGGAAGCATTAATCAAAGCACACATATTGAGATATACCGTTTTGCAATACTTTAATTTAGTTAAAAATACCAGTTCATTCTTAAAACTTTGGCTCCACCAAATTTCACCATTTTTTTTTCCACATTTTCAGTTTAACTTTGTTTTTTGTTTTTTTTTCTTCTTAATTACGCCTCAACGAGCATAAAAGTTTCCATAGAACAGATGACGCTGACAGCCAGCTGCAGCATTTCAACAACTTATTTGTTAATTTTTCGTTATTATTATTTATCTTCCCCCTTCTGACAGGACAAAGGGAACTATAGTGCCAGTCTTTAAAAGGGGTAGCCGAAGAAAGTGTAACAATTACAGAGGAATAACACTTCTAACCTATGGTCTCAACATAGTGGGAACAAATTATAGAAGGCAGGCTGAGGAAAGTCATTCAACCGTAGCTTGAAGAAGAGCAGTATGGATTTAGACCTAACAGATCAACAACAGATCTCTTTTTCACTGTTCCGATGATCATGAAAAAACATTGGGAGAAGGGAATAGATGTCATCTTTATTTTTTATTTTTTGGATATTGAAAAGGCCAATCTACCAAAAGCATACCTAGAGATAAACTTTTTGAATGTGTATCCAAACAAAAGTTACCAACGAACTCGAAATGCTTTATGAGAACTGCCAAAGCTGCAAGGAAATTGGAGATTGCTATTCAGCCTGGTTTCTGACTACCAAAGGTGTTCAGCAAGATAGTACACTATCTCCGCTGTTTTTCATACTGTAATGGACGAAATTATGAAGATAGTAAAACAGCAACGACCCTGATGACTTTGAATCATTTGCATTCGCAGATGATGTTGTGTTTTGGGGATATACAGAAGAAGAAGTACAACAGAAAATGAACATCTGCAATAAGTACTTTAAGGAATTTTGCCTTAAAATAAGCCACACAAAAACAGTAGTAATGGCTGACAGCAGACAGAATATGAAGCCTAATATATATATCTGGATGGTGAAAAATTGAATCAGTACCAGGTCAGTAAAGTGACTTCTGAGAGTCGACCCAAGAACGAAACTACCAACAGAGTACAAAAAGGAAGCCAGTTCTATCATCAAGTTAGGAAGCTTCTGTGAGACAAGGATATTTCAATTACAGCCAAACTGTCACTGCATAAAATATGCTTCTTACCCATTACAACGTACATCCTGGAAGTATGTACCACTACTAGCAGAGATGAAAGCAGACTCAAGATGACAGAGATGAAGTTCCTGAGATCAATGTTACAGAAAACCAGAAGAGACAAGGTCAGGAATGAAGTGATCCGTTATGAGATCTCAGTCAATGAATTCCTTCTAGAAAAAATTGCCAAAGCAGCATTGCGATGGCTGGGACATGTCAAGCGGATGGACCCAATGAGAACAGCGAGGATATGGCTGGAAAAAGAACTGAAGGGTAAAAGACCAAGAGGCCTGCCAAGGAGGAGATTGAAATGGACCTACAGGAGACAGGTGCATCATGGTCTAGAATCCAAGAAGAGTAAAATTACGCGGTCAGACAAAAGTGGCGAGTGCTCTTACACCCCATCGGGAAACTGGAGACGGTTGAAGAAGATGATGTTGACACCTTAGTTAAAGGTTGTCCTGCCTAGTTCTCAACATTATAACAGTGATGCAGGAAAGGTTATGAGCAGGTCAGTGTGATATTTTATGTTCCTTTGCAGCATATCATTCCTTATAGGTTATGCATCATATAATTAACGATTTTATTAGAATCGATCGGATGTAAAACCAGAGATTTGAAATAAACGCGACATTCTTAGCTGCCAATTAAGGTGGAAACACAGTGTATTTGTAGAGAGTGGATTGACACCTTAATGTTAAAGACTGGTATCTAGCTTCATTTGTTTACTCATTATACCAATTACGAGTCAATTGCGATATAGTAATCATTCAGTTTTAATTTCATGATGGAATTAAATTAGCAGTAATTTTGAGCGGATTGCGTACAATTTCGAATGCGGGGAAGCAATTACGATAAAAGTCAAGACCCGTTTTTCTGCTGGTATGGTTCTCAAGATTGTGTTTTAGAGTCCTAAAGGTGTTGAGTACATTGATTTGCTGCATGGATGACTGAACGCCTGCTCTGACTAGTTCTGTGAACTCTTGGAGAAGCTTTCAGTGTATTATCAAGCCAAAAGACGCAACATTCCAATAGGCAGTGGCCTCTTCTAAACGGTGGCACCTAACACTCCTGCTGCGTCAGTGAAACTGGAAGATCTGTAGTGAACAAGTTCGGATCTTCCCTCTTGCAATCGGTGTTTGTCTTCTTCTTTCTGTCTAGTGTTAGGCCCGATGGCCTGTTATGCTATCAATCAATCTTCTTGCTGGTCGTCCCACATCTCTGCTAACTAGGGTTGGTATTTGAGGAATTATCGTCGGATCCGGTCCGTCTTTATCCGTACAAGATGGTCTGTCAAATAGGTTCTCTAGTTTTGTTTAGTTAGGAGAACTGATTTAACTTCAAGTTTCTTAAGGAGGTCATCTGATCTTTTGTAGTGTATTTGTCATCGTGTTAATACGATTGATTTGTACCCTTAAAAAATAAGTAATGCCGAAAGAACTAGTTGCTAGTGGGGTATGTACAACAAATTTTGAAGAAATATAAATACTGCATAGGAAATATGTTTATAATATTAAAAGTTATATATTTCTTTTGCGATATGTTTCTTAATCCAATGAAGACTTTTGGAATAAGGGTAGTGAACTACCGAATTATTTCTGCCATCGGGGAAGTCATGAATCGTCTAGAATATTTTCCTTTCAGGCTCTCCACATCGCTAAGAAAAACTTTCGACAAAAGTTCTCTTTTTCCAGGAAAGCTCTTCAGTCGGTACGAAGCACAGAGAAGAGGGCTTTCAGCTTTCATCTTCTTGAGATTTTTGATAAAGGACAGCAATTTACTGAAGCACTTGTCTGTAATGAAAGGAAGTGAGTAATTCCTTGCTAAACGCTCGTAGTATCAGTGAAAGTTGGGAATTTTCCATCTGGCAATACTTCAGAATAATTTTAGAGTTATAAATAGAGTATTACAATCAGACTTACACTAGAAAGTCTTAAATAGTTTCTGTTAACATCCTGTGTCATTTAGTCACAATTTCAATGAATATATGGAATATAATATTGTTAAGTAGAAATGTTTAGACGAATCTTCAGTTATTGTCGAAAATCTCCAGAATAGTAATAAATGGCGGCCTAATCGTTTTTTTTTTTTTTGGCATTACAAAAATCACAGTAATACTGGATATCTGAACAATCTATATAAACACAAACATCATAGCCCCCGTTTTACTTCTTAGCTATGAATCCAGTCTTCTTCAATAATTTCTCCATTTGGTCTATTTTACTTGATTTTCTTCGGAAAGACTTTGAATACATGTCTTTGTATTCAACGTCTTTGCAGAGCCTTTAACTTTTTATTTTTTTTGCTTCGCCCTTTTTACTGCCTTTACGTTTTTGTCCGTCCACTCCACATTTTTTTATTTCGTGAAGATCTAAAAACTAGCTTCCTTAGAGTTTTCGAGCCCGCGTAACTATGCGTTTATTTGATGCGTCATATTAAATAATCTCCAACGAAATTTGACAGGAGTGGCGATAAACTTCTGCTAGGAACAAAACGTGGAACTCACTGGGCGCCCAAGCCGTAGCACAGTTGCATTTCTTTTTACACTATAGGGTGCATATGTAGAACAAATTTCTACCGACGCAGTGTGGTTGGTTTGTTAGAACTTTAACTGTCGGTTGTTATCCGCTCTCCGGGGCTATCAGAACTTCCCCAATATCACAGTCTTTTTTCCATTGATCTGGCGGTCCCCATTGCTTCCGAAAATTTTTGATAGTCAACGACTACTTGCATGTCGTTGTTAGTGAAATCAATTATCAGGCCTTATGTTATGAATGTAATAGCCATGGCTGACATCAAGCCAATCTAACGTCATACAGTTAAAATAAAATCTTGCATTTTTTGATTGGTCATGATGTATCTTCTACAAATATGAGTCATTTTATGGTATTAAGCTTTAATTAACTTAACTTAGTCCACAACCTGAAGGTTGGTTGGATCCTCCCGAAGGAGGCATACTAAGCCATTGTGTCAGAGGTAGGACGGTGAGTTCCTTTCCTCTGGGACCTACAGTTTAACGTGAAATCCAAACCACGGAAAGAATTTTCTGTTGACAGATTAATTAATTAAGTAGAATTCCGTAGAAATTAGTTCTACAACATCTTGTTATTTTATCTGTAAGAATATTAAAAACAATTAAAACACGTGTTCTGACTGAGACTTATTTCTGCTACTTAAAAGATTTGAAACAATTAGGCAAACGATAAGTTTCAATACCATTACAGTCACCTGCCAGACTTTAGTTGGTAAATGCGATATGATTTTAGGATGGTTTTTGTCTTAAGCGGAAAGTCATGTCTGCCGTAGAATTGCTAAAGTGTTAAAGGCAAATGACGTTGTAAATCAAATTGCTAGTACTTGCAGCGAGGAGAGAGAGCGAGAGAAATCTGCTTTACCGGGCTGGCGCTGTCGCTTTCTGGAGAGCACACAATGGGAAGGAACAGATGGCGCGGACGTCTGATCTTCTGCGAATTCGCAGAGCCGCCTCCGGCTATCACTCAACCAGCTGACGTAATCCTCTCTCTCTGTGTCAGTTCATCGCGGCTGCCAAAGCGAAATACCAACACTACAGGTATAGCAGATCATTTGCCTATCTGGTTTACCACGCTGCGTTATCCAAGTTCAGTGACTGTAATATTCCATTTGTATACAGAGAAACAAACCAAGAAGAGAGCAAAAAAATATATTGAATGTTGCTTATTAGCTCAAGAGGAAATAATATTTACGCTGAAATTTGCAAGTCTTGGGATATTAAGAAATTAGTGAAAGGCATAAACAAAATGTATGCAGGAGGAGAAATTGTACTAAAAATAAACACCCAACTAGAAAAAAAGTAATGAAATGTGGCGTAAAAAGTAACAAAAGTACGATGATAATTAATACAGGGTCACATAATGAAGAAGCAGTATTTTTTTTTTTTTTTTGTTATTTATGAGGTAGAATTACAACTGATGGCCGAAGCAAGAACGATCTCAAATCTCAATCAGCAGCAGCAAAAACAGTCAACTTGAGGAGGAAACATTGTTTAGTTCCATAGGAACTGTAACTGATTTCCCATTAATTACTCATTGATTCCTGTGAGTTACTAAGTTTGTGTGTTTTTAAAAAGACGCAGTTCACCTGTTTTATTTTTTATATATATATATATATATATATATATATATATATATATATATATATATTGTAATTATTTAGGTTTGTATTACCAACTGGTAATATTTTAATTTGTTCCTGGTATAAAAACACTGTAATTGAACTATATAGGTTTTATAGCCTATAGATACTAAAAGTATTAACATTTTGGCATTTTAATTAAACAGCATTAATTGATAATACTGTGCTAGTCATCATATTTGGAGTGGAATTATTGTTGTAAAGCTTGATCGCTCTCTTACATACAAAGCCCATTGTGAGGACCTGAAACTCAAAGAATCCGCCCGAAACAACATCATCCGGAAACTTCCAAGTACCTCCTGGGGTGCAAAGCCAAATGTGCTTCGTACATCTGCCCAGGTACTCACTTTCTCTCCAGCAGAATATTCAGCACCAGTTTGGCAAAACTCTGCACATGCTAGGCAGGTTGATATAGCACTGAATGAAACTGATCGCAATGTAACAGGTTTCCTGAAACCAACTCCTGTCAGCAAAATATACCAAATCATGGGTATAGCACCACCTGACATTCGAAGGAAAACAATTTGCAGAGATGGAGAAGAGGAAACAGGAAACACCACAGACACCCCTTGTTTGGAAACGAACCTCAACCTGAAAGTCAAGAAAGAGCTTCATACAGTCAGCTACAACCATAACATCTTCACCTGGAGCACGCCGTGTACAACTATGGTGAAATTCGTTGCCTGGAGGGCACTGCAGGAATATCAAAGAGAAACCGGCCGCGGGGTGCAATCAGCCATATTCGATATGGAAGGCACTAAATAGATTAAGAACTGAAGTGTCCCGATGCAGATCTAATATCAAAAAATGGGGTTACACTACTGAAAACGAACTATGTTAATGTGGTGAGTTGCAGGACCCACAAAATCTTCTGGTAAGCAGGAATCCACCTGAAAGCTGCACTATCCATGACCTTTTTAGGGCAAATGAAAGGGCCATCAGGATTGCGGAATTGTGGTAACATTCCATACAATTGTGTTCTGTAGTCCATAAGCTTAATATTAATTAACTAATTTTATTTGTTTTGTTTCATCTTGTAATGTTATGTCCTGGGCACGAGAAATAAATAATTATTGTTGTTTGGAAAGTTTAATTTCTGGCAATCCGATATTAAATTATTAGCTGAAAAATAATTTATTTGCAATAAATAAATTAAATAGTTTCATTGGGGATATTTTTCAACTAGTAATTAAATAAGCAAATGCGGAAACAAGGCCTGCAACAACATTGCAACGATATTAAATGTTTTAAAATATTTCATAATTCATTTCAAATTTTTTCCATTCAATCGAATTTAGTTTTAAGTAGGTTTTGATTGTTTTAAGTCATTTTAATTGTTTGGTTCAACTGTTAACCCTCCAGAAACGTCTTTTGAGTACAACCGGAACTTATGATGCTGTGTATTTAATGTTACGAAAATGACAGCTTTGGAACCTGCTTATGCTCTTAATGACTTTTACGGAGAATGTGTCAACTTCTACATCAGTATTCTTCTGAGAAATCTGATGTATGTTTTCTGTGTTTATTGGGGAGATTAATATAAACTGAAGAGTAATGCACAGTAATTTTAAAGCTACCTGCCATATTTGTAGAGAGGGAATTACACTCACTTGACAACCAAATGGAAGTTGTAATTCTTCAAATCTTTAAAATTCTGTGACATTATTACTCCGAGTGGTATCGAATTGACATGGACGGACTGAGAGAGAACATTCTAATTCTGTATTTATGAGATCAAGTGGGGTGAACGATAACGTTCTGGCCTGGTAATCGGGAAGTGATGGGTTCGAATCCACGTCCAGCTCTCCACATGCCTTTAATTACCTTGGCGTCGACGAGACGTGAAGCTAAAATAGAAAATGAATGTTTATGAAGCACAATACGACATTTTTCAGCAGATTTAACGAATACCTGATAAAAATGGAAGCAACGATTCGATATATGCTGATAAAACAAACACGTTAAAATTTAATGATCTAGTAAAGTAGAAAATGACTCGTTTGTGACATGATGGACGTGTAACGATGTTTGTCGATTATTCTTACAGAAAGAAGAGACCGGATTGTGTGTCACGCTGCAAGACATGTGGGAACAGAAGAATTATAAGAAAGGTTATTAATAGAACAGAGATCTCCAGAGTGGTCCATATGGATAGCCAGGGGCCTATATGACGTTGAAAGCGCTCGATTTCGTTTCGGTGGTCGATAAACAAGGCTTAATTAAAAATCACCATTATAATCTATTATTAAATGTTTAAGCTAAGTACAATAGTTCATTAATTCGATTAGTTGCTACGCATATCTTTGTTGTGCTGAGAGATTTGCTTACCATACAAGACTAAAGGGTACATTAGTGAGACATCAGTTCTTGCTTGGCAACTTTGATTTAATTGTTTTGTTAAAAAAAATCATTAGTAGCTTGGGACATTAAAAACAAAAACAGGCTGAGTGTGTGAAATAAAGATATATGTTTTTAAACAGCAGACAATTCTAAAGAAATGTGTGTTCTTTAGGAACAATATTTTAGTATGCAAGAAAACAATAAAAATTAAATATTATGATTTAAGATTCCATACTGATAATAAGTAAAAAATGTAGACTGTCTTTATCAACTGGCAGAGAAATACATCGGCCACATATGATAGCATTCAAAATCCTCCTATTAGCGCCATTCGATATATGGCGATCATGAGTAATAATGAAAAACCATTTTGGTCAAGATGTCTGTAACGCGTGTTTCGCGTGTGATACCCAATTTAATAACCAGTCAGGTTGTTTAATAATCAACAAATTACGATCAGGAGACTGTAGCTACTTAGAGTCTGGATACCTCGAAATTATGTATGTAGACATAGCGACGGTGCGGGATGCGGACAGGCAGCCTTTCAATTAAGGTAAAGGAATTAGTGGCTTGGGACTAGTGTTGTAAAAAAACAGTTTTTTTTCTGACGTGAAAAAAAAAACATGAAAAAAACTGTGTAAAAAAAAACATGTTTTTTTTCTGGGACATGTTTTTTTTCATAACTACTAAATTTCAAATTTTTAAGGCATTTATCATTTAATATGACTGTTTTAGAGTTTATACTAAGTACTTATCTTACTTTTAAATCTACTATAACTTTCTGGTTCAGTAGAAAAAAAATTACAAAAATATTGGTAACATCGACTGAAGTTTTCTTTTACGAAAGGGGACTTCCCGAAAAGGCTAGGTTGCGTGAGAAGGAATCCCCGTTCGGCCGTTCCCCATTGTTTGGATTGATACTCGCTATTTGAACTAGTGCTGCCAGGCCCTACAAATTTATCTGTAGACCTACGAATCTTTTCAAAAAATTAGGAAATTTAACTACGGTTTTTTGCCTCTTTTTATTACTTGTGCTTTCCTTATATTCGTATACTTGTTAAACTCGCAGCGTATAGTGATAATACTGAGTCATTGTCAGTAATTATGAATAATTTCCTTGCAACCGTTGGCGTAAACCAACGATTGAAAACAAATAAAGCTCCTATTTTGTATGATAATATATTTAAATTCAAACTTAAAAGACCGTAATACAGAACTATCGGCGCAGTCTTCATTCACAGTGTGTACTTTGCTCACAATTTAAAATTGCAATCTCAAAAGCTTTTGCATGCAATACAACCAGTAAAAGAAAATATAACTATTTCTGAAGTTATGGATCTAGAGGGTACAGAAGAAGAAACAGAAAATTCCAACTCCGACCGAACTAGTGTTGGTAGTACTGATACTAGTGAATGGGGTTCCGACATATAAGATGAATAAAAATTTGTTACCTATATAGATACATTTATGAATCATTATGTAAGATATTATATGATTTAGTAAGGTTTAAAACACACATGTAAAATGTAAGTTCCATAAATAAAACTATAATTTATCAAATATATAGTTTTCTGAAAAAAAACCAAATTTAGAAAAAAAACGAGGGTGCAAGTTTTTTTTCATGTTTTTTTTCACAAATCTGAAAAAAAATTTTGTTTTTTTTCAGTTTGCAACACTACTTGGGACTGATTAGTCTCATCGAGCTGAAACCAAACGATGGATAAGTTACACCCACTGTACCTCAACGCTACCAAACTCTCCTCTCATTGCGTGCTGAGGAAAACGAACTTAGGTCGCGGTTAATCAAAAACACAGTAACGCCTTATAGCGACCTGTTTTTTTTCCCACAAAACATTGTGATGGCGTGCTATTCGTTGATCTAACTTGATGATGCATTGTTATGTTCCATTTTAGAATCTTTGCATTGGTTGTTATCCTGTACAAGTATTATTTGTGAAGTTGACTTTTTAATTTAAAAAAAAATTAATTCATAAAATAACGCCAATACAACTGTATAATGTAGGTTTATTGCCGTACGCGTTTCGCCTCTCCTCGAGGCATCATCAGCGACGAATCTATTTTAACATTTACATTTTATTTACAAACTTATTTGACATAACACTAAATTGATATATTTTCTTATTATTTACACTTACTATTTACATTAGTGGATTTCAGGATAGTAACCACCCATCTTTGCTTTCTCTCCAAAGCATGTTTCCGTGACAGCCATTTGTCTTTGCTGTTCTGTACACGATATAAACATTGCGCTTCTACAATTCGCTTGTTTTTGGTGGCCATCTTATTTTCTTACTGTCAAAGGCGGTGATGCGCTGACGGCGCCAGATTTGAAATTGCTTGGAAAATTTTATATCTAATTTTATGTAAGTGTGTGATTGTATGTATTTGTTAGGTTTATTTCTTTACTGTAGGGTTATTGTATGTTTACCAGTTTGAACAGTGTTTGGTTTGTTAAGTTAATGTGGTCATTCAGTACCTGTTTGTCATTTTTTATTGCCTTTTGTATGTGGTAGTTTTCTTGTAGAGTGAGGGTATTGTGTCTGTAATTGTTTATTGTGAGTATTTGCATGTCTTTGTTAATGTCTGTTGGTAGGTGATCGTTTTCTATTAGATGTTCGGCGAATGTGGAGTGGTTGCTGTATTTTAGTGCCCTCATGTGTTCTTTGTATCTGGTTTTAAACTGTCTTCTTGTCTGTCCTATGTATATTGCATCACAATTGTGACATGTCAGTTGGTATATGCCTGAGTTTTGATAGTTGTCTGTGTCTAAGTGGGTATTTAACTGTTTTTGAATCGAGTTGTCTGTTCGTAGAGCAATGTTTATGCCTTGTTTTTAAAAATGTTTGTGATTCTGTGGGTGTATTTGTTTGAATATGTCATTGAATACCATTTACTTTTTTCAGTGTTTATTGTGGTTTGTGAGTTGTTTTGCATTGTCTGTATTGTGGGTGTCCTTGTCTGTTGGGTACTGGGTGGCTGAAGTTTGGTTGTGTTAGTTATTTTCTGTTCTTTCCCCATTTTGTTTGTGATTTTTCTGTTTATTGTGTCTACTGTCTGTGATTTATATCCATTTTTTGTTGCTATTTCCTTTATTGTGTTTAGTTCTGTTTGGTAGTTTTTCTTTGTTAGTGGTGTTCTGTTTAATCTGTTTAGCATGAACCGTATTGCAGCTTGTTTGTGGTTTTGTGGGTGGTTTGATGTGGAGTGTATTATTTGATCTGTTGCTGTAGGTTTCCTGTATATCTGAAATGAGTGTGTGTTTGCATCTTTTGTTATGGTGAGATCTAAGAAATTCAGTTTTTCTTGGTTTTCCTTTTCTATTGTGAAGGTGATGTTTTTGTGTATATTGTTTATATCTTGGTGCAGTTCAGTTATGCGGTCTTCTGTTTCATTGATGAGGCATATTACATCATCAACAAATCTCCACCAATAGATAATATTGTATCCTTTCTGTGGTAACAGGTTTTTCCATATCTCATTTTCTATATGGTCTATGAAGATGTTGGCCAAAGTTCCTGAAATTGGTGATCCCATAGGAAGACCTTCATGTTGTAGGTAGTATTTGTTGTTGAAAGTGAAATAATTTTGAGAAGTTAGTAACTGAAGTATGCTTTTGATTTCATCTATGTGGCTGTTGGGTAATGCTTTGTATTTTTTAAGATTTGACTGAATTAATTCAATTGTTTCTTTTATTGGGATATTACTATACATGCTTTCAATATCAAATGATACTAATGTAGCTGTGTGTGGGATGTGTGTGTCTTTTATGTTCTGGATGAGTTCTGTTGTGTTCTTTATACTTCTGTTTTCCTGTAATGTGTAGTATTGGTTAAGAAGTGTGTTTGTGTGTTTGGCTAAGAGATATGTTGGGGCTTTTCTAAAATTAATTATGGGTCTTACTGGAATTTGTGGCTTGTGTAACTTTGGTTGACTTCTCAGTGTTGGAGCAGAAGGGTTTGTCTGTGTGATGTGTTGTTTATGTTGTTCTGTGAGAGTGAAATTTGTATTTTTCAGAGATTTCTTTAGTTCCGCCTGATATCGGTTTGTTGGGTCTGATTTTAGTTGTGTGATATTATTTTTTTGTATGAATTCTTCTGTTTTGCTGATATATTCTGTTTTGTCCATTAAGACAACTGCATTACTCTTGTCAGCTTTTGTGATTATTGTGTTTTGAGCACTAAGTTTTTCTTTTATAGCTTTGAGTGTTTTTGTCTCTCTGTTTATATTGCTGTTTTTACTATTTTTGGTGGTGATCTGTTTTAATTCTTTAGCAATCAGTTCCCGCGTTAAGCCTATATTTAATGTGCTTTCAGTTTTTTGTTCTTGAGACAGGATGTATTCGGCTTCAACTACAGTTTTCTCAACAAATTTCTCTATTGAAGTGTTGCATGTGTTGTGTTTTGAGTCCTTTTCTCTAAAATTCTTTTTCTTTTTGGTTGATTGTTGTTTGTGATAGGTTTATGAGTTTAGGGTGGAAAGGATGAGATCTATGTGTAGTATTTCCTCTATTAGTGTTTGTTTCACTGTGTTTTTGTCTGTTTATTAACTGATTTAGTTTTTTGTTATGATTTTGTTTTTGTTTCATTTAGTGTCTGAGCTGTAAAATTTTCTGCTTTTTCTATTAAATAAGCAAGAATTGAAGTGTTGTTCAATGATTTGGCCAGTTCTAAATGCGTTTTGTACAAGATATTGTTAAGATTGTCTTTCTTTGCATACAGGGATTTTATTTCATTATTTAACCACAACTTTTCGGCAACATGCTTTGTGTTAATTGCAGAAGCTGAGCGGCCACTTACCTTTACATTGATGTATCTAGGAATTACGTTGTTGGTTTTACACATCTTGTTGAATTTGATGTTTGCTATTGTCCTGTGGAGCTTGAGGTGTGTTTTTTGAAGATCTTGTAGAGGCCTATAGGAAATGCCTGGCAGGCTGATTCAATGCAATGTTGTTGAAGGCCATTTTTCCGCAGTTGCTGAGTAAATTAATTCATAAAATAACGCCAATACAACTGTATAATGTAGGTTTATTGCCGTACGCGTTTCGCCTCTCCTCGAGGCATCATCAGCGACGAATCTATTTTAACATTTACATTTTATTTACAAACTTATTTGACATAACACTAAATTGATATATTTTCTTATTATTTACACTTACTATTTACATTAGGGATTTCAGGATAGTAACCACCCATCTTTGCTTTCTCTCAAAGCATGTTTCCGTGACAGCCATTTGTCTTTGCTGTTCTGTACACGATATAAACATTGCGCTTCTACAAATTCGCTTGTTTTTGGTGGCCATCTTATTTTCTTACTGTCAAAGGCGGTGATGCGCTGACGGCGCCAGATATTGAAATTGCTTGGAAAATTTTATATCTAATTTTATGTAAGTGTGTGATTGTATGTATTTGTTAGGTTTATTTCTTTACTGTAGGGTTATTGTATGTTACCAGTTTGAACAGTGTTTGGTTTGTTAAGTTAATGTGGTCATTCAGTACCTGTTTGTCATTTTTTATTGCCTTTTGTAGTGGTAGTTTTCTTGTAGAGTGAGGGTATTGTGTCTGTAATTGTTTATTGTGAGTATTTGCATGTCTTTGTAATGTCTGTTGGTAGGTGATCGTTTTCTATTAGATGTTCGGCGAATGTGGAGTGGTTGCTGTATTTTAGTGCCCTCATGTGTTCTTTGTATCTGGTTTTAAACTGTCTTCTTGTCTGTCCTATGTATATTGCATCACAATTGTGACATGTCAGTTGGTATATGCCTGAGTTTTGATAGTTGTCTGTGTCTAAGTGGGTATTTAACTGTTTTTGAATCGAGTTGTCTGTTCGTAGAGCAATGTTTATGCCTTGTTTTTTAAAAATGTTTGTGATTCTGTGGGTGTATTTGTTTGAATATGTCATTGAATACCATTTACTTTTTTCAGTGTTTATTGTGGTTTGTGAGTTGTTTTGCATTGTCTGTATTGTGGGTGTCCTTGTCTGTTGGGTACTGGTGGCTGAAGTTTGGTTGTGTTAGTTATTTTCTGTTCTTTCCCCATTTTGTTTGTGATTTTTCTGTTTATTGTGTCTACTGTCTGTGATTTATATCCATTTTTTGTTGCTATTTCCTTTATTGTGTTTAGTTCTGTTTGGTAGTTTTTCTTTGTTAGTGTGTTCTGTTTAATCTGTTTAGCATGAACCGTATTGCAGCTTGTTTGTGGTTTTGTGGGTGGTTTGATGTGGAGTGTATTATTTGATCTGTTGCTGTAGGTTTCCTGTATATCTGAATGAGTGTGTTTTTGCATCTTTTGTTATGGTGAGATCTAAGAAATTCAGTTTTTCTTGGTTTTCCTTTTCTATTGTGAAGGTGATGTTTTGTGTATATTGTTTATATCTTGGTGCAGTTCAGTTATGCGGTCTTCTGTTTCATTGATGAGGCATATTACATCATCAACAAATCTCCACCAATAGATAATATTGTATCCTTTCTGTGGTAACAGGTTTTTCCATATCTCATTTTCTATATGGTCTATGAAGATGTTGGCCAAAGTTCCTGAAATTGTGATCCCATAGGAAGACCTTCATGTTGTAGGTAGTATTTGTTGTTGAAAGTGAAATAATTTTGAGAAGTTAGTAACTGAAGTATGCTTTTGATTTCATCTATGTGGCTGTTGGGTAATGCTTTGTATTTTTTAAGATTTGACTGAATTAATTCAATGTTTCTTTTATTGGGATATTACTATACATGCTTTCAATATCAAATGATACTAATGTAGCTGTGTGTGGGATGTGTGTGTCTTTTATGTTCTGGATGAGTTCTGTTGTGTTTCTTTATACTTCTGTTTTCCTGTAATGTGTAGTATTGGTTAAGAAGTGTGTTTGTGTGTTTGGCTAAGAGATATGTTGGGGCTTTTCTAAAATTAATTATGGGTCTTACTGGAATTTGTGGCTTGTGTAACTTTGGTTGACTTCTCAGTGTTGGAGCAGAAGGGTTTGTCTGTGTGATGTGTTGTTTATGTTGTTCTGTGAGAGTGAAATTTGTATTTTTCAGAGATTTCTTTAGTTCCGCCTGATATCGGTTTGTTGGGTCTGATTTAGTTGTGTGATATTATTTTTTTGTATGAATTCTTCTGTTTTTGCTGATATATTCTGTTTTGTCCATTAAGACAACTGCATTACTCTTGTCAGCTTTTGTGATTATTGTGTTTTGAGCACTAAGTTTTTCTTTTATAGCTTTGAGTGTTTTTGTCTCTCTGTTTATATTGCTGTTTTTACTATTTTTGGTGGTGATCTGTTTTAATTCTTTAGCAATCAGTTCCCGCGTTAAGCCTATATTTAATGTGCTTTCAGTTTTTTGTTCTTGAGACAGGATGTATTCGGCTTCAACTACAGTTTTCTCAACAAATTTCTCTATTGAAGTGTTGCATGTGTTGTGTTTGAGTCCTTTCTCTAAAATTTCTTTTTCTTTTTGGTTGATTGTTGTTTGTGATAGGTTTATGATTTTAGGTGGAAAGGATGAGATCTATGTGTAGTATTTCCTCTATTAGTGTTTGTTTCACTGTGTTTTTGTCTGTTTATTAACTGATTTAGTTTTTTGTTATGATTTTGTTTTGTTTCATTTAGTGTCTGAGCTGTAAAATTTTCTGCTTTTTCTATTAAATAAGCAAGAATTGAAGTGTTGTTCAATGATTTGGCCAGTTCTAAATGCGTTTTTGTACAAGATATTGTTAAGATTGTCTTTCTTTGCATACAGGGATTTATTTCATTATTTAACCACAACTTTTCGGCAACATGCTTTGTGTTAATTGCAGAAGCTGAGCGGCCACTTACCTTTACATTGATGTATCTAGGAATTACGTTGTTGGTTTTACACATCTTGTTGAATTTGATGTTTGCTATTGTCCTGTGGAGCTTGAGGTGTTTGTTTTTTTGAAGATCTTGTAGAGGCCTATAGGAAATGCCTGGCAGGGCTGATTCAATGCAATGTTGTTGAAGGCCATTTTTCCGCAGTTGCTGAGTAAATTAATGCTTTGGAGAGAAAGCAAAGATGGGTGGTTACTATCCTGAAATCCACTAATGTAAATAGTAAGTGTAAATAATAAGAAAATATATCAATTTAGCGTTATGTCAAATAAGTTTGTAAATAAAATGTAAATGTTAAAATAGATTCGTCGCTGATGATGCCTCGAGGAGAGGCGAAACGCGTACGGCAATAAACCTACATTATACAGTTGTATTGGCGTTATTTTATGAATTAATTTACTCAGCAACTGCGGAAAAATGGCCTTCAACAACATTGCATTGAATCAGCCCTGCCAGGCATTTCCTATAGGCCTCTACAAGATCTTCAAAAAAACACACCTCAAGCTCCACAGGACAATAGCAAACATCAAATTCAACAAGATGTGTAAAACCAACAACGTAATTCCTAGATACATCAATGTGAAGGTAAGTGGCCGCTCAGCTTCTGCAATTAACACAAAGCATGTTGCCGAAAAGTTGTGGTTAAATAATGAAATAAAATCCCTGTATGCAAAGAAAGACAATCTAAACAATATCTTGTACAAAACGCATTTAGAACTGGCCAAATCATTGAACAACACTTCAATTCTTGCATATTTAATAGAAAAAGCAGAAAATTTTACAGCTCAGACACTAAATGAAACAAAACAAAATCATAACAAAAAACTAAATCAGTTAATAAACAGACAAAAACACAGTGAAACAAACACTAATAAAGGAAATACTACATAGATCTCATCCTTTCCACCCTAAACTCATAAACCTATCACAAACAACAATCAACCAAAAAGAAAAAGAAATTTTAGAGAAAGGACTCAAACACAACACATGCAACACTTCAATAGGAAATTTGTTGAGAAAACTGTAGTTGAAGCCGAATACATCCTGTCTCAAGAACAAAAAACTGAAAGCACATTAAATATAGGCTTAACACGGGAACTGATTGCTAAAGAATTAAAACAGATCACCACCAAAAATAGTAAAAACAGCAATATAAACAGAGAGACAAAAACACTCAAAGCTATAAAAGAAAAACTTAGTGCTCAAAACACAATAATCACAAAAGCTGACAAGAGTAATGCAGTTGTCTTAATGGACAAAACAGAATATATCAGCAAAACAGAGGAATTCATACAAAAAAATAATATCACACAACTAAAATCAGACCCAACAAACCGATATCAGGCAGAACTAAAGAAATCACTGAAAAATACAAATTTCACTCTCACAGAACAACATAAACAACACATCACACAGACAAACCCTTCTGCTCCAACACTGAG
>JARYHS010009186.1:42752568-42791581 GCA_031002005.1 Vandiemenella viatica | reverse complement strand
TTACATTCTAAAACCATCACCTTATTCACTGGATAAATTTTACATATTCCTCTGCATTTTTCATCCATTGTGGGACATTGTGTTGACCTAATTGACTGTAAATAAACAACAGAATCTTTCATCAGACCCTTCTCTCCTGTGGTCACTTTGCTACCATAACGAGGGAAAGTGTTCCTATCCCTCCGTGTACTATATTAACTGTGTTCTGTATATTAAGTGACATTTTTTTTGTGTGGTGTCTGTAATTTTTAGTAAAAAAGTGTGGATCGTCGCAATAACCGCCTGAATTTATGATCAGGACTGCTGATAAACTTTCGAAGTCTGTTGGTGCCATTAGAAACACAAATAAATAGGAAGATAGTCATTAGAATGATAAGTAAAAAGTGTCCTAATAATGAGCCATAAAGTAATGTCAAGATTGCTATTTTCTGACCATTTTTTGTTTCTGTTTTGTTTTTGTTTATTTTGTTTTTGTTTTGTTTTTTTTATTTTGTTTTTGTTTATTTTGTTTTTAATACCATTTTTTCCGCCAAAACGTTTATTGCGTGAGTTCTGCACAATGTGAAAGATGTTACGATATACCTGAGTGAAAGAGGATAATAAAGCCAGTGCCTTGGCAGAATTAGTAAGTACCATCAAAGCAAAGAGAAGAAAACGCTGGCAATACACTTAGCACTGCAAATACGAGTAACATGTCAAAATGAATATCTACAGTGACGTCCTTTTCAATTAATTTCCTTTTGAGTTATCCGATAAACATTTCTGTGAGTGGTTGAAGTCTTTTAACGAGTCCCGGAGAAATCGTTAACAAGTAATCGATGTGCTTGAGGCCTCTAGTTTATTTATGACATTCCATTATGAAAATTAATTTGCGACCAGCAGTATGTTGCTTCAGTGTTACCACATCACGCTGAATAGCTGCACTCTGAGGAAGAAAACTGAGGCAATTACGACCAGCTGTCCGCACATTGTACAGACCAGTTCGTTACATTCAACCTGTCTGAGGTTTCTGCAGAACGTAAGTACGAGAAAATAGAAGTACGGCTTAACGGTTTATTAAGACCTATTGTTACTCTGTGGTTATTAAATATCTTATTGCTTTTATAATCTTATTTTATTTTTTAGGATGGCACTCGAATTTGGAACAGATGGTATATTCGTTTCAAGGACGGCTAGATGGTTTCATTCTATCATGAAACTTGTGGGTTTAGCCCCTTACAGATTTAATCAGTTAAAAGGAAGCTTTGAACGAAGTTGGTATGGTTCCTTTTATGCTGCTTTCGTTGCTATTGTGTTGTTGGTGACGCAATTACTAACGTGGGAGTGGAAAGCAGATCAAACACTTGGTGGAAAAAATCTGAGTTTCTATTTCTTGCAAGCATGTCTGATTACTTGGTTTATAGTTTCTATGTCAGCAGTCGTTCTTGATTCATACAAAAATATGGGAAAATACCAAAGTATACTGAAAATATTTATGCTTTACAATAACACATTTCT
Organism: Vandiemenella viatica; assembly: GCA_031002005.1. Taxonomy (NCBI): domain Eukaryota; kingdom Metazoa; phylum Arthropoda; class Insecta; order Orthoptera; family Morabidae; genus Vandiemenella; species Vandiemenella viatica. Next base: position 42,790,084 of record JARYHS010009186.1, on the reverse strand, counting down.
AAACTTACGTCAACCCGGTACCACATCCTGGTTTGTGTTTATAATATTATTGATTACGCTGCATGCAAGTGTCATGATTGTAACTACTATCTGTTTTTATGATCTTGCTAGTCGAAATAATTCCGTGACTGGAACAATCATTAATTCAATATTAACTTCGATTATACCACTAATAGTGCAGATACGTTTTGCGTTGTTAATAGTTACCGCGGCTCTAGGCTTCAGAAAACTGAACCACAGTTTAACTCAAAGGCACGTTATGCACAGTAAACAGAGAATGCTCCGCAAATCACGTGTGTCTGTAATTGAAGATGTACAGCATAGACTGGGCGCAAATGTCGTCCGGGTTGGTAATAATAACGAAGGTGTCAATTTAATGGTTCTAAGAAAGGCGTATTGTGATTTTTGTGATTTCGTTGATTTGGTAATGGAGAGCCACGAGGTTGCATTGATCTTCCTCGTCTTGAACGCTGCCTTTAATACAGTTACGCAAGCATTCCGGGTAGTTTGTGATATTCACTTCACGGACAGTGAGTTTGAGACCATAGACTGCTACGTTGACGCTCTGAGTAACGTCACGATGCTGATTCTACTGTGCGTTCCGCCTCACCTGTTGGACCGGGAATACGGTGTATCTGAGAAGCTGCTGTCACAGCTTTTGCTAGCACAGCCTCAGCGCAGCAACACCGAGCAAGAGCTAAGGATTACCCTGAAACTATTAGATCTCCGCCGGCCGCAGTTTAAGCTCTTTGGAACTGTGCCTCTGAAACCGCAGTTGTTATTGGCGTTCGTATCTATATTCACAACTTACTCAACCATCCTGATTAACTTTCATCACTGCAGCAAATAGAACGTTAAATTTTCGATCTTTACAGTCGTGCGATTGCTATTTAAATTGTGATTTATTGATAAAGTAGCATAAAAGAATCACTGTTTTTAATTTATTTGTAATTTCACTCCACCATTTAACGAGAGGGCTGACAGCGGATGACACCAGCTCTCCAGCCTACAGATTTAATTTGTATTGCACGTGCTGTATATTACATTCATTTTGGCTTTCAATGTTTTCTTTGCGTGTAATTAATGGTGATACAATATATCTTTATAAATCGATTTTGTGAGTATTATTTTCAGATTGTTGTATATAATATCCAATGATGTTACAAGTAGAATAGCACTAGCAAAAAAGAGCCTTTATGAAGAACAGAAATAATTTCGTCTCAAATATTGATCCAGAATAAAAAAAAAACTTTTTAAAACTCTGTATGTGGAGCACAGCACTTTATGGTAACGAAGCATTGACTTTAGCGCTTTAAGTGTGGTGTTATATAAGGATGCTGAAAAATGAGTTGACAGATAAAGAACGAAATTGAAACGAAGAAACTGGATGATGGGTTACGTTTTCAGACTTGAGGTATTGATTAATTATTTAGTGGATCGAACAGCCGAAGGAAAGAACCGTAGAGGTAGGTAAAGATTGGAATATGTGAAACAGGTTAATTGAGAACGTGGTTTGTAAAGGGTATGTTGATATTAATAGATTAGTGGAAGATAGGAACAGATGGGTTTGCATAAAACAAATCTAGAGACTAATGATAGCAAAAACAGAAAAAAAATCTACTACTGTTTATTCTGAATTGTTCTAACTTTTTTTAAGTTTGTAAAAGTTATCACTTTTCGTTATGTGTAAATTGTATTTGAATTTCTCACATATGCCAAGTTAATGACCTCCTTCCAAATGTGCCTTAATGCCTAGGTATTACTTTATGTATCATCATAACACTGTCTGCAATATCATGATTATTTCGGGATTCCAAGTCATTTTAAGGTAATGACCTAGCCCTTAACTAGTGTATTATTACATCCACTACAAGATGCACTTGAAATATGTTATTTCCTGCAACACAAAAAAACAAAGACAGTGACTTTAATAAAATCAAAAAAAATGAACTGTAGACCAAACATTCTTTCTTCTATGGCATTGCTCCTTGTAAACCATTTAAAATAAGCCAAAAATTTTTTAAACATAAATTGTAAGGGAGAAATTCAGCTCCCCTGCTTGCTCATCATCTTCAATACTAATAAAAGTGTAAGCTTCGTCATCGTGTAGCCTCGTCGACAACGCCGTGACGTCACGCTCTAGGCCTTAGTTTGCGAGCTATGTGGCCAGAGATATTATCCGACCTTACGGGAGTTATTTAATAACAGTTATTTTTAATTAAGCAACTGCAAAAAATATAACTATCAAAACACTGAATGAAGAGTATATATTGTGTTTAAATTAACATATTGAATATTAGTTGCTTTTTATTTGTTTATATTCGTTCGGTGAAGATGTTTTCGTTAAGTTCTTTGGCCATATATAAGTAGGCTTTAGTTTTCGATCGGCAGTGTTAGGTAGTTTTGATTGGATTGAAATTTAACTTGTGTCTGAATGACAACTGGCATTTGAAGTCACAGCATTTGACATTAATAAAATTAGTTTTTACTAGCGTCATCTTACCGAAAACTTTACTTCATGTGGATGAAATTAGTTCCACATTTATAGCAATCAATACGGCGGCACCAGGGTTAAGTGGCATAATAAAAGTTGTTAAGATATTTTTTAATTTTGTTTGTTTTCAATGACGCCATATTGTTGAAACAAATATTTCAGTTTGTGATTAGGTTGAAATGTAACCCGGACCAGGATGACAACTGAAACTTTTTTCTACAACGTAAGGTGCTAAAAATTGAATTGAACGTCATTTAATAAGAATTCTATGTAGTTAAGCAACTGGGTAGAAATGAGTTGTCAGAACCCTCCGTTCAACCCGCCATTTTTGAGGGGATATGGTCGTTATGGTGCGTGAGGTGCAAGCGTCTATTTTCGGCAGGTGTCACGCGTTGAGCTTGAGGTCGAGCCTTTAAATCAAGTCCACGGACAGGCCCTGGAATTGAGGGAGGGTGGGCACTGGGTGTTCTCGTATCTATTTTCACAACACGCTCCTATTCCTCCGATACAAGGAACATTTATCAACTTAATGGTGTGTTGCAACAGCGGCAAATAAATCTCGACACCAAGTTGGCAATTAATGTGTTTACTGGCGCCTTCCACTGTGAAAATTTTGTGCCCTTCCGTCCCACCCCTACCCCCGCTTGGACGTCTCACATAAAAATTCCGTTAATTGCGTAATGCAGCAGTTAAAGTGGAGTGGATGCAGGCGCGATATATCATATCTGTGTGAAAAATAACGCAACAATAGAGAGTGCTCCAGGAGAAAGTGTTTAGTAGATTTATTAACTGTTTCTGTTGGCTGCAACTGGGGCTGATTTATATATATTCTCAGCATATACACTTCCTAGTGCGCACAGTATATGGACGCTACAGCTAGTCGCCTATAACTGAACAAAAATATTTTGAATAGTCGGTACATTCTGAACGAAAGATTATGGAATAACTCGTTTTTCAGTCTATTTGTTAATCTGTCTGTTTGCACTTCTCTGTTTATCCGTCTGTCACTCTTATAACTCAAAAAGTTTATTTAACACAACTTAAATTATTGTAATTTATAGTAGTATTATAACAAACATTGTAAACAGTTATGGGGAGAGAGCGGGGTGAAGATATTGTATGTAGTTTAGTGGGAATTAAAAAAAAAATTGTGAAATATTTCAGGTATAAAATCAAAATCGCCGATCTAATGCTAAAGTAAAACAATCTAATTATTTCTGAATTCCCATAATTACCTTACCGAAAATTCTTTTAAAATTTAGTCAAAACCCCATAAATTAGATGAATTAACGTTTTCGCAAAACAACTTTGTAATTTTAACAAATTTGATTATTTTATCGACTAAATTCATATTGTATTTTTCCGCAAAAAATTTCATGAATCAGAAAAATAAATATTTCCTGAAACTAGCTTCTCAAAAACCAATTACAATTTTTTCAACATTCTTATTTAACGTCTGATTTATAAACCATTTCAACGAAAATTTAGCAACGATCAGTATTTAAAAAAATTATTATTGTTATTTTTAAAAATGGTTTTAGCAAATTTTTATCTTTTTAAATTCATCCTAAAAATCTCTGCATGGATCCATCAGCGCGTAAGAGTAACTGACATTTGAAGGATTTTTCTTTAGTTGTAACTTCTTTCGGATTATTTTATAGGGCCTAATCGTTCTAGCAGTGCAAGCAAAATGAGTGACCCAAGCAGCGTGACCAACAGATCTCTCAAGTTAAACAAGAAAGGTTGTTCATACGTAGCTGTCATATACAGCATGCGGAAGATACGTAGAGACACGACCACGGAAATAATGCCTCCTACAGTAAAGAAACCTGATAAGAGTACCAAGTTTGAATTACTCTCGCGGATTGAAGGTTCCCAGATTGTGTGCTAAATTACAATAAAAGGAATAATAACTGATTAGTCAATATAGTTATTAATTTATTAATTCATTTTGAAAAACCTTTTTTGAAATAATAATAATAATAAATAAATACTGCCAATGCTATTGAAATCTTTGTAGTTAGTTTATTTGTTTTCCGAACGCATTTCAAATCTACAGAAACAACCTCAGTAATTTCTCCTGTTAATTGTATATACACGATATAATGTGGTTATGTTACTACATTTTGTGCGTTGAAGTTAAGATTTAAATTGTAATGTACAGTACTTAGTTTCCATTAGTTGTTTTGAAAGTACACTGGGTTCTCGACATCTGTGATTTCTGCTTGCTTCTGGAGTAATAGTACATTTTCTGATTGTTGTTTGTTCCACCGATAAACCAACACCACACTGCAAAGCACTGCATTGCACTGCATTGCACTGCACTGTGTAGTGTGTCGAATGGTTGGTCTACTTTTTTTAAATTTAGCTTGTGTAACGCTGTGTGATTTGGTTTTTTTTTTATGTCTTCCGTTTGTTTGCTGTGTACCTCGTTTTTTGAAATTTTGTAGGTTTATTTTAGTTTGTCGTGATTTTGTGTCCTGTGTTTAACACTATTTGTCTGGGTTGATGGTATTTTTTTCCCCTCATTTTCTTTTGAATACTGTTTATAGGGCACGGTGTGTCAGTTATGCGTATTATTTGAAATGGTATACATAAAGCAAATCCAAAAATACATTTAAAAATAGCATGGCGGGTATTAGAAAAATATTCTTACAATTATGAAATCAAAAAATTGTTTACACAAGATATTTACTACCCCTTTCATGAATTTCTCTATGAAGTGCTTTTAGAATTAGAATTTGGTTCTGTAAAATTTGATTTGTTAAAATTACTCATATTTACAAAAGTAATTAATACCAAAACAATTGCTATAATTTTGATCAAATCTTTAAGGGACTACATATCGGAGCAAATTACTACCAAATTTTACCGATTAGATGTTTTGGATATTAAGGGGGAATAAATTTTTATGGTTCCTCATCAAAATTCACTCGAATCAAGAAATATATAAGAGAAATCCAAAAATTTTCAATGTCAGTGTTTTCAGATTCGACAGTGGAATCCAGTTCTGGTCCCCATCACCACAAGTGTAATTTTTTGATTACATTTAAATTTATTATTCGTAAATTAAAATGAAACCAACTCTCAATTAAAGGTAGTTTTAATAAAATTGTTTCAAGGCATGGTAAAATAACGTCAAAACTTTTTCCAGTTTTGTTCCACACTTAGAAAATATATGAGATGTATGTATTTTTTGTTTAATTACGGGATATTATTAACAGCGCGTAGAAATTTCAAGTTCCTATACTGTTTTTAAAATAGATGAGGTAGCAAAAATGGTTTTAAATAGACAAATTTCATCGAAATCTACGTTTTTATTTTGAAATAAAAAACTGAATAAATAACTTAGTTCTTTACTTCACGAATCCTAAACATTTATGCCTCACGTATAGGGGACGATTTTTTTTTTTTTTTCTCCTTCTCTTTTTAAGAAACCCCACTTCCCCTTCCCCGCAGTAAAAATTTTACAAAGTTTTAAAAACAGTTTTTAGTCAGCGAATCGCGCGGTAGGTAAAAGTCTCTATCTTAATATTCCGTATAAGTGTTTGAGATCTTAGACAGACTGACGTACAGAGCGTCTGCAATTGGGCCCCGTTCACTCGCAGGGTACGGAGCCCTTAAGAGGAAACAAGTATTGAAACACTGCTTCTCTGACGTTCAAACATGGAAAAAGTGTTACCGTAACTGCATTTGCAGCTAATCTGATAACAGTAATATCGACGTATACTATCTGTTTAAGTTACATGATCCAAAGATCAACACGTTATTCCGGCCAGTCATTCAGTGATTCGGTTTGCATGAGATTACTTGACTGAGGTGTTTTAGAATATGGATGATCAGATAGTTAATAAAACATTGTTGCTGAAACTATTAAACCTGAGCCCCTCCTACAATCTATTTCCTTTTTCTCTCCGAAGCGGCCACAGACGATCACGTGAACAACGGCCACATGTTTGCACAGGCGGTCAGTGTGTATCATGAGGCCAGGTGGCATGTTTCATACGTATATTTAGAACCGAATTTAACCTATTGAAGGAATGTTTGTGTTGCCATCTGTCTCTGAAAGATGTACTTGTGTACTGTGTCATAAATGTATCTTCGTCAGTTAAATGTTTAGTTTATGGGGCGCAGCTTGCCGAGGAAGGCCGGCTGGCAGAGAACGGAGCAGGTATACAGGGTGTTACAAAAAGGTACGGCCAAACTTTCAGGAAACATTCCTCACACAAAAACAAAGAAAATATGTTATGTGGACATGTGTCCGGAAACGCTTACTTTCCATGTTAGAGCTCATTTTAGTTTCGTTAGTATGTACTGTACTTCCTCGATTCACCGCCAGTTGGCCCAATTGCAGGAAGGTAGAGACTCTTCCTGCTCGTATTGTGGACGGCTGTGATACAATACGCCATTCTCCAGGGCTGCATCAGCGCATCAGGGATTCCATGCGACGGAGGGTGGATGCATGTACCCTCGCTAACGGAGGACATTTTGAACATTTCCTGTAACAAAGTGTTTGAAGTCACGCTGGTACGTTCTGTTGCTGTGTGTTTCCATTCCATGTTTAATGTGATTTGAAGAGAAGTAATAAAATGAGCTCTAACATGGAAAGTAAGCGTTTCCGGACACATGTCCACATAACATATTTTCTTTGTTTGTGTGTGAGGAATGTTTCCTGAAAGTTTGGCCGTACCTTTTGTAACACCCTGTATACTGACGAATTTTTTCTACCTGGAAATGCTGCCACATTACAGTGCTGGACGAGATTTCGGTAAACAGCATTGCATTTTCTGTTGAAAATGAGCTGTATCCGTGTTGGAAAGACTTTCTTGAGGTATCACGAAACCATCTCATTGCATTATATGTACTCCCAACGTAAAGGACGCATTATTGTAGGGATAGTTAGCGAGAATATTCTAATTGTTTTATGTGTTTCTATGTATAAATTATTTCGCAAAACGATATGAATACACCGTCTCTAAAGACCTCGATGTTGAGAGACGTAAATACAATAAAAAAAAAAGATATGAATACAAAATTTAATTTTCGTGCTTTTTGTAGGCCATTTCTTCTTCAGTTGCTTGTTAAAATAATAAATACTATTTAATGAATCCAATGCAACTTTTGTTTGATTTTATTTAATATAGGACGCGTTTCGCCTCTCGTATAGGTATCTTTAGCGTTGGCTTTTTTTATTTACATTTCTCTTTCGAGGTGTGGTTGTTGGTCACATGTGCTCTTAACCAGCAAGTTCCTAACAATTTTGTATATAATTGCGCCATTTTGATAGTGTTCAGACCTTATAACTTCTCTGACAGAGAGAATTTTGACGCACAGTTTTGTTGACTTTCACTATATGTTTCTCCAACGTAGGGTGCCATTCTCTTGTTTATTGGCTTAAAAATGCATGGGCGAAATAAACGGATCCATGATTCAAAAGGATGGGTTGAAAAGATTGTGGTAAATGTAACCGTTCATGTTTTGCTCGTCATATCATAAATATTTTAACTATTCAAATTAAATGTAGAGTTTCATGATTAAAATTTTTCATTTATTCACCTGTTAATGTTTGTGAATTATTAAATTATAAAGAATTATTTTATTTTATTATTAGTAGTAGAAAATATCTCGTTTAATTAGGAGATTAAAATCATTACCCAAGCACTTTCTCGGTATCAAATATGAAAACACTTTTCATAAATAGTATCAATAAAAGACACTTTTGTTACAAACCATTCATTTTGATTTAATGAATTGCAAGTACAGATTAGTTCATTTCAAATCTAAAGAATTTTATTACAAAATAGGTAACAATTGCTTATAATACACTCCTCCCTTTATAAAAGAAACTATTTACAGTTACATACAGGTACAAAAATTACATATTCTTTAACAATACACAAATATGCTTGCTAAACATATCACTTTAGATATTATATTTTAAAAAAACATTCAGTTCACTTGAGAGACATTGCAATAGCAATGGGTAATCTCTCAAAAAGTTCAACGATCATCTGATGAGGGATGTAAATGACAGCAAATTAGAGTAAGCAGATCAAATATGAAAAGTTTAAATCACCTTCGATTAAGTACAGTACCAGTGTGTACACAAGAAATGAGAAAATTAATTGTTTGTATTGGAAGAAATGTTTCCAGTTATTATAACTCCTTATTCAATACAGATTCTGCTGAGTTACCGAAACGTGGATATATATAATTGGAACTGCTAGAACTTCGTTCTAATTATTTCCACGATATGGAGTGGAAATGAAGAACGGCATCTATAATATATGTCTCAGAGGTACTGGAGAAAACTCATTCATTTTACAATATCAAAAATTTCTATGATTCATTCTCTTCACCCAGTAAACAGAAAGCGCATTGCTTGCATTTCAGTAATGTATAAACTCTGGTATGTATAATAAAGATAATTTTAAGCTTTATGAGAAATTTAGAAACAGAGTTATTTACAACCAGAAGCTAGAGAATAAAAGGTTAAACGATGCTAAGTAACTGATGTTACAGCAAGAGCAAACAATTTCAGTTAAACTTTATGAGCTTTCTAAAAGAAAGAAAGCAGTTTTGAGCAAAAATGAATGAAACTGTTTTTATATATATATATATATATATATATATATATATATAAATTAGCTGTAATTAACTCTAACATAAATTCAAGTAATTTGAGTGTGTATTTCGATATTGCGTAGCAAAACGTAGAAAGACTGTAGTGTTAAACTGCAAATAGAAAGAGATTCAAAATATTTGACTGAGAAAAACAATTATTCAAACCTACAAATTCTTTCTTGTATTTCAGTGCTTAGAGTAACACAGGAAATTGGTAATAATGTTATACTGAAATATGTTTGAGAGGTTTTCTTTCGATTGTCGCTGTTCACAATTTGTGATCTTTCGACAACTAAGTCCTTAATGTCACGATAGAATTTTTGAACTCTATGTAGAATTTAATTAAAAGAATTTTACTTATAATTTATGTAAAGAAGATATGAACACCATCCTGAAAATGAGTCCGAATTTTATTGCTGTTCTTACTTAGGCCTAACATTTGTAAGCAGAATGTTTATAAAGTTTTACTGACCAAAAAAATCATTCATCTAGATTTTATAATGTCTCGTCAAACAGTATTTCAGTCCAACTAAAATTTGAAATTATGTTTCTCATACAAAAAAAAAAAAATCTTGATCGCACTAAATAATGTTTCTTTAATTTATATCTTCATCTCTACTGCTTGAGTGGAAAATTCTCGAATATTTCGATATGATTTTTGAAATCCGCAAATTTAACGTGTTAGACAACAATTGCCTAGAAACAAATCCTTTAAAAAGTAAGGTCACAAATCTTCCAAATTTTTGATGACTTGAGATTTTTTTTTGTATTCCAGGAAAACCAGTGCCTTTGAACACAATGGAACTTTTTCAGCTGCTTTAATTTAGATATATCTGATTTTTAATTGATTTTCCAGAAAATCTCTCCTAATTCGTGTCAACTATTAGGCTCTGGAAGTAAAAACATACTAATGAAGCTATAAAAATTTAGATATAGCTGACACGTTATTTCTGCTAGGTGAGTGACGAAGTGAAATTTGTCGGAAAGTATGAGATTTAATGATGAAGTAATACGATGGATCAGACCTTTTCAACTTGGAAGGAATCTGATGCGAAGTAGTTTCTTTAAAGTATTACTGCAACGAGAAGAAAGAAATACTAACTACTTCAGTGATTGTTGGTAAGCTGTACGTGATTGTCAGCAGGTGTGTTATCGCAAGTCTTTATGCTACAGTCTTGTCAAGACATGCGAGTTCTGTTTTGCCACATTATCTGCACATGTTCAATCCTTAGTGACGGCAGCTGATGAAGCCTCAGCGTCGAGTCCATCGTCCTCTTCGATTTGCCTGGAGGGCACGATGGGCGGCTTGAAGCCTCCGTACTCTATGCACAACTTGCGCAGCTGTCCTTGGTGGGCCCTGTAGGGCGGCCGCCGACGGCCAGGATTAAGGCGACCCGCCTGGTACGACCCAGCGACTGGTGGTGGGGGCTGAAGTTGATACCTCAGACGTGGGACACCGTACCTGAAGAACACACGATACAGCTTATTAGGCAACATTTTATGGCTACTGAAATAAATATACAGAATCTGATTAATAAAATGAATCTCTCTGCTTTCTGTCCTCGGGTGAGTCTTGTGGCTTTACCCCTCGTCGACGTCGAGGTTATTAGAGGCGGAAGGGGTCTGAGGACAAGGAACTGGAAGGTATTCGGCCATGGCCTTTTGAAGGAAGCATCCTAAAATTCGCCTGGAGTGATTTGGGGAAACCATCGAAAACCCAAATCTGGATCCTTGGACAGGGATACGAACCGGCGTCCTCCCGAATGCGAGGCCAGAGCGGTAACCACTCACCTACCACGCTCGGTGCTTTCTGTCCTAACAGTGAGCTTATGAAGTAATGTGAAAAGTGAAGGAGAGGTTATGAGGTTTTTTTTCTTTTTTAAGTTTCTTGTTCCCCACCCCCCTCCTCCTCTTCCATCATAACGTTTTATTCAGCGCTAATATAGCAGTTACAATCTGGCTGCCGAAGAATTCCGCATAGAGATTGTGGATGCGGGTTGGTAGTATATTGGTAGAAGAATCAGAAGCATACACGGAAGGGAAGACATGATCGTGACCACAAGATAATACTAGGTTTCAGGCTTAGGAGTGGAAAAATTTTAAAAAAAATAGTAAGGTTTTTAGAGTTTAAGTTAAAGGAAAGAAGTGTATTGACTGTGAAACTACACTCAAAGAATTAAAGAACAAATAATAATACTGGGTGCCCACCTGAAACCCTCCCTGATTTCAAATTACAATGTAAAATAAACATATATAACATAAAACATTGAGGTTTGCACCATCCTGTAAAGCAACCCGAAACGTTTTATATATAAAAAAAATCAGAACACTTCTACGTTTGCTCCTTTCGTAGCCCGCAAAATGTCTAAGCGAAATTCAATTTCTGCCCGCGTGCGCCCAAACAAGTCCGGATTGATGGAACCTGCATGGGCAAAAAAAATTTATACCAAGTACATCTGGACGCGCTCTATCAAACAAACGTCGGAAACTTCTTTGGACAGAACTTGGTGATGATGTTTCAGCATACCATTGGACTCTCTCTTTTGAAGTAGTCATTTTTGATAATTATTCAGCATCTGAAACAAAATTAAAGGGCTAACATAGAAAATTACACAAAATACTTTTTGATTTGCTTTGCAGGATGGCGAAAACCGCAAGGTTCTATCTTTAATAGTTTTTCTAAAAAAAAAAATATTTTACTTTGAAATCAGTATATTAATAATAATAAAAAGAAAGGGGTAAATTCGCCAGTAGGGAAAATGTTACTGGAGTTTGAGCTGTATCACAATTAAATTTAAATTAAAAGCGAGCAAGCTAAGGCGCACAAACCCCAGGCGTACCATACCCGATGCCCATGATTAGGTGGTATACGCGGTAGGTATTTTCCCTAATAGAGAAATTAAACTATTATTTTTCCATTTATTGAAGTTGCGGCTCACTATGATGGCGTGTGTGTTCACTGCAGTATGTTGTTTGAGTTGTGGATGACTGATGAAGTAAGGGAGATAGTGAAACTAAGTGCTGCGCTACCCAGGCCTAACTACTCCTAAAGACATCAAAGGGGATCGACTCGTCAAAGGTCCTCATTCGTCGGACGAGTTACCATCAACATTGACTAATGCCCTATCTCCATTAACACTGTGGAATAACTTGAGCTTTAACAGACAACTTTCATAGACAATTTTGTGATCAGGAACCGTGAGCCCCCTCACCAATTGACGAAGTATAAAAATTAATCCACGTCGGTATTCTGAAACAGATAACCGAGTCATTGCAACAGTCAAAATAAAACGGTTGCAAAAAAAAAAAAAAAAAAAAAAAAAAAATCTAAAGGATTACTTGTTTTTAAATACATGAGTATAAAACTCCTGAAACTCCTGTTGGTCCTAATATTTCTTTTGTGTTATATAGGTTGGGTTGGAATGGTCTAATAGACAAACAAGTAAACAGGTACTCCAAGAGTTTCATTTACATTTCTTCCAAATCCTTTCATTTGCTAATTGCAAAAAATCGTAACCTGCCACAGCGACAAGGAAATACTTTCCCCGTCAACAAATTGAGTAGTAATTGCAGGAGAGATATGTTCAGGGAGGAAAATGCTGTAGTCGATATTTATGGAATTAATTGAAGATAGATTAGTTTCTTTGTAAAGTTTCTTCTGTAACCCACAGTTCTGTGAATTGCAGAGTTTACATGTAGATCATGACAGTAAAACGAATTGAAAATTTTCAGGAACTTGAATGAACATAAATATCACAGTCATAACGACGAAAACTACCCAAACATTTATGTTTATGAGTAGTATGTATAACCTATAGTTATGTTTCACAGAGCTTTAAGTGGTATCTGATAAGATGGAAATAGAACGACATACGTTTTCTTTGTTATAGCTGTCTGGTAGCTCAATGGTTAGGGCACATTCTTTAAAATTCGGGGTTGCTAATCTCAATAAGGCCAGGTACTTTATCTGCTTTGCAGTAAGCGTGTGAATTACGCCAGCACACTCAGTTGTGCTGAGTCCACATTAAACTGTATTTCCCGGTGTAAACGAAATACCGAACGCCTTTTAACACAGTCGCTTATTACTCCTGCTCCTGCAGGATTCACACAATCTAGAATCATGAACTAGGTTTGATTTACCAACATTCTACGAAGAACTGTTAAGTAAAATTACTAAAAACGGTTGCTGTAACTACGGGATTCACAAGTGGTTAAACAGGGAAGGGCTCATACTTGCAGTGAACTTGATAAATTTTTCTTTTTTGTGCTGTTAAATGCTCAGCCTGAACTGGCGACTCTGGGATATGTTCCCCTGGCCCCGCACCTCACCTGCCAATCCCATCCCTTCCTACCTCTCCGAGTTGATCGGAGTGTCCATGTAGGCAATTGGTAAGAGCAGCGGAGTGACATTGAGCCGCCTCTGTTGACTGAACGCGCTAGAGTCAGAGTGTGACTGTGGAACTCACCTTTCAGCTCTGTAGTCGCCGTGCCCTTGGTACAGCTCCACTAGGCCCAGGTTGACGGCCTTTGGGTTGACAGGCCTATTCTGTATCACCAAGTGGTGGTACTCCTTGTAGGGTACTTGTACCAGCTGAGGGTACGGTACAAGGTGAGGCACTGGCACCTGATAAACACAAAGAACAGATTATATTCTTTATTTTAACAATAGGGGACGGTTAAGCGCTCTAACGGCTGGTAAACTGATTTTGTGAAGACCTTATAGTGTACTTTACCAACACCAAAATGCAAGCAAAACACTTCAGAAACTCTCAACAACGGCTACTAACTCCCAAAGATCCATCCAACTTGTCTAACTCCTCAAACACCATCTCACACTTTAATTCATCTCTACTTGCAGACTTGATCTCGCAAGAAAACCAAAACACAAATCATTCAACGATAAAAAAAATAGCCTATTAAAGACCGAATGTGGTGGGTGTGTGGTTAATGCTCTGGCCTCGCATTCTGGATGATCCCGGTTCGAATCCCCATCCGATCAGATTTGGCTTTTCCATGGTTTTCCGAAATCACTCCAAGCGATTGCCGGGATGCTTCCTACAAAAAACCATGGCCGAATTACTTCCCGCTCCTTGTCCCCAGTCCCATGCCGCCTCTAATGACCTCGACGTCGACGGAGCGTTAGGCCATAAGTAAAAAAAAAAAAAACTAGTTAATGTGTGAGAATTACAGTAAACCAGCATCCCGATTTCAGTAATACATTGGAGTTGTAAATTGAAAGTTACAACCAATAATACACTTCTCTTATACGTGTTTCTTCGATAAATAATCAGTAATTTAACAAATTTATTTTACAGCAACGAATGATTAGAAAGTGTAAGTTACTGCAATGTTTATGGTACTGTACCCCTACCGTTGACATGCTTGTAACATTGCTTATTGTGTTGTAGCCTACCGTTGATACGCTTACTTTGTTGCTTCTGGCTTTATGCCTCGTCTGCGTCGACCCCAATAAAAGTGGGAAAGTACGTCGTCAGGGAATGGGAAGGAATGCTGGCATGGCCTTTAAAGGAACTCCCGTCATTCGCCCGGAGTGATTTGGGGAAGCCATGGAAAATCCAAATCTGGTTGGTTGGATGGGGATTCGAATCCAAGTCCTCCAAAATGCGAAACCTGACCCTTACGGATCACTAACAGGCCCAGTGACATCCTTACCACATTGTTCATAGTAGTGTAGCCTACCCTGACATTTTTTTACATTGCTTATTCTATTATAAACTACCATCGACATGATCACAACATAATTATGGTATTGTAGCCTACAACTGACATGCTTATTACATCGTTCATAGTAGTGTAGCCTACACTGACATTTTTTTACATTGCTTATTCTATTATAAACTACCATCGACATGATTACTACATAATTATGGTATTGTAGCCTACAATTGACATGCTTATTACATTGCGTATAGTACTGTAGTCTCCCGTTGTTATGCTTCCTTTTGTCACACTGATCCATTTGACAGGAAGTTTCTAATTGCACGTTCCTCTGAGTTTTGAGGGGTTTGCAAATGTTTTAAATGTACGATTATTATTAGTATTTGTAAATATTCGTTCCACCATCTCAAATGTTAATCTAACTTTAAGTAAATGAGCATTCTATCTGCAGTAGAATGATGTTGAAAAAATAAGTGGATAAATAAAGTGCGAAGTGGATGTGTTTCCGAAATAATGTGCCAGGGGAAAAATTTGCGAAAGAGTCACACATAAAAAAGCGACAGGATGATGAGGAATATTTTAAGATGCACGGGGCTGGTCGATTTGTCCGGATTAGCAGTAAGAAAGAAGTGCGATAATGAAGATTAGAATGTACGAAGAAGGTAAATGATGACGCAGTTTGTTTGTCACTGGTATTTTGAGATTAACTGGAAAGCTAATAATAGAATGGAGGATTGCAACAAGTCAGTTGAGAGACTGAGAACAGGTAAAAACGAGTACGAGAACAAAAAACTTCAAGCCTCGGAGGTTCCAAGTCAAGAAGCAAAACGGCCGGAGCACCAAGAAGAATCCCCGCAGGAAGAAATCGTCATTGTCAACTGTTGATCAATGCCTCAGATGCCAGGGATTCTGGCATCGATCGAAGGAT
This sequence comes from Vandiemenella viatica, assembly GCA_031002005.1. Lineage (NCBI taxonomy): Eukaryota > Metazoa > Arthropoda > Insecta > Orthoptera > Morabidae > Vandiemenella > Vandiemenella viatica. The sequence continues at coordinate 42,774,359 of JARYHS010009186.1, read as the reverse complement.
TGCCGGAACCAAGTTCGGTGCGTTCGCTGCGGGGAAAATCACAGCGTGTTGGTGTGCACCAGACCGCGCGAAGCGACACCAACTTAGGCCAACTGCGCCATGGACCACGCGGCCAGCTACGGGGGCTGCCCACTGAGGAGGAAGCTGTAAGCGGCCATCAACAGGAGCCGCCCCCAAACCAGCACAGAGAAGATCACGACGCCACCAAGATCGACGAAAGATATGACCACCCACGGCCATCTGACCAAGCATAACCACCTAACCAGACATGATGAATATATACACAACAACCGTTGTCAATGCCAGCCACAACAAAATCAACTAGGGATGGTCGTACAACTGCTCACGCAGTTGTTAACTACGCTCATCCCCACCAGGCGATAAGAATAAGCAAGGGTTTCCCTCTATGGCCCTAACGTGTATATTATGTTCCCAAAACCAACCAATATGATACAGTAGATAAAGCTACAGACAGTAGCGGGGATACATAACGCCGTTGAGGCAGCAAAATAAAAATAATAATAATAATAATAAAAAAATAGGTTTAGTCAACATTGGAACAGGATTTTTAACAATGATTCCAATGTTATAACGTTATTAGGTTGCTCGAAATACTGTAACTTGCCTTTCAGTTGCTGGTTGTCAAATATGGAATTTATTCTTTATTTTATTTTTACAATACTTTGATTGAAAGACGAGCTGCTTAGTGGAAGCTAATTGAGCCATCATCGATTACATAAAAGCTAAATCGAATCAGCCATGCAAATTATTGTCTGTTTGTACATTTTGTTTCAAGCCCAGTTGGAACAGTAATATCTTTGAAGTATACATTGATGTTATATTAGTGCTACGGAATATTCTAGACAGAATAAAGCTAATTTTGAAATTGAATCAGAAACTAAAATTAATGTATACACATTACTCGTGTGTGCAGCCTTGTTTGAAATTTCCTTGACAATAGTATGTTAAAATTAGTAAAAATCAAAGTTAAGATTTAAACCAGTACTTTTTCATATGATTTCATGCATTAAGGAAGACCCCATTTATGATTACAACATTCGGGTTAAAAAAGATGTGTTTTCTGTTAATAATAAAGATAAAATCTTTATGGGAAGTGAGAAAATTATATATTCAGCAGATGTTTGTTGGTGATAAAAATCAATCAAAATTTACATCTATGATAGATATAAACCTTAATTTCTATTAACTATCCACAGAAAGTTTCTTACTTTTATTTCTAAAAATGGAAAACTGAGCCCTTTTTTTGGAAATTAAAAACGTATAACAGCATCAGGAACTAGTATAATTAAAATTGTGTAAAACCTCTGCCCGTCCGAAGTAGATAAATTACCTGCTATTACGTGAGTGGTGTGTCCTGTTACTTCGAGGGACATCTGCAACGAAACTCTCGGAACACCCTCAAGCCGGTCACTCAACTTTCTGGAATTACATCTAACTTGGAGCGAACTTGAGGAACTGAATTAAAACGCCGATCCCAGCAATCTAAGCACCCACCTACGCGGTACCGCTTTCTGCTTCGCATTAAGCGAGCGAATTTTCTCAAGTTTGTTTGGAAAGTAATTATACAACGCGCGGCACGCTGAGACAGCCTCCAGCAACGTGGAACGAAGATTGGCTCTTACGAAATGATTTGCGATTTATGAGCAACTCAACTTGAATCAACCAAATGGAAAACTGTCTGTATCTGAAACTTAGAAAAAGCTGTAAGACGTATAAAACCGAAAAATATGGTTAGGCAGAATCTATGCGTGCATAATGTGATAGTCAACACTCTTCAGTGTTTCGAGTTTTTCTACCTTTGGGTTCCTGGAGTATATTTTTATGTGTCAGATAAACATTATAGGCTGATAGAGCACAACCCAGAAGAGGGTTTGCGTTTGGTTTAGAGATAGAAGATAACTCTTCTTCAGGAAAACATGAGTATGATGTGATATTGGATATAAGTTTATTCTACATTCGTCTTCTGCCCTGACACCGTATATATATGTGCCCAGACCTTCTTCGCTAACCAAACCATATGCCATCACCTTTTTTCTCAATGCATGTTCTTGTTTTTACATATTTGTACTGTTCATCAATGTATTTTTTACCTTCTGAATATCCTTTATCATCAATCTAAAAAATCAACATGTCTAAATCCTGTAACCGTTTCGTTTCTCTCATTGTTCATGTCTGTTACCCATACATCAAAACACCCCATACATACTATACTTCTGAACTAATTTCTTTTTCACTTAAAATTATTTGTTACAAAATATCCTCTTCTCCGCAATGCAGCTCACTTTACCTGCAGATATTCTTTATATAATATGCTGTTCACTAGTACTTTCTGTTCTCATACTCTTAGTTTTCTTCCTATTTTAGTAATTTTCATGTCTTCATCGTCATTATGTATCATTCTTATTATTCTCTGTAACGCTTCCAATTCCACCAACGATAAAGAAAGTTCATGAGTGTTATTACAGATGGGTAAGTATAAGTATTTAGGCAGGGCAATAACAACAGCATGTCACATGAGAAACGTATATCGAAAAGCTGGTCGAAACAAAACAAAACAAAAATTATTTTTAACCCATCAATCGTTCACCTAATTCGTTAAATTACTGCAGAATGTTAAATAATGGGAAAAAAGTATGACTCTGCCTACCTAAGCTGTAAAATTGAAACAGTTGGTTTTGGACGAGGTAGACTTCACCATTTAATTCCATTTCCTAGACACTGTAATGGAGGTGGTATTTCAGCTGGTTTTGATACCGTAATACTCATTTTAGCGCTAGTTTTATAGCTTTTCCACAATGTTATAGGTAAAATCTTAAAGTTTTGTTGCTTTAACGATAAAATCTTTGTATGGATTGTTTCGCGTCCAGGATTCGCCCTCATAAAATGCGTTAATTGATTTCTTATCACAGAACTTAAAGCAGGGTAACATTTTAATATGGTGAATCAAAACGTTCAAGAAATCAAAAGGAACAATAAAAAAAAGATCCGAAGGAATTTCGGGGCTATTTTCAAGAAACTCACTCACTTAAATTAGTCATTATTCATTATTTTTGTGTTGCTTCAAGATTTGTTGCAGGCGCACAAACTTCAACGAAGTAGCTGTCTTCAGAGATCATGTATTTTCTGATAAACACATTTACCTAATCATTATTATCGAAAAAACGTTTGCAGAATTTAACGAGTGAAGGACACTGTTTTACAGAAACTAGCACTAACATCAATTTAATTGAAGAGACTAATAGTCTAAATCTTATCTGCAAGATTTTTTTCTGTGATTATAATAGTTAAAACAAAAAAAACCAAAAAACAAAAATAGGAAAAATAAGATTTTTTGGCCTTTGTAACTCTACTAACGTATGAAATAGAAACATCGGAGTTAAATATTAAACATGTTGATATATATTATTGTTTACGGATGATTGAGTGTTCTTTTTAAAATCAGTGGAATCACTTACATACGTATGCAATAATGAATTTTTAAATTATGCATACTTCAATTTTCGAGACAGACGCGTCTATATATATTACTGACCTTTATTGATATCTGACAAGTAAATCCTTAACATTTATGAAACTTGATCCTAAATTTTCCTTTGCTTAGTAATAAATGAATTATTTCTGGAATGATCTAATGATTTCTGAAACAAAATGAAACAGATGTGTAACTCTTAAGAAAAGTAAAATAAATTGATTTGACCTCACTAGACGGGGAAACCAGAAGTGTAGTTCTGCCGCGTAAGACAGAGATAATCAATTTGTCGCTTAATCTGCTTGTATAATTGTTACTCTAACCTAAGCCGGTAATAAGATCTGATAAAACTAACTACAGTACTTGGAATCTGAATCAAGGAACTTTCCAGCTTACTACAAGTGAAAAACGCTAAGCGTTACCGAAGCTCTGTTTAAGGGAGTTTAAAAAGTACATCAGAGACCGGGATTCGAACCAGGATCCTCTCAGTTCCCAACCAGGCGTATTAAAAAAAAATCCGTAAGAACAGCATTTTCCCAGAAAGTTAAAATTGAATTTTAAAACATTATTTAAAAAATATGGAATGTTAGAGTAAAACTGCAATCGTTTAAACATACATCAAAGCCACTTAAGTCATATTAAAGGTGTACAATAATTTTCCCATGAACTATCCGAAAGCGCTGTAGTTTTCTGGGGTAAATACCGTCGTCTGATTTGTTGGTGACTCTGCAGCTGAATGTATTAGCTGCAAAAAGGGCCACAGTGTGATAAACTATAAACCCTGAATGTATGGATACAATTGCCGGTGCCCATAGACTAATTGCGGCAAACCGACAGTGGTGGATAAGAGGAAACGCTCGGACCTGGTATTCAAGAGGACAAGGGTTCGAACCCCCGTCCGCCATACAGATTTCGGTTTTCCAAGGTTTCCTACAATCACTCCAGGCAAATCACGAGACAGTTCCTTCAAAATTCCATTGCCGAATTCCACCCGATTCCTTGTCCATCGTAATCTCCAGGCTGTATTGACTTCGACATCGACAAGCCGTTAACACTGAAGCAAAAAAAAAAAAAAAGTATTGATCAATGGTCCGAAAATGAATGTGACCTAAATGAAGCTAATCAGGTGAGTTTGTAGAAAACCACTCATTTAACTTACATGCTATTTAAACTGAGATTTTCCCAACATTATCCTTAGTAGTGCTGGTAGATAGTTTGGAATGCTTCTTGTCATACTACAACAGGACCATGTTTCAATAAGAAAGAGTTTATCAAAAGAGTACCATAATGTAAGGAAAAGATAATTATATGAAACGTCTTAAGTATATTATATGCGACCTATTTGGAACGAAATGACTTTGGGAGGTCAAGTTTGAAGAGTAATACTGGATCTCTCCTAGGAAACTGTTAGAGTGACTAATAGAATTGTGAAGAATGAAATTAAAACAACTGTACTGAATCATGGCACTATTTTATGGAGATGAATTTTTGCAGAGCTAGGAAACAAAGATTATGATAGTAAATGTGCCATAAAAATATGTGACAATGAAAACAGTACTGCCATTAAGAAATGTATTTGCACCATTGCTGTTCATTATCCCGTTGAATGAATCTGTTTATCTGGTTGTTTGTAAAGGAAATAATATTGTGTAATAGGTTTAAAAAGAGAGAAGATAGCAAACAGCTGATTATGTATTTGGACAGGATATCTAATTGAATGAGTCAGCATGGAATTAAGAAAAATGTTGGTCCACTCCCCGTGGATACTAAGTGGCTTGCATCGGAAAACAAATAAACGAACAAAAAAATTAAGTTGCTTTGGCAGTTTTCATTTATCATTATTATCAGCCACTGAGGAAAATTGTTCACAACTTGCAGATACTAATGTAAAACAGATTCAGTTTATTAGTTATCTATAATCTAAACTAAGCTTAAAGATAATTCCAATCACCATAGTTCTTCTGTTTTCTAAAAACCTACAGCTATCTCTACATTTCTATCAACCCATAGAACATTACTGTATTCTTGAAAGATTAAATGAATAAATGTTGCATATTATCAGTTTTAATATAAAATTTAAAAAATGAGCGAAAACATAAAAATGTAGCAAGACTGCAGGCCTGAAATATGGCAAGAAGATGATGTTCAATGTATGTATTAACCGTCTGACAGAGATAGATTTTAGCGACAATTTTTTGCAATGTTAACGGTATATGAAGTTACAACTCTTTCCATCAATGGTATTACCTTTCATACACTCAGAGAGAGAGAGAGCTCTTTTTGACGATGGCGAGCGATAACTTAGAGCATTGAAGGAGCCATACGTACCATACATATTCACTACGGACGTCTACACTGACCAGCTGTTTGAAGCCTGTGTCATCTTTACGGACTGAAGCACTAAGCTGTTGACAGGTCATGCGCAAACGAGTGTATAGTATACTGTCGAGTCTGACAGAGTCCAGGAAAGAATTCTGGAAGTGTGTGTATTGTAGTACAACTTCGGTGTGGTGTGGTCAGCGTTTCAACATTATGGTAGCCCTATATTATAAAATTTTTAATCGCTCTTCAGATTGTAAAAAATAGTTGGCATTCTGTAGGCTGTCTGAACTTTACTGGCTTCTCTGTAATGTCTGACCAATGCATTTGATACTCTCTGTTTTGAATTACCTTTCTTAATTGCAATCAAGTTACACACAGTGCCCACAAGAATTCCTTATTATTAAATAATAGCTTAAAAATTTAAAATTCCAAAAACATGTCAATATCAGCAGAGTTAGAATAAAATCATATTGAACCTGCTACATTAGGTAACTTTATTAAAAACTACAACGTTTGCAGTCACTCAACATAAATAAAATTTAACACCTTTCAAAGAGAACAAAATATCTGTAGCGTCCAGAAGTTTTACCGAGTGGTTGTATACCACAAACGGAAATTTGAAGATACAGAATGATGATGCCGACGCGGAATATACTGACCCTCAATCCCTATGAATCAGAAATAGGTGACAGTGATGTAGAGGGAGAAAATGTCATCTTAAATCTACTACACAAAACACTGAATTAAGATGATCTTTTGTTAGAGTCAGCTAATATTTTTTTAAAATCTAGTAAAACTATGCTTAATCGTAAATAGTTTTGTTGATGATTCCGTGGACGGTGGAGTCTCTACTGACCTGTATAGGGTGCGGCACGGCGTACGGCAGTGGCACTGGCTGAGGGACGGCGTAGGGCACTGGCCTCTCCAGAGGCACCACGCTCAGGGGCCGCTCCACCTCCAGGTACTTGGTCTGCTCGATGGTGATCTTGGGTCGATCGTCAGCCAGCTTCCCACTGGACTCGGACGCGGCACCAGCCTCCTTCTCAGACTCCAGCAGCTGACGGATAGAGCCCACAGTCACGACCTCGTGGTTGGGTCGGGAAGCCTCTGCCTCGGCAGCCACCTCGCCGTAATCTACTTGCTGTACAGTAGTCTGTACTAAGGGAGCCGCGGTCGGCCTCACATAGGCTACTGGATGGGTTTCATCAAGCACGACACCATGTCTATAGCCAGACTGCAACTGTCTCTGCCCCTCTACTGCCAAGTAGTTAAGTTGTTGCTGTTGGAGTTTTAGCTGATTAGCCGCAATGATATTCTGCTGTCCATAGAACAAGGGTATCTTGTTGAGAGCATCTCTGTACACAGGTTGGATCCTTCCTCCATATACCAGGTACAGTCCCCCGTTTCCTATCTGATTCAGGAAAACTTGTTGCAACGGTGCCACCTTGATATTCGGCGGAAGGAGGTTGACGGGTTGATAAGTGCTGATCTGTTGCAGTTGTTCTTCAGGTCGCCCTTGAACGATATATTTCGCTGCAGCAGGAAGTGTTGCACCTGATCCAGCTTGAGCGTTGTACGTCGATTGCGCGACGGTTTCGGTAACCAGCTCTGGTCTTGGAATGCTGTTTAAAACTGACTGATACTGCTGTTGCTGCCCTTTATCTCCAAATGATAATGCACGGAGAGCCTGCTTCTCTGCTTCGATCTGCGCTCAGCTGAGCCTCCTTCAGAGATTGTTCTCGTATCTTCGCATCTGTCTCTGCCAGCGCCTGCTTTATCAGTTGCACCTGGTGCTGTGCTCGGAGATTTTCTTGACGTAGCAGTTCTTCCTTCTCTTGGGCTTTGATCTGAGTATCTTCCTGTATTTTATTGCTGTCGTACTGCAGGCCGTTGATGGCATCCAGCAACAGTTGCTGCTGGCCTGCGCTCAACTGGTTCCCGTTCTCCAGCTGGTTAAAATTTACCTGAACATTGGATTCTATCTGATTTGAGTTCTCACTATAAACCACTGGCAGAGGAGTCGAGGAAACGACAGATGTTTGAAACTGAACTTCAGAGTTCTGGTCGTAACTATACTGAACTGGTAACGGATTTTCAGTGGGTCCACTACTCTCTTCTACCTTTTCAGTCACCTGCGGTGGTGCCTGAGTTGTGGAATAATATGGCCTTCGTAATTTTGATCCAAATCGGAGACGTGAAATTGGCAGCCTCCTTTGAGAATACTTACCTGCATTAGACGACGATACAGGTAATCTTTCTGGGCGAGGGGTGATAATTACGGTGTTTTCAGAGTTACTGACTGCCGAGCTGGGTGTTGTGGCGTATCCCGCAGCCAGTGTATTTGATTCCACTATTATCGGTCGTTCAGTACTGACGTATGAAGCACCGCTGCCGCTGTTGGAATACGAGTTTGAAGAAACGGCGCCGCTACCAGAAGAGCTGAAGTCGGCCACTACTATAGGAGTAGACGGCGTGCTCGAGTAGGTAGCTCCTATAGGAGATGGAGTGACGGTGGCCACATTCTGTTGACTTTCCTGAATGTCAGCGACGACGATGGGCCTCAATGACGCAACCTGTGGCGCTGGAGTGACCACGTTGTTGTATTCTATTACCTGGTTGTTGTCTCCGTTGTATGAGGCGGTTGCCTGTAGGGTAGACAGGGTACTGCCTACAGTGGGAAGCCTGACTTTGTTCCTGGTACCATATTCCTGCGCCCGATTTGTATCTGCTACATAAGTGGACACCTGTACGTTGCCCCCCGTCGATGTGCGTTGATACTAATGCCTGAGCTTGAGGCAGGTTATTTCCAGCGTCTCCAGAACCAGCCAGCTGGTAGCCCGAGTACTGTGTCCCAGATGATTCATAAGATTGTTCGTTACCGTGGATGGTTACAGGTGTAGGTGACGGTATAAGGACAGTGGAACCGGTGTCGACACCGTAGTAATGATTGGCTGCTTGACCTGTCACCAAGGGTGACTGTGTTGTGGTGATGGCGCCAGCAGATCCCCCACCTACGTTGTATGTTTCTTCAGACTTTTGGATTAATCCACTGCTTCCGTCATTGAGAACTTGCTGATAACCAGAAGCACCGCTGGATTCTACTCCAATGCTCTGCAGGTTTCCTTCCTGATAGCTGTTGGCAGCAGTGTCTGCAGTGTAAGCTGAGGCCGCGCCGGATTTCTGACTACCAGAGAGGATCGACTGGTATGATGAGGCTGGAGACTGTGGTTGTTGCTGCTGGTATACAGGATAGTAATTTATCTTTCTGCCGTATTGATTCTGGGAAGAGGCGTCCTGCGCTGAAGAAACTGCTACTTGCTGCACGACGGGCGTAGCCACAAACTGCTGAAGATCACCTTGCGTTGACGTGCCACTCGCCTGTGCAACAGACACTTGTTCTTGAGCCAAGGCATTGATGTTATTGGCGCTCGGCACTGCTAAGGAACCTTGTCTCTGGAATGCCGAAGAGACTCCTGCTCCTGCCTGCCGGTACGCGGCTGCCTGCTGTTGGTAAGCTGCGCCCTCTTGTTGGTATGTTCCTCCTCCAGAGGCTGCAACCACAACCTGTTGTTGGTTCTGCTGGACGGCAACAACTGGAATCACCGGCGTCTCAGGTACTGGAGTTACCTGCACCAAGGGCTGAACCACCTGCTGTTGCGCCGAGGTCTTCGAGCTGGGAAGCTTCAGCTTCTTCCCAATCATCTGACAACAAGAAAAAACTATTACTCACGGTACAAACTAAGCTGTTAGTGTCCGCTGTTTAATATGATCGTATTATCAGTATAGCAAACATTTAAAAACAAAACAATATATGGCTTTCATTAACTGTAATATCGTTATTTTCTGAATCTAATCATTCATGCATTTCCATAATTGTTGATCGTCGTAGCAAATTAATTGGTAACTGATCTTTTTTTTTTGCTGTGGTAGTATACGATGGGTAGATAATTATTTGGTTTCGTACCAGATTCACAATGTACCAATCACCACCCACCATACCGTCATGAAGAGAATGGCTTCGACTCAAATCAGTTTCAACTTTGAAAGAAAATCGATGAGAACCTGTCAGTTCTTGCCAGGCGTATATTAATAAGGAAAGTGAATATTTCATTATTTGTCAATAAAGAAAGATTCATTCCTAGAATGTATCTGTTGCGGATTTATTATAGAAGGTTCTTATTGCTTTTTACTTTTCTTGGTTGAATCTGACAACTGTGAAAGTAATCAGACCGGAGAGGGGAATATGTTCGAGTAATTGGGAACAGGGAAACACAATCCTTGGGCTCCAATTATTCTGATATTAAACTGTACTTATTCCAAGAACTGTTGAAAACCAAACTCTAAATTTTCTAACAAGTGTTCCCTTAAGCGTTCTCAGCGTTATAGTGTATTATGCGGATTGAGTACCTTATGAATGAAAAGTTAAAATGTAGCATATACAACTAACAGGATTTAACCTCACCAAAGCCCCCATTCATGATTCAATGGAAGAAGATGGGTCCTTATAAAGGATTTTTTTTTTTTTTTTTTTTTTTTTTTTTTTTTTAAAGTCAGCATTGTAAAGTTATTACCAAAACTATAATTGTAAATTTATAAGTCACAAAATGTTTGAGTAGTGTATTTAATTTACATAGATGTGGAAGAGTACCAACACACATGTCTTTAAACAACTACTTTTACATAACACTAATTATTCCTTTAAATTCTTTCAGTATTTCAAATGAACATTTCAACACGCCCTTTGAGAAATTTTTCAGTCCCTATTTTGTTTCCCAATGACCCAGCTTCGTCATCACCCCATTTAATGATTTTGTTGTACGGTAATTTCTACAAACATATCATGCTGTATTTAGTTGCTGCTCATCCAACTTGTCAGATCACTCTTTGTCCGCATTCTGATCCAATTACCAGTCTGTCATCATGTATCGGCGTGTCAGATTATTTAGTGGTTTCCGTGAATTTTACCTTTAAGCCACTGGTGTATTGGACAACTATTGATAACTTGAATACCTTCAGAAGCTTTAGATTTAAGCCATTTACTAAATTGTCTCTTGACAACATAAACTCCACGATCAGATTTACCTACTGTTTTGGCCAACCTTTGCCTATTTATCTATATCTATAAAACGAAACGCGTGTATATTGGTTCCAGAAAAAACTCAGATTTCGATGGTGTTTTCTTTTTACAGATTAGAATCTGGATTAATCGTTTCGTATGTCTTATGCTTCAACGTAACATAACGCAAGAGAAGTAAGTTAAAATCTGAGCTCATGGCGTGAAACACCAAAGATGAAAAACCAACTGGATGCATACGTCGTACTTCGTAAAAAGTAGTAACCCTATTAGTGCATGTAACGTATCCTTCCTTAAATTTTGTTTTTAGTCTTTAAACCCCATAGAAAGTCGTATTGAAAGCGAAGAGGAAATGTGTATATTAATTTTAATAATGTTCTTGAGATTACGATCTCAGGTCGCACAGCTACAATTTCCGATATTTGGAAGTGGAGTTATACTCACTGCTAATAGTAAATAAAGCATATTTGATGGGTTTGAACATAAAGTGAACTTTTTAAAACCTTTAGTGTCATTATTTCCATTATTTTTTATATACATATATATAATTTATTATTGAACGATTCTGTATTTTCCACATTTCGTTATAACAATTCATTGTTTCTATTGCTGCACGAACGACTGTGGTTATTTTGATGAAACTTGGTACACATGTTCCTAATTTGGTGGCTGAAAACATTGCAGGAATAAATCGACTCCAACCCTTTTTTTGTACTGTTACACCGAGGCTAAGTCGTTCAAATACGTACAGAAAATGGAGTGGTTGGCATTAAATTTTATTCACAAGATGGAGAAAAGTAATATCTGTTATGAATTTCAGTATTTAATGTGTGGGCAAATCAACCTAGATCATACCGGGAAACGCCGGAAACTCTGCTAGTATCTTATGAAACAAAAATTTCCGGCCGAGTCATATCTCCAAGTAATTTGTAGTCGCTTACAGCTTACTACCGAGTGTCTCTTCTCTCTACGATCAACCTGCTTGGAAATGACGCCCCTGTGTATTAACCGTGGTCTTTCGCTCTGGCAATGGTAAAAATACAAGGTAAGTCAAGAAGGTCTATACAACTTTGGTATAATATAGTAATTTGTTGAGACAATTTACAGAAACTGTAGATGTGTCATTTTTCAGCAAACAACATCAATTATGATGCACGTAGTGCATCAGCACTCCATTCCACCACCATGAGCGCCTGCGTAGTGCACAGTTAAAATGGCTACTTTCACTGGTACGGCAAGTGATTACTGTGTGTTTTGTTTTCACGAAACTGTCGCTGTTGTTATGTTTCTGGACATGATTGAAAAACTTTTTAAATTCACATATCGATATAGATGACCAAGATGGGATGGTTTACCAGCAGCAAGACTGTGCACCACCTCACTTTCCTCACGGAAGTTCGAGATTTCCTCAATAATCGCTTCCCTAGTCGGTGTATTGGCCGTGGAGTGCCAATCATACGGCCACCTCGCTCCCCAGACTTGACACCACAGGATTTCTTTCTCTGGGGTTCCATTAAAGATCGTGTGTATGTTCCTCCCCTAGCAAACAATTTGGCCGATCTGAAAAATCGAATCTACTCAGCCATTGCACAAGTTACGCCCGATTTGCTGCGACGACTCTGGGAAGAAATTCACTACCGGTGTGATGTTTGCCGCATGACAAATGGTAGTCACATCGAACCAAGATGACACTTGACATTTTTATGTGAAACATGAGGTTATTTTCTAAAAGTGACATATCTACCGATTGTGTATGTTATCTCAATAAATCTCTACACCAATCCAAAGTTGTAGAGTCCTCTTTGCCTCACACTCGCGCAGCTTAAGTGGCTCTACAATTTATGCTTTCCTTACAAACTCCTCTAATCGATATCCATAGTGGGAGATGCATGGTACTCCATCATACCTAAAGAAGGCTCTGACCAGTTTTCCTTTTTTGCCGGGTTCATCCTCTCATTACCATCTCCACCAGTTGCAGGAAGGCCCCCTTCTCCGAGAGCATTCTAACCAACTTATTTATTTTCAAACTAGGGTAAGCCCGTGACAGTTTTATGTGTATCATCACGGGTCTAGAATAGTTAAAGTTTTTAGGGTGAAAGATTATGACAGGTCACCCTGCTTTGACCAAATTTAAACGTGACCTGCGTTTCAGGGTGAATAAAATCTCTGATCTTGAAGCACTCAGAAGCATTATTAGAGGTAGGTATTAAACACGAACAGGGATGATAGCGCAATCGTTTATTTGCGTAAATACAAACTTGTATTTGATCCTTGAAATTTACACTGCAAAATTTGAAAAATTCCTGTTTGTTTTGAAAGCATCACGTTGTTTTCTATTGAGACTGGGCAAATACTCGTAATCATTGATCATCGTTTCTGTAATGACCAGAGAACTTAATACACATTCCATATTATTAAACAGTTGAGCAACTCCGAAGAAATGAATTGCCAGAATAGTTGATTCGGTAACATATTTGGTCTGCTGTCCACTTAAAATAACCTGATAACTTACGTACAGCGAACATGAAGAAAGACTATTAACGAAAGATGTCAGTAAAATATCTAAAAAGCAAATATAATGTAATGCATAAACTTTTGTCAAGCAACATCGAAATTTATCCAAAGCCGGAGTAACAATTGGCATTCGTGGTTACATCAGAGACCATGAGTAATTAATTTTTTTTTTTTTTTTTTTTTTTTTTTTTTTTTTTTTTTTTTTTTTTTTTTTTTAAAGTTGCTTTTTTAGCAACGTGTTACTGAAAGGCAGATAAATATTTTTTCAGACTTTAAGTTATATTTTTTTTTAACTGTGAAACGCTAAGAAAAGTTAACTTAATGGATAAGCTATTAAATCATGAACATAACCACGAATTTCTTGTAATGGTATCTCTGGTCACAGTTTTTTGCGAGCGAAGGCTGACACGTGACACCGTTCTCCAGCCAATAGCTATCGAGGTGAGTGAATGAGTGAGCTTACGTAGTAGTATAGTAGATATTGTAGCAAGGTATACGCTCTTTATACCACCTCTGCTGTGTACCTTTGTGGTTGTGGTTTAGCTACCTTGCCGTGCAGCGCGGCGACCGCCTCCTCGCCGAGCGCGATGCGCGTGCTGCTGGCGCTGGTCTGCGACGTCCTGGAGTAGGTGACGAGCGGGTGGAAGCCCCAGTCGTCGGCGGTGTAGCTGACTGTCTGCGTGCTGCCGTCGGGCAGCGCCACGTAGTACCGTCCCGCCGCGTGCTCCCCGTCCCGCGTCTCCTCGTGGCCTTGTCGACCGCCACCCGCATCCTTCACCTCGTACCCGAACTCGTACCGGGGAGGGTGCTGCACACACAAACACTCACTGGTTATTAGGGAGCTAAACACTAAGAGACTATTAAACATAATTACATAAGTTTGAAGAATATAGAATGAAATTGAATCCAAGAAATGCTTTGGAAACATGCACACTAACATCAAAGGACCTTAGCAAGATTCAAGCCTGTGAAATGTAGTTCCTTAGAACAGCCCTCCAGAAAACGAGGCTTGATCATATAAAGAATGATGAGATTATATCAAACTTACACTTAAGGGAAACAATTGAAGAGAGACTTAGGTCATCAAAACTTAAATGGTTTGGGCATGTTAAGAGAATGAATAGTACAAAGCTACCAAAAAATTTATTTGAAAAAAATGATAACGGCAAAAGACCAGTGGGAAGACCAAGAAGAAGGTGGATATACCAGTTGAAGGAGTACATACAGAGAAGAAACTGGAACTGGGAGCCTATTACAGACAGGAAAACTTTTCTAGATAGCAGACAGCGCAAGACCATCGTCTATAATCACCAAGACAGAAACACAGGAAGACTCGTAAACCACCCCCGGTAAGCCGGAGATGGTCCCAAACGATAATGATGATGATGATGACATACGAGGACTCTGCTGTGTAACATTCCTACCTTCACCTCCAGTAATTCTTGCCAATGTGTACCAATCGGTCTTCTTTAATGACGACTGACTGCATTCAATTTATTAAAATCATCTAATAACCGCAATGTTAAGAGGCAGGAACAATTACGTACATTGAAGTAATTGGACGAATACTATTCTGTTTCATTTAAGCAAATTGAATACAATGGTCGGAACTATGAACTGGAACAACACGTTTGTAATTAATAAATACACAGGAATTGTCCAATATCCAAGATTTAAGAGTCTCAACAGTTTGTCTGTACGTAATAATTACACCTGAATTTAGTAAACTGTAACACGTACGCAATTAAACAAGTTCATAAAAATCTTCCATACAAATATTCAAAAATACTTACAAATTGTCTTCACGTAATGAGTTTCCTTCATACAATCAGTGGTAGCGAGAGTGAGCGCTTTGTAGAGGCATAGAGAGAAATTAAAATTAATGGAATTAAATCTTTATGGAGAGCATCGTTCCAATTCGAGCAGTATTACTGCTCTTAAAGAGTTATGGAGCAAAACAGTGACCCCTGTTGTGTTCTGAGGCCCTTCGGGTAACTGTATATTAGCTCGTGTCGTGTATTTCTCACGTTGGTGATACCAACCATGACTTAGTGAATTTATGTAGCCATATGGAACTTTCCTTACAGAAGAATTCGTAAGATTTCATAGATAATAACCCTCTCACCACTTGGGACCCTGCTGTTCGTGTTACGACCGCTGTGAATGACTTCTAGGCGTCTCCTTCCTGGCATACATACAGCAGCACGTTTAAATGCATAATGAAATCTTGCTAATGCCTCACTACCGCTACAGCGAACTTTAGATTCTTAATCAATTTCTTATTACTTATTTAATACTACACCTTATAGTTCCTAATAATAATTATTAGCACATTTATTACGTCTATTTGACTCGTTGCACCACAGCAACAAGTTCATTAACGTTCATGATATTTAATAATTTATCATTACTTTCATTCTTAGCTACTATTAGGATTAGAAATGCAGTAGTCCAGATATACTTTTGAAATGGTATTGCCCTCACAATTATCCATTCTTACTTTGAATCCACACTATTCAGGCTTAAACACTACTGTTTGTGAAAATTGTAAAACCAAGAAGAAGACACTTGATCACAAAAAAATTATTCTACATATTAGGTACATGAAAACACACAAATGATTAGAATTACAGTATCGCGCACGCACTTTGATATTGAGAATTCAGTGCGTTGTGAAGCGGCCACGTGCTGTAATCAGTTCCTGTAGACGTCCTGACATGGAATTAAAGAGAGCTTGGATATGCTGTTGGGGAACACATTGCCACGCGGTCTGTATGCGCGTCGACAAAGCATAGAAATTGGTTTCAGGAGAACGAGTCGTTAACCGAGCATATCACAGATAGTTTGGACAGCTGACATGCCAGGCGAACGTGCAGACCAGGGAAGCAGTGGTACCGGTAATTATTCGAAGAAAGCTCGCGCATTCCTCGCTAAACGTGGCCGGACTTAGTCCTGTTGAAATACGGCGTGCTGAATGGTCAGTGCCGCAGGGTGTAAATCTTTCTGATTTAGCCCTGAGAAAGATAGAGCCTCGATCAGTACCTAGGAGGCGAAATCGCATGTTGTGGTCAATGGTGCCCCAAACGATCACACTTAGCGTTTGTCCGCTATGCCGCCCAACAATGCAATTTGCGTTCACCACGGTAGTGTCTAACAAGTTTTCGGCCATCACTGGAGGACACAGTGTATCGGGACTCTTCCGGAAACACTACATTTTGGCACTAAGACTCGTCCACTCACTCAAAAGTTGGCGCTGCTAGGCTTCCGTGAACGGCATCTCTGTACTGTCTGAATCACTTATTTTAGTTCTACTGTCCTTCATGTCCTCAGATTTGGGAGTAGCTCGGACCGTTCCTTCTGTGTGTTGCTATTTACACAAACATCAGTGTACAGTAGAACTCAAATTATCGGGACTCCAACTATCCGAATCGCTTTTCTAACTGAGACGGAAAGAGAAGAGGCAGGAGAAGATAGTGATGTCGTGTCACTTGATTCAGAAACATTCTTTTGAAAAATCCTGGATGTTCAGATTTTAGTGCTGAAGATATAGGAGAGTAGGTTGTGTGATTCTTCAGACCTTGGGTATGAAATTTTAATTAATGATGAACTTATTGGGAGTGTGAGCGAAGAAAGTGTCGAGGAAGAAGATGACGTTAATGTCGAAGTTGAAGCAGACAAGCATTTGTCGGCCATGAAACTGCGTTAAGTGGATGGATCGTCATCCCGAGTTTGACCATATGCAATTTCTCAGTCAAGCGAATGAGCGATTTGGCTTCCCGAAAACGGATGAATACAGTCAAACAGCTTACCTTGACCGAGATGTTCAGCAGTCAATGACTTTATTTACAGTATGATACGTACTAATGTACAACACTTGTAAGCACACTTAACATGTAAAAATCTTGCATTTTTATTTAATTAATTAAAAACTCTTTTTCTTTAAAAATAGTTTTTTCTCCCGTTTTCGACATACAGTAATTATTTAAAATAAACCTTTGTTTGAAAAAAAATACAATTATTCGAATTTTTGATTATTCGAATGCGGTCCTGTCCCAATTGATTCGGATAATTGGAGTTCTACTGTATTATGTAAAAATGAAGCTTTTCGTATGGTTTTGACTAAAACCAGTTATTATTTACCGTTGGTTGAAAATGAGGGCTGAGAGGGGCTCACTCGAAACGTTCGTGAATGTGACATTTATACGCGGCTAAGCCCGAGAACAGTTTATTCAGTAGTGTAGAAATGTTTAAAATCTGAGCATCCACGGAGATTTTAACCGGAGACCGCGACCCAAACATTAGTAAGCAAGTGCTTTAACCACTGAGCTACCTGACCGCTACACGGAAATACAGTACAGAGACCTCCATATCCAACGCGTCTGTCCATCGTTGTTCAGTAATTTTTCGAAATTATAAGACAACATGTATTATTTATACAGATAATTTTTCAACCAAGTGTAGACACTATTTTTCTCCTTGTTTCAAAGGATAAGTGTGCAAAGTTTCACCGAGATCGGATGAAAATTGTGGATTTGTATGAAGACTAAACAAACCAACAAACAAACAAACATACATACATACATTCATCTTTATATATATAGAAGATGAATGTATATATGTTTGTTTGTTTGTTATTCATACATACCTCAGTGGTAAAAGCGCTGGCTTACTAATATTTGGGTCGTGGTCTCCGGTTCAAATCTCCGAGGAGGCTATGATTTTTTTTAAAATTGTTTTTGATCGTAAGAGTCACGCCTGGGCCGTCGGTTATTCGGATTTAATGTTAAACTGTAGATATCACAAAGTTGGGGGTGCAATGAGAGGCAAATCGTAGGTAGTCTTGCAGTGCTGCAGGTGCACACTTTTTTGCGTTGTATTGATCCCTCATGGGTGATTCGCAGTCTGTGTGCTGCAGTAATCTTTATATATAAAGATGAATGTATGTTTGTTTGTTCTTCATACAAATCCACAGTTTTCATCCGATCTCGATGAAACTTTGCACACTTATCCTTTGAAACAAGGAGAAAAATACTGTATACATTTGGTTGAAAAATTATCTGTATGAATAACACATGTTGTCTCATAACTTCCAAATACGGTGATAGACGGACACGTTGGATATGGACGTCTCCGTACCGTGTTTTAGTGTACTGGACTGGCAGCTCAGTGATTAAAGCGCGTGCTTACGAAATTCGTGGTCTCCGGTTCAAATCTCCGTGGAGGCTAAGATTTTTAAAAATTGTTTTTCATCGTAAGAGTCAGGCCTGGGTCGCTGGTTATTCGGATTGAATGTTAAACTGTAGATATCACAAAGCTATGGGGGCAATGCGAGGCAAATCGTAGGTAGTCTTGTAATAATGTACGTGTACACTTTTTTGCGTTATAATAATCCCTCAGGTGTTGTTCGCAGTCAGTGTGTGAGCGTGAACCACAGTAATATTATTATAAATACCGAAGTAAGTCTCTGTCTTTTTGTTACGTTTTGACTACTAAATGGCTATATCGTTGTGATGGAATTTTATAAGAAAATCTGTATGAAGGGCACAGAATATTTTTTCCATTATGATTAACAGTTGTAGTCACGAAATTTTGAGACCTTATCGAATGGTGACAGATATATGTTGGAAATTGATTCTCTTCAAGAGACAGGTTCGACTGTAGAATGATATAGTGATAGCGTTCCTGTCATATTATTCCGACTCGATATTGTTTGGGACCAATCCTTCGTTACCAACAACTTTCTATATTTAATTCTGACAAAAAAAATTCTTAATCCGCGGGTACGAGCTAGTAATACGGAAATAAGTCAGTCTTTTGTTACGTCTTGATAACTAAGTTCCTATACCGATATTGACGGAATTTGACAAGAAAATCTGTACGGAAGCACAGGATATTTTTTTTCGGTATGATTTACAGTTGTAGTCATGAAATTTTGAGAACTTATCGAATGGTGACATGCTCTTTACTTAAACACATAGTTAGTAGAAGTATATCAGGAAGGCAGATATGAAAGTTATTTAGCATATCCTGCTCAATAAACTCTAGAAGATATCAAGACACTTTCCAGTCAAATTTTCCCAATATATAGGTTGTATTAAATGAGTGAAACTTTCGTAATGACTGTTGTAAAATGGTCTAAAAACTCACAGCACTTTTCATAACTATGAAATTTGTATGAATTATGACTCATTATAAATCCATTACAAGAAATTAATTGAACAATTGACAGTTTAATGATCATTTAGGGTATGAATTGGACATTTAAATATGTAGGGAAATTTCCCCTGGCATATGCTCCATTGCAATTAATAAATAGCAATAAAAATAATTGGATAGTGATTAAGTCAATAAATAATGTAGAAGAATTGGTACTTTCAAGGGGAAAAATAAAAGTTATGGTCAGTTATAAACAAAAAACATTTGGTGATGAGACAGATAAACCAAACACAAATACCTGATGGTGTTTGACATTAATCGAAAATACTGTCAAGAATGAAAATCGTTAAAATACGACAACGCGTTTGTGTTCCGTCTGAACCGATGGAACATTTGGAGTGGATGCTGCAGTTTGTATTTCGTCTGCGCATTACTTGTAATGTCAGAGCTAGGACCGGTAGTATCTTAGAATGCGCTACAGAAATGCTGCGTCATGAGACGTAAATCTTAATTCCTCCTTACGGTACCTACGACGCTAATCTCCCTACGCATAAGCCTGGTCGTTATTATTATATTAGATACTGCTTCGTAAACGTGTCGGTAATGAATTTGTTGAAGCAATTTTCCAGACCGACAACAAAAGCTATTTGCATCCGACACCGTTTAACAAGGCAGGTTACGCGTAATAGATGTCTCATCAACGTAAAACGGGGCTTTTAACTTAATGGAAGCATGCGTCATAATATAGCCACGTAGCCGGCTCTTTTATCTGCTAACAAGATTATCCGGCTGAGAACAAACGCTGTTATGACAGCGATGTTTGCGCATTGTTTCACACAAACTGCCGTACACCCATCATCCAGAGCGCAAGTGCCTCGTCTTGTGAAATTAGTTCCGCGACTTAAACCCCGCGTCTGTTCAAAGCGGGTCCTAATTGAATCAACACCACTCATCAATCAGTAAAACTGAAAAGTGTTTTTAAAATTCACTCTAAACTTTAATTGACGCTATCAAGGACAATCATGCAACTATGTGAAGCGATCAGAACCAAGTGCTACAAATAGAGGATGCAAAACGCAAATTATTTCTGGAAAACTGAAATGGCTTCATATCTTCTTTCTCTGAATTTTTTCACAGTGTGTTCAACTTTCTCGCACAAAATCTTTGTTAGTTTTTGCACATAGATTAGTAATAAAAATTGTGTAATTTACATTTAAATTTTTGAAGCATCTCTGGATCGAGTTCCAATATCTCATATACCGTTTGAAAAGAAGATTTCAAGAAACTTCAAATCTATTCGGTTTGAAACTTTCTGAAGCGTTTTCAGCAAAGAACGTACTTTTTTTGTTTTAAATGCCTTTTTCCATTATAATAATGTACGATCTATGATATTAATCATTCAACAGAGAACAATGAATTATTGTCGAATAGAAGTTGCATTTCATTTGTTCCTGGTTTTTAAACAGGGTTTTACAGCCTGTGTATTTCGAAGCAATGAATACAGGGGAGTATTGTGTAAAAGGAATCTTAAGGTATTAAGCCATGGCTTACCGAAAAAACAAAACCGAAAATCACCCGAACTGATCTCGGGAAGTCTTGGAAAAATCGAACTCTCGGACATCCGTACGAAAGATCGAATACGCGGTCTTTCTAGTGTTTGCACTGACTGTTGCCGCTCATCCACAAAGCTCGATAATTTCCATTGCCAGTTTGTGACGGTGGAATAAGTTCTATGATTTTACTTGGTTTAACAGAAAGGAACCAAGAAATTTGGGAATTTTTATTGCAGTTTTTCCTGAGTATACTAAATATTCTGTTTATATGGCTTTCTTTATATGTTATATACTACGTCTGATCTTTACACTGAACAGCATTATAGTCGCGTATAATTTCTATTTCCGGATACTTCAGGCTGTTGGTATCTTGTTCTTATATTCAGTTCGGAAATAATTGAAATGTATAATTCGTATTCTACGCCTGTCACCAGAAAATTCACCAGCTGTTTGAATGTAACATTCCTCCTATTTTAATAACTTCATTTTCGGTTATACAATGAAAATAATTGACTCATTCCGCAGAAGATATTAGTGGATTCGGTTTGAATGTAAGTTTGCAATAAATTTTATTAGGACTGAAATGTTTTAATAGGTTAACTCAGTACTCTTTTTCTGTTACCAGGATGTCATTTTCAAGAGAATCTCCAATTTACACTGTTGAATCTATGTTTTATTCTTT
>JARYHS010009186.1:42728569-42751568 GCA_031002005.1 Vandiemenella viatica | reverse complement strand
TTTGTTGCACATGATGTGAAAATATATTCATCAACTAAAAAGTAACACACCGTACGTGGTGGGTGAACAGTTAACGTTCTGGCCTTGCACTCGGGAGGACGCGGGTTCGAATCTCCGTCCGGGCATCCAGATTTGGGTTTTCCATGGTTTCCCCAAGTCACTCCAGGCGAATGCCGGGATGCGTCCTTCAAAAAGGCCATGGCCGGATTCCATCCCGCCTCTAATGACCTTAGCGATCGACGAGGCGTAAAGCAATAAGAAAAAAAAATTAACAGTCGGGGAAATGTAACGCATTACTAGATAATGTGAACATTTTTTTAGCACTTCAGTGCTAAAAGTTAACAGTTCCTTCAAGAATTCAGTACTCAGTATCGTTGTAGTGTAGTTTCGTTCTTTTTGCTAGATTCCTAAAAAAAAATGTACATGTATATCTATCTATATCTCAGAAAAAAATTTTCAGACAAAACTTGCGTCCATGGTTTCCCGAAATCACTCCATGTGAATGCCGGGATGGTTCCCTCAAAATAAGGCCGTGACCGAATTAATTTCTGTTCCTCGCCACCAGTCCTTCCTAGTCTCTAATGACCTCAACATCGACGAGGCGTAAAACATTAAGCAAAGGAAATCATACTTATAATTTTTTTTATTTGATTTCTATTCAAATTGTAAAAACTACGATTTGTATTTGAAAAATGAAATTATAACTTTAAAAATAATAACTCCATTTACGAGACCACTTAAAGCTCCAATCTGTGTTTCCTATTCGATACAAAAACAGTTTTGGTTATGAACGAATTTTTCGTATGGACCCTATTTCTAAATAAATTTGCGAATTAAATGCATAACTCGGTATGCAACCTTAATTTGGGATACCCTACTTCTAATGAAAATCTTGTGTCGCATATTCTATTCTGAACACCTTCTTTTTTATCATGCATGGTCAAAAGGACTCACCCGATTTCCAAATATTTTGTAAAGTAAATTGGCGTATTCCTCGAAGTAATCGACAATTTTATCATTGGTCCATCCTCCCAGCTTCTGGAGCTCTTGAGGTAGGTCCCAGTGGTACATTGTGACCTGTGGATGACATTATTCATTAATTCTGTGGAGTGAACCATATATTGTTAAAGCATTCGTAATGACACAATCATCGGAATTATTTATTACTTCCGGCCAGTCATATGAATCTTTCTCCATCATGCAAAACATATTACCTGCGGACGAGGTACCAACACATAACAGGTATTATACATATTATTATTATTATTAATCAGAGTAGAACTTATTTCTCTACACATCTAATTCTGAAATTTGCGATTCTTTACCTTAAATTGAACTGCTTCTTCACTCCAACTCTGCTGTTTAATACACATAACGTGAGGCCTCATTCTCAACTGAAGGCCCCAACAAATTTTCTCTTCCCAGTTCTACTACTTCCATAGTACATATTCCCATTACTCTATTTATTTAATGCAGTGTTTTCAAACCTGTCCCTGACATATCCCCAAGTTTTTTAATCTGCTGAGTTCAATATTAAATAATATATCAATTTATGACTGCAACTAGCAATTAAGTATCCGTAAGTTTTTACACGCACACACTTTATCATTATTCTTGGCCACCGCTGAAAAATTCTATCACTCTTATCTTGCACAATCCGACATCAATGTCATCCTAAGAAACAGTAACGCAATACTGGCTCGTCAGTATTGCGTTACTGTTTCCTGGGATGACATTGATGTAGGATTGTGCAAGATTGATAGAATTTTTCAGCGGCGGCCAAGAATATTGATAAAGTGTGTACCTCTCAATAGCCGCTCCACCCAGCTCTGTAATTGTGATTTATACCAATAGTTTTCCTTTAGCATCATTCTATGACTCGATGGCAAGTACCTTTAATAAGTCCAGTGACACATCATGATATTAGCGTTCCTTTTCACATCGTGTGAAGTAGTCAAGCTGCCTCCTTACCAATTACTTATGTTTTTACAGACATTGGATATCATTTGAATCTCTTTATCGATTCAACAGAGAGATGTTACCTACCAGAGGTATGCATCCTTTGCTGATGACCTCGTTGATTAGAGCGTTATAGTAGTCGATTCCAGCCTGGTTTATGTTGTCAGTATCGCCAGTAGGCATCACTCTAGGCCAAGAGATAGAGAACCGGTAAGTGTTTCCCTGCAAACAGACACAAAGTCAACTACTAACAGGATCCGTGTGTACTTATTATTATACATTGAAGCTTATCGAAAGGTAAAACATTGATGCAAATATTCCAGTGTCTAGCTTACAATGACTCTAGATATAATGGCACTAGCTTCCCACTTATTCACTCATTATCTTTAGTTATTATTAAAGTTCTTTACAAGCCATAAAGGCAATAAAGATGGATGTGTGGAATTTATCAGAAAAATAAACGCTTTCAAATATAAATATCGATAGAATAAATTAGGTGCAATCATTTATCATCTGCGACACGAGTGAAGACCAACTGAAGAAAATTTTGACTGCTTTTAGTCTGGTTGATCGCTTCTTGTACTCTACTTTCACCACCACTGCCCTCGTAGACTGTATTAAGCAGAACGACTGACTGGAAAAGAATTCCAAACCCATTCAGACCGTGTTATTAAATGAGTATTTGTATATCTTGCGAAAAAAATACTTGTCACATAATATGAAAAGGAGTAGTTTATAAATAAGTAAACGTTATGAATCTAAAGATAAATTTAGTCCAAACAGTGATTCACAACACTAATATACTTTCTGCAAAACTGACCGAGTGAAAACAGTTACATAGCAGTAACTCCATAAACAGGAGACTTTATTAAGAATCTTGTCCCAAGGGTAATGCCTGTCAGAGCACACAACCATACGGTTTTTGACGCATGCGTAGTGTCGCAAAAAACCTTTTTTCAGACTTGGAAAAAAACATTAAAAAACAATTATTTACTGGGGTATGTTTTTTTTCATAAGTACTAAATATAAAATTTGTTAGGCAGTTATCGTTTATCTTACTTTTTAAAACTGCTATATTTTTCTGGTTCAGTAGAACAAAAAATTATAAAATATTGGCAACCTTGACTGAAGTTTTCGTTTACGAACTGGGACTTCAAGGTTGCGTGAGAGTGAATCCGTGTTCCCTGTTGTTTGGCTTGATCCTCGCTATTAAACTTAGTGTGTGTATATTGCTCACAATTTAAAATTGCAATCTCGAAATCTTTTACTTACAATAAAAGAACAACCAGGAAAAGAAAATGTAACTATTTCATATGTTATGAATCTATAGGAGAAGAAACAGAAAGTTCCGACACCGACCGAACTAGTGTTGATAGTGCTGATACTAGTGGATGTGGTACTGACATAGATGATGATTAAAGACTCTAATACCAAGATCGAGCTTCAGCGCTTACCCCCTGGGCTCCGTGTAATAACCTAATGGATTAGAACAATGAAAATCTGTTTTCCCAATATTGCCTTGTTGAGCTACGGATCTCACTTCAAGTTCATTAGTTCCAACGAATGGTTGATATGTGCTACAGTATTTAAAAAAATTAACCACGAAGAAAAAATCTAATTTTCCAGATCTAGAAATCAGGGTAGATACGCCATAATTGATCTTATATAGAAGTATAGATATCAAGTAGTGATTCACAGTGCAGGTGGAACGATCTTATATATGTATGACATTATATGATTCAGTGAGATTTGAAACACACATGTAAAATGTAAGTTCAGTAAATAAAACTATAATTTATCAAATACATCGTTATTCTGAAAAGGAAAAAAAAAAAATAGGAATGAAACGGGTCAATGTTTTTTCCAAGTTTTTTTTTTTTTTACTGTAGTTCGAGTTACTGCTGATTGTTGTAAATGTTAACTGAACTGGAGCTGAGCGAGTGAGAGGAGAAGAAGAGTTTGCAGGATGACCCGATTGCTGGATTAACATTGAAGGACGGCCCCGAGAGTCGACTAGAGGTTTCTTCGTTACGGGATCTGCATCAAGCGAGTGTTTTTACTACGAAGCGAGAAACATCTGATCCCATTGAACAGCTGATGTGACCAGAACTTCTGCCGAGGACGGTCGACTGCCATCATCTGGGGCGGGTGTGTGTTGTGTCCGCACATAGAGGATTCAACGATAAATACGGTAAATATGCGCCCATAATTGAAAGACTATTTGCAATAATTCTCCACCCACGCATAGCGCACTGAGAAACATAAATTCTTTCCGCTGAGATCTTAGCCGCGACAATCAGTTAAATGCGCATCCAGACTGTTTCTGTTACTGCAATTAAGACGAAATTAATAGATCAACAAATCTTTTATTTGTGAATCATCCAGACTATTTTGAGTAATTAATATTGTGAACTCTTATCGTTATCTCTTGCTCCTAAATGACGTGTCACGTGGGTTAAAATTACCAGTATGGCACCCAGTACAGTATGATCAGTGAGTTAAAATGAAACTCCCAAAAAAGTAGTCATTACTGTAACGTAACGCTGCAGCCACGTTCTAATGTGCATTTTTATTGTATAAATCATAATGTTTGAGTAATTATCATAAATCTTGGGTGACCACCTAGACAGTTTTTTAATTTCCTAAAGTACGCAAGATTCCAAGTGAGGACTGTAATGCAATGGTGAACATTCAGTGTATCTTGTTGCAACAAATATTAAAGAATTATTGAGCTGTGTACGCTTGAAGCTAGTCGTGGCCTTCCTGAGCCACGGAGGCAGGAAGTCAGGGATAAAGGGTTTTGCCGGCTTTCATCTTGGGGTGGGGAGTCCACAACAGGCCGCTGACCTGATGTAAAAACCCACCACCCGAATATGTTCTCACCCCTGCGAACTTATCCGAATACGTCCGACCTCTGCTATATACGCGGGGCAAATAAGATAACGGGGATATCACGTGACATTAGGTGCCAACCTCAAGATCCAATCCAAATGAGCACATAACTTAAAATCCTTGGAATTTTCTGTTAAATGTGATCTTCGAGACTGCAAGGGGCGGAGCCAGAAATTTCCTCGCAGATCGAAGAGCGATGAGCTTCATTCTATGCTAGTCTATTCTTTGGTGGGCTCCGAAAGTTGGCTTCTCTCGCTAACTGCTGCGTCCGACTCCTGGTATCGGAAATCTGACGCTGCCGGCTTGATGGAGTAGCTTCCGCACGGCGACAAAACCAGTAATGCGATGATGCGCATTACCACTGGGACGTGCCTGTAGCCGCCTTGTAAGACAAGTGTCATATACCGTGGGTGATCTCCGAACACCGCAGACATCAGACGCAGAACTACAATGGTAAATTATTACGACCAAGCCATCTGATTGTGTATTCCGTGAAACCCTTAAGCGTCGTTCTAACTTTGTAACTGAAAACCCCTGAGTTAGCAGCATAATTTGCCAGACCTAGTTATTTTCGAATGGCATATTGTTCATTCGTGGCACCCATGATTTTTTCAAATGTAAAGTCACAGTATTATGATACCTATGTCTGAGATCGTCATAACTTGTATTGTACATTGTTTCCAAATATCATTATTTCTTGCATATTAATTCTGAGATGGATTTAAAAGTAAATACACAATTGTTTGCTTGCTCATGACGGATAATTGTACCTCTGAGCGCTGCTTTTATGATTTTGTCAATTTGTGTTAATGTTAACGGTAAATTCGCTCAGACTTGTAATCGACAATGATAAGAAAATAAATGTTATATTGTGACAGTTTTCGTATATTCCATCTGACATCGAGATTCTTGAAGAATCCATATTTTCACTCCCTCATAAAACAATTATATTAATAATTAATTTATAAATATTAACCATGACCACCAAGCCCCTTAGTACATTACATAACCAGTAGAAAGTACTGTTGTGAAGGTAACTCCAGATGAGCTGATTAATTTAGAACCCTTGTTGGTGCTGTAATGTGCAATTAACTTCATGGACGTCTAGGCACGGAATGTGTGCCGCTCAGTATGCATCTAGAACAAATAAGCTTCCCCTGTTCAGACTACAGTACTAATTAATCGCCCCCTAGTTATTTCTAGGCTTCTATTTAATTATTACGTTTTTACCTCATTTTAAATAACAACGCACGACATTGGGGAAGAATTGAAGGTTCACGACCGGAGACACATTGGACAGGAGGGTGAGGCTTAGGCCGAATGGCGTCATTACTGTGAAAGGAAATGCAGAACTGCCGTCACCAAATCTACAACATGTGTCTAAAAGGACTTATACTGCTGACGGCGACGTACCAACACTTTTGTTACTGGCTGTACAGAAACTCAATCAACGGGAGTTTCATTACGCCTTTGGAAATCCACCATATTGTTTCGACTGCATTTAATTTTTTCAGCATCTGATGATAATTTCGGCAGCAACAAAGAAGAAAGAAGTTAATACTCCTAGCATACTCCTGGTGGACGAGTTGTTAATATTCCGAAGGACGTGTTCGGTTCTCAGTCTGACCATAGCCATTTCAGTTTTCCATGGCTTTCCTAAATCGTTTCATGTGGACACCGGAATTGTTGATTTATATGTTCTCACTACACCATATCTAGAAGATGACAAGGAATTTGGCCTGTTGTGCTAGCCGCTGTCTATTATTTGCTTACTCTTCAGCGATAATACAGAATACTCACGCCGATGTCGACGGCAGCCTGGACGTCCTCCTTGTACTTGTGGTAGGAGTCCGCTGCCACGTCGCCGTTGGACCCGTCCACCGTCATGTTGGGACGGGAGTGCAGCAACGCATCCCAGATGCTCTCACCCTTACCTGAAACACAAGTAGATGACGGGAATTTCCAACGCTGTTGCGTAACTACTTACTACCATCACACGTCACACCTGCGCAATGTTATGATGATGAGGGTTGTTTCATCGATGTTGAACTAATATTATTTTAAATTTGGTATTAAAATTGTAAATGAATTATACTAATACGAGTTTATAAGTGTTCGTCAAGGGCCAAAGAGTAACCGATGGGGATGAGAGTGGAGACAAACAGAGCGTGGTAGGTGAATGGTTAACATTCTGGCCTCGCATTTGGGAGGACGCGGATTCGAATCCTCGTCCGGGTATCCAGATTTGGTTTTTCCATGGTATCCCAAAATCACTCCAGGTGAATGCCGGAATGTTTCCTTCAAAAAGTCCATGGCCGAATTCCTTCCCGTTCCTTTTTCCCAGTCCCATCCCGCCGCTAATGACCTTAGCCGTTGACGAGGGGTAAAGCAATAAGTAAAAAAATAAAAAAATAAGTGGAGACAAAGAATAATGTACGAGGAAAGAACGAAAAAAACGGAGAGTCGTCAACATGAAGTAAGCCGCGTGTGGCTGAAATTGGTAGCAAGCGAGAAAATGCTGCGTAAATACAACATAAGTTAGTAAATCGTTCACAAGAATGATTCATTTTATTGTAAAAAGTATATTCAATTGGCGGAGGTAAGATTCAGAATTAATGAAGTTTTAAAAAGTTGTGAAGTGATAAGCAAGTGAAGAATAATAGTTGAATGAGTTTAATTTGTAGAACCCATTTGAGGTTTTTGTGACATACATGTTTTCTTGTGGAAGAGTTAGCAGCCCTTCGCACAACCCCCAACCTGGAGGACCATAGTTTTATATCAGGGTTTTCCTTCCCCTAGCTGGAGTGTCCCAGTATCAAGGCGCTGGGTTTAGCTACACTCCAGGGGTCACGCGGCTTTTGCCTTCGCGGACGTGGGAGTAGGGTTTCCTGACATTGTCGCTGAAATAGAAGTATATCTGGTAAATAATTATCTTTGAGAAGATAAGTGCTGTAGTTTATTTATTTATTCGTGTTCAAGACACCACTAAAATAAAATTTAAGAAAACAAAATTTAACATGCAATAAACAATATTATAACGTAATTACACAAAAAAATTGAACAACTGTATCGCATAGCCAGGATTGGACCACAAGAGCACTCGTAAACAGCAGCCCGGATGGCCTTGTCATCTGCTGTGGACACATCCGAGAGTACAGTACAAGGCTCGTCTAGTTTGTTGCAGATCAACAGGTTTACTCTCGGATGTAACACCAATTTTTCAGATTTTCTTTTGGTCGAGGAATACCGGTTCTCAGTTTATTTATGGCTTTCTAGGTCGTGTACGGAAGATTACAGCCTGCTGCAGGGTTTCTCCATTTTCGCAAATTATTCCTGGGGCCAGATTTCACCAAAGTTCTGCTCAGCGTTTTGTTTTGTTTTGTTTGTGTATGTGTGTGTGTGTCTGTGTGTTCGTGAGTGTGTGCCTGTGTGTAAGGTAGTCGGTGTCGTTGTTTCTAAAAGTTTGCTTAAAGTTGGTTTTTGTACTTTAGTTGAGAAGTATAAATTTTTATTTCAGGTGAAATAGAAGAATGATTCCAAGATTCATCTCCGAAAAGTGACAAAAGAGTAATCCTTGGAGCTAAGAGGAAAGCTGATATTAGGTGTACTCAAGGTATGGAATTCCAGTTATATAAATTGTAACTGTTTCTGCATTTCATGATTGAATACTTTTAATTCATGAATGGTAATATTTAATTAAGATTTCTCACACGTATACGTCGTCGTATATGTATAGAATACAAAGTCATCATTAAGGTTCTCTAGCAACTCAAGAACTTAAATAATGCAGGCTGTATACTTTTCAAATGTATTATTAAACATGCCGGTTACATTTTACTACAGGAGTCATAAAGACAAGAGTTGGTGAGGAAAGCCAACATCCTATTACAAGACTTTGTACTAACCTGTGTTCATGTTAATATATATATGACAGCGAATTCCAAAAGAGCGAATGATTTTAAGCGACAAGATTGGAGCTGGGGAGAGACGGGAAAGCTCCCGGTTCTCCAGGGAGGAAAGATGAGAATAACGTTACTTCTGTTCTGGTATCGCCACACATACACTCACACAACTGTCAGCATTAACAGTTAAATACCGGTACAATACGCCCGGAGGGATTTCTTGATTTTTCGCCCATTCAAATACTTAATATCTGCTTCGAGTTCTTGATGAATTGTTGAAATAAAAGGTTTGTGTTATTTAATTAATTTCATCCTAAATTATTTAAACAAATCTTTAATCGTTTGAGGAATGTCGAGTTACCTTGAGTCGAATTCATTTGACCTCAGACATTTATTTATTCTAATTATCGTTCAAATTGTCAATTTTTTTGTTGAAAAAATTTATTTCACATTAATTTATGACTTTTTGAAAATTTTAATTAATGCCCATGACTGCCCGTTTGCCTTTTATAATCCAACGACTCCAAATCTAACTACTTCATCATATCGACTAGCGATTGTGATCTATTGCAAACTCTGCAAATAAAATGAGCTTCCACACTATGCATCCATTTAATCTTCTATATTTGGTATCCTTAATGTTCCCACCAACCAATAGCAATGGTTTACCAGGATTTTTTATCCCAGTACCTTACCTTTCCTGTTATATCCTCTCAATGCCCCTTCGAACAAACCAAGGATTTTGAACCCTCTGGTACTACCATGCTCATATTAATCCGAACGACCTGAATTGCACATCGCTACATTTCCTCCTGGGACTTATTCAACCCATTATACACATCTACGAAGACAGTACTATACCCTGGAGGTGGCACAGTCTCACGACTATTAAAATTGAGCCACATCCACCTCCCATAATAAACGAAATACATTTCCGCTTTTTTGTTTCATAAACCGAAATAGTGATTACATTTCGGCAATAAAAGAGTTGTAGGAACATCGAATACGTTTCATTTACTGTTTTAAAGACATTTTACAGTTATTAAGTGTTCACACATAACACGAAAGTTACCAACCTCAAACAAAATGCTGGTTTTTAGCAAGTACTGGATAACAACAAAATGCACATTTTATACCCGTCTACAACAACTTAAAATGACTCGAAATTTACGTTAATATTCAACGTTTGCTGTGTATTATAATTTTTGGAAACAGTACAGACTTATCTAAGAGTTCAGTCAAATATATAACACGTAACAAGATTTCGGATTTAATAATTTTGGCAGTGGTCTTGTAAGTATCCTTGCCTGTAAAAGCAATTCTTTTAGTTCTGTCGTTTCTTGAACATACTTAGCGTGCAACAATAGAAAAGAATTATAACATTAATGTTCTGGCTGACGTGAGACACTGTCAACGCAGCATACGTGAGTAGGATTTGAAAGACACTTTTCTATTAAATTTAACTTTACCGTAAAGATTTCTGTCACTCAACATTCCACATTTTTTCTAGTGCTCAGAACAAAGTCGGGCGATTGATCATTGATGTGATACGTAATGATAACTGTTTAAAAATAATCAAGGAACAAAATCAAACTAATGTATTTATTGTGCGAAAAAGTTTTTTTTTAGCTAATGTACTTATTGTGCGACAACGATAATTTGTAGCCTGTGGTATTGGGAAGCAAATGAGAAATGAAATGGAAAGTGGCTGTTCTTACGAAAAAAGTTCTCATCAAAGAAGAACATAAAATTCAAAGCTTCCGTATTTAAAAACATGCTGCTCCGACTAGTGATAGCTAATGATATAATTGATGCATAACCCCAACTGGGCATTATTCGTGGCATGGAGTTATCTTCCCTGTCCTATCGCGTTGACCGCTATCTCCGGGAGTCCGTAAAAAATTCGGTTTGCGGTAAGGGACAAAATCGTTAACCGTAGCACAAAAAGAATATACGTTATTAAAGAAGTGCAGAAATTTTAAAAGTTAATTCTGACGCATATCACCATTTATGAAAAGTTTCTTTAATTTTATTTCCTACATTTAAAATTACAAGAAATAAACAGTAAATTCCAGGAACGAGGAAAGATAATGCCTGCCTCGTTTTAGTTTCTCCTACATCAGCTTCCGTCTCTGGTAAGCCTGACGCTATGGTGCTGTAATTGGCTCAGGTTCGGGGATGCTGATCCCGGAAGCTACGAGGTGCGATGTCTTGCGGTTCCACGGTTCGAGTCAGCCGAGGGCAAAAGTGTTTAAGTGATGCGTTATGTTTTTCTTGGGTTACCCGTACACTGGGACAGTGAAAACATATTTTACACCTAATGGGAAGTTGAAATTACAAATTTCTGCCTGTATCTATTGTGAAATCGAAATTCGTTGTTATTCTTCAATAAAGTCAATATTATTTCAAAGGCACGGAAGAGGTTACTATTCTAAAAACGTAAACGTATTCGGCAACGATATTTGAGAAATGGCAATTCCTCATTCCGTTGAGTAAGTTCGAGATTTTTTTTTATTAAAACAGAATTTTTTGATAGCCAGATCGTGAGTGTGAATTGACTACTGTCTAGAGCCACTGATGAAATTTACCCTTCACCCAATTCGTTCAGCTATTAATTAATGTAAAATTCCGGGAAACAAACAATCACTTTCAGGAACGAGGAAAGATAATGCCGAGCTGTTTATGCGTTATAGCTACCTCATCTTCCGTCTCTGGTAGGCCTGACGCGATGGGGAGGTAAGTGACTCATATTCGCGGATGCAGATCCCGGAAACTAGTGCGTTGTCTCGTGGTTCCACGGTTCGAGTCGCGCCGCAGGAAAAAGTGGTTAATACGATGCGTTATGTTTTTCTTGTGATACCCGTACACTGAGACAGTAAAAAGTATTATACACCTATTGAGAAGTTAAAATTACAGATTTCTGCCTGTATCTATTGAACAATCCAAATTCATTGTTATTTTTCTGTCATTGTTATTGCAAAAGCCAGGAAGTAATTTTTTTTTTTTTTTTTTTTTTTTTTGAAACGTAAACGAATTGGTCCACGGTCGTTGAGAAGTGGCATTCCCCATTCCTTTGAGTATTTTCGGAGTTTTTTTTTTATTATTTAAACCGAAACTTTTTTGATGGATCGTGAATGTGACTTGACTACTGTCTAATGCCGCTGAAGAACTTTGCCTATTTGTTTGATGAACAGTAACACAATCAATATTTAATTTAAACTGCTGGTATCTGTATGTATTGACATATTAACTCATTGTATGCTGAATTGACGCTAAAGTAAATACAATCATGTTGTGAATAGTGAAATTTGTAACAATCTAGTCTTAAAGTATAAATTGTTCGCGATCATTCATTTCGCCAAAGTGTAAAGTAAAAGGTTTGTTTCCTCATAGTTGTGGAAAAACGATAGCCAGTATATAGACGTCATAACATCCACGAGGACTATGAGAAAGAAGAGTGGTTTAATAAATATCCTACGTTTCATTTATTCTAAACAAAAATCTATCAGTTTCTAAATTTCTGAAAATTTTTGTCTCAAGATAAATATCATAACAGAAAGAAATAGTGACTCTTATTTTTTCGTAATGTTTTGTTAATAGAAAACTTTAAAAAATACGTGTCAGCTGATAGATTACGATAGCACTATCAAGCGCCACATTGTAATTCATTATAAGGATTTATAGTTTTCTCAGTTACACTCGGCAAGTGATGTGTGGTAGGATCATCATGAGGAAATAGGGCTGTTTACACACAGCGTTGAACGCGCATCTTTCCGTGAACGGCTCGTATGGAATATCCATTCCCAGGATATTCCTACTTCTTAAAGAATGCATAATCATTAATTTTCTATATATACTCGTACAGTCATTGCATTAAATGTGGACAGCGCTGTCATGTTCTATCAGTCTTTTTGCACAATCTGGCATCAATCTCGTCCCAGGAAAGAGTAAGGCAATGCTGGCTCCGCTTTTTGGCAATATCATTGGGGGATATTTCATTCACAGCCATCTATATTTCAGATTATTCATTTCCGTAAGTCAATGCATGAAACAAAACTGGAATTAAGCTCCTCCCCACTGACGATTCATAATGGCGGCGTAGTTCATCAACCTTCCCCTACATTTCAGTAACACTTTAAATAAATTCAGATCGTAAAACTTTTCGCAAAAGTTGTAATTAACGGGAATGCATTAAAGCGAGGCAAAAAATAACCCCTAAGGCTCCGTTCTACTTTTTACTACAACTGAGTAGCGTAAAACTTTAACGATAATTATTTACATACTGGTTTGGCTAATTCCTTCCGATAATATTTCACTCATAGTGTGGTCTGTGGACAAACAAGCGATT
Organism: Vandiemenella viatica; assembly: GCA_031002005.1. Lineage (NCBI taxonomy): Eukaryota > Metazoa > Arthropoda > Insecta > Orthoptera > Morabidae > Vandiemenella > Vandiemenella viatica. Next base: position 42,738,467 of record JARYHS010009186.1, on the reverse strand, counting down.
AACCATTTTCGAGGAGGTAGAATTTATAGTACTACAAAACTACAGAAACAAGAGATTATTTCGGAAAAGATTGAATGAAACAGTCTTCCTTGGCAGCATTATTAACAAACTGACGAGTAGGTATCTAGCTTGAGCGGGGGTGGGGGGGGTGGGGAGGGGGGTTATTGGGAATCCTGTGGTTAGCGTTGTCGTTTTCTGAACCTGCTGTTCAAGGTTCAGATCCACGTATTTCATATTCTTTTAAATTTTTTTCCCTTTTATAAGTTCCGAAACTACACTATGCTTATGCATATTATATATTCTTGATTCCTTCCAAACTGCTTCAGGTAATAAGATACTTGAGGAATCTCTTATAACCGAAACTATCAAATGATTTTTAACCAACTACCAACATGAAAGTAAACACTTTTGCGGTGGCAGCGCTGAAAGAAAGCTACTCTGGTTCCCAGCCACGCCGAAATCAGATCGTCTGTCCCATTTCCAACTGTACAAGTTTATCGAAAATAATCATTTCACAGTAGAAGGAATTTCATGTTTCAGAAACAATTAATTTATCGTTGGAATTATGTCTCTAATTTTAAGCCATGTCTATCATTAATTCTGTAGATGGTCTATAATGACCATACACCGTCGTCAAGGAAAACAAAAATATAATGTAAAAACATGAAAGGAAATCGCATAGAACCAAACATTAGTACTGTAACAAATTAAATGACCATTGTCACTCAAAAGTTAAAAACCAGGTTATTATCGTAGGACTACGACTTGCTGATGACATTGTCTTGTTAGCAGAGAGGGCTGAGGATATTGAAAAGTTACTTAATGGCATGAACAAAATACTGAAGGAAGATTTTGGACTGAATATAAATCAAAGCAAAACAAAAGTGATGAAATGTAGCAGAAATGATACCAACACTAGTAGATTAAATATAAAAATAGGATCGGCTGCAATAGGAGAAGTAAGTGAATTCTGTTACTTGGGAAGCAAAATTACAACCGATGGCCGAAGCAGGAATGACGTTAGAAGCAGAATAGAACTAGCAAAAAGAGCCTTCATGGCAAAGAGAGACCTATAGTTTCAAATATTGATCTAGGAATTAGAAAGAACTTTTTAAAACTCTTTGTGTGGAGCACAGCACTTTACGGAAGCGAAACATGGACTTTAGGAATACCGGAAATAAAGAAAATTGAAGCATTTGAAATGTGGTGCTACAGAAGAATGCTGAAAATTAAGTGGACAGACAATGTAAGAAATGAACAAGTTTTGGAAATGATGGGTGAGAAAAGAAGTTTGTGGAAGAAGCTTACGGAAAGAAGAGACAGGCTGGTAGGTCATATTTTGAGACATGCTGGATTGGTTAACTTGTTAGTGGAGGGAACAGTCGAAGGTAAGAACTGTAGAGGAAGACTGAGATTAGAAAATATGAAACAGATAATTGAGGACGTGGGCTGTAAGGGGTATGTAGAAATGAAGAAGTTAGCACAGGATAGGAAAGTATTAAGACTGACGACAGCAAAAAAAAAAAAAAAAAAAAGCCTATATTCTTTTATTACTGGTATAAGTAAAGAAGTTATTCGAGATTCGGGATTGAAGTAGAGCGTTCTAAAATTACTGGTTTACTGCGTAGCGACTTGATACCTGCGGGATTTAAAAACTCATTACTTAATAAATCATACATTTTTTTGTGTTATTCTTTGTTTGCGATTACTTCAGTATAATAACATAAATAGATACCACCATTTGGCGAAGAAGGATGTCGCCACTCGTGTGTGTGTTCTTTAGTCTTGTGTGTGAAGTGGAACGGAGACTTTTCGTCACCCGTGATAGTCGACTCCAAAATAGACTAAGTCGCAAAAATTCAAGCAGACACAGGCTACCGGTAAAGAAAGTTCGACAGTGCCTTAGGACCGAGCGTAGTGGATGAGCCTTAACGCTCTGGCCTCGCATTTGGGTGGAGGCGCGTTTGAATACCCGTCCGACTATTAGAGGCGGAAAAGGACTAGTGGCAAGGATTTCACCAATGGCCTTTAAGGAACCATTCCGGTATTCACATAGAGTGGTTTGGGGAAACCGTTGAAACCCCAAATCTGGATGGCCGGACTAGGATTCCAACCTGTGTCCTCCCGAATGAGAGGCCAGAGCGTCACAGCGTCTACAAGAATGCGTGTGTCGAATGGTGATGAGGTAGAAAATTGTATAATTGTTCAGCCCTTAAAAGGATGTATACATTGAAGAAAGTAAATTGAAACTTTGCTTGGGAGACCTTAGATTTTGGATTTCCCTCTTACAGTTAACATGGATTACCATTGTATTTTTAATTTCCAGCTGTGACTTGCAGTCTTAAGTTGCATAATTTTAGTGAAAACAATAAAAAAACTTTAACCGAATTTGCTGCTCGTGATGAATTATTACGTGTATTATTTGCGTTATACAGGTGTTCTTCTTGGCGGAAGGAAATAGGAAAGTTCACACTTATTTCCTCCTGCAACGCTGCCATATCTATTTCCTCCAACGTTGTCACGATTTCTGACTTCTGGCAGTGTTCCGGAAATTCCTATACAAGGAATCGTGTCTCATAGCTAGGCGATATCATAAGAACAGACACATTGCCGAAATGGAAAATTATTTTTCTTCGACGTCTCATATTTTTATATAATTGATTTTTTTCTGTTTTTAACAGTTTGATTCTTTATACAGATTATCAATAACTATTCATTCAGGAGATTTTGTATCTATATATATCTTTACTTTGGTTATATAATGGACGAAGCAGGTGTTATCACGAAGGCGTTGTGGGTGAGCGGTAATGCGCTGGCCTGTTGAGTTGTTGATCCTAGGTTCGATCCCACTTGCGGTTGAATGTTTTTTCATTGATTATTTCCTTTTCAGTTGTTGCAAAATACATATCATATGCATATACATATAAAAAAACTTATTATATTTTACGGCAAATTGATTAAAAATAAATTCGAATATCAAGCGCGAATACACTTGTCATCGGATGTCTCAGTCCACTAATGTAGCAGCATCTTTAGTTGTTTATCGTGAAGGCAGATTCATTTAGCACTCCATATGAAAAACATTTTGTTAGCATTTTATAGGCCACATCGACGATAAAATGTGTGTATTTGGAATTTAAAATACTGTTCAGCCAGTATAATCTGACGAGTTTAGTGCATTTTAGTGCCATAAAGGCAGGGAGTATATTTGGAGTTGTTCATGAGAACCTGCAAGATTAATCACTGTTGTTTAATTTCTCACTTGATCCGACAAAGAAACTATAATTTTTTAGTTTTTTTTATTTTTGGATATTTGATTTCAATATGTTGTGAGTTAGAATTTTTTTATGTAAATGTAAGGCGTCAGGGAAAATACCATATAATTGGCGTTAAAAATAAAAGAGCAGCTATGTGCAACTAACAGCCTTGTAGTTTCACATCTGTCTTAGAAATGAAATTTGCATTTAGAAGGAACATTTCACAGCGATACTATTGGATACAGATGTTTACTGTGATTGCGTCAGACTCCAAGAACTAGCCGTGTTTGAGAAAATTCTAGATCCTTGGAGAGGCATTTACAAAAAAAATTCCTAATTCACAGCATATTGAAATCACAGATCCAAAATTAAAAAAATTAAAAATAATAGTTTATTTGTCGGATCAAGCGAGAAATTAAACAACAGTGATTAATCTTTCATGTTCTCATGAACAACTCCAAATGTACTCCCTGCCTTTACGGCACTAAAATGCACTAAACTCGTCAGATTATATTGGCTGAACAGTATTTTAAATTCCAAATACACACATTTTATCGTCGATGTGGCCTATAAAATGCTAACAAAATGTTTTACATATGGAGTGCTAAATGAATCTGTCTTCACGATAAACAACTAAAGATGCTGCTACATTAGTGGACTGAGACATCCGATGACAAGTGTATTCGCGCTTGATATTAGAATTTATTTTTAATCAATTTGCCGTAAAATATAATAAGTTTTTTATATGTATATGCATATGATATGTATTTTGCTAACAACTGAAAAGGAAATAATCAATGAAAAAATATTCAACCGCAAGTGGGATCGAACCTAGGATCAACAACTCCACAGGCCAGCGCATTACCGCTCACCCACAACGCCTTCATAATCACACGTGCTTCGTCCATTATATAACCAAAGTGAAGATATATATAGATACAAAATCTCGTGAATGAATAGTTACTTGATAATCTGTATAAAGAATCAAACTGTTAAAAACAGAAAAAAAATCAGTTAAATAAAAATATGAGACGTGGAAGAAAAATAATTTTCCATTTCGGCAATGTGTCTGTTCTTATGAATCGCCTAGCTATGAGACACGATTCCTTGTATAGGAATTTCCGGAACACTGCCAGAAGTCAGAAATCGTGACAACGTTGGAGGAAATAGATGTGGCAGCGTTGCAGGAGGAAATAAGTGTGAACTTTCCTATTTCCTTCGGCCTAAGAAGAACACCTGTATAACGCAAATAATGCACGTAATAATTCATCACGAGCAGCAAATTCGGCTAAAGTCTTTTTATTGTTTTCACTAAAATTATGCAACTTAAGACTGCAAGTCACAGCTGGAAATTAAAAATACAATGGTAATCCATGTTAACTGTAAGAGGGAAATCCAAAATCTAAGGTCTCCCAAGCAAAGTTTCAATTTACTTTCTTCAATGTATACATCCTTTTAAGGGCTGAACAATTATACAATTTTCTACCTCATCACCATTCGACACACGCATTCTTGTAGACGCTGTGACGCTCTGGCCTCTCATTCGGGAGGACACAGGTTGGTATCCTAGTCCGGCCATCCAGATTTGGGGTTTCAACGGTTTCCCCAAACCACTCTATGTGAATACCGGAATGGTTCCTTAAAGGCCATTGGTGAAATCCTTGCCACTAGTCCTTTTCCGCCTCTAATAGTCGGACGGGTATTCAAACCGCGCCTCCACCCGAATGCGAGGCCAGAGCGTTAAGGCTCATCCACTACGCTCGGTCCTAAGGCACTGTCGAACTTTCTTTACCGGTAGCCTGTGTCTGCTTGAATTTTTGCGACTTAGTCTATTTTGGAGTCGACTATCACGGGTGACGAAAAGTCACCGTTCCACTTCACACACGAGACTAAAGAACACTCACACGATTGGCGACATCCTTCTTCGCCAAATGGTGGTATCTATTTATGTTATTATACTGAAGTAATCGCAAACAAAGAATAACACAAAAATTGTATGATTTATTAAGTAATGAGTTTTTAAATCCCGCAGGTATCAAGTCGCTACGCAGTAAAGCAGTAATTTTAGAACTCTCTACTTCAATCCCGAATCTCAAATAACTTCTTTACTTATACCAGTAATAAAAGAATATAGGCTTTTTTTTTTTTTTTTTTTTCTGTCGTCAGTCTCCATCCTTTCCTATCCTGTGCTAACTTCTTCATTTCTACATACCCCTTACAGCCCACGTCCTCAATTATCTGTTTCATATTTTCTAATCTCAGTCTTCCTCTACAGTTCTTACCTTCGACTGTTCCCTCCACTAACAAATTAACCAATCCAGCATGTCTCAAAATATGACCTACCAGCCTGTCTCTTCTTTCCGTAAGCTTCTTCCACAAACTTCTTTTCTCACCCATCATTTCCAAAACTTGTTCATTTCTTACATTGTCTGTCCACTTAATTTTCAGCATTCTTCTGTAGCACCACATTTCAAATGCTTCAATTTTCTTTATTTCCGGTATTCCTAAAGTCCATGTTTCGCTTCCGTAAAGTGCTGTGCTCCACACAAAGAGTTTTAAAAAGTTCTTTCTAATTCCTAGATCAATATTTGAAACTATAGGTCTCTCTTTTCATGAAGGCTCTTTTTGCTAGTTCTATTCTGCTTCTAACATGCTTCGGCCATCGGTTGTAATTTTGCTTCCCAAGTAACAGAATTCACTTACTTCTCCTATTGCATCCGATCCTATTTTTATATTTAATCTACTAGTGTTGGTATCATTTCTGCTACATTTCATCACTTTTGTTTTGCTTTGATTTATATTCAGTCCAAAATCTTCCTTCAGTATTTTGTTCATGCCATTAAGTAACTTCTCAATATCCTCAGCCCTCTCTGCTAACAAGACAATGTCATCAGCAAGTCGTAGTCCTACGATAATAACCTGGTTTTAAACTTTTGAGTGACAATGGTCATTTAATTTGTTACAGTACTAATGTTTGGTTCTATGCGATTTCCTTTCATGTTTTTACATTATATTTTTGTTTTCCTTGACGACGGTGTATGATCATTATAGACCATCTACAGAATTAATGATAGACATGGCTTAAAATTAGAGACATAATTCCAACGATAAATTAATTGTTTCTGAAACATGAAATTCCTTCTACTGTGAAATGATTATTTTCGATAAACTTGTACAGTTGGAAATGGGACAGACGATCTGATTTCGGCGTGGCTGGGAACCAGAGTAGCTTTCTTTCAGCGCTGCCACCGCAAAAGTGTTTACTTTCATGTTGGTAGTTGGTTAAAAATCATTTGATAGTTTCGGTTATAAGAGATTCCTCAAGTATCTTATTACCTGAGGCAGTTTGGAAGGAATCAAGAATATATAATATGCATAAGCATAGTGTAGTTTCGGAACTTATAAAAGGGGAAAAAAATTTAAAAGAATATGAAATACGTGGATCTGAACCTTGAACAGCAGGTTCAGAAAACGACAACGCTAACCACAGGATTCCCAATAACCCCCCTCCCCACCCCCCCCACCCCCGCTCAAGCTAGATACCTACTCGTCAGTTTGTTAATAATGCTGCCAAGGAAGACTGTTTCATTCAATCTTTTCCGAAATAATCTCTTGTTTCTGTAGTTTTGTAGTACTATAAATTCTACCTCCTCGAAAATGGTTAATCGCTTGTTTGTCCACAGACCACACTATGAGTGAAATATTATCGGAAGGAATTAGCCAAACCAGTATGTAAATAAATATCGTTAAAGTTTTACGCTACTCAGTTGTAGTAAAAAGTAGAACGGAGCCTTAGGGGTTATTTTTTGCCTCGCTTTAATGCATTCCCGTTAATTACAACTTTTGAGATAAGTTTTACGATCTGCATTTATTTAAAGTGTTATTGAAATGTAGGGGAAGGTTGATGAACTACGCCGCCATTATGAATCGTCAGTGGGGAGGAGCTTATTTCCTGGGATGAGATTGATGCCAGATTGTGCAAAAAGACTGATAGAACATGACAGCGCTGTCCACATTTAATGCAAAGACTGTACGAGTATATATAGAAAATTAATGATTATGCATTCTTTAAGAAGTAGGAATATCCTGGGAATGGATATTCCATACGAGCCGTTCACGGAAAGGCTGCGCGTTCAACGCTGTGTGTAAACAGCCCTATTTCCTCATGATGATTCTACCACACATCACTTGCCGTGTGTAACTGAGACAAACTATAAATCCTTATAATGAATTACAATGTGGCGCTTGATAGTGCTATCGTAATCTATCAGCTGACACGTAATTTTTTTAAAGTTTTCTATTAACAAAACATTACGAAAAAATAAGAGTCACTATTTCTTTCTGTTATGATATTTATAGCTTGAGACAAAAATTTTCAGAAATTTAGAAACTGATAGATTTTTGTTTAGAATAAATGAAACGTAGGATATTTATTAAACCACTCTTCTTTCTCATAGTCCTCGTGGATGTTATGACGTTATATACTGGCTATCCACAACTATGAGGAAACAAACCTTTTACTTTACACTTTGGCGAAATGAATGATCGCGAACAATTTATACTTTAAGACTAGATTGTTACAAATTTCAGTATTCACAACATGATTGTATTTACTTTAGCGTCAATTCAGCATACAATGAGTTAATATGTCAATACATACAGATACCAGCAGTTTTAAATTAAATATTGATTGTGTTACTGTTCATCAAACAAATAGGCAAAGTTCTTCAGCGGCATTAGACAGTAGTCAAGTCACATTCACGATCCAATCAAAAAAGTTTCGGTTTAAATAAAGAAAAAATTCCGAAAATACTCAAAGGAATGGGGAATGCCACTTCTCAACGACCGTGGACCAATTCGTTTACGTTTCAAAAAAAAAAAAAAAAAAAAAAAAAAATTACTTCCTGGCTTTTGCAATAACAATGACAGAAAAATAACAATGAATTTGGATTGTTCAATAGATACAGGCAGAAATCTGTAATTTTAACTTCTCAATAGGTGTATAATACTTTTTACTGTCTCAGTGTACGGGTATCACAAGAAAAACATAACGCATCGTATTAACCACTTTTTCCTGCGGCGCGACTCGAACCGTGGAACCACGAGACAACGCACTAGTTTCCGGGATCTGCATCCGCGAATATGAGTCACTTACCTCCCCATCGCGTCAGGCCTACCAGAGACGGAAGATGAGGTAGCTATAACGCATAAACAGCTCGGCATTATCTTTCCTCGTTCCTGAAAGTGATTGTTTGTTTCCCGGAATTTTACATTAATTAATAGCTGAACGAATTGGGTGAAGGGTAAATTTCATCAGTGGCTCTAGACAGTAGTCAATTCACACTCACGATCTGGCTATCAAAAATTCTGTTTTAATAAAAAAAATCTCGAAATTACTCAACGGAATGAGGAATTGCCATTTCTCAAATATCGTTGCCGAATTACGTTTACGTTTTTAGAATAGTAACCTCTTCCAGTGCCTTTGAAATAATATTGACTTTATTGAAGAATAACAACGAATTTCGATTTCACAATAGATACAGGCAGAAATTTGTAATTTCAACTTCCCATTAGGTGTAAAATATGTTTTCACTGTCCCAGTGTACGGGTAACCCAAGAAAAACATAACGCATCACTTAAACACTTTTGCCCTCGGCTGACTCGAACCGTGGAACCGCAAGACATCGCACCTCGTAGCTTCCGGGATCAGCATCCCCGAACCTGAGCCAATTACAGCACCATAGCGTCAGGCTTACCAGAGACGGAAGCTGATGTAGGAGAAACTAATAACGAGGCAGGCATTATCTTTCCTCGTTCCTGGAATTTACTGTTTATTTCTTGTAATTTTAAATGTAGGAAATAAAATTAAAGAAACTTTTCATAAATGGTGATATGCGTCAGAATTAACTTTTAAAATTTCTGCACTTCTTTAATAACGTATATTCTTTTTGTGCTACGGTTAACGATTTTGTCCCTTACCGCAAACCGAATTTTTTACGGACTCCCGGAGATAGCGGTCAACGCGATAGGACAGGGAAGATAACTCCATGCCACGAATAATGCCCAGTTGGGGTTATGCATCAATTATATCATTAGCTATCACTAGTCGGAGCAGCATGTTTTTAAATACGGAAGCTTTGAATTTTATGTTCTTCTTTGATGAGAACTTTTTTCGTAAGAACAGCCACTTTCCATTTCATTTCTCATTTGCTTCCCAATACCACAGGCTACAAATTATCGTTGTCGCACAATAAGTACATTAGCTAAAAAAAACTTTTTCGCACAATAAATACATTAGTTTGATTTTGTTCCTTGATTATTTTTAAACAGTTATCATTACGTATCACATCAATGATCAATCGCCCGACTTTGTTCTGAGCACTAGAAAAAATGTGGAATGTTGAGTGACAGAAATCTTTACGGTAAAGTTAAATTTAATAGAAAAGTGTCTTTCAAATCCTACTCACGTATGCTGCGTTGACAGTGTCTCACGTCAGCCAGAACATTAATGTTATAATTCTTTTCTATTGTTGCACGCTAAGTATGTTCAAGAAACGACAGAACTAAAAGAATTGCTTTTACAGGCAAGGATACTTACAAGACCACTGCCAAAATTATTAAATCCGAAATCTTGTTACGTG
>JARYHS010009186.1:42692452-42727569 GCA_031002005.1 Vandiemenella viatica | reverse complement strand
TAAACATTTACGGACTATAAATCCTGCACCCCGGCCGGGAATCGGAGTTACTCGGTCGAGTGGGTGGATGCTCTCAACTGACGTTCACTCACTGCGATATCTTTGTGCTGCCGCTACGCTACAACATCGTATTCAATGGGGCAGTAAATTTCAGAAATGTGGAATGCTCGCAGTAGAATATATCGTACGCTACGACAGTATTTCTTCACTACGTCTTATTTTCAAGAAGACCTCAATGCACGATATTATACTGTAGTTATTGTTTTACTTTTTCATTTTTTACTTTCTTAAAGGAATACTGTTTCGTCTAACTTTACAGGTGGTTTTTCTTTATTTGACACATATTTTAAGTTACCTGCTTTATTTTTTGCTGGTATGAGCATTTTACTATAGCTCATCTTGATGTATAATATGCCCGTCTTCAAGCTCAGATACTAGCTATAGAAGTCAGCACATTATATTATTTCACAGCTCAGATAAAAATAATACATATATCACAACAGGATTGAAAACACTCGAAAGCAATTTTATTATTAAACACTTGGTATAGAATACACTTCTTTATATTATATTACAGAATAACAGATTTCTACGTTCCGTTTTTATACCACCACATGCTCTCTATAGCTTACATTCAAGCACACTCTATCGCCATAATAATTCTTCGCGTATTCTTTTTCTTTTTTGTCCAAAGATATTCATTGTCTTAAACGGCAACTGTTCATAGATATTCCGGCACTCCAATATTCAAGTAGCTTTTATTTTACACACAACTTTAACACATTTTTACTAACAAAGCAAGAATAATATTTAATTTTAACAAACATATTCATCAAAAATGGTAAGGAACCTTGTCACCTTACAATATTCACAAGACAAAAAGGACCCATTTCATCCAGCTAATTGCCTACGAACACCACACACAGCCTGTAAGATTGATGGAACCAATCCATCGTGATATCATGGCAAGCAAAAGGTCATTCAAATATGAACGAGTGTTACTTTTTTAAAATGATTAGTGGATTTACTGTGTTAAAACCCAGCCTGGCATTCGGTAGGACGCGGGTTTGAACACAGTCCAGTCAGCCAGATTTCGGGTTTTCATGGTATCACTAAATCACTCCAGCGAATATTGGGGAGTTTCCTTCAATGGGCAATGGCAGAATTCCTTCCCGTTCCTTGCTCACAGTCATTTCTCGCCTCTAATGACCTCTGTATTGGCAAGGTGAAAATTCGTGAACAAAAAACTCAAATTTACTTTTATTCATAGATTCCACTGTTTCCAATATTTTTTCCAAACAAATGTTGTTGATCATTTTTTTAAATTTTTTTCCCTTCTACAACCTTTTCCAAGAGTTCAGAGTTGTCGGCAAACTTCACAGTTCGTCATTGAAGCAGCATTTCAAAAAACGATATTGACAACCTTTCCAGCAGAGAAAGTGCAGTTCATCCAACATTTTGATCTGCAATTTAGCAATCTTGCCTGTCACTTTTAAATGATTTTACAATAAATTAATTTATTTTTAATTATTATCTTCATGCTGTAATGTCATCATTTCCTAGAAATTGGCTCTGGTTCACTTACTTCATTTCTATGAACGAACTGCAACCAAATGTTATTACTAATTTTAACTGTGTATTATGCGGTGCTGTAAGCAAGCAATTAAATGACATTTCTATCAATCAGTGGCGGCTCGTGGTTTTGATGCTGGGGAAGGCTGCGAATCTTTTACCCCTGCGGTCAAAGTCTCGATGGGAAGAGTCCTACCGATTTTTTTTTTTTTTTTTCCCCCTGTAATTCCGTCTAAAAATTGTATTTTTGTCAGCTGCTTTCACTGTAGGCCTCCTTCCTTTGTTTTCCGTCATCAACTACTTAAAATAATAAACAAACAAAAAGGAAAACAGAAACAAAAGGAAACACATGCTACCTGCAAGAAAAGATCTATACAAATAAGTATTTTTAAATGTGTGTTTTATGAAATTTCAGGTACATTTGTCAATGACAAATTCATGAGAGGAATATCGAAATTTTATGATACTTCATTTGGTAAATTACATAGTTACATAAAAGAAATTGACACCACGAAGAAGTGGGGAGGTGACGGGAGAGATGGAGCCATGGACTTGGTGAGGACGTTTTTCAGGTAGGGCTAAAGACAAGCAACCAGCGGCATAAAGCGGAAGGCAGACCCAAACGGAGACGAATTCTTGTAGCGGCCCGAGATGCTTTGGGCCTGATGGCGTAAATGAAATGATGAATGACATAAATGAATTTTCTCCTTTTCATCTAATAATGCACGTTTTGCTTACCTTAATTAATTTGCTTATAAATGAAATCAGCTCGTCTCCCCTTCTGCGCTGCGAAATGGTCTATGACCATTTCATTGAAATTTGGTCGACTCAGAAGTTCTTTTTCAAGAGAACACATCGCAAGCGCACAAAGTCTGTCCTCGTTCATAGTATTTCGCACGAATGTTTTCACTCGTTTCAGTGTAGAGAAGCATCGTTCTGCCTCTCCAGTCGTCATTGGGAATGTTACTATTATCTGCAGAAGTTTAACGCTCTCAGGGAACGCTTGTGCCATGTTGTTTTCATAAAGAAAGTTCAATAAGGTCAAAGCACCTGTTGCTTTCATGAAATCTTTTCGGCTGTACAACACATTTAGTTCACAACGTAACTCTCGAGATTTTAATTTAAACAAATTAACAGCTGTTTTTAGTTCTTGTTCTGGGAAAACAATGTGGTGTTTAGAAAACAATGACGGTTCAAACAACCGTGCAACTGACAAGTGTTCACTAAATCGGAATCTGTCACTGACCTGCGTTATGATACGATCACAGACGTCTAGTGCACACACCTTCCGTGATTCCGTGAAACGTCCACGTTTTGCAGCTGGTTCTTCCTGCTCCCAGTGGTTGTCAAGTTCAAGTGAGGCCCTAATACGTTGAACAGCTGCTGCAAAGTGAGACACATATTCCATTGTCTTCACTGCATCAATATTCCTTTGCTGGAGTTCATTGAATAGAATGTCACAATGAGGCATGACTTTGTTAAAAAACTGTAACCAAAAGAGGAAGTCATCGTCTTGCAGGAAACCCTTCAGTCCCAAAGCTCTGTTTATTGTCCTGTAATCATTACCATCTTCGTCAATAATTTTTTCCATACACTCAAGAATTTCATTTCTGTATTTATATACAGTGGTTACGCACCGCGATTTGAAATTCCATCTGATGGACTGAGGACAGGTAGGAATACGTTTCTTCATTATCTCGTCAAGAAACGCTGTGCGTTTAGGAGACTGAGAAAAAAAGTAGAAATTCCTTCCAAGTTGCTAAAAAAGATCCGCACTTGTTTATTGCCTGTTACACAACGTTCGACAATTAAATTTAACTGATGTGATAACAGTGAATAAAGTGAGCATTCTTATACACCTCTTTGATTTTAACTTGAACCCCACCCTTGTTGCCGCTCATGACAGGAGCACCGTCGTAACACTGAGCTGTTAATTTTTCGGGTGTCTCATTTACTTTCATTTTCTGTAGTTCGCCGAGAATGACATCACTTACACCAGCTGCACAGCGACTCTTTGGTTGTATGAAGGAAATAAGTGTTTCATATATTTTACCGAGTAACTCATATCGAATTATCAGAACCAGTTGTGACAAATTTGAACAGTCAGTGGTTTCATCAACTTCGATTGCTAGGTAATTTGTCTTTGACAGTTCACTCCTGATAAGATTGAGACATACCTCATAAATCGATTCCAGCAATTCATTCTGAATTGTTTTGGACAGGCCCATGAAAACACGATTTTCTGATTTCTCAATGTGCTGCTTCAAGATGCTGTCCAGTTCTGACATTAGATCAACTAATCCTCGAAAAATCCCTGGATTCTTGGAATTATCCGTTTCGTTATGTCCCCTCAAAGCTAGCTCGAATTTGCCACAAAATTTTATGCAGTCAACCAGTTTACTCAGTATGTATCGATTTTTTGATACATTTTCATTGTATGTCTTTATGCTAAGGCGGTAGGCACTATCTAGCTGGCACATAATGTCAACTTTCCTTAACAAAGAAAACTCAATGATTCCATTCAAATGTTTTTCACTAGAATTATGTTTTTTCACTTTCGCGTGAAAATTCTTCAAGTCTGTAATTCCATTTTCTGTCCATGCGTTGTCATTACAATTCGTAACAAGACATGAGAACCAGAAAAATGCATTCTTCACTTCACAACCACACAACCACTCAGCAGCATCATACATTGCTCTGCTAAAATTGCGAACATACCCTTTCCTGGATTTGCAATGTTTTTGTTCTTGACTGATGTTAAGATCAGGTCTCGGCGCACCAAGATTCTTCGCTTTTACCCTAACCTCATGTTCCAAATTTTTTCCCAGTAAATTGCAAACCGAATTCATAATTGCACTTTCAGAACGCCAGAAAGCTGCAACTATTCTCAAAAACGAAAATATAACTCACAAGAGTTCAGGCTCCACAGCACAACACACAAAAACAAACTTCCAAATAACACTTCCTCGTGCAAATTATTTAGCAACTTAGACAATGAAACGTTTGTGGTTGTGCGCCTATTGCATTAATTGTTCAAAAAATTCTCACTAGGTGGTGAAAGCTATGTTACTGTATCTTGGTGCACTCTGGCGGAACTTTTGCAAACTTAGTGTAGTTGTACTAATGTTGACAGTGTAGCCAAAGCCCGAGAAATTAAATTTTCTTTTACATTGTCAAAACATTAATATTCAACGTCGCTTAGTGAAGGATGAAGGCATAAACTGGAGATACAGACACAGGGATTCGAGAGTAGAAGTTCAACCACACTGCAGACTTCCCTACGCTGTAACTAACGTTTCAAGAAAATAATGGTTGGGTTGGTACCGCACCCTTAGGCTACGCTCTGAGAGCCTAAAATGAGACCATAAGAGCAATACTCCGTAAAAGCCACGCCCACAATCTTCTGCGACGTACAGTCTTATGAGATTCCGAAGATGGAGCCTCAAAAATACTACCCATTTGAGAAACATTCATTTATATTAACAGTCCTAAAAATATTGACTGTCACTGCTTTTAACGTGTGTCTAAAATTCTGGAAATACTTCCTGTTATTTTAAATTCTGTATTACTCTATTTAAAAACATATTTTAATATATCTCTTGGGGCGGCTCCGCCTCAGAGCCTTTAAGGACGAGCCGCTACTGCTATCAATTATACAGCATTTAAAAAAGATTTTTATTTAAACAAAAGAGAAAAATTAAATATGTTAATCATGCTTGTTTTGTATATGAAAAAATCTGTGTTGTGACGAAATTATTTCTAAGATCAAGAAAATTTCTTCAGATCGTCACTGAGCAATATTATTGACAACAATTTAGCAATCACGGCATCCTGCGGCGTCCTACGGCGTCCTGAAATTGTACGGTGTTGATTGGTGAGATCGTCTTGAGCGTTTATATGCTTGACATCGAAAATATAGCCCTGAACGCAGTTTTACTTTTCTGTTTACAGATAACAACCCCGAAATCTTCCATCTGCAAAATTTCTTGTCACTTGACTCATTCTACTGGCAACAATAGTAACCATTCACTGTTCGAATACTGTAAATGCTCGGTCGATGAAAAGATCGAGCTAGTAAAAACAGTGAGCATAAGTTAGTTTGAATCACTATAAGTGAGCCTTTTGTCAATGTGTGAATTAGTTTTATTGGGAGTCCATTTTTTTTTTTTCTCACAGTTCACCAAGAGAGGACACTGTGGGTCGTTGACCTCTGTGGACGAAAGCGGTTGACTTGCGGAAGTCCTCCACTAATCCGCTTTCGTTGGAGTGGGCAGAGATATTTCTCAAACAAAAGATTCTCTTGGGACGGAGGAGGTTCCTACTTGCACGGTTCCATCCTCTGAAAGTCTCGTGGCTATATTAGACATGATACTACAATAACGTTCGCTATTTTCTGAAACTGTTTTCACCAACATTTATTCAAGTCCCTTCATAAATACTATGTCGAAAGTTGCCTACGTCGCACAGTGGGGTGAAATCTCAAAAAGCTGGCCAAAAGTCGAAAAAAAAGTTTATATTCCGGTAATTTTAAGAATACAGTTGGGTAGACTGACTTCCAAAGTGCCTAACTTCATGGTTAGAATAGGTCCGAGGCTTGACGCAGACGCTGTAATACATTTGAAACGTGACCTTCGAGCGAGCACCATTGCGAGATATAGAGGAAGTAAATCAACCGTTACTTTGAACTGGTGTAAAAGTTTGTTCAGTTTTGAACAATTTTCATCATTCAAAATGGACGAAGGTCGTGATGTTAAGTACAATGTTTACATGTATTACAAATACATAAAAAACATGTTAAAGTTATTCATTTAATAAATAACTTTTAAACAAATTTAAAAAATTAATTTGTATTTTTCTTTTAAAAAATTGAAAACAGCTATAAGTTTAACGGAATTCCACAACAAACCTTATTTTAACTTCATTCTCTACTATTTATCTATTGAAATATCAAAAAAAAAAAAAAAAAAAAAATTGCCGCTATAAACTGCTATTTCAAAATTCGTGCAGCTTAATTTATCTGCAGTTTACCTGTATTTGTTTTATTTATTTCTACATCTAAGAAACATAAGTTTGATTTTTTTTTCAATTTCACATGTAAATTGAATGTTATTTTCATGGTTATTAAAAAATATTTAAAGTATAATCAATTTTGTTTTCTGGTAGTATTATAAAACTATCATCTAAATATCTTAAATAACACATCATTTCAAAATCTAGCAGTTTAAAACATTGTTCTTCCAAATCTCACATAGCTAAGTCCACTAGAGTTGGAGATGATGGTATACCCATAGATGTGCCAAATATTTGGTTATAACTTAGTCTGTTAATGACGAAATTAACTTCATTAATACGACATACTGAACAACACCAGACGACATAACTTCCTCTGTTTAAATAATCTTTAATAATATCTGTATGTATTGGGGTAGTATTAAATATATTTTATGGGTTATAAAAGGCTAATTAATACAAGTTATATTTTATTGCTACAGAATCTGCTGGTCCAACCACGGAGAGCGACGATAAAGTTGGCTTCATAGTTCGTTTCTCATATGTGTAGTACACTATATCTTTATCCACAAAGTTTTATAATGATTGAAACACTTTTCAATTTTTGAAACCTATTTAAATTCTAACATATTTTAATTTTTAATCTGCCATATTTAATCCTCCATTTATTCTTTTTTGCATTGTTAACATTGAAATCGGTATCAGAGAGCTCATGAAACCGTGTATACAAATTTTTATGACAATTGAAACATTTTTAGACCATTTTTAATCCGCCATATTGGATCCTCTATTTTGTTATTTACAATTCTGATATTGGAATCTTAATCAACGTGCTCAAAACCAATTTTGTACAAAGTTTCATTAAATTTGGATAATGTATCCATATTTTGACAAGCTTTTTGAGATTTCGCTCCAGCGTCGTGTTGCTCATTTTGGGACAAAATTTCTTAAGTGTGGTTATAAACAATACCCGACTCTCGCAGAACTTCTTACGTCACTTGATGCTACGAAAGAATATCATTTCCAGACTTTGCAATGCCATATGCTCTGAATATATGCTGGTTTAACGCTTTCATGTACCAGAAACTCAGAAATTATGTATTGTACAACTGACACATAAATCTCCTGCTCACTCACCGTGGTAGTAAGTAAACAGACAACTGTAGAAACAAGCTTGTATCATTTAGCATGCCGTTGGTCTCATACCTGCCATGATGTGTTACATATTAAATTATTCCTCTCCCACTTCAACAGTTTCGTATATCCTCGATATCACTGTTGGAATAGAAGATGCTCGAAAAATAATTTTTTTTCCTTTCGCTCTTTCCACAAGATACAATATTAAGATTAAAAAAAAAGTAGAAGTATTGCAGCTTAATCTTAAAGATCCTAAAATGTTGAAACCCGAAACATCCACCTAAGAATGTAACAAAACAAACGGAAAGGAAAGAGTTCCTCGTCCTATGTCTGGCTCGAGATTGCCCTGGCTGATATGTCAACAGCGCTCTCTCTTTCCTCGTAGGATATACGAGAAGCGACATCTGAAATGCGACTGACTGTGTAGGATGCCGCCTAGGGGGAAGCAATATGAGCTGGAAGTTACCACACCGCCAAAACCAGAAAATAGATCCTTACAGAAGATCATTAAACGAAAAGACATTAATTCTATATATGCTCCTGAAGTTGCTTAAAAATATACGAGTTGTAAAATCTGTTATATATTGACATTGAAAGAATATAAAAATTTCTGCAGTTTATTTTGTTTTTACAGAAGCCTTTACGGCTGTCTTTTAGACAGTATACCAGCAGAAAATAATAATCCG
Source organism: Vandiemenella viatica (assembly GCA_031002005.1). NCBI lineage: Eukaryota > Metazoa > Arthropoda > Insecta > Orthoptera > Morabidae > Vandiemenella > Vandiemenella viatica. The sequence goes on along the minus strand of JARYHS010009186.1, from coordinate 42,719,164 downwards.
AGTTGTCCTGTGATTCCTCCAAAGATTTTTGATTCTATCAATTATTAAATTCTCTTAGTGAAATCAGGTTGGTAGGATACGTGTTAATGGCTGTGAAGGACTTTGGCTCAAATCATATTTAATAAATGAAGTTTATATCATATCTCCGAGGTCAGTGATTTCGGGATACCATGGAAAACCATGATCCGGATGGCCGGTTGGAAATTTGAACTCACGTCCCGAATGCTAGGGAATTACCGCTCACCAACCATGCTCGATGGAAAAATATCTAAAAAGTGATTCGATAACCGTACAACAAGGAAATGGTTTACTCTATATGTCGTAGGGATCAATTCTTCTTGCCATTCATAAGTTATCCAGGTGATCTCCAACTTATATGATAACAAAGACTGGTAGCAACTTAGGAATATCACGAGCATATCATTTGCAAAACTATTAGAATAAAATCTTGAATACACGTCAAAATATGCTGTAGAGGAAGCAAATACTAATAAATAATTTAGTACTCAATATAGGAATGAAACAGTCAATTCAGTTTAACATAATAACAATAAAATATTTTTTTTAATGTACCATGTTTCTATAAAGGACTAAAAAGTATAAAATAATTTCTCTAATCCTTATGAAGGATAAAACCACATACAGATTTCTAACTTCTTCTAAATTGTCCTGAAAATTTTTGATAGCTATTAAAAAATGTTTTAAGAGTGTTGACGAAAAACATGGGCGCATGTAACAGATAAGTCATGCATTAATAGCTCTACTAACAATTTTATTGCACCACAAATAATGTGAACTGACAAGTAGGTTCTTTCATTGATGACTACTCTCTATGCTTCAGATATGTATTACATGCGCCCCATATTTTTCTTCAGCAATCTTACAAGTATTTTAATAGCTATAAAAAATTTCCGAGTATAAATTTTCAGAACAATTTAGAACAAGTTAGAAATCTGTATGTGATTTTATCCTTCATAAGGTTTATAGAAATTATTTTATACTTTTTAGTCCATTATAAATAGATGGTACATTAAAAGTTTTTTATTTTATTATTATTTCCTGCGTTTTAGGATTATGCGATTGAAAAATTGGAATTTGTTTTAAATACTTAGATGACTTAATCACATGCGACATGTAACAAATTCCAGTTTTTTAATAGAAAACATTTAATTGAGTTATTTTCATCGCGGGGAAATAATGAACAAAACAAAAAATAATTATGCCTATCCATCGTTTTAATCATAAATTATGGTCTTGAATTCGAACAAAAATCCAATAGAAAAAAGCACATTTAGTTTTTCCAGAATTTTTCAATTTTTCAGGCAGCAATCCCAATTTTTCTTTCCCCTAAAAAACATATTCAGACTATTACAAACATTTAAAAAATTGGTCAAATTGGTATATACAAAAAAGTACATTTATCAAGAAATTTCCGGGCTACGTTTCAATTTTTTTTTCTAAACACATTATTCAGACTAGTGCAATCATTTTAAAAAAATTAACCTAATCGCTCCATAGAAAATGTACCGTCAGTTAATACTGAATTTTCCTATTTCCCGAAAAACTTTTCCATTTTTCTTTCTCTAAAAGCCTTATTCAGATTATTAAAGACCATTAAAAATTAACTAAATTGGTCAATACATAAAAGTACTTTCAGTTTTTCCGAAATTTTCGAGCAAATTTTCCAATTTTTTTTCATTAAAATTTGGTCTATTATGGACATTTTAAAAAAAATAGCCATATTGATACACTGAAAACACTTCTTTAAGTTTTCTCAGAATTTTACAATTTTCCCGGCAGCTTTTTCAATTTTTCATTAACTAAAAACCATATTCGGTTTATTATGAACATAAAAAAGACAAATTGGTCCATAGAAAAAAGTACTTTCAGTTTTCCCTAATTTTCCGAAACTTTCATGCATTGCCATCCATTTCTGAGTTATGCTCAAAATTTCAAGTCTGTAGCTCATCTAGAAGTAATTTTTAAATCAATTCCAAAATTCCACCCGGATAGACAAAGCCCAAAGAGAGTTAATAAAAACATTTTAATAATAAAAAGTAAAAGACAGCTATTTGTATTCCAGCTCAACAGTTATATATGTTTTAGAAATATGGTGAACTAATAATGCAAGGTAACTTAATACCAGCAGATACAAAATTCATTGTTTTAAATAAATTAAATATGGTTGAATTAATTTTCGGATCGTTGCCGCAAATTGGATGAAATCAAGACAGTTCCGATATAGCTATTATTATGCGACCCAGTAAATACCTCTTACCACACTGCTCGTTCATTCTAAATTTAATTCAGTTTTTACTTTCTCACTTCATAAAACATAACTGATATATGAGTGAAACCATAAAACTGTTATGTTCTAACAGTTGGCAAATACAATCGGTTTTAGTTTACTGGCACGTAAACCTTAAACTGAGCTAAGATTAGCAATTTAAGTGTGTTGTAAATCAATTCTATAAGTCTATAACAAGTTCATATCAAAATATAGGTATTTTTTTAAAAAGTTTTACTTTTAGTTTGACTGACTCAATGAATGGAAAAAGATTCATTTAAGAGGCCATATAGATTTACATCTGACTATATGAAGGAAGAGTGTCAGAGAAATGCTGGTATTTGTAAAATACGTCCTGTGGACTCCAATTCCATTGGTTCAGCCTAACAGGTACGCAACAAGTCCCGCACATCCATTGCATTAGTTGCATATCATCAGGCGTTTTGTCGACCTTTTCCCCATCGAGTGGTAGAGCCATGAATACAGAAAAAAAACTGCAACAAATAATTTATAAGAAAATATTTACTTAACTTTCAGTCTGCATATTACGTATATGTTCTGTCTATCCTCACAGAGGGTTGTATAGACGTTTTTTTTTTTTTGTGACAATCGGTAAAATCAATTTTCACGTAAACAACTGACACAATACAGCCACATTGTCAGTTATACCAACCAACTGACCTTCACAAAAAAGGATATAGGCACGTCAGATTTGTTTTCTGAGTATACAGATGGTGTTCCGTCTTTAGAGGCGAAGGAATAATTAGGCTGTAAAGTCACGTAAAACTATATTGACATTTCAGCCGAAAGTCAATGTCTTTGCCACTCTAGTAGAAGTAAATCTAACGTGAGTTATAATTAGATAATTTTTAAAAAAAAATCGTCTTAATGGGCTAAATATCTTAATGTATCTTTATTTTTCTATACTCGTGTCCGGGCAAAAGCTGTTGCTATTTTTGGGGGTTCTGCCTCCACAGGGGGAACTTTTTAGTTGCCTTTCACACCGTGAAAATGTTGGGAAAAACTATTTATACCGTGGATGATAGTAATGTTGGAGATTCAGTGTAGTGTGCTGTGTATTAGAGAAGAAGGTAGGAAGAGGGGTAAATTCCGTCCTACAGTTCCGGAAAAACCTGAGCGTCTCGCTGACATGTTTTCAGTTTAACGTTTTCAGCCAAAACAGAAAATGTGTTTTAAATTGCCGTTGTCTTCGAACGCCATAATTCAGAGATGGTTATCTTCTTTTGTTATCCGAGGAGTGTTAATTTTTAATTGTATCTCTGATATGATATATATCTGTCTTATTTTTATTGCCTTGGAGATTGCCTCCTACTAGCTAATGTATAGGCTATAATAAACAATAATCCGTCTTGCGTTTTTGGCTCAGAATCCCCTAAAAGGTAGTTGGGTTCCAGTTTGACAGAGTTCAGATTTGCCGCCCTTGCACCTATGTCCTAGCTACCTTAACCGAGCCGGTAATCAAACCAAATGAATGGAACCCACCATTTAGAGTGGAATACCAAACATGTTATGGTTTTGGCGTACTTCACGTTACATTGTAAACTACATCAGAGGTGAGGATAGGGTTAAGGGTGTTTCAACATCCCCGCCGAGACAGGGATTCGAACTGAGGATCTTTCGATCTCCAGTCAATCACCTTAACCACTGGGCCTCCATATCGCTCGTACTGTCTATAGTATTTTTTATTTATAACTGTACCTTGAAACTGCTAGAATATAGTGTACCACACTGTATTCGACTAGTAATTTCAGACGAAACCTGTTGGTTACAGTGCAACACTAAAATCTGTAGCGTTGTTTAAATTCATTTCAATAAATATATAATGACTTAAACCATAGGTGGCCAACCTTTTCAGCAGCCGGGAGAAATTTCGGAACTACAACTCTCTGCTGGGCAGTATGCGTTACTTTCTTGGAAAAAAATACTTTAATTTTTTATGAAGGAAAAAAACACTTAAAATGGAATATGGATATTTAATGAAGTATTAAATATACAATTATCTTAATGCAACTTTTGACATTGTTTGACAGAACTAAGGGCACCAATATTGATATCGAAAAACTTGTTGCCACACGCATAAAGTTCTCCAAATGAACATCAATGATTCGTGTTCTGTGTTGTGACTCGATACTGTTCATCCGGCTGAAAAGCTGTTCACACACATAAGTGTTTCCATATAGCGGAATCAACCGCAAAGCATGTTTGTAAAATGCAGGATATTTCTCCTTGTCCAGATATTTTCTGTAAAATTCTTCCAAACCAACCTGGTGGACTTAAGCTGTGCATCACACTACTATTCACAATATTCCATTTTCAAATTTCCTGGCAGAGAACTTATATCAACGGAGAATGGCGTTGAAAATGCAGATAAAAGAATATGATGATTTTTGAAATCTTGATATCGGTTTTCAATCTAAAGGTTCAAGTTTGATGTTAATGATATGTACTTAATCGCCAACGCCTGTGTCACGTCTGCTTGCAATGATAGCTTGGAAAAATTAGTGAAATTTTTATTTTTCAACTATTGTTCCCACAGCCCAAGTTTCATTTGAAATATGGCAACAACATCAAACATATTATTAGCCAATTGGTCTTTGCATTTCAGACGAATGTTCAGGTTATTTAAATGGTTAGTTACGTCGACTAGAAACGCGAAGTCACAAACCCAAGCCACGTCTTCAAACTCTTGGATACTTTTCAAATTTCTGGCATAGAATGATTGTATCTCTTCCTTCAAATCAAACATTTTTTTAAAAATATTTATGCACTGGACAACCATCTTACTTCAGTATAAAATATAAGGTCATTATAGTCAGAATCCAAATGCTTGAGGAATTAATGGAATTGACGGTGGTTCAAGCCCTTCGATCTAATGAAGTTTTGATAACCATGCTCATGACATGATCCATTTTTAAAGACTTGGCACACAAATTCTCTTGAGAAATAATGCAATGAAAATTTAATAATGAGGTATTATCAAGTTTACTGACTTCATTTTCAATCAGTTTTACTAAACCTTCATGTTTTACAACCATTGCGGGAGCTCCATCCGTCGTCACGCCAGATAAGTTGTGAAGTTTTAACGTAAAACGATTTAATGTTGCTGTAACTGACTAAAAAATCGCATGCAGTTGTGGTGTTCTTAAGTGGATATAGAGCCGCTAATTCTGTTTTGTTTAACTGGATATCAACACCTCTTACGAAAATCGCTACCTGGCAGTATCTTTTAGATCTGTAGGCCTACTTTCATCCAATGCAAGAGAATAATATACGAAATCAGGGGCTCTGCTTTTCAAATTATCTTCAATACGTTTCCCAATGTCTTCCACACGTCCGGTAATAGTTTGATGAGAGAGGCTTATTTTTAAAAATTCCTTTTTCTTTTCTGGACACATAATTTCAACTATGCTCTCCAAACATTCCTTCACCATTTCACCATCTGAATATGGCTTCGATTTCTTGGCTAATATCGAAGCTACTGCATAGCTCGCTTTTAGGTGGCATGTTGACTCTGCAGCAGTGCTAGTGAATATCTGTTGCTGTGCAGAAAGTTTTCTTTTTTATAATAATAATAATAATAATATTTAATTAAATTGCAATGGAGCGCACGCTCCGGTGGCAATTTCCCTACCACTCATCTTTACCTGGTCTAATCGGAATAGTCCTTGGTACTCATCAAGCTTATTTAGATGTTTAGTTTCATAACGCCGTTTCATGTTATAGTTTTTCAATACACAAATAGATTCTTTGCATATTAAGCATATGGGTTTTGTTTTAAATTCTACAAAAAATAGCTAATAGTCCACTTATCCTGAAAATTTCTCAATTCATCTGCAGCTTTTCGCTTCTTTGAACCAACGTCTTTACTAGTTGACGCCATTATTTCATTGAACTAGAAAGAGAAATGAATAAAAGTCAAGTGCTTGTATTTTGTAGAAACTACTTAAACCGCAACGCTTAATAATCATAATAACTCGAACATAATCGGTAAAGATGCAACAACACAAATATCACGTATTTTTAACAATAGTAATACTTACATATACACGACTTATATAAAACAGAAACTAGTTTTTAAAAGTCGATCACGACAACACGCCACAAATACTACAGTACAGCAGATACATGGAATATAGACAATGCATTTCGAAACAAATACAACAATCAAAAGCAAATAGTGTACTTCCATCTATGGGTGGAAACATTAACTGCAATAACCGACGCAAGCGATCCAAGAATGACAGGCGAACCACTAAGGCGCTGAAAGTTACAGGAACATAAGCCGTGATAATGCTCGGTTGTACACCCGCACTGTCCATCCCTGCAAGACCAATCGAGCGATGATCTTGGTTGAATATCAGCTTAACTTAGTGTAGATATCACCATTGAAAATCAAAGCGTACGTATATAATGATACAGCTCCGCGGGCCACAAAATGACCCGCCGCGGGTTGGCCATCCCTGACTTAAACGTTCTAAATCAAAACACAGCACAGCGAGATGTGAATCTGATACGAAATAAAATGTGTAATAGAAAAACATTGCCGTAAATATTGATTAGGGAGTATCCATAAACTTCGTAGCTCTATTTTGATCTTCTGTGAATCCGCCCTCCCTCAACCCACGTAGGCTGACGTGGCTTTTGCCTCTATCCATCCTCCCCCCTCCCCCCTAACGTGCACGTTGCTTTTTTTCCTAATTGATTCCAGGAGACGTTTTGTGCTGTTTTCTCTTGTCATACTATTGTAAATTACATACGGAGATAATTAAATGATGGTGATACATATTCACATGCTGTTGTGTGTACTCTGCGTTATTTTAACCGAGACAAATATAGTGAATGAAGTGCTACTTGGCTTGGGTAGGAAATCGCCTCTCCCCCCGCGTAGCCACCTTAGCTTTCCAGCCAACTCCTCCGCCCCCTAGACCGAGCCACGTAGTTTATGGTCACTCCCCTATTTATACACATTTATTTACTTGAAATGGTCCACTACATCCAGTTGTTAGTCAATGATAATGAATTAGTCAGTCTATGAGTTACAGGTGGTTGTTTTTTTCCACTCCGGCTGCATTGTGGCAGATGTTACGGCTTCGCATCACATGGTTGTTTCCAAGTAAGTATTATGCCTGTCTTATATATGTCTGTAATGGAACCGTCCAAAGAGATCATTCAACTATTGCATATTATACAATCAATGACATTGTCATTTACTAAGTGGCCTCAGTTGTCAAATATCAATTTGTTTCTCTCTTTATACATGAACTTGATGCTCTTCCATACTCCTATACTGAAGGCAATGTCATACAGTTATTAGGTCTCTGATTTCGCTACCGCAGCGCAAAAAAAAGACAGGTGAAAGTAGATTATTCTAGAGAAGTCTGAGCCAGAATCACTGCAGAATTGTGTCCTCTGAGCTTTCACTGAGCAAGAAGTTACTGCTTAAGCTGAAATTGAAAAACAGAATGAAGTGTGCTAAGAACGAAATAGCTGAATACTGGAGGAACTGGGATAAGGGAGTGGACCACAAAGTAGTGAGAGACTGGATGAAACGAACTGATTATTGCAGCCAACACTCATTTGCCAAGAAAAGACCAAGTGAAACACGACTGCCTCTATTACCTCGTAATGTGATGAAAGTTTTTGGTGCAGAACCACATTTTTCTTCAATTGTTCTGATACCATTAGTGCTTTTGATAGATTTCGACAGTATTTGATTTCGTAAGTGGACAACAGCATTATGTAGTCACCAATATTTTCTATTGAGTCGTAACTCTGCACGTGGGAACAGAGCGGACTTGGGACATCGGGTTTGCCTAATGATTCAGTCAGTTAAATTTCGTTAGTTACTACTTCGGTTCATGCTCCGTTCCTTACCCAACATATGAACTTTTAGATAGCTGCGGCAATAACGTCAAATGTTATTGTAGCAGCCTCGCGAAAATTGTAGTAAATTTATCAAAGCAATAGGAAAAACAATTTATGCACCTTTTTCAACAAATCCGTATTTAGCACCTTTCTCAGGATAGTTCAGATTCATTGAAAACTTACTTTAGGAATTCGCTATCTGAATTCTCTAGTCAACACCTCATGAGATAGGGTCTTTGGTCTCCATCTTGATGGAGCCCCGCTTGTTTAATCAGCGTTGAAATACCGTATATTGTTGGAAAATCGTGGTGTGATAGCATAAGCTTTAATTATGAGTCGGAGGGCAATAAATCTTAAGCCTAATACCGCAAAGACAAGAAAGATGATTTGTAGGGAGACAATGAACAAAATGGTACTAGTCGAGATGACAAAGATTGTCAAAATTCATAGAAGTAATCATTCTTAGGAAATTAAAAAAAAAAAGCATTCTGCTTAAAGGAATAGACTGGACGTGAATCATTTGATTTCTCATATTTTTTCTGTCTTTACGCCTCGTCAACTCGAGTGCATTTGATGCAGGACGGGAGTAAGGGCATGGAACGGAAAGAAATTCGGCCATGGAATTTTTGAAGGAACTATACCTGTATTCACCTGGAGTGATTTAGGGAAACGATAGAAAAGCCAAATCTGGATGGCTGGACGGGAATTCGTTAATGCGTCCTCGCGAATGCGAGGCCAGAGCGTTACTGCTCACCCACCATGTGGATCAGGATCGAATTCAAAAGTCTGCTAGTATATCACCAGGAATCAGATGAGAAGGTGATCTTACGATTTGAAATATTGACGCTGGTTACACGTCAAAGAAGAAATAAACTTTGGAGAAAATTATTTCTGTGTTTTGGAAATATCAGCAAGACTGCATGGAATGATTTTAACACGTGTATAGACAATCGCGTAGCTTTAAAATACTCCGTGAACAATTATTGAACGACGATTGTGAGTGATGTTTGAGATTTAGAAAACGAAAGTGAAATCTGATGAAATTATCTAAATTCGGTTGAATGTTCAGTGTTTGACTGTAGATTAATCCACTAACAACGATGTTAAAAGTAGGTCTAACATAATTTAAACTAATCAACACTAATTCGCTAATGTCTAGAGAACATCGTTAAACGAAAGATCGTTATTGTCGACCCTGTAGCTCGGATATAATATTTGAAATGACGTATCGGCTTTACCGTATATTGTGCTTTGTTAAATTCCTACCACGATGCCTACCATCTACTGGACACAGCGATCAACATAGGCTTCAGACTACTAATTATAGTAAAAGACCATAACGACCAACTCCTTTCTGTTTTTTTTATGTAATACCATTATACCACCCGTCCATTGGACCATCTCTATGTTTAAATCTACTGAAACTAAACCAATTTAATTATAATTCAGCAGTGACCTATACTTATATAAAATGTTAACACCATTTTGTAGTTTTCAATTTTTTTTTTTTTGAAGTAATGATGGTTGTTATTCATAATGATCAGTAAGTTTTACCGAACGTGGTGGGTAGGCAGTAACGATCTGGCCTCACATTCAGGAGGACGTGGGTTCGAATCCCCGTCAGCTCCTACAGATTTTATTTTTTCCATTGTTTCCCCAGGTGAATGCCGCAACGCTTCCTTCAAAATGCCATGGACGAATTCCTTCTCGCTCCTTGCCCCCTATCCTTTCCCACCTCTAATGACCTCGACGTCGACGAGGCGTAAAGCCAACAGCAAGAAAAGGATTAATAAGTTATAATTTTGTTTTATGTCTTGTATATATCGAAAATAACCAATTGTATTGAGACTTTCAGTCAGAATCATTTCTAAAAGCTTACCGTCGGACGCTGAGAAATCGTAGACTTGTTCGGATATTTCAACCACACAAAGCTAATAATTAACAACAATTTTTCAGTGAATACTAAATTCATACTGAGACTACGTGAACACATATTATGTTTATGAGCTGAATGATGTAACCCCATGTCTTTGGAACTCTTCTAGTCAGTAATTAGTCTGAGCGGACACGCTATCCATGTTTATTTTTTAAATTTTTTTTTTGCTTATATCTTTTCGTCTCGTCGATGTCGAGACGGGAAAGGACTAGGGCATTGGGAAAAAACATGGAAAACCTAAATCTGGATGTTCGAAGGGGGTTCGGAACCACGTCCTCCGGAATGCGAAGCCAGAGCATTACCGCTCACCCGCCACGATCGGTAATATACTTCTACACTTACTCCTGCAACTAAGTGTAAAAGTTTAATATTCGCAGTGTGGTTAAAGCTAAGGGTTAACTGTACATCTGGTACTACGGAAAGACAACATTTCATTCATTGAGAAGTCATATTCCAGAATGCAAGGTCGAGGATTAGTGGCTAATATTGGCTCATGAAGCTATCGTTCCTCATAGGACATGTACTCCATTATTCTGACAAATCGACAAACTCAAAAATATTTTTCTAGGCTTTGACCTTCCATAGATGCAGTTTTAAACCCTTATTAAGTTTTATAGTTTGCCGGACACTCCTGAGCTTCTTAGAGCACCACAGAGGTGGAATTTTAAAATCAAAAAAATTAAAATGATGGTATATAAAAAAAAAAAATTGCAGATATTCCTCAAAACTCGATGATTGGTCCGAAGCGTGCTACCTTCTATCCTTTTCTTATGTAACTTTAGAGTTAATTTTAAATGAGTAACTGACAATTTTATGTAATATTTTAGGGTTATGATAACTATACACAAAACAAATCACCTACTAATTTTGTTTCGAACATAGAACTTTACTTGCAAATACTCATTGACCTGTTTCGAAACTTCTGACAATGCAGGACTCGAAAGCAATAATCTAAGAGTTGGAAATGTCAATTCACTGTCTGACTAGCCAAAGGATACTTCGCCTACTCCAAATCAATTATTTTTAGAGCCAGAATGAGTCTGTATGATATACCAGGCGCAATAGATTCAACTTCATCCATCATTTTATAGTTTGAAGATTCAATTCGCATAGGTGAGGTGCTCAATAAATAGATTTTAACATATATGTCGTCGGAAGCAACAAATCAATGTTCGATAGTAAAAGTTTTTATCTCGGAGAATGATCGTTTTACTAATAATTCCTTAACTCGATACCATCCATCATTCAACCTATTTCCCAAATAATAGTGTCTTTTTCATCTGATACTAGTTTCATGTTTAATCAATTGTCATTAACAATAGTGTTTGCTACTATTGATTTTCTTTCTTGTTTTGTATATGTTTATTCAAAATTCCTCCACTAATATTATGTTCACGTTATTCATTATGTTTTCAATGCTCTCCCTCTGACCAACTAATTGTAAAACATCACCAACGATTTCCTCCTAGTACTGGTTGTGAAGTTTCAAAATTTCTTTCACTTTTGGGCTGTTTCTCACAGAAGTTAAACAGTAGTTAAGAAAGTCTACAAACTTGTCTGGCTCTTTTTGTCCGTCTCTCTAAAAAATATTTTTTGCGGATATTTGATTCTTATAATGATTATAAACTACTCTTCTACCTCGATTCTTCTTCCCTGTCTCATTATGTTGTATACAGAGTATCCAGCTGAAAGGGCCACCTAAATATTTCATTATATCAAAATTATTTCTGGAATAATAAATATGATTTCCAAGGAGTAATGCCATGTGCGAAGCCTCCAAGATTCAATATCCATTAATTACCATTCTGGTAAGTAATCTAATTTTTTTAAATAAAGGCTCCAAATGGTTAGTTATAAATATGTAGAATTATTTTACGAATATGCACTATTTTGATGTTCATGTTGTGTGTAAATGCTGTGACTAAACTGAATATGTCTTACAAATGTGTTGAAAATATTACAAGTGTGGCACACTAAATAAAAAACTTTAATGTGGAATGTCGTGGCTATCTATCATTATGTTAAAGTGAAACTTTAACAGTCTGAAACGTTTAATCTTATCGTTATTAATATGTAATTCTTTAAATATTTTTGTAAAATCATTGAATATTGTTTACTTCAATGTTAGACCTCCAGAAAAGACTGGCGGAGCTATTGTTGTTATCAAGAACTGTCTAAACTCCCAATAATTGCAAACGGAAAGCTCCCTCGGCATAGTGCTAACGCGCCTCTAGACGATATATGTATATAATATCCTTATATAACACTTGGATAGAATTTGGCAAATACTTTTATGTGTTTTTGTGTTTTTCATTTTTTTTTTCATTATGTGTTTCCTTCATTACTCAAAGAGCTACCTGTTAGAATTGTGAAGAAGATTAACGTACTCTGGTGGAGAATTCAGCTGACTTGGCGAACAGACATGTCTGTAATTCTTCACATGTTTAAAAGTCAATAAAAAGTATAACAATTCCAATAACGGGATACAATAAACAAATTTGTGTTAATGTATTTCAGGATTAATCGTTTCTCCCCTGCCGTATCATTTGCAATGGTGTGATAAGTATGTCATCAATATATGAAATTGTAAATATTCTTTCGCACCTAATGTAGGCTGTATGGCTGTTTAGTCCTAATTTAAAATATTGTCTCATGGTGTTTGGTTATGACTGAATTTCGTTTTAATTTTAGAGGTATTTATAACTTCATATTAATATTATAAATGGTTTTCCAAGATAAAATTGAAACGAAATATTTTAAAAATTTAAACTTACAAGATATGTTTCCGATAGGCTACAATAATTTTAAAAACCACTAGCCTATGAAATTTATACAAAGTAAACACAAAAAAACGACAGAAGTGCTTGTGTTATCTGTAAGACATATTTGTATACATATATGTCGTGGTTATTACAAAATTATTAATTTAATATAAGTTTAGAGTACGGAATGAATGAACATTCTAAGGTAAAATTATTTTGTCACATTATGCTGGATTATAGTTGTTCAACCATTTGAAATTGGTTGTACACACTGACTACGGAAGAATTTGCTTTAGTTTCAAGTTTGCAAACTTCTTATTGTATTAGGACGTTGGAGACAATAATTAAATACACATTTATCCTTGATTTTCCAACATCATTGTAATAATACTTATCTTCCGGTCGTTACAAGCATGTGATCATTTGTACAGCAAAGATAGCCAAAGACCATTATTCCAGGACAGTAAAGGACGGCCAGACATCCTTTTATGGACCGATTTGCATGACCTATCACCGATAAGCCTCAATTGAGGAAAAACTTCCTGCGCTTTTGATGCGTACTGACCGCAACTTCTAACCAAATTACGGAATGGAGACAGCAGTGACAGCAATACTTGCGATGAACGGGCCTTCAATCTTACTCAGAAGCTATTGTATGATGACTTATCAAGGAAATAATGAATCAACTAAATCGCTTCAGGACAGGCTACGCCACTGGGTCTCGGCTCTGATTGCAGCACTGAACAGACTACAATTTATATTGGTATATATTGTGGAGAACTATTTGTTTATTTATTTATTTTCCATATGCAACTTAGCCCAGCACCTAGTATCTAATCTGGGCCCTTATTTCCACTCATTTACATTTACATATGTTTGTATCTTATATATATATAAAACATATTAACAAATAAACAATGAATGAAAGAAAATTTTGATTCAATTTCCAATAACTACTACATCTACTGTTATTAAACAGAATGGGTACCACACCACTACTAAATCTACTTACTGTCACTAATATTACTGCTAACATTACTACTGCTACTACTAAAACCATTACTAATACTACTAATTCTACTATTACCACCACCAATTGTCACAGCCGCACTTCGGTCCACTATTGTTCATTTTCTTGGTGTTGTGTGCGCTCCAAAGGCAGAGTCCCCTGGAACCGGCAGCAAAGTCAGCCGCCCAGGCCATCAAGAGTTGACCTCCTGGAATACCAAGACGGCCCCAGTTGTCGCTCAGAAGACAGCCTCTCTGGAGCACACTGAAGTTCCTCCGACGATTGATGTTGTTCATTGTCGTGGGATATCTTCCGTCAATCCGGTGTAATTGGGTTCTCCTCTTCTGCTATCTGTGGCCTTTGATTTCGCTCGGCATTTTTCCTTTTTATAAATTTCTCCTTCCAAAATTTTGAGGCTAGATCAGCTGCCTCGTCCAGCAAATGCCACAAACTTTCGTCGCGCAGAATGTCAAATATGCTCCTACCTTGCAGCCGAGCTTGTTGGTGTTCTCTCAAACTGGCTGTTATTTCACACTCCCATACCACGTGCTCCGGCGTACTCTCTTCACCACATTCCCACCTGTCCGAGTCCACAATATTTCGACTTTGGAGCCAGCTGTTGTATGGCCCGTGACCTGTAATGTAGTGTACCAATCCGGGAGAGGGTTGAAGGTACTTCAACTTTAGCCTCTCCTCTACGGATGGGAACATATCGTATGCTCTTCGACCTGTTTCACTGTTGTTCCATTCTTGTTGCCATTCCGCCAATAGAAGCTTCCGAATGTGCGTCTCCGATGTTACTTCGCTGCCTACAATTTCTGCTACCTTATCTTGTTTCCCTTTTCTGAGCCAGTATATGGCACCCCGTTTCCTTACTTCAAGGTCCAGTGGCCATACACCAATGGCAACGGTTAATGAATTTGTTGCCACGGTTCTGTACGCTCCTGTCAATCTTAAAAGTATTCCTCGTTGGACACGTCTGACTCGCTGTTTTAGTTTTACTTTTCTTAGATGCTTTGCCCACACACTTGCTGAGTAGCCCACTAAAGAGGATAAAATTGCGTCATGGTATAGTCTTATTGTTTGGACTGGAACAGTAATTTTCGTTGGCCAATATTAATGATTTTATTCATGACCGCCACTGCTCTTGCTATTGTCATCTCTAAGTGGGGTTCGAAGTTTAAACGTTCATCCAATTGAATGCCTAAGTACCTGCACACTGGGTTTCTACGAATTGATTTACCGTCGATTCTTATAGTTGGTTTTCGAGTCAGCTTGCACTTGAGCAACATAAATGTTGTTTATGTGGTGCTAAACTCAGTTTGACTTTACTGCACCATTGGCTAAGGCAGTTAAGTACTAGATTACTGTTGTACTCAATTTCTGCTCTTGTTGCTCCTTCCACGAGTAGTAAAATGTCATCAGCAAAAGCTATTAGACCTAGAAGTTCAGGTATTCTTTGTAATAGTTCAATCACTGGTTCCATCCCTATATCCCAGAATATGGGACCGCAACGGAACCTTGCGGGCATCCTTTAATAAGTATCTTCGTGATGAACGAGTTCTGGCATCTCAAGGAAGCAGTTTCTAAATCTGCAATAGTCCCTGAAGGTGTAAAATAATCTTCTTGGACAACCAATCTCCCTCAGCCGTTCAAACAGAGCGGGCCACCATAAATTGTCGAAGGCTCCCGAAATATCAATAAATAAGCCTACTACGTAGTTTTTTTGTACTGCTACAAATTATTTCCATCGACCGATTTATGGCATCCTCTGTCGACTTCCCGGTTCTAAATCCATATTGACTAGGATTCATTCCTGAACCTCCCGGTGGCTTTGTAATTTTTTGCATAGAATCTTCTCTTGAACTTTGCCAAGCACATTCAATAAACAAATCGGCTGGTATGATTTCGGTTGTAGAGGATCCTTGTCGTCTCCTTTCTTCAGAATTACCACCTCGCTTTTCTTCCATATTCCCGGAACTCTACCCTGATATAGACATTCGTTCAGGAGCCTGCATAGGACGGGGGTTAATTTTATGATTAACTCCTGCAGGACCTCGGCTGGAATTCCATCTGGACCGGGGAGCCTTTCCTTTTTTCATTTTGTTTATCGCAGTTATTACTTCTTCGGGTGTAATATTATTTCCTTCTTCTGACTCCAGCAGGGCTGCCACATGTTGCCTTCGTAGTGTAGCTTGTTCTACTGTTTCTTCTTCACGGGTTGTCATCAGGAAAGCAAAACTTTTAATAACTCCTCCGCTGAGTCTCTCCAATTCGTGGTTAATCGTCCATCTGTTCTTTTTACTGTGGATAATATTGTGGGAGGCCTGATTTTACCTGCAGCTATTTTGTAAGGAATACCCCATGGATTGTTCATGAGGTTTTCCCTCACAAAGACTTCCCAGCATTTTTGTTTTGTCTCTCTCATCGCGTCTTTGAAAATCTGCCTCTTCTGCCTGTAGTTTTCAAGGAGGAAACTTCTATCTGCTGCCACATGCTTTGTTGATACATTCTCCTAGCTCTTCTCATGTTTAGTCGTAGTTTTTTAAGTTTTTCTGTCCATATTTGTCAGTGGGATCTACTATCTTTTTTAGTGGTATCGCCCGTTTCATGGCACTTTGTATTGCAGTTGTCAGCTCTCTTGCGGCTTTGTCTACATCGAAGTGGTTTTCTGGCAAATCCGGTGGAATGAACACATTCCTTAATTTTCCCATGCAGCTTTCTTGATGTTATATACTGTTTTAATGTTTCTGTTGCCACTGTTTTCTTCTGTCTGCATTCTGCCCAGTTCAAAGACAATCAAATTGTGATCACTTGTTGTCATGTTGTCAAGCACTCTCCAACCCCAAAGCAAATTCCCCGCATGAATGTTTGTAATTGTTACGTCGATATTTGTTCTTGCGCCAACACTGTTACAGAAAGTAGGAGGATTATGTGCTTGGTTTCTAACCTCTAGACCCAATTCGCTTAACAGTTCTTCTAGAAGTTGCCCTCTCCTGTCAGTCTTCTTGCTGTGCCAAAGAGCAGACTTTGCATTGACGTCCGCTGCAATAACTAGTGGATAATTTCCCAGAGCTGCATCTATCTGCCGTATTCTATCTAAGTATGGGAAGATCTCGTCACTGTACTGGAAATACATGCTTACCATTATGAAGCTTCCCCATGCTGCTCCTATCTCAGCACATACTGTGTGTTCATCACATAACTGCGTAATTTTTTGTAACTGTTATCTGTTTATTTAAAACGATTATTGCTGCCATTGGGTTATTGCCCTCTGTGATTATTCGTGATGTTACAGGCATGTGCGGGATTTTGCTTTGCCAGGAGTACGGTTCTTGTACACAAATAATATCTGATCTCAATTCCTCAGCCACCTTTCTGATTTCATGTAGAACCATGGCGTTTCCTTTAGTATTCAGCTGAGTAACTTTTAACATAGAATTTACGGGTGTCTTGTGTGCACATTGCACTGGGCCAAGGTAGTCTTGTATCTAGCAGAATGCGTCCATGGGTCATGACAAACTGCTTGTATGTTTCCTCAGGATCAAATATTTCTCCTCTTCTCTCAAAAATCTTGTGAACTAGTGTCAGGAGCTGAGATGGATCTGTTGGAAAATTTAGTGACCTCAGTTGTATTCTGTCGATTGCCGAAGGTTGCGGGAACGTTATGTTTTTTACCGTCAGGATGGAGGACTCTTGTCAAATGTCGGAGGGCAAGTGTAAGTGTATGCACTTCTTCGAGTCTAGTTAGCCGAAGTGTATCCTCAAAATCGGCGTACAATACCGCTGGATCTGCAGTAATGGCATTCGGTTGACTTTTCACAAAGTTCGGGTGTTTTATTTTGTTGGTACGCATACTTGGTTTGCGAAGATGATATTCATTTTCTTTTGAATATCCGAGCCCACCGCCTCTAACAAAACGCTGGAATAATACGAGTCAGAGGTGGAGGAAATTTCGTCTATTTGCTCGTCTATTAACAGCTGCCGATCTGTTTGCACGCCGGCGCTTACCATCATTTTCTGCATTTCCATCGCCTTCTTCTTCCTAAATGTTTCGGCTCTTGCAGCATTTCTTCGTCTACGAGATGGGGGGTTGCCTCTCTTCTTTTGATTTTTCATTCCCACTTTTCCAACTGCTATTTCAACTGCTCTGTATATCAGATCTGCTATATTATCCATCATTTCTTGATCTATCCTGCAACTGGATTGTAGACTAGCCATAATCTATTCTGTTAACTAGGCGTTGCAATAGCAGTTGATACGTGGGACAATCCTTTCCTTTGTTTTTGCATGACTTACCTCTTTTCTGGCATGGGATGCACGTTGAGGCATCGACTTCTTATCACACTGATCACGCTTGTGATTGTTCTGACCACAATGACTACAAGTCTCTATGTCCATTTGGCAGTGTTTACTCACATGTCCGAGGTCTCTGCACTTGACACAAGTTGGTACCACGGTGTAGTCTTTGCAATTGATTGCACTGAATTCCACGTATATTTTATGTTGCTCTAGTAATAATTTGCGCATAGCTGGGCTTACTTCTATAACGTGATGAACGGTTGGCTTTTCACGGGGTCCTGTTTTAAATTTAGGGCAGAAACCGCTTTCGAACTCCTCTTTTGATAATTTAACTTCAAAATTTTGCTCATATACTTTGTCTACTAGATCATTTATTTCCAAATTTTTTGGTACATCATATAAGATTACCAATGGTTTCCTCTTTCTTGGAAGCTCACATTTTAGCGTCTCATTTAATTCTTTGTGTTCCATCAATTTTTTGACATCCTCTTTAGTTTCTGCATCAATAATTACTGAGTTATTGGTACTTCTTATTTTATTAATTTTTATTTTGTCTTTTGATGGTTTGATTATTTTGGTAATCTGTTCCACAATTACTTTTGGATTTTCGCCACGCCTTGAGCTCACGAAAAGAGAACTTGTTTTCGCGGGTGTGATTCTATTTTTTGTTAAACTAGTTGCCTTACTAGCCGCTGTAGCATAGCTTGGCCGAGAAGTTGTGTTTCTATTTGACTTAAGTTCCTCGATTGTTTTATTTAGCCTCTCTAATTCTTTGTTTAATTCTGAATTTTTTCCTTCTATGAAAGAAACCGCAACCGCCCAACTGGCAAGCTTGTCTTTAATTTCACGGAGTAGCGTTTCATTTAATTTTTTGCCCAAGTTTTCATTTAAAAAGCCGACCAGATTTTCATATTTTTCAGCTAGCATTGGGGTTTCATTGGTTTTATTTGCACTTGAGGAAGCCGCTGCCATTGTCTTGCGAGCGCTTTTTACTTACGTTGCAGCTGTTGGACACCGCTGAGCTGTCAACATGCTGACGTCGTGAGGCGTTGAGCTGTGCGGCGAAGCAGGTGGCTGCCGCAACCAATCGAAACCAAATAATTGTTCACAGATCCAATGTTTGTTTAGTTATTATTGATCCACTTTCACACACAGTCACTAAAACACTAATTTTCCACCTTCGCGACTTTTGAAAATTCTGCGTTTCGTTTTTTCCCGATCAAAATGAACTAAACTTCGAGAGCGAAGCGCGACGCGGCTGCTTGTGTGGCACTCCACCGTCATTGTGGAGAACTACCTGGCCGCAAAGTTGCTGACTGCGTTCAACGTCAAGACGACACCTGCTGCAACTGCGGGGCCAGGCATGCTGTTTGCTAGTGCGGCTGTGCCGCACGAAGCAGCAACGATGGAAGCGTTACCCGACCATGAGACATGGACCCCACATGAAGGTAGCAGCGAAACATCAATGTAACCGAGCTTCCCTGTCGACCATCAAACAGCACACAGTTGCACCGAGAGAACGGAACCGCAGCTCTCTACCAAACGAGCAACTGTCGCCCGACCTCAGATCACACTGCAACCACGAGTGAAGTCCTCCAACCACGAGAGTATCCCAGCTACTCAACAACAAGAAACGTCTCTTCAGAAGAAAGCAGTCACATCAAAACACCGTCAAAGCCCTACCATCAACTCCCGGCGACTGTCAACAACCATCGACGACTACCGCCAGCACTGCTACAGCTATCATGCAGAAAAACAGCGGGGTCCTAACGTATCAGGATGGTATCGGGATGCTAGCAAAACTCATCTCGCAGCTCATCAACCCGAATGCGGATCGCCTTCATATCACCAGCCAACGAAAAGACAAACTATCAGAAAGATGAAGTAAATGACCAGTCGAAATTGAAGCGGGAGTAAATGGACGCCAGCAAATACTCCACCATACACTGCCCATCTGGGTAGTTACTGGCTATGGATTCTGCTGCCCTCCTCATGTTTACTTGGTGGTCTACCTGTCCGATACGCCGATTCAGATGCCCCAGTAGAGTCGATAGACTCACTGTATTAATTTTTAATGTTATATCCGTTGTACATTGCCCATGACAAATAAATTTGCAACAATCACTGTCTGCGAATCTGCTTGGGAGGTTTGAACGTACCCCACATTACCTTATTTTTGTTATCACGCTTGTGATGACTCGTATTATATACGAGTTCGTTATACATAGGTTTCGTTATACCATGGTGGTTTATGGTGAGGGTGGGAGCATAATCTTCATTCAGATTCGAAAAGTCCGTGACTGTTTGGTTTTCAGAGGGCGTATACAGTATCCGGCTGTTCTCCAACAGTGTCGAAAACATGTGAACAATGTTGAAAACATGTGAACAGTGTCCGGGGTCGGTGTTAGTTAAATTAATTCTTGTACAACCTTTTATGATAAAAAAAGGTCAATTTGTGTAAATATTAGATTTTCCATTGAAAACCCAAATAATTTTCGTCGAGCAAATAATAGTTTATAAATGTACTTCAAAAATTTTACATTTATAACAAATATCCATACGAGATAAGAGCGTTACCGCTCTCCCTTGATTTTCTGAAAAAAAATCTGAAAAGAAAACCCAATAGGTTGATACTTAATAATTATTTGATAATTAGCTTTGAGTCTAAACAATGAGGTTTATTCTCTCTTAGCCGTTTGGTTTTCTAGTCACGTCAGAGGCGACAAATCGGAACTCTGCGATCGGCTCAAAAAGATGCACCGATTCATTTACCTTATTTCAATATAGCGAATGTTTCATTAGACTGAAACATCTAGGTTTTGATCCATTGATGCTATTAAAGAAAATCTCAGTAGAAATTCTCAAGTTTTTTTTTCTTTTCTTTTTTACTGAAGAAACATTGGACTTAGTGGAGAAATTTTGTGTGCTCCATCTAAGGCAACTGAACTGAATTGCTTCAATGTAAATGAAGATTTCTGATTGGAAAATCTGCAAATTCTTTTGGCTGGTCTAGAACTTCTAATTGTGCCGAACAACCTACCGGTATTTCTTATTCTGTCTGCAGTACTTAATATGGGGCAAGTCATATGTTAGATTATATAACATAATCTAGAATCATGATATTTCTTCAAGAAAACAAATTAATGCTATCTAATCAACGCGGAATAATGAAGAAAACATCATGTGAAATGTAACTCGTGCTATTATCTCAGCAAATTATTGTTGCAGGTTGCATACTGTGTTATTTTCTTGAATTTTCAGAAAGCATTCCGACTGATATCACTGAATTACCATTTAACAAATTAAAGAGTACCAACTATCGGAACAGATTTAAGAGTTTGTCCAGTAGACGGTAACAATATCTCGTTGATCAAGACGAAACATCCGTTAATCTGAATTGTTCATCAAGCGTTTTGCTGACAGCACACATTTTCATGACTTTTGTATATCATTTTGCCCATAGCGCTAAAAACCATTTTAATATTATTTCCTAATGATGACGTTTATATACAGAATTGAGGAGTTCTGTCAGTCGGTTGCATATTCAATCTGATCGTGACATAATTTCATAATGGTGCATTAAACGCTCAAGGTAATTCACGAAAGAAAAAACCAAACGGGTGCACAATCTTTGATAAGATGGATTCGTTGAATTATTTAGGTTTGATAAGATTAAGTGGATTCAGCTTAAAATCTATGTATTCACAGGTAAAATTTCTAATAACTGCATAAACACGTTAAAAAGTTTGTTTGAAAAAATTCTTAGTCATGCAAATGATTTTATGATGTATGGAACAAAACCAAAGAGAATTATTAACACCATCGAGATACTAAAGAGAAAAGTAGACTCAGTAGAACGATTAGGGATCATGTGAAGAACGGAGTACATAATTCTTGCTTCAAGTTTTTGACTAACATGTGAACAACCCATCACATTTATCACTGAAATTTTTCTTCCGTAGTGCTGTTAGAGTTTTGGGAAATGCAGAATATAGGTATAGAAGAAAATAACAAATGCTGCTTGCTTAAAGATTTTTATTCCCGTATAAACAAAGAATAATCAGTAGTTTATGGTACACAGAATAGTAAGAGACTAGTATGCGTCGTCGAAGTACTTCAGAGGGACCGCCTTGTTGGTAAAGATATCTCGAATAACTTCAGTGGAGGCTTTGGGAGTCCTCGGCCGGTTAGGATCATTGAAGTCCACATAGTATAATCCAAAGTGACTCCTGCGGACAAAATAAACGTAAGGAGAGATCTTCTTGTGATAACATTTTTACTACGAAATTTATAATGTAAAAACACTTTATTAAAGACACAATATAAAAAGCATTTGATTGTGTAGAGAGGAATTTTGTGTGAGATGTCATGCAAGACTGTCGACATCCTATGAACTTAATCAACATAATCCGTAACCAATATAAAATGTCAGACTTGTCAAAGATATTTCAAAGAAACTAAGAAATAAATTAGAATGTTGGAAAATGCTCAACATGTATTAGTCATCATTCGGCATCTACATATACGATTCAATAAAACGTGGAAAGATGGTGAAGTACCAGCAGGTATAAAGACTGGAAGGGAAAGTTATATAAATACATTACTATACGCTGACATCCTGGTGGTTATTAAAGACAGAGAATAAAGTGTGCAGAACAAGTGTACAAGTTTCATCAGCAAATTAGAAGGTATCAAATGTAAAAACACATACATCTTAAAAAATAAAAGACCCCATCAGAACTGAAATTGCTATCGATAATAGTATAACCTTGGAGAAAGCTACACTCATCAGAGAATACGTCCATAACAGCAGCAATCCGCATCAGGAAAGTCTGAAAGGTTACGGCAGTCTCCATATTACCGAGAGTGGTGGATGAACGGTTAACGTTCTGGCCTCGCATTCGGGAGGACACGGGTGCTTATACCCGTCCGGGTATCCAGATTTGGGCTTTCCAAGGTTTCTCCAAATCACTCCAGGTGAATGCCGGGATGCTTCCTTCAAAAGGCCATGGCCTAATTCCTTCCCGTTCCTTGTCCCCAATCCCAATCCGCCTCTAATAACCTCAGCGTCGACCAGGTGTAAAGCCATAAAAAAATGACTCCATATTGCAGTATAGAGCTGCCGCAAAGTAAAATACGACTTACGAAAAATAAAAACACCTGAAATTAAGTTCGCTAAAAATCTTTAAGGCCATAATAAGGAAAAATTAATTAGTAATTACGGCATTAGGAGTTGTTTTTTTTTTTTTTTTTCAAAACCCAGATCATAACTCGGAACCAAAAGAGGAGAAAAAAAATTTCTACTCCCGACAACTGAAACAAATTTTCTGAGCAAATCCCACATTACAGTTCAGCGGGCCAGGGGACAGTGGAAGACCGAGATGAAAGTGGTGAAGCCGAAATTTGCTGATCGAGCATAATTGGAAATAAGTGATCAACAGTTAAAAAAAAAAAAAAAAAAAAAAAAAAAAAAAAAAAAAAAAAAACACAGGATGCAATGGTTTGTTAGTTTCTGGCAAGCAAAAGAGTCCTTTTAATTGCAGTGTTAGTAACATGCAGAAGAGTCAACTGACAGTATGTGAACTAAATAAACTTTACTTTTTGCGTCTATAAAAAATGTTAAAAAGCTATAGCATGCATTAGTTATGAATGGCTCACGTGTATCCGTCCAACCACTGCAAGTTGTCAATGAGCGACCAGATGATGTAGCCAATCACGTTGACTCCGTCTTGGTTGATGGCCTTCACCATCTCAGCCATGTAGCTCTGGAAACATTGAATTTTAATGGTGGTTTTACCTAGTCATCTAATTACCCATTTCTTATAATTTTTTTATACTATCCAACACACCTTCAGTGTTAAATTCCTCTACCTACCTACTTTTACCATTTACGAATTTTTATATTAGATACCTTCAGCGTTTTTGGTAAATAATTCATCACTTCCATTGTTAATTTATTTCAATACCTGACTGCCTTACCAACAAAACAAAAAATTTTCCACTCCCTTATGCATGGAATGAACTGACACCTCGTGCCCATGGTCATCTCTTCGCTTTCATAATTCTTAATTCTCTGACCAATATTTCTCCAAGCCCTATTACAAACATACGCCCAGAACTCTCTTCTTCCAATAACTCCCAATCCAGCTCTTTTATCAAATCAGTTAGTGACTGGGTTTTGAGGTAATTTCTACAAACAAATCTATCTGCTCTCCTTTGCACTCCATTCAACTCCTGTATTTGATAGTGTGACGTCACAATAACAGGGAGTAAGTGGTGGTCGCTGAGACGAAAATTAATTGTAATTGATAAAGTGATAACTTGAAAGAAAGGAGAAAAATGGAACTTACTGGAGAGCTGTAAGCTTTAGTATTAAGAATTGATTAAGACAAATATTTTGGTACATGGAGAGAAACAAGTAAGGTAATATAATATGGTGAAGCGTGAGTTAAAGACATGTTAAAACAGAAGCTTATGCGGCAGCCAATAAACGGTTTTGGTGTACCGTTCGCTGTGGCGTCAGTCACCAGACGCTAGGGCGCTTTGACACAGTAGCAGCTAACCAACCTTGTATCATGAAAACTAGTCCTTGCTAAGCCGCGTTCCCACGATATCTTGTAACGGAGGCGGGACGGAACGGGACGGGACGAATACTCAACAACACGCCATGGAAACCCACTCTGTGTCGGTAAACATCACAGGCGTGTGTAGAGAGGTGCGTTGTTGTCATCAGTTTGCAGCAGCGGTGCGAACCCCTTCTGTTGCTGTAAAGTGCTCTGTGCTAAACGACACTAGGCAACGTGGTGGGGAGGTGGTGGCGAGGTAAGCTAGGGCTAACCTGTGGCGCGCGCTCGTCCCTACACTTTGGTTAATAAGATCCCGTCCCGTCCCGCCTCCGTTACAAGAGATCGTGGGAACGCGGCTTTAGGGGAGTGAGAGGCTTACCTCTCTCGTTTTTGTATAGTAGGATCCATAAGTAAAAGGTTTAGGTTTGTTTGTCGAGGGTGGTAACTCTGTCTAGGCCGGACTGAAGTGAAATTCTATCATTCGTTTCCCTTAAGAATCCAGTTAGCCATGCGTTATAAAAGACCTAACTCACGTGTTCTCAGTTTGAGTGTGCAGTTTCATCTCAGTGTGTTAGCTCAGTCATATCAGTGCAGTGCAGTCAGTGGCGAAACAGCGCCGTGACGACACACATTCTCTCTTTCCTCTTGTGTTTAAACTCTCTCAAATATTTGTGCTCACATTAATGTTGTTTGTTGTAAAGAACAGTTAATTTTCTTGTAGTTCTCCCCCAGTTAACCCCATTAAGATTTCTCTAGTGTATATGGCTATAGAGGGAGCAGTCTTTGAGAGTAAGAAGCCCTATAATAGTAACAAAGACACCGAGGAATAAATGGGAGGTAATAGAAGAAGATGAAAACAAGTCCAATTTGTAAGTAATAAGGACGCCATCTCGTCATTGTAAGGACGGAGGAGGTTATAATAGCCAAAGTGTGGGTCCAGAACTACACCACCATATTCAGGTAATGGTCTGACCAGTGTTTTATAACCAAATTCCCTCACTTCTCTGGTGATTACATTGTCTTATCACACTTTCCAGTAAATAAATGATTTTTAACCTTTTCCTACCACCTGCCTAATGTGTCCTACCCAGTCGAGTTTATTATAACACGTTACGCCAAGATATTTGCACATTTCAAGATGTCTAAAATATTCATCTCGCAAGGAGTGGTTACAACTAATGTATTGAATGATAAAGACATGATTTAAAAACAATCAGAAATTTACTTGATTGATCTCATAAAATGATATGAAGTATGAACAAAAAGGCAGTATTCGGACTACAATGACATTTTGTTTTAAAAACCAGTTTGCAAGGAAATGAACAACATCTTATTTCTATATATTATCCTTAAAATATCTTACAACAATCCAGGAAAATCTAAAAAAAAGAAAGTTATATGGTTCAAATTGATCAGAAAAAGTTTATATTGTTTGAGTTTCCTTACGAAATATTGAAACTTTATCTTTAATTCCTTACTTCATGTGACACGTGCACATTCCTTTCTTAAGAATACGAAGTTTCACCACGAAACGTGTCTCGAACGTGAAACAGACAGAGAGTGAGTTTATTGTTATCAAGCCAAGCAGACTGCACTGTTGCACAAAATAGCTGCATCTGGAAAGTGATCCAACTTTTTACTTTTTAAAATTTTTTTAATGTTTTTATAGTTTTGTTCGAATCATACATTTCTCTGTATCCTTCAGTGTTGATGATGTATCTTCTATTGAACTTGCTATATTGTTCATCCTCTTTATTTACCTGATAACAACAAGACTGTGCAATTACCTGAAAGAAAATAAACCATATAAAATTTACATAATTTATAAGTCTGGTGATAAATTTGTTCCAAGTTTTTATTCTCAGAACAGTTTGGGCATGATACAACAATGTTATCTCACAAATGCTACCGCTCCTGACAACTTTGAGCGTACGCTTTATGTACTGCTTCCGAAATGGTTTCAC
>JARYHS010009186.1:42643153-42691452 GCA_031002005.1 Vandiemenella viatica | reverse complement strand
TGGTGGCCAGTCACGCCATATTACAGAACGTGGAGGTCGGAGGCTTGCCCACCCTGTAAAGATAGAGGATGATCTGTGGCAGAATCGCAATTCTTGTGCTCGAAACACTTCTAGAAGTACCAGCATTGTACTCTTCCATCAGATCTGCCACAGATCATCCCCAGTCCTGTTTTACGGAGCGTGCGAGCCTCCCACCTCCACTTCCTGTGATGTGGCGTGGGTGTCTACCACATTGTCGCCTACTCGTGGTTTCATCGTCCTTCAAACACTTTCCATAGATGCTCATTACAGTAGCAAGCGAACAGCCAACCAGCCTCCCTGTTTCAGAGATGCTCGTTGCTAGGAGTTGCGACAACTAACCGCAGGCCCGTAATTTAAAGGAATTTCGTGACCTGTGCGTAGAAATCTGGTGTCAGATACCTCTGGAAGCATGACTATTAGAATCAATGCTGCGCTGAATAGCTGCTGTATATGCTAGTAAGTAGGTGGTTATAATATTTTGGTTGATGAGTGTAAATGTACAGCGAGAATTTTCATGATTAAAGTACTGGTTTAACTTACCCATCGTGTTGTAAAGTCAGAACCCGTATTATTTCAGACACTAACGGTGGAAAAACGTTTGTGATATGTCGCTATGGTAAGATCTATTGTAATATCACTATTTAGAGCAGTTTGGGACCTCTGATAATAATTGGGTCACCCTGGTGTCAATTATGTTATCCTTACAAATAACATTTTGGTTTCTACAAGAAGATAATATATTCTAACTCTGAGAAAAGCTTAAGCATTAATAATATTTCTAGAACTCCGCTCCCCCCCCCCCCCTAAATATTTAATATTTTCCACATAGTGAACTTTATCGGCCTAGTATCGATATTATCTACTAAAACGTGTTAGACCTATTGATATTTTGTTTGATACCGTGTGAATTGAATTTCGAAAAAACTATTGGTAAGTATACGATCAATAAAAAACAACAGAATTTGTTTAAAAAAAATGAAGTACTGTGTTTTGTGTATTTTCGCGTGCGAAGCACGTACCAGTGTGATATTATCTATTTCTTATTGTAATAATTATAACTGGAACACAACAAAAAATAAGGTGTAATACAGTGGTAGCATGAAATTCCCGTTTGTATAGAATTCAATAGAAGCACTTAAAAATAAATATACTGTCTATAGCTCACAGCAAACATTCTAACTGTATATAATATAATGTCTGGTTCCTCCAATTTTCTGCACTCGAACACATGCGAATAATATTGTGCCGCTGTCAAGTAAACTATGTGATTATTTTGTGCAACTATAACAACAAATGCATTTGTAGTGCCCCATTACAATTAACGACTGAAACCAGAATGTCGCCTTGTTTGAATATAGTTACCGTACGTTTACATGACTAGTCCTGTTACGTATGTGGAGTAGTTAGTTAACACGTATTATTATACTTGAATAGGATTCTCTAAATTTTTACTGCGACAGACTTCTTTGAAAAGGAGTGGATGGGCATTTTGGATCCCTGAGGGGGATGTAATTAATGAAATTACTGATTGGAGAGCTATATAAGGAGTATTATGGAAAGCAGTGATTGGTTTGTATCATCCCTGCTTAATCGTTCGGGGCTGATTGATTCTCTATTAGAGCTTTACTATAACAACTATAGACAACTGTAGACGGAGACCACGGAAAGAGTGTAGCAGAAAGATGCAGCAAGATATAACATGCAACAGTCACGTAGAAATACAAAAGCTAGCTCAGTATAGGGAATTACAATAAACCATGGCATGAATAACAACCCAAACAACAAGATATTAATGTGAAAATTTTTTACCAATTAGCTATTTTTATAAGCCCTTACATATTTTTTTCATAAATATTTCTAATAAAGCGCAAAATATAATGAGCACTATGATGAAGTTTTTCAGCTATTAGAGTTGTAAGTACCCCGAATACAATTTTTAAGTCATCATTCCTCACTGACAAGTAGGGGAATTGAGCCCAACCAACAACAAGAAAATCACAATAAAAATTAATGAGGGAACCATCCCGTCATTATGAATAATTCTGGTGAATCAGAAACTATGCCAACGATATAGGTATTAAGAACTGAACCAGCATTATCCTGATCAGCGGAACCAATCGTATGGTAAAAATAATCATTTTTATAACATTCGGTAACTTTTAATCACCATTAAGAATTAAAAATACATCACTGTTGTTTTTATTTTCTTAACGCAAACAGAAAGTGACAGTTCATTGTGTAGTATTTGTAGAGTAGTTAAAGTGTTGTCGAACAGAACAGCAACAGTAGGCAATGACACTGCAGACCCCTGCCAGGTGTGGACAACAGGTGGTCACAGACAGCGACGCGCCTTTCGAGGCCACTGCAAACACTCATATCTCCGGAAGACGACGGCAAACAGTGTCCACTCCTCTCTTAAGAGTTGGAGAGAGACAATAAAAAGAGACAGTGTCGCCGTAATGGAACAGATGTCGCTGACCGGTCCCGACACTGTAGTTTAACGGTACTCGGTGTGGAGAGCAGCCGTTTCATAATAGCTGAATGAAAGCTAGGGTAACATTTAAAATGAAGACACGTCATTTAACGTATCTCCAGTGGTTTTAGTGACCTGGTGACAGAGTTCCAAGAAGTCGCGCTTTCCACGTCTTGTAGTGTACACGCGAGTAGGGGCTGCCACCTGTTAATATTGCTCTCTATTTCTAAAAATTTTGTTGATAATATCCTTTGCTCAGTCTTGCCTGAGCGCCATGAAAGGATTCCTTCCAGAATTTACCTATGCAATCCACGTTTAGAAATATAATTATTTGCTTTTGAATTATATTGAAATTTTATATCACTTTTGAGATAATGACACATTTATTGATATCAGAACACAAGGAAAGGTGATTTGGGTTATTTAACTCATATAACAGGAAAATCGACATCTATATGATACATAAAACTGATGAAATGAACAATAAAATGGCAGATCATATACAAAATAAAAATCAGAGAGCACAAGTCTCTACAGGTTTTCTCTTGCGGGTTCAATGCACCACAGTCTGGCTCCGTTTGTTCTTGCGGATAAAAGTTATATACAGGGTGTTACAAAAAGGTACGGCCAAACTTTCAGGAAACATTCCTCACACACAAACAAAGAAAATATGTTATGTGGACATGTGTTCGGAAACGCTTACTTTCCATGTTAGAGCTCATTTTAGTTTCGTTAGTCTTCGTGCTCGTATTGTGGACGGCTGTGATACAATACGCCATTCTCCAGGGCTGCATCAGCGCATCAGGGATTCCATGCGACGGAGGGTGGATGCATGTATCCTCGCTAACGGAGGACATTTTGAACATTTCCTGTAACAGTGTGTTTGAAGTCGCGCTGGTACCTTCTGTTGCTGTGTGTTTCCATTCCATGTTTAATGTGATTTGAAGAGAAGTAATAAAATGAGCTGTAACATGGAAAGTAAGCGTTCCCGAACACATGTCCACATAACATATTTTCTTTGTTTGTGCGTGAGGAATGTTTCCTGAAAGTTTGGCCGTACCTTTTTGTAACACCCTGTGTAACTACCAGATAACTGATTGACGTCTACTGTGGGAAGTCAGCGCCGTCCGATCTTCTAGAAGAGTATCTGTGCTTCACACACACAAAACAAATTTAGTAGTCGCACTAAATGAATACTTGTTTTAGCACACATTCGATGGGCAAATTGTTATCATTTTCAAATGGCGTCTCAGTGGTCCAGCTGCGACCGTCTCTTCAAAGTGAGGGTTTTCACATGAAAACAAACAACAAAACTTGTCTCAGCTATCACTAGTGCATTATCATTTACTCTTTCATGCTGGCGCTCATACAGCAACTCTACCAGGGCCTCCCCCGCACTACCCTTTCGCCCCCTCACTTGCCGTTCTCGCTGTCAGGTCCAGTTAGGCTCTTTTCTTTGTTCCATGCACACCCGCATGTGTCCAGGAGGGTAGCGTGGCCTTAAGGCTTCCTCGAAGACGCATACCTGACAAAAAGACGGTCCCTAACAGCGTCCAGTATGCAGGGCGAAACAAAATTGACCGTGTGGCGTTTAGTAATGTTTTTTTCTAATAAGTATGAAGCGTACCATAAGAGGACCGCTTCATTACCCCCACTGTTTGTTGTTTCGAAGTTGCGGGAGCACACTTCATAAAACACCGTTCACTAACCGACCATCTCTGTGCTTAAATAGCAACGAAAATTATGAAAATTTAATATTTTAATTTTAGATCAAAATTTCTTGTATTGATAACTTTTAAGCATTTCATCTTGGCAGGGAACTGAACAGTTTCGCTCTGAACAAAGAATTAGTTATAAAAGCAAACATTTATTTTAACATATAAAACATACCTTTGATTATAAACAGAATTGACAATTATTTTCTTTTACATGATGATCAAATATAAAACAACACTGTATACCATGGGCGCCACCCTACATGAGACTACTATATGCTTATGCTTACACGGTGTTAATACTCAATGCAAATTGTCTGACTAGCTCAAATAATAAAAACAATTTTAATAGGCATGAGAAGTTCTTATCTGGTGAATTGCTTCACCCAGGAGCGTTTACTGGAGTATTGATCCATAAACATTTTCAGTGGTAAAATTATAATCACCTTATCATTTCTCACTTGGTGCTATGTGAGATTGTGCACTGCCGCGCCAAACAACCGTAGACTTTGTCAAACCGTAGGTTCAACCGCTGCGCCATGCAACCGTAAACTTTGTTAAACCATAGGTTCAACCACTCCACTACTTCCCGCTGAAAACACACTTAGACTCATATTAATTTACACTTCACAACACAGCTTCTGATCTACACCCACTGAGAGGTGGCACAGAGGACTTGCTTGGGCAGGCACCTGTGCCCCAGTGTCGTCCTG
The DNA here is from genome assembly GCA_031002005.1 of Vandiemenella viatica. Lineage (NCBI taxonomy): Eukaryota > Metazoa > Arthropoda > Insecta > Orthoptera > Morabidae > Vandiemenella > Vandiemenella viatica. Next base: position 42,686,530 of record JARYHS010009186.1, on the reverse strand, counting down.
CTCCGGCAACCGACGCACCCTTTGTCTGTTTTTGGTGGGCGAAACTCCCTCGACCAATTAGGTTTCTAAGCCGCTGGTCAACCTCCGCCATTCGAACAGCGCCATGCACAAAGAGAACACATCTTTCCGTCAATAGGTGGCATACCCTATCTCTCCAGCCAACCTTTCCATTCACACTATGGTCCTATTAATATAAAAAACTATGGAGTGATCCTATTCACTACAACCTGTATTATCAAGTCATTATGTAATTTCACACTGAACCATATTCTATAGTAATAGTTTATTATTAAAATATGAAGCGTCCCGAAAGAGAACCACTTCAGTCTGTAACAGCTAGAAGTATATTCTATGATGGAATCCGAACTATGGACACTCCTTCCATACACAAGTATACACTAACCAAGAGCTAAAAAACATCACACTGTCACCTCCATATTATGATACTGCACTTCATTGTACAATTTAAAAAACTGACTTCCTCAAACACAAAAGCCAAATACAAATCGAAATCAGGTGTCTGGATCTGAAACTCATCATTGGCACTCCCTATTAAAGTAGAAATTTATTCCTTTTTCGAATTATTTCACGAAGAAATATCATTTCAGAGTTCGGAGGCTAATTGGACCAAGGGTGATTGGTGAGTAGAAACACCTCGCATTTCGAAAAACGCAGATTCCAATCTTGGTCCGGTCATCCAGATTTCTGTTTGCCATGATTTTCTGAAATCACTTCAAGCGAATGCCTTCCCGTTCTTTACTCCAGTTCTTTCCTGACTCTAATGATCACGCCGAGGCATAAAAAGAGAGGAAGAAACAAATGAAGAATACTTGACATGTCAGAGATGAATGGCAAGTTTCTTCTAGTACCTTTTCCGCGGCACCTAGAGATAAAGTAGAATCAGTGGGTTATCAAAGCGCACTTCAGACAGACTTTTTTTTTACTTATGGCTTTACGCCTCGTCGACGTCAAGGTCGTTAAAGGCGGGATGGAAGTGTGGAAAAAGAAGGGGAAGGAATTCGGACATGGCCTTTTGAAGGAAGTATTCGGGAATTCTCCTGGAGTGATTTCGGAAAACCATGAAAAACCCAAATCTCGATGCCCGGGCGGGGATTCGAACCGGCGTGCTCCCGAATGAGAGGCCAGAACGTTAGCCACTCACCCACCACCCGCGGTTTCAGAGAGACAAACTTATGTTCGTCAAGATTGACAATATGAAGAAACTTAGAAAAATTCTGTCTCTACTGGTACTCTTCAGTTTAAATGTCAGGCATTTTGGTGAAAGAGTTAACGGATCGCTCGTTATTCCCGACACAAGGCAGGAAACAATGCCACCAGGTAAACATTTTGAGTTATCTCATGGAATATTTATAATCCTGCGGTTGTAAACTATCGCGATGATAGAAGGTTTATATAAAAATAAATATTAATAAAAAATCTATGCATTCCTCTTCCTTCTTTTTGTGTTAATCTACACAAATACCACTCCAGCTTCGTATAGCTTGACCAGAGTATTCACTCACAGTTGGTGCTTTAAAATTTACTTCCAATGAAAGTGTAATTCATTATGAATATCTTAAAATGTGACCAATCAACTGATGACTTCTATTTCAAAGATTTTCCACAAAGTAATTTTTATGAACGGAGACATTATGAGTGTCTTATTGCAATGTAATCTTCATGAGTGCACCAGCGCATTGGTTGGTCAAAACACGATATTTCAACCGCTAGATCTTCCGATTTCCTTAGGTTTTTTCCAACACAATCCAGTGGTATAGCCGTGAAGACTTCATTGATAATAATTTCTAGATCTTGTTTTAAATGATATTTTAGCATCCTTAGATAGGTGACATAACTATAACATATACTATAAAATACATAATGCTCAAATTGTTCGGCTGAAACTTAACTTAGTCCACAACTCAAAAGTTGTTTGGATCCTTTCGATAGAGGAGTGCAATACCATGTTGTCAGAGGTAAGACGGCCAGTTCCTTCCTCTAGGACCTACTGTTTAACGTGGATCCGAACCACTAAGCGACCTAGGATATATGAAATGGCCGTGATTTGAACCAGATTTGTTGAACGTTGAAGGGGTAAAACATTCCTCTAAGCTACCAGATCGCTCATTATTTAATAACAAAATGGTTAAAAAACTCTTCACGATGACCTAGGTCACTGGGACATCAGAATTCTGTCTGACCCTCGATACGGACGGAGTTTTCTGGTTCAAGCAACAGTGGTCCAAGGAACTTCAGTCATTCGCGACTTGGCCAGCTATGTTGAAGAGTGGTGGTAGCTAATGGTGCGCCAAAGTCAGTAAGCAATAGGACTTACGACACTGCCAATAGTCGTTCTGCTATGGTATAGGTAATTTCTTTTATTATGGCTTTTAACCTCGTGAACGTCAAGGAAATTAAAAGCGGGAAAGAACTGGGGTGAGCAACGGGAAAGAATTTGGTAATGGCCTTTCGAAGGAAGCAACCCAGCATTTGCCTGGAATGATTTGGAAAAACCATGGAAACCACAAGCCCGCATCTTTCCGAATGCGAGGCCGGAGCGTTACCGCTCACCCACCACAGTCGGTGATAGATATGCAAAAGTTGCTTCAATATCTTGGTGTGCTTCAGAAGTGGAATATTGAGTGGCCAAGCATTGCGTTTCACTCACATCCCACGACTCACTCACAACACGAACAAAACGTCATGCAGTTTTCACATTCGTCTAAACGTACAGATGCGTTTGATAATAATCAACACTCTTTCGAATGCAAGGACAAACTACTCCAGTCAAAAAATTTAAGGAGAATTTCTGTCGGTAACAGGGAGACAAGGTATCTAACAGAACATTATTTATTTGAAAATAAATAAACAGCAAAAACAATATGTGGCACTTACCTAATCAGTAAAGCATAAAAAGTTCAGTAAAGATTGAAAATTTTTCTAAATTTTAATGTCTATATTACTATCCGTTACCAACCAGTAAACCGAAAGATAAGCAACTGCCGATGGCAAATAGTTTTTGATTTTCCCTGTTTTTTTCTATTATACATATTTAATCAATAAGAAATTGGTATTCGGCGTCATTAAGCCACAATGCCAGCTGGTCCGGGTATAATTTCCACAAGCGCAGTAAGACGAACTAAAATCTTACTTATATCCATCCACGTCTGCAATTGAACTCTACCCGAAGACTGTAAAGATATGATGCCATTGCGTCAGCTGCTATGTTGCTGAGGTTGGTTTACGCTTCGGTGCACCTCGGTTCCAGGTTATTCATCAGCGGTTAATATGAGCTTAGCGTCGTATAATATTTCCTTTTTGGTCTTAACCTCGTCAGGAACACTGCGTGTTTAGAAGTGCACGTTAAACTCAGGCGCCTCTATACCCGCTTGTAAAGCCATGACAGAAACAGAAATTCCCGACAACTTGCGACACTTTTACCACGTCATTAAACACTCCCAGTTTCATGAAATTAAATTCTGGTTGTTATATGACACAATCAAAAACGGAAATCTAAAAGTTACAAATTTGTGAGTTGGAACAGAATTATTCGGTAAATAGATTTCAATTCGAGATATCTTCTTACACTTGTCGAACTGTGAAATTATGGACACTGTCTTTATCAGTTATGGATTCTAACTACAGATTTAATTTAAGTAACAATTAATTTCATGCAGCCTTCATGACTGAAAACGAAGTTTCTAACAACTGAGCAATCGACCTCTAATTCGCCACCTATTCTAACTTTGTAATATTGCCGAGTACGAAATCCGATTGCTTAAGCGTTCTTTTCATGCTTGCCACAGGTGAGGCTGGCATTTGAAATGGAGCTGTCAGACAACTTGCATTACTGTAATAAAAGGTTACGACTACAAACTAAGTGATAACTTCTTTAGTTTTTGCGGTCCGTTGCTTGCCAGTAGATCTGTCGATGGTTTCTAGGTTATTTCACTCAAACTATCACTGCTGACAACACAAACTCCTCCTGTATACATGAAATATTTTTTATTTTTTAAAAAACATTTGCAATCAAACACAAAATCAAAAATGAATGATGATTTTGAAACTAGGGCAGGATACTTTAACCAATCGTGATGGGTGAGAGGTAACGCTCTGGCCTCACATTCGGGAGGACTCAAACACTTGGATGGTTCCTTCAAAAGGCTATGGCTGCGTTTCTTCCCATTCGTTGCTCCATGTCCCAGAATTTCCCAGCCTCTAATGATCTCGACGTCGATGAGACGTACAGCCAGAGGAAAAAAAATGATACTTTAACTTTCATAAATATCGAAACATTGCATATTTCATATCAGCTTCTGTAAATCGTTTACGATTGTGTCCATAGTCGTTTGTTTACTTATTATCAAAACGAGTGACTAGAAGATTATTAGTTGAAATTATCTCGGGAAACTAGCTGAGTAATTGCGTTCGGCGATCATATGCTCTGCTACCATTGTCAAGTGACTTGACAAAGGCGGCAGAGCATATAATCGTTGAAACGTCGTGTTATGTAAACTCACTCACTAGGCTAGGTTTCAAAGTTTCATTTACGTGTATATACATCGCCGAGAAAGCGCTCACTCTTTTATAAAAGGCTATTGTTTCCAACGAGCAAAGCATTTTGAAGGGAATACGATGTGTGTACAAAAAGAAACCGAACTAAGTAAATAGCGCGCCAACGGCTGCAGATAAAATTCTCTGACTTCCGTGCACACTAGTGACATCTCTTGGCAAGAGATTGCCTCTTGTCGCACTACGGTCGCTGCATTAGTTTACGAGTGACAGCCGGTTGAGTGAGGTCGTGCGCACAGTGCTCGTCGGATTTGTGAGAAAGCGAGAATGAAGGAATTGGAGGAGCAACGCGTCTGTGTGAAATTTTGTGTTAAACTTGGGAAAACTTTTACCGAGACACTTCAAAGGCTTAAACAAGCATACGGGGATGACTGCATGAGCAAAACACAATGCTATGAATGGTTTAAGCGCTTTGAGGAGGCAGGAGTTCGGTTACCGACGATCCAAAATCTGGTCAACCCTCCACATCAACAGACGACCACCATGTTGAGAGGGTTGGCACTGTGATTCGTGAAAATCGCCGTTTGTTAGTGAGGTTGCTGAAGAAGTTGGCATAAGTGTAGGCTCTTGCAATCACATCCTGAGAGAAAAACCTAAAAAAGCATCGTGTCGGTGCAAAACTGGTGCCGCGCTTGTTGACGGACGAGCAGAAGGAGAATCGAGCTAGGATCTCTAAGGAGTTGCTTTAAAAAGCAAATGAGGACGAAAACTTCCTCAAGAACATTATTACAGGTGATGAAACATGGGTTTATGGGTACGATGTGGAAACGAAGAGGCAGTCTTCAGAATGGGTGGGGATAGGATCTCCTCGACCAAAGAAAGCGCGGATGAGTCGGTCGACCATCAAGGTGATGATGGTCGTGTTTTTTTATTACAAAGGAGTTGTGCACCATAAATTTGTACCACGTGGTCAAGCGGTAAACAAGGAAGTCTACCAGAAAATTCTGACACGATTGAGAGATGCTGTGCTTAGGAAAAGGCCTGAACTGTGGGAGAATCAGTCGTGGATGTTGCACAATGACAACGCACCTGCTCACGCATCGTAGTTTGTCACGAATTATCTGACAAAACATCGCACTCCCGTTGTGCCTCAGCCACCCTATTCTCCAGACTTCACTCCGGCAGACTTCTTTCTCTTCCCAAAACTGAAAAACACTTTGAAAGGACGTCGTTTCCAGACCATAGAAGAAATTCAAGACAATGCGACGAGAGAACTGCGCACCATCGGAGAAATTGCATTCCAGGAGGCGTTCCAAAACTTGGAAAAACGATGTCAACGGTGGATTGATAGTGAAGGACAGTACTTTGAAGGGGACAGTGTGTAAAAGTTAGTATTATGAGCAATAAAGCAATTACAGCAGAAGTTCGGTTTCTTTTTGTACTCACCTCGTACGTCGTTGCTGGGAGCATCCCAGGAATACGTGGTCATACAAACTGTCCAGTCTGGGAAGTATAGAACTCAAAGACGATTAAACTAGAACAACAGAGAAAACAGCGTTCTACAGAGAAAGGTCCTCATCTTCCATCCTCTACCCCCACTGATGACGTGGGAAGTGACGCGATTGGTCGGCTAATGAAACGGATTCAGTGCACGGAAAGTATCCTCACAGACCATATCACACTTATTTGTTGAGAGAAGTGAAGAAAAATAATATCATTTATCCGAAATACATTATGATTGTCAGTTTAAAACCACTTTAAGAACGATAAAAGTAATTGTAGAAAAATTGCGACACTTTTAAACTGATAATTTCAAAGTGCATGGTACGAAAGTGGAAGCAGTAACAAACCACCTTGAAAATGCGGAGAGGCATCGCCTCTACGGATAAAACGAGTAAACTGACATACAGAAAGTCTGTAGAGCCGTGGAGCTGGCCCATGCAGGACCACGCAGTGCGCTAAGACAACGGAACTGCCTCCGATAGACGAGGATTCTCAAGAGTAGCACAGTCGATCATATAGGCTTTCTTTCTTCCTCTGTTATGTAAAAAGTTTATGTTGTATACATAAATGAAATGACAGTAGTTAAGTACCATGCAGTAGTTTTTTATGTACCTAAGTTACCTTTAAAAACTTTCTCTGAAACTCGCTTGTAGCAGTTAAGTGCATGGAGAATTTCTCTCGCGTACCTACATAAAATTTGTGTTAGTAGTAAATTTATTGTTGAGTTATAAACAATATTTGACGTTACCCTGTGTAATTGGCTAAAGAAAGACGTATTCACTGCTATCATACATACCACCAATTTTTTTTTTTTATTAAGTTTTTAGTGCAACGACAGTGAAAAAATAGAGGGTTTCAGGTAATTGCGTACACATTTCAGTAAGAATACATTTTAGAAGCTTCAGCTCTTCAACCGTCAGGAACAATACAACGTCAAATATTTAATACAACCTTTTTTTGTATGAGAAAATGTGTATTTTTAGTAGTTAAGTGGGGATAAACCTAAGTATTTACCTACATGTTCATGATAATCTTGTCAGAAACCACAATCAGGCAACGAGAACAAGGAGTAAAACCTAAGATACTGAGCTTTAAAGTCACTAATGTGAAGATAACATTTCGTTACAAACTCTCCTGTCCAGTAATGCGCTCCACTGAATATGTATCAATACATTACATAAAGACCGTTATTAACTGTCATAAATCTTTAAGTTGGCAGTTTCATAAATTTGTCTGAGATAATTAAAGTAGAAACTCCGCATGTTGTATGCGGCAACTCGGTTGGGATAGCAGGTAATAGTTGGAGGTGGCGTACATACTCATGGGCATCAGTAACGGTGGCTTTCGCTACCTCTTATCAGTTGATAAGATCCTACTACCTGTGTTTCTCTTTGGTTCCCTGTTGCAACTATCATCGACTGGGAAAGTGTCGCGAGTCACGCCATCTCCATACTGTGAACAGACCCTGCACTAAACCGAAAGTTCATTGTCTGAAATCTGTCGAACTGTCGAATTATTACTGTTATTATTATTATTAATTTAATTCCTCGGGAAGCATTAATCAAACCACACATATTGAGATATACCGTTTTGCAATACTTTAATTTAGTTAAAAATATCAGTTCATTCTTAAAACTTTGGCTCCACCAAATTTCACAACTTTTTTTCCACATTTTCAGTTTAACTTGTGTTTTTTCTTCTTAATTACGCCTCAACGAGCATAAAAGTTTCCATACAACAGATAACGCTGATAGCCAGCTGCAGCATTTCAACAACTTATTTCTTAATATTTGTTATTATTATTTATCTTCCCCCTTCTGACAGGACAAAGGGAACTATAGTGCCATTCTTTAAAAGGGTAGCCGAAGAAAGTGTAACAATTACAGAGAAGTAACACTTCTAACCCATGGTTTCAACATAGTGGGCAAAATTATCTAAGGCAGGCTGAGGAAAGTAATTCAACCGTATCTTGAAGAAGAGCAGTATAGATTTAGACCTAACAGATCAACAACAGATCTCATTTTCACTGCTCAGACGATCATGAAAAAACATTGGGAGAAGGGAATAGATGTCATCTATATATTTTTGGATATTGAAAAGGCCACCTACCTAAAGCATACCTAGAGATAAAGCTTTTGATTGTGTATCCAAATGAAAGGTACCAATGAACTTGAAATGCTTTATGAAAACTGCCAAAGCTGCAAGCAAATTGAAGACAGCCATTTAGACTGGTTTGTGACTACCAAAGGTGTTCAGCAAGGTAGCACACTATCGCCGCTGTTGTTCATACTGTAATGGACGAAATTATGAAGAGAGTAAAACAGCAACGACCGTAATTACTTTGAATCATTTGCATTCGCAGATGATGTTATTTGCGGATATACAGAAGAAGAAGTAAAACAGAAGATGAACATCTGTATTAATTATTTTAGGGAATTTTCCTTTAAATAAAGCCACACAAAAACAGTAGTAATGGCTCACAGCAGACAGAATATGAAGCCTAATATTTATCTGGATGGTGACAAACTGAATCAGTACCAGGTCAGTAAAGTGACTTCTGAGAGTCGATCCCAGAACAAAACTACCAACAGAGCACAAAAAGGAGGCCATTGCTATCATCAAGTAAGGCAGTTTCTGTGGGACAAGCATATTTCAATTACAGCCAAACTGTCACGGAATAATGCATACTTCTTAGCCATTACAACGTACAGACTGGAAGTATGTACCACTACTAGCAGAGATGAAAGCAGACTCAAGATGACAGAGATGAAGTTCCTATGGTCAATGTTACAGAAAACCAGAAGAGACAAGATCAGGAATGAAGCGATCCGTTATGATATCCCTTTCAATGAATTCCTTCTCCAAAAAATTGCCAAAACCAGATTGCGATGGCTGGGACGTGTCAAGCGGATGGAGTCAATGAGAACAGCGAGGATATGGCTGGAAAAAGAATTGAAGGGTAAAACACCAAGAGGCCTACCCAGGAGGAGATGGATTGATTTGGACCTACAGCAGCCAGGTGCATCATGGTCTAGAAGAGGAAAATTACTTGGACAGACAAAGGTGGCGAGTGCTCCTACACCGCACCCGGGAAACTGGAGATGGTTGAAGAAGATGATGTTGACACCTTGTGGTAACCCGCTTATCCGGAGAGGGGGGGGGATACCATCACGTTGATTTTATCGGGAATATCAATATTAATTTTCTAATTTGGTTAGTTGGTGAACTATAACCTTGAATGCTGCAAGAATCTAAGGTACACAAAAATATTCAATTTATTCTGTCTTCTGGCTTATACAAGGCCGGGCATATTTAACTTTACTTAAACACAATATATTCAAAGAAAATAAACAAGCAATACCCGGTGTTTACAATTTGCCGGATAAATGCAAACATAAACAGTTTTTTAAGTATTTCAAAGATTTTGCAAAGTTAATATACAATAAAGTAGCGTCGCATGCCAACAAATTAAAGTTAACATTTACAAAAAAATATCCCAGGGGCGCCGTTTAAAGTGAAAAGCATAATTTGAATTAGTTATAATGAGCAAGATGCTTAAAAGTTTAAAGTTAATGAATGTGGAAAGTAGGTTATCTCAGTAAATATTGTTATGATGAAAGCAGAGAGTGTGATCTCAGGGGTCGCTTACGGGTTTGTACGCCTCGTTAAATCCTATGGAACCATTGACCATTGCATTAGTACTTTACAGTTGCTGCATCTGCTTGACGAAGTGTGACACGCTGTGTTACAGTTGGATGCTAATTCACGGACCCATCCGCGCTAGTGCATCTGCTAATGGCCTCTACCAGGTGAGACACTCTGATTCTAGCAACATCGGAGCCAGAAAGCGTCTAGCCCCAACTGCAGACCAACAGCTAGGAGAGTGTGTCGGATGACACGTCTACACTCCAGCTCGTATGAACAGCAAGTCCTCTCTCATGGTGTCCTCTTCTCCCACCACAGAAAACCAGGATCCCTCTCCCAGTACATGGAAAAAAAGCCTTTCATTAACAAATGTAGACCTTGTAGCCATGCACGATTGGTGAAACGACGTAGCCCACAACCACGTGTTTCCTGCCATAGCTAGCATTCGTCGCTCGTTTTGCACACATTTTCCCTGAACCCCTCAACGGAGAGCAGGGGCCATCGCCCTCACCACCTAACGGCACCTTCCGTCCTTCACTGCCTGGTCCATTGTGTACGCGGCACCTGGCTGTCGCCAGCGCTCGGCACTACTGTCCGGCTATTTGAACGCTTAAAACTGCAGTTCCAACATTTTCCACATTTAATACCTTCTTAACAGCAATTTTGCAATGAATTAAATTATATAATAATAAATTTGGCCGCCCAGGCTTAATACATAATTATTTATGCATCAATTAGCATTACAATTTACATTTTAATAAACAAATATATTTAATATTAATTATGACTATATTAATATTCATTGGGGGATGACTCTATCATACCACAACCTTAGTTAAAGGTTGTCCTGTCTAGTTCTTGTAACCGAGATGCAGGAAAGGTTATGAGCAGGTTAGTGGGATATTTTATGTTCCTTTGCTGCATACCATTCCTTATAGGTTCTGCATCATGTAAGTACCGTATCGATTTTATTAGAATCGATGGAATGTGAAACTAGAGTTCTGAAATAGGCGCGACATTCTTAGCTGCCAATTAAGGTGGCAACAACGTGTATTTGTAGAGAGTGCATACAGACTGGTTTCTACCATCATTTGTTTACTCATTATACCGATTATCAGTCCATTGCGATAAATTAATCATTCGGTTTCAATTTTATGATGGAGTTAAATTAACAGAAATTTTGAGCAGATTGCGTGCACTTTCGAATGTGGGGGAGCAATTACGATAAAAGTCAAGACCCGTTTTTCTGCTGGTGAGGTACTAAAGATTGTGTTTTGGAGTCCCAAACGTGTTGAGTACATTGATTTGCTGCATGGATGACTAAACGCCTGCTCTGATCAGCACAGTGAGCTCTTGGAGCAGTTTTCAGTGTACTATCAAACTAAAAGACGCAACATTCCAATAGGCAGTGGCCTTCTAAACGATGGCACCAAACACTCCTGCTGTGTTAGTGAAATTGGAAGATCTGCAGTGAACATGTTCGGGTCTTCCCTCTTGCAGTCGGTGTTTGTCTTCTTTTTTCTGTCCAGTGTTAGGCCCGATGGCCTGTTATGCCATGAATCCATCTTCTTGCTTGTCGTCCTACATATCTCTTGTCTAGGGTTGGTATTTTAGGAATTTTCGTCGGATCCGGTACGTCTTTATCCGTACTGCATGGTCTGACCAACAGGTTCACTAGTTCTGTTGAGTTTGGAGAACTGGTTTAACTTAAAGTTTCTTGAGGAGTTCATCTGATCTTTTGTAGTGTATTTGTCATCGTTTTAATACGATTGATTTGTACCTTTCAAAATAATTAATACCGAAAGAACTTTTCCATAGTTGCTAGTGAGGTACCTACAACAAATTTTGAAGAAATATAAGTACTGCAATGGAAATGTGTTTATAATATTGAAAGTTATATATTTATTTTGCAATATGTTTCTTAATCTAATGAAGACTTTTAAATTTGATTGTCCATTGGAACAAGAGCAGCGAACTATCGAATTATTTCTGCCATCGGGGGCGCCCTGAATCGTCTCGAATACATTCCTTCAGACTCTCCCCATCGCTAGGAAAAACTTTCAACCAAAGTTCTCTTTTTCCAGGAAACCTCTTCAGTCGGTACGAAGCACAGAGAAGAGGGCTTTCACCTTTCATCTTCTTAAGGTTTTTAAAATCCTCTTAGAGATTTTTGATAAAGGACAGCAATTCACTTTAGCACTTATCTGTAATGTTAGGAAGTGAGTGATACCTTGTTAAACGTAGTACTAGTGAAAGTTGCGACTTTTCGGTCTAGCATAAATTGTATTTTGCAATACTTCAGATTATTTTTAGAGTTATAAATAGAGTTTATTACAATCAGACTTTCACTAGAAAGTCTTAAATAGTTTCTGTTAATATCCTGTGTCATTTAGTCACTATTTCAATGAATATATGGAAATATTGTCAAGTAGAAATGTTTAGATAAATCTTCAATTATTTTCGAATATCTCCAGAATAGTAATACATGGTGGCCTAATTGTTTTTTGGCATTACAAAAATCTCAGTAATACTGGATATTTGAAGAATCTATATAAACACAAACATCATAGCCCCCGTTTTGGTTCATAGCTCTGAATCCAGTCTTCTTCAAAAATTTCTCCACGTAGTATACATTTGGTCTATTTTACTTGATTTTCTTCGGAAAGACTTTGAATACATGTCTTTGTATTCAACGTCTTTGCAGCGCCTTTAACTTTTTTTTTTTTTTAATTTTTTTTTTTTTTTTTGGTTCGGCCTTTTTACTGCCTTTACGTTTTTGTCCGTCCACTCCACATTTTTTTATTTCGTGAAGATCTAAAAACTAGCTTCCTTAGAGTTTTCGAGCCCGCGTAACTATGCGTTTATTTGATGCGTCATATTAAATAATCTCCAACGAAATTTGACAGGAGCGGCGATAAACTTCTGCTAGGAACAAAACGTGGAAATCACTGGGCACCCAAGCCGTAGCACAGTTGCATTTCTTTTTACACTGTAGGGTGCATATGTAGAACAAATTTCTACCGACGCAGCGTGGTTGGTTTGTTAGAACTTTAACTGTCAGTTGTTATCCGCCGTCAGGGGCTATCTGAACTTCCCCTATATCGCAGTCTTTTTTCAATTCATCTGGCGGCCCCCATTGCTTCCGAATTTTTTTTTTATAGTGAACGGCTACTTGCATGTCGTTGTTAGTGAAATCAATTATCAGGCGTTATGTTATGAATGTAATAGCCATGGATGACTTCAGGCCAATCTAACGTCATACAGTTAAAATAAAATCTTGCATTTTTTGATTGGTCATGATGTATCTTCTACAAATATCAGTCATGTTATGGTATTAAGCTTTAATTAACTTAACTTACTCCAAAACCCGAAGGTTGATTGGATCCTCCCGAAGGAGGCATACTAAGCCATTGTGTCAGAGGTAGGACGGCCAGTTCCTTTCCTCTGGGACCTACAGTTTAACGTGGAATCCAAACCACGGAAAGAATTTTCTGGTGACAGATTAACCAGCAATCAATCAATTAATTAAGTAGAATTCCGTAGAAATTAGTTCTCCAACATCCTGCTATTTTATCTGTACGAGTGTTAAAAACAATTAAAACACGTGTTCTGAGTGAGACTTATTATTTCTAATACTTAAAAGATTTGATATAATTAGGTAAACGATAAGTTTCAATACCATTACAGTCACCTGCCAGACTTTAGTTGGTAAATGCGATATGATTTTAGGATGGTTTTTGTCTTAAGCGGAAAGTCATGTCTGCCGTAGAATTGCTAAAGTGTTAAAGGCAAATGACGTTGTAAATCAAATTGCTAGTACTTGCAGCGAGGAGAGAGAGCGAGAGAAATCTGCTTTACCGGGCTGGCGCTGTCGCTTTCTGGAGAGCACACAATGGGAAGGAACAGATGGCGCGGACGTCTGATCTTCTGCGAATTCGCAGAGCCGCCTCCGGCTATCACTCAACCAGCTGACATAATCCTCTCTCTCTCTGTCAGTTCATCGCGGCTGCCAAAGCGAGATACCAACACTACAGGTACAGTAGATCATTTGACTATCTGGTTTACCACGCTGCGTTATTCAAGTTCAGTGACTGTAATATTCCACTTGTTTACAGAGAAACAAGCCAAGAAGATAGTAAAAAAAATATTGAATGTTGCTTATTAGCTCAATAAGAAACAATATTTAAGTTGCAATTTGCAAGTCTTGTGATATTAAGAAATTAGTGAAAGGCATAAACAAAATGTATGCAGAAGGAGAAATTGTACTAAAAATAAACATCCAAAAAAGTCATGAAATGTAGCGTAAAAGGTAATAAAAGTGCGTTGAAAGTTAATAGATGGTCATATAATGAAGAAGAAGTGAAAGAATTTGGTTATTTATGAACTAGAATTATAACTGATGGCCGAAGAAAGAACTATCTCAAATCTCAATCAGCAGCAGCAAAAACAGCCTTCTTGGGAAAAATTATTTAGTTACATATATTATATGAAGGAACTGCAACTGATTTCCCATTAATTACCAATTGATTACTCACTGATTCTTGTGAATTACTAAATTTGTGTGTTTTAAATAAAGACGCAGTACACCTGGGTTTTTTTTTTTTTTTTTTTTTTTTTTTTTTTTTTTTTTTTTTGTAAATATTTAGAGTTATATCACCAAATGGTAATATTTTATTTTTTACCTGGTGTAAAAACTCTGTCAATGAACTATACAGCTTTTATATAGATACTAAAAGTATTAACATTCTGGAATTTTAATTAAACGGCATTAATTGATAATACTGTGCGTCATTATATTTGGAGTGGAATTATTGTTGTAAAACTTGATCGCTCTCTTACATTCAAAGCCCATTTTGAGGATCTGAAACTCAAAGTATCCGCCCGGAACAACATGACCCGAAAACTTACAAGTACCTCCTGGGCAGCACAGCCAAATGTGCTTCGTACATCTGCCCTGGCACTCAGTTTCCCTCCAGCAGAATACTCAGCACCAGTTTGGTAAAACACTGCACATACTAGGCAAGTTGATATGGCATTGAATGGCACTGGTCGCATTGTAACAGGTTGCCTGAAACCAACTCCTGTCAGCAAAATATACTAAATTATGGGTGTAGCACCACCTGACATTCGAAGGAAAACAGCTGCAGAAATGGAGAAGAGGAAACAGGAAACAGACCACAGACACCCCTTGTTTGGAAACGAACCTCAACGCGAAAGTCAAGAAAGAGCTTCATACAGTCAACTACAACCATAACATCTTCACCTGGCGCACGCCGTGTACAGCTATGGCAACTATGGCGAAATTCGTTGCCTGGAGGGCACTGCAGGAATATCAAAGAGGCACCGGCCGCGGAGTGCAATCAGCCATATAC
Source organism: Vandiemenella viatica (assembly GCA_031002005.1). Lineage (NCBI taxonomy): Eukaryota > Metazoa > Arthropoda > Insecta > Orthoptera > Morabidae > Vandiemenella > Vandiemenella viatica. The sequence goes on along the minus strand of JARYHS010009186.1, from coordinate 42,671,498 downwards.
GATATGCAAGGCACTAAATAGATTAAGAACTGAAGTGTCCCGATGTAGATCTAATATAAAAAAGTGGGGTTACATTACTGAAAACGAACTATGTGAATGTGGTGTGCTGCAGGACCCACAACATCTTCTGGTATGCAGGAATCCACCTGAAACCTGCACTATCGACGACCTTTTTAGGGCAAATGAAAGGGCCATCAGGATTGCGGAATTCTGGTAACGTTCCATACAATTGTGTTGTATAGTCCATAAGCTTAATATTAATTAATTAATATTATTTGTTTTGTTTCATCTTGTAATGTTATGTCCTGAACACGAGAAGTAAATAATAATTGTTGTTTAGAAAATTTTATTTCTCGCAATCCGATATCAAATTAGTAGTTGAAAAATAATTTATTGCAATAAATAAATTAAACAAATGCATTGGAATTATTTTTCAACTAGTAATTAACTAAGCAAATGCGGATACCTGGCCTGCAACAACATTGCAACGATATTAAATGTTTGTAAATATTTTATAACTCATTTCAAATTGTTTCCATTTGATCTAATTTAGTTTCAAGTAGGTTTTGATTGTATTGTTTTAAGTAATTTACATTGTTTGGTTGAACTGTTAACCCTGGCGAAACGTCTTTTCAGTGCGACCCGAACTTATGATGCTGTGTATTTAATATTACGAAAATCGCTGCTGATGCTCATAATGACTTTAACGGAGAATGTGTCAACTTCTACATCAGTATTCTTCTGAGAAATCTGATGTATGTTTTTTGTGTTTACCGGTGAGATAAACTGAAGAGTAATGCACAGTAATTTTAAAGCTACCTGCCGTATTTGTAGAGAGAGAATTATACTCACTTGGCAACCAAATGGAAGTTGTAATTCTTCAAATATTTATAATTCTGTAACATTATTACTCAGCGTGGTTTCAAATTAACTTGGACGGACTGAGAGAGAACATTCTAATTCTGTATGCATGAGATCAAGCGCGGTGAACGGAAACGTTCTGGCCTGGCAATCGGGCAGTGACGGGTTCGAATCCACGTCCAGCTACCCCATGCCTTTAATCACCTTGGCGTCGACGAGACGTGAAGCTAAAAAAGAAAAAGAATGTTTATGACGCCCAATACGACATTGTTCAGACTTTACGAATACCTGATAAAAATTGAAACAACGATTCGATATATGCTGATATAACAAACACGTTAAAAATTTAATGAACTGGTAAAGTAGAAAATGACTCGTTTGTGAAATGATGGATGTGTATCCATGTTTGTAGATTATTCTAACAGAAAGAAGAGACCGGATGGTGTGTCACGCTGCAAGACATGTGGGAACAGAAGAATTATAAGAAAGATTATTAATAGAACAGATATCTCCAGAGTGGTCCATATGGATAGCCAGGGGCCTATATGACGTTGAAAGCGCTCGATTTCGGTTCGGTGGTCGATAAACAAGGCTTAATTAAAAATCACCATTATAATCTATTATTAAATGTTTAAGCTAAGTACAATAGTTCATTAATTCGTTTAGTTGCTATGCATATCTTTGTTGTGTTGATAGATTTGCTTACCATACAAGACTAAAGAATACATTACTGAGACATCAGTTCATGCTTGGCAACTTTGATTTAGATATTTTGTTAAAAAAATCATTAGCAGCTTCAGACATTAAAAACAAAAACAGGCTGAGTGTGTGAAATAAAGATATATGTTTTTAAACAGCAGACAAATTTAAAGCAATGTGTGTGTTTTAGGAACAATATTTTAGTATGCAAGAAAACAATAAAAATTAAAGATTATGGTTTAAGAGTCCATACTGATAATAAGCAGAAAATGTAGACTTTCTTGATCAACAGTGAAATACATCGGCCACATATGATAGCATTCAAAATCCTCCTATTAGCGCCATTCGCTATATGGCGATCATGAGTAATAACGAAAAACCAGTTTGGTCATAATATCTGTAACGCGTTACGAATGAGGTGTTACGCGTGTGACAGCCAATTTAATAACCAGTCACGTTATTTAATAATCAAGAAATTATGATCAGGAGACTGTATCTACTTAGAGTCTGGGTACCTCGAAATTATGTATGTAGACATAGCGACGGTGCGGGATGTGGGCAGGCGACCTTTCAATTAAGGTAAAGTAATTAGTGGCTTCGGACTGATTAGTCTCATCAAGCTGAAAACGATTGATAAGTTACACCCACTGTACCTCAAAGCTACCAAACGCTCCCCTCATTGCGTGCTGAGGAAAACGAGCTTAGGTCGCGGTTAATCAAAAACACAGTAACGCCTTATAGCGACCTGTTGTTTTTCACAAAACATTGAGATGCCATGCTATTCGTTGATCTAACTTGATGATGCATTGTTAAGTTCCATTTTCGAATCTTTGCATTGGTTGTTATCCTGTTTCATGTATTACTTGTGAAGTTGATTTTCTTAATTTTAAATAAATATTCAATTTAAATTTTAAATGCAACCAGGAAATTGATGCTTTTGTATCTTGAGTATAATTGTGAGTTTCGATTCAAATAGTATTGTAACATCTTAAATCAATCCTTGTGTATCATATTGATGTTTTAATATTAATTTATTGATGTTGCTGGATTTACTTTGCTTTTACCTACTACTTTGACGCTGCTATCGACCACGTTTTAACGGTAGAGCGTGAAAGTTATATCTATACAAGTATTGTTTGGATTGTCCGTAGTTCTCCGATTGGTGTGTGAGGTGTAGCTGTCATCTAATCCTGATGCCCACGAAAAGATTCTGCCAGACTCCGTTTAGTGATTCGGACACAGCTGCACCCACAGGTATTGTATTTTCGCCTCCCATTAAGAAACAGTCTTTCTTGTCACTGGCCGGTTACAAATCTCCGTCGCTCGTCGTACGTAAACCACCTGGAGACCTCGCTATTGACTTTTTCGGGCCATTCATCGCCGCTTGAATGTCCGACTGAAGTCCTGTCTTCCTCCAACGGAACAGCCAGCTCGCATTGAACGGACGACACTAGGCAAATCAACGGCTCTCACGACTTTGTCTACGAAAAATAGTTAAACCACTGTCTGCTGTCTTTCGAAGGCAAAAAGGAGGAGCTGTATGAATAGAGAACATATACTGGCCCCTGCGTGCGTGTGTGGGAACCTGGAGCTTGCCACCTGCAGTTCCTTCTGTTACTTTCCAAGGTCAGTAAGGGATTATGCAAAGCTCTATCGTAAGGATATAAACAGAAGAAGTTATTGTAATTCCTGTTAAATATTTTTGTGAGTGAGATCAGAAGTTTAAAATAGGTCTACATTCCCAAAATTTGGTTTTAATTACTATCTCAAAGACAGAAGGAACACGGGATTTTACCATGTAAAACGGCAAACGGTAGCTGGCTAGTTAAAGCGCTGGTCTTTGGTCATATATGGTGCTAGTTCCAGTATTATTTGATATTTACTAACAATGTAAACGTTACAGGTCTAAGATTGATGATGATGCTGGCAGTATCACGTATCTTCTGTCAAACTTAGTAGCGGTTAATCGGTTAATCTAACAGAATTTGGAATACCGTGCCAGGTGTATGCAGAGCTGATGCTTGAGGCAGGGACACTCAAACAACCTGCTGCACCAGATTTCACGGTACTCCGAGGCCATTTGGCTTCAATTGAATTTATTTTTCCAATGTCGCAGGACCTTTCAGTCGATCTGATGAGTTCTGCCGCCTTTGTTGAGCTGATCTTTTCGATTTCTCAAATGGATGTTTTGCATTTGTAATCAAATGCGTTCCGTCTATCAATCTTCAAGATGTTTTGACAGTATTAAATTTTCAAAAGAGAAATACAGTTTAGTATTAGATGCTGCAGGTGCTGCAGGAAACACGTACCTATGCTTAAAACACAAGGACGAAAATTGAAGGTACGCTTAGGGGAGCGTTCATAAACCACGTAGCTCCAATTTGGCCTCCCATGAACACCTCTCCTCTCCACAGATAGACAGACATCAATGACTGGGAAAGCGGTGGTCCCAGGTTGTGGGGAAGGTTGTGCGCAGGAGCGCATCTCCTTCCAGTTTACTAGTTTGGTTGACATGTTCGGTGTTTCATAATCAGGTTGTTCCTACCCGGTGTGTTGTTGTTTCTTTATTGGTGGTCAAGTATTTTCTTTGGCCACCTTAATCTGTCATTATAGGTGGGTTCGGCTCCCAATGCTGAGATCAAAGGGTTATTTGATTTCTGCGCATTTTCGTAGAACTGCGTAGCCAGTTGTTGGAATCTGACTCGAAGTTTGGGCAAACCACTCAGTCGATGAAGGTGATCTGTCCTCGTGCCCTCGGTAGGTGATGAGCGAATCTGATGGCTCTGTTTTGGTCGTTTGCAGCAGCTGAAGGTATGCGCGCGCCGTGTTGCCCCACACAACCGCAGCGTACTCCAATATAGGTCTAAGCCCAACGTGGCTTTTGTTCCTACTCCCCCCCCCCCTTCCCTATCCTCCCACGTAGCACGTAGCTTTTTTCCCCTTTTGATTCCAGAAGTACTGACTATCGTAAATTACATGCGGAGATAATTAAATGACGGAAATAAATATTTACATGCTGTTGTGTGTTCTGTGCCTTTAACTGTGACAAATAATATGACTGAAAAGCTACGTATCCTGGATCGGAACCCCTCCCCCCGCCCCGACACACACACACACACACACACACACACACACACACACACACACACACACACACTAGCCCAGCCCTTATCTCGAAGCAATAAACTATGTTTGTATATTATGTTGCAGACATGCATCGAACCATATTCCTGTTAATAGTCTCTAACTCAGGGGTCCCCAAGTGGTCGGTATCGACCCTTGGGGGTCGATAAGAGTTCTCCGGGGGTCGATTAATACCCGGGGGTCGATTTATAATAAAGAGGATCAGTTAAATGGTATAGGAAAAAAATGGGAATATTCCAACAAAAATCCAAAATAACTGACTACCCCCGTTATAATTTGAGTTTTACCGAAGCCTGCGTCGCTTAAGGTATGTGTTAAGGAGAAAACATACTGGAGCGGAGAGCATAGCAACGACGAGAGCGAAGAACAAAGCAGCGAAAACAAATAAACTAATTGGATTGTTGCGGTGACTCACTGGGGCGCAAAGCGTTGAGGTAATAATGGAGCAAAGCTTAGCGTTCAAACTGTTTGATTTCGCCGCTTTACTCTTCACTGGCATTGCTGGTTTGCTAGTGGTTATTCCTGTGAGAAACGAATGTAGACCAATTTACGAATTGTGTCTCTTCTAAGGTCCGTCTTTGGGATAAGAAAGAAGTTCAACATCACAATTATTTTATTTTAGCTAAGCTACGTGATGAACTCAACAAGTATTATAACTTTATTTTTTATTTACTTCGGGTATTTAAGCATATTATATTCGGGAGGACGCTGGTTCGAATCCCAGTCCAGGCATCCGGATTTGGGTTTACCATGGTTTTTTCCAAATCACTCAAGGCTAATGCCGGGATGCTTCCTCCAAAAAGCCATGGCCGAATTCCTTCCAGTTCCTTGTCCGCAGTTCCATCCCGCCTCTAGTGACGGCGCTGTCGACGAGACGTAAAGTCACAAAGGGGGGGGGGGGGGGGGTGAGAGAGAGCTGCTGGTTCATTACACACAAATTGCACTGTTAAACTCTAGTATGGTTTCCACTCTATGTATTGTATATCTAAATGTAGATTTTGTCCTTTACATAGAAGATATCGTAATATACCGAAAACCATTAAATTTAGATACTTCTTTTTTATCTTTTTCCTATCTAATTCTATTGAATAGGTTACTTTTAGATGTAATTATTATTCCTTCAAGTCTAGATATCTATTGTTAGTAAAACGTAGCAACAATGCAGTCTGAGAAAGAACAGGCAGTTCTTTATAGCTCGTGCGGTAATAAGTTGCTTTTTTTTCTGCTGCCGTTTTGTTGTGCTGCGATCGTATCGTGTTGTTCAGATTATAAATCTGAGTTTAATACCTACAATGTCGTCTACCAGTGCTAAAAAGAAATGCAGACAATATTCACACGAGTATTTGAAATATGGTTTTGTGCCATCTTCTGCTAATGAAACTATTCATATGTGCTTGTTATGTGAAAAAAACTTTCAACAATGATGCTATGAACCCGGCAAAAATGAAAGTCCACTTGGATAGGATCCATTCTGATAAGAAAAACAAAGATATTGAGTATTTCAAAATGCTAAAAGAGAAATTGAGAGATCGGCCAAATTTAAGTACATATTTGAAGTCATCTGTTAGCGCTGATAGTGAAGGAGGAAGCATCTCTCTTAACATAGCACAGAAAGGCAAACCGTACACTATTGGTGAAGAGCTTATAGTACCAGCTATAAAAGATGTAATTGAAAATGTTATTAAGAAACACTCTCAACTATTTTTAAAGTGCATACTGTTGAGTGCAATACTGCGCAGCGACGTATAGAGGAAATGGCCGATGATGTAGAAAGATCTTTGACCTCTGAGCTCCAGCATTCAACTTGACGAATCAACTTTCGGAAGTTCAAATCTCTCATGGCTTATGTTTGGTTCCATAGTCCATTCCTGAATGACACTGTTGATGAATTTCTGTTTGCTAAATATCTTCAAACTGATTCAAAAGGTGAGACAATTTTTTATGTTTGCAAGATTATTTAAACAAGCAAAAAATTCCTTTCGGGAATATTACTGCAGTAGCTACTGACGGTGCACCTGCTATGGTAGGCCGTTATAGAGGATTTTTCGTCTTTCTGAAGGAAAAGGTTCCTAAAGTACGTACCGTTCACTGTGTCCTACACAGGCAGCACCTTGTAGCCAAAAAACTGAGTGGCGAGATGCATGATACTCTAAAAGTGTGCATTACGTCAAGTACGTACCGTTCACTGTGTCCTACACAGGCAGCACCTTGTAGCCAAAAAACTGAGTGGCGAGATGCATGATACTCTACAAGTGTGCATTACGTCAATTAATAAAATTAAAGCTCATCCTCTCAATCCCCGACTGTTTGCGAAGTTATGTGAAGAAAATGATGAACCTTTCAATAAATTACTATTGCACACCGAGGTAAGGTGGTTGTCAAGAGGTGATAGTTTGCAGAGGCTTGTTGACTTGTACGACTCGTCTGCAGAGTTTCTTAAGAATGTGGATCCATTACTGTATGACGAGTTAAAACAGTGCAAGAACCATCTTGTTCTATTTGGCAGATCTTTATTCGAAATTTAACGAAGCACAGAAGCGTTTGCAAGGAAAAAATGTTCCAATTGTTCAAGCTCGAACAATTATAATGGCCTTTCAACTAAAAATGGACCTATTAAAATCTTGACTGACACGTAAAGATTTTAAATAGGTATTTTTCAAACTTTCGACTACTAAAAGAAAATGAAGAGATACCCGACCGTGATTTGGTGATATAATATTAAACATCTCTTACCGAGCGTGGTGGTGTAACGGTTAGCGTTCTGGCCTCGCATTCGGGAGGACGGTGGTTCGAATCCCCGTCCGGGCATCCAGATTTGGGTTTTCCATGGTTTCCCAAATCACTCCAGGCAAATACCGGGATGCTTCCTTAAAAAGGCCATGGCCGAATTTCTTCCCATTCCTTGCCCCCATCCTTTCCCGTCTCTAAAGACCTCGCTGTTGAGAGACGTAAAAAAAAAAAAAAACTCGATAAATTAAGAGAAGACTTCAAAGCACGTTTCGAAGACTTGGAGAACATGCATGTTTCTGAATGGTTTGCTTCTCAATTTGATGTTAAAATTGATAATGAACGTGGCTTAGAAGATGAACTGATTGAAATATGCGTAGATCTGGAAGCTAAAGCGTTGTTTAAATATAAAAACCTCAGCGAATTTTGGAGCAATAACAATATTGCTACAGAATACCCCAAGCTCAGAGCAGAAGCCGAACCATTCTTACTTGCATTCCCAACTTCATACATGGTTGTAGTTGGCTTTAGCCACGCGAACGATATTTTGACAAATCAGAGAAACAGACTGAACTTGGAAAACCGTGGTGATTTGCGACTAAAACTTACCAATTTTCAACCCATCCATCTCACTAATATCAGCTACTTTAATAAAAAGGTATGTTAACATATTTTTAATGTATTCAATAGTAGTCTTAAAATGGCAGATGTTTTTTAACGAATATAATTTATTTAAATTTTCAATGATTATTTTGTGTTTTACATTTAATGACACTTACGGCTATAGGCTAGTTTCCATCTATCTATAATTTTGTTATTATTTTTTACGATTATAATAACAGTGTAAAATATCTCCTTTTTTGTTAGTGTTGTTGGCTGGATTTTTTAAGGTGTGGGAACTATAAATACTTTATTTGGGTTGTTATGCAAGTCTCCTTATCGCTTAGCATCAAAAATGCTAAAAATTATTTAAAATTTTCATCAGTGGCGGATCCAGGAATTTTTCGAGCCGGGGCAAAAACTGTAGGAATGCCTCCCCTTGCAACATTATTTGCAGCTCACATTTTTGCCGTCTGACCCCAAGTGTCGCCGCCACGATTGTCGGCCAAACACATTGTGTTGTCGCCGCCCCGATTGTTGGTCAAACACATTGTTGTCGCCGTTTGGCGCCCAGTCTAGTAGAGCTAAAAAAAGATTTCCGCGACTTAAATTGCCGCCCTTCAAACATGATTTTGCCGCCCCCTTGAAGTTGGCACCCCGGTGTACACACCCCACACCCCCCCAGATCCGGCACTTGTTTTTATTAAACGTTTAATCTGGGGGTCGATGAGAAGGCAAATGTTCTATGAGGGGGTCGACGTGATAAAAAGTTTGGGGACCCCTGCTCTCACCTAACAATACGTACATTTAATTTTACATATATGCGTATCAGTACCCAACGGATTAGCGGTAGCCCTCGGATCTAGCAGGTTCAAATCATCGACTGGCATCACTACAGGTAAATACCGGGAAGGCCATAACCGAAATTCTTCCTGATCCGTGAACCAACCCCTTCCCGTCTCTAATGAACTCGATGTTGACGAGGATATATATATATATATATATATAATTCAGTACCAAAAGACTCTAATCATTACAACGCCTGTAAAGAATTTTCTTTGTGGTAGATTATCGAACATATACAAAGTTATGAAGTCAGCTTGGTATAAAACCGATCCTGTAGTAGGAAAATAGAAGTATATCATCAGCTTTTCAATTGTATATCAACTACGTCCTGAAAGATAACAACAAGTTGCCACAAGTAAACTTGGAATAATGAATCGTACTGGTCACACATAATTTATATATAATCATTTAAACACGTTTAAAAATATCAGATAACACCTAGTACTTCCATCATGTTTTTCCCTTATAAGACTTGTTCATTATCTATAAACGGCTACGAGAAAGAGGTGACGGAGAGTTTCATACCTTCGTTCTGGTGCTTCATTCCGGATGAAGAGGCAGCTCGCGTTAATAATTAATTTTTATAACCACGAGAAATTAGACCGTTACCATTTCAGAGACAAAACAACACGAATTAAGTTAAAAAACATGGTACATTAATACTAGTTGCGGGAAAAAGTTAATCACGAGAAACGTGCTCTTGAATGAGATGGCGAAGTCTGTTGGACCCATGCGTGAAGTATTTTACTGCCTGTAAGAATGTACTCTGCCGGTATTAAGTTTTCAAATGATGAAGTACACGGAGTGGTAGTCAGATTTTTTTCACCTACCCTCAATTACTTAACCATCCTTCAAAGTTATCTTTTTCCAGAACACTTGATCGCTCCTCAAAATCCAAGTGATTAGAGCTATGATATGATTGTGAGCAAGGACTGGGAAGGAATTTCGTCTTGTTTTTTGATGGAACCATCCCAGCATTTTCGTGAACTAGACTCGCGTGATTGTAATGACTAATGACCTAGTGACAGGGTTTTTATTGACGGCGAATTCCGCCCTATTGTTACCACCTTAACCTAACGCGATAATCCTACGGTGTATAGGGGAAGTACGGTTTAAAGTGGAATCCAAACGACAGAAGCATTCAGACGTATTTCACATTATGCTGCAAACAGTGTCAAAGGTGAAGGTCGGATTAACGGCATTTGAACATCCCACTCGAGACAGAGATTCGGACCGGGGACTTTTCGATCTTCAGTCGAATCGCCTTAAGCATTTAGCCACTACACCGCTCAATTTCCTGAAGTAATTTCGGAAAATAATTAAAATTAAAATCTGGTTTGCCGCACCGGATCTTCGAATTTGGCACTGTTAATTTAATACTTGCAGTATTCCGTAAGTTACCTAGTCTTTTGATAGGGCTCTTATTGATTATTTGCTGTTCCTCCATAAACTGGAAATGACGTTGAAGGCGAGACGATTTTATTTACAATCAGGCCTGTTGCAGTATATTCCTCAAGTGATATTCATTGGGATCCATACTTCAATATTGGTGGTATAATGTTATACAATAAGATTAATAATTTACTAGGTGGAGCAGAGGAGTCATCTTAATTTAATTTATTTTCAATGTAGTTCACGCTAAGGTGATATTTTCCCTATACACCCATCTTTCCCCTTTGCTGCACCAACCTAAATTTGCCCTCTACAGATTTTAACTTTAAATTCGTTCAACGTTTTTGGTAAATTATTCATTATTTCCCTTGGTAACTTATTCCAATCCCTGAAACCCTTATCTAAACAGGAGAATCTTCCCACACCCTTGTGCCTGAAATCGAGAGCCAGCTTGTGGTCATGGTCATATTTTCCCTTCCATGCACTACTATTCATACCTACATGCCTCATCATCAGTATACGCCTTGAACACTCCCATGACCCTCTTCAACCTCCTCCTGTCTTGCAATGAATCTCATTCCAGCTCTTTTATCATATCTATTACAGATTGCATTCTGCGATAATTTCCAAAAACAAATATAGCGGCCCTTTTTTGCACCCTTTCCAACTGCTGTATTTGATATTCAAAATGTGGGTCCCATACTACCCTACCATATTCGAGCAATAGTCAGACCAAAGTTTTGTAACCCAATTCCTCATCACTCTCTCCAACAGGTGCAAAATTTTGAAACATTTTCCTACTACCTGTCCAATGTGTCCTGCCCCGTTAAGCTTGTTATCAAATTTAATTCCAAGATATTTACATTTCAAGTCTTCAGCAAGGAATTCTTTCCCCACCTTATAATCATAATCAACCTTTTGTTTTCTATTTGTGTATCTAATAAGCTGACTCTTATTTGCATTTATCTTCATCCCATGTTTACCAATCCAACTAGATAGCCTTTCCAGATCACCCTGCAGCTGTTTACAGTCCTCTACCGTTTTGATGTTGCTTGGAAGCACGGGGAATAGCGCAGTTAGAAGACTGTGGTGTGGGAAATACGATTACCGTGTTGATGCATGATATCTGTTATGTGTTAGTAAGAATTTCAGAAAGCTGTGGAACAAGTGAGGTTCTAATGAACATATCTGGATACTGCACATTTTAAAACCTTTCGTGGTAAGTCACAGCTTACAGCTAAGTTGGTGCTGATAGTAGAAGACCACTCGGCATTGCAGTACAAGTGGAGGTGTGGACAAAACGCGGATCATTGTGAGGGAATGGTTCCCTGAGTCTACAAGGGTCTGTGGGGATGATGCGTTAGTTGCAAACCTGTGCTAAAGGATTCAGTGTTACTTCCACTATATATCTCAGTTTTGAAATGGCATGAAATAATCTGCAATGAGACTTAATGAGACGTACAAGAAGAAATTGCAATGGAGAATGCTACGAACACTCTACGAATTCCCTGGCAGTTCTGTTTCATTATTCTGTGTTGGGTACGCATACTTAGACGTAGTCTTCTTCATATCAGACAGCAAATAAAAACAGGAAGTAAATATGAATGAATTAACTCTAATAAGGTACCACGACGTTTGTATTGGAAACTGTTTTATTGCATAAATTCAGCAGCATTCCGTCAGTCTACTTTTCAGCTTGAGTGGGCCCGCTTCAGGCAGCCTTAGCGTAAGACTTAGCTACTCGTGTTTCTCTCGGCGTAATGCAGCGTGTTTATTGGCTGACGTGCTGTCAGCTCGATAAGCAGCAATCCAATTAGAGCCGGCAGGCGACGCCGGCGATTACGCACTGGAAGGCGGCTGCTAAGCTCCGCGACGAGTCGCGACGCCGCGCGGAGCAGACTATCTGACAAGGCCAGCCGCACGCCAAGCCCTGAAATAATGGCCGCTAATCTCCGCCACGCTCGCTGCGTGTGAGGGATAACCCACCTCGCTGAAAGTAGGAAAACGTCTCGCATGGACTACCCTTCCCACCATTACTGGCTGGATAGTAAGTATACCTAAAGTGGTGTCCCATTCATGACTGAGAAATAAATGTGTGGTATGTCTCAGTTCTTAAGGTAAATGTTTGTTCAAATATGCATTTTATGTTTATACTACCTAGGGGGGGTGCGGAGACATGTCGTGGGAGGGTATGCAAGGTAGCTTCGTCACCTGTGTGGACGATATCCTAGCTCCATGTCTCCTACGCCGGCTCTTATGGAGCGTCAATAAACTACGTAGCTCCATTTTGGCCTCCTTTGAACTCTCCCCTCCCCATGTAGCTTGAAGTGCCTTTAGCCTCTACCCCTACCCCCCTCAACCCCCGCGTGGCACGTAGCTTTTTTTCCCTACTGATTCCAGAAGACATTTTGTACAGTTTTCTTTGGTCAGACTATAGTAAACTACAATTGGAAATAATTAAAAAACGGAAATAATTATCTACATGCTGTTGTGTGTTCTGTAGCTTTTTTAACTGTGACAAATAACTTAAATGGAAAGCTACGTGGCTTGGCACGGACCCTTCCCCCCTCTCCCACGTAGCCCAGCGTAGCTTTCTACCCAACCTTGCCCCATCTCCCTACACCAAGCAATGTAGTTTATGGACATCCCCTTACATTAGTAAACCTTTTTTCTGATATCTCATACTTAGTGAGGTTTCTCTGATATCTCATTATTATTATCGAATAGTAGACATTTACCTTACTAATTACAAAATTGTAGCTTGGGGGGAGGAGATTTTTCTTTTGTCGGAAAACAGAAAAATAGATATAATCTAATTAAACACTACCTATGTTTAATCAGAGATAACATTATAATATACTTGAGCACTACCTTTATCCTCTTAATCTTTTTCTTCTTAAAAGATACGTTGGCGCATACTTTTTCTTGGGTTCTGTTTAAACTGGAATGGTTTCCCTTTGCATTTTTAAGTATGTTTATTTTTATGTGGATAACTGTGATGTGTTTATGTTGAGGATACTATTTCGTGTTGTGAATAAATGATTATTTTTTTGCTTGGGCTTTACGCCTCGTCGACAGCGTGGTCATTAGAGGCAGGATGGGATGGGGGACAAGGAACGGGCCATTACCTTTTTGAAGGAAGCATCCCAACATTCGCCTGGAGTGATCTGGGGAAACCATGGAAAACCCAAATCTGGATGCCCGGACGGTGAATAAACGAAAGGTGGAAGAGGGTGAAACCCGAAGCTGGACCAATCAGACCTACTTTTCCACAGTACACCATGGGGACCACCAGGCTAAACATCCCTATTCGACGAACAGTCAGTTGCAATACTTCGGGGAATTTTTACACAGTTTTACAGCTTAAATACCTAAAAATTTTAGGGGCATTACAATTTATTACACAAATATCTGGAATTTAGAAAAATAAAAATTAACCCACAGAAGTACGACTATTGTCTACCTCACAATATGGAAATTAACAAACGTAAATTCGTGGATCCGATTCAGTTTAATGTGTAATCATCTGAAACAATCAGCAGTCTAGGTTGGTGTGAAGGACTGTGTACAGTAGGATAGTAAGATTCTGTGGAGCCTATGTCGACGTCCTAATGAACCACAGGCCCGTCACGAGAGAAGTGACGGGAGATTACAGCCTTTAAAAAGTTGTCGGTGGCTCCGCAAGTTCTGCGCCGCTGACGTCCAAGTTATTGCGCTCCGGGGACAGTCTTGATTCCCGGTGGAGGGGAAGACGCCCCCACTGAAAACTGCTGATTTAATAATTCTTCTTTTGTGGGGGAAGGAGAGCTCATTCGGATCTTGAGGAGTGGTTCGCTGGGCTCCCGAAGAAAATCACTTCGTCGAATTGAATGCCAACTGCTTTGTCTATACTAAAGTATTACTGAGTATCATATGATAATTAAACGCTGAAGTATACACACGCAATCTCTCCATATGTAAATCTTTAAACGGCAGTTTCCGGTAGTTTTCTTTGTCCACACATCATGCAAAAACTATCTAACTGATTTGAATGCAATATTCATAGTTCGGTAACTTAGAGCCTATTTCTTAAATTGCGGTATGTCTCCATAAACTACGTAGCTCGGATTAGGGGAGAGGGGATGGGTTGACTGGAGAGCTACGCTGGGCTACGTGGGGGGTGTGGCGGGGGGGGGGGTTTCCGAGCCTGGCCACGTAGCTTTTCGATCATATTATTCGTCACAGTTAAAATGAGGTACAGAACACTCAACGGCATGTAAATATTTAATTCGGTCATTTAATTATCTCCGTATGTAATTTATGATAGTATAACAACAGAAAACAGTACAAAATGTCTTCTGGAATCGATAGGGAGAAAAGCTACGTGCCACGTGGAGGGGGGGGGGGTAGAGACAAAACCCACTTCGGGCTACGTGGGTGGGGAAGGGGTTCACAGGAAGCCAAAATGGTGCTACGTGGTTTATGAACGCTCCCTTATGAGTCTAAACTGAACAGATAGGGGCCAAAGATCACACACAACTATTTCAATTCTGGTAAAACTGTTGCTGACTATATAACGTAAAAATCATCGTGATCCGCCAGTTCAATCATTTACTGATGTTATGAGTTCATGTAAAATTTAAACAGTATTCTCCAGGTCGAGCGATCTTCGGCGATACTCTGCCAGTTAACTCCGAGAACCCTGCGTATGTCCTTGTCCAATCAGTATGGTGTTCTTCCTCTCGGTCTTTGGTTATATCTTATATATATTATACGTCTGCGAAATGTATGAACCACGCACGAGAAGCTGCCGGCAATCTATACTATAATCTATTCTAATATTATAAATGCGGAATTAAGTCTCTCTCACTTCAACGTCTGTTTTTTATGTTTTCCATGCTAAACGGCTAATCCGATCTTGATGAAATTTGACGAGGAGATACTATTTGCAATTAGGAAGTACACAGTATACTTTCTTCTGCACAAATAATATATTTTGTCATGGAATCCTCAAAACTAGCTGAACGGTGATAGAAAGACACATGGCATTTATACGTCTCTGTAATACTTCCCGAGAGAGCGGACTCCTAGCTCAGTTGTTCAGTTCTCTGTCGCTTCTCGTGTTCAAATTCCGTTGGGAGCATTAATTTTTAAGAGTTGTTTTTGATCGTATAAGCGACGCCTGGACGTTCAGTTGGTCCGATTACACATTAAACTGTATATCCAGCCACGACAGAGAAGGAATGTGTCTCAAATCGAAACTCTGTCACGTAGGCTACGAAACAATTCTTCGGGACACAACAATGGTATACGATTTCAATTTAAAAGAAGAAGTAACTCTGGCTTTGTCTGTTTGTTACGCTTTAATGACTAAATGGTTATACCAATATTGATGTAATTTGCAAGTAAATAATTTGTATTGTGATGTTATATTGGTCAAGCTGTGTTTTTATGGCAGTCTGTTACTGCATGAGCCGTTCATAAATTTCGTTTACAGACAAAACATATTATAGATGCTTCTTTTCTGCCATCAGCATATTTTGTCTTCTTTTATGTCATGACTCGCAGGCGTAAATCAGACCAGAGGCGTAGCTGTAGAAGAGCTCAAGCAGCTAAAGTTAGAAACCAAGAATCTGTTGATCAGGCTGTAGAAAGAAGACAAGACAAAGCCGAATAACAAGATCCCATCCTTGTTTTCTTTCTATTTTTAAACATGTTGCAAATTCTTCATCTTCATGGGACATACTCTATGATGCAATACTTTTCCGCCATATTATCCTGACTTCGTGTTTTTTGGGTCACCATTTACGTAACTTACATCTTTCTATACCCAATTTTAGCAATAAAATGCTAAGTCCACGCATACTAAGTTGCGGGTAACAGCTAGTAATTAATAATTATACAATGACACTGATGTTCTAATTTTGATCAGGTTAGAAATGCTTGTTATGAAACGATATATGTTGGGTTGAACTATAGTACAAACATTTTAAAACCCCTGTTTTCCGTAGTTTCTATGAAGCTAGAATTGGACAAAGGCTTCAGGTCTTATACATTTCATGGCTACCTTGATACATAAAGTCGATTATTGGCCTAGAAAACAAGTTCCATAGTAAAATACTGAAGTCAGATGAGTTAAGGTCATTTACACATGTATGCAGTACAAATAAAATAAATGTGGTCTACTTAGTCTTCAAAAAGTTGACAGATTTTTTGAAGCTGAACTATTGGGTGTGATATGGATTGACTCTTTAACGTCCACAAGATCACTCACTGACCGTAACAGACTCACCATCTACGTTACTAGAATTGTCTGGTATCTACGATGTATACATTGTTTAACTTTGTAGCAAGACGTTATTACGTCTACTACAATTTTAATAGTTAATATTTTATATTTTACATTTTTCTTAATTAATTTTTTTCATATATATAATCAGATCTGTAAATTGATTTAATTCTTTAATCTCGGGGCCAGCCAAAGACTATGTGTGGTGTAATGAATGCCAAGTTATTCAGGGAGTGTACGGAAAATAAGCGAGGGTTGATTTCTGGCAAGGAGCGGACAGCTGAGACCCGTATCCTGGGGCGGAAACAGTCCCTTTTTTTTTGTGTCGCGGCCTTAAGGGCCATGTTTGCGTATCCTGCTGCCTGGGCAGCTCTATCGCTATGTGTCGCTATGTTTGGATTGTGGGTTGTTTTTGGGGACTCTGTTTAATACACTTTAGGGGGGAAAAAGGGCTATGGACGCCTGAGGCGCCCTTATGTCAAAACCCCCAAAGGGTTTGTATGGTAGCTGGGGATCATCGTCGATATCAGCTGCGTAAGCAGCTGGACGACTCTCCCCAGCTGGTTGGCCTGTGTGTCTGCGTGTTCGCAGCGCCTTTGCTGTGAACAGCATGCTGGTCCCGTCGGCGGATGCGATGGCGGCCAGCTGGTGGTCCTGTGATGCTGGTTTGTCTGTTGACCGTGGGTGATCCTATTGGGTTGGAGGTCTGTCCTTCCCTCCGTTCCTCTTGGTGGATGAGTGTTTCTAGGTCGGGGTGGTTTCCTTCTCCCTTCTGCTTGATGGCGCTTCCTCTCTGGGCAGCCTCCGTAGCAGGCGGCGTGATCAGCACCACAGTTTGCACACGTTGGCGTGGCGTCACGCGGTCGTGCGCAAACCGTGGCGCTGTGGTTTTCGCAGCATCGTACGCAGCGTATCTGACTGCGGCAGTCCTTTGCCAGGTGTTGATACCGCTGACAGCGGAAGCATTGGACGACCGCGGCTTTCTTCTTGCGAGGACGACCAGTATTCTTCTCGGTGGCCTGCCTGGCTGGCTGCAGGGTGTCAGTCTCGGTGACTGAGCACTGGTCGACGACTGGGCGTGGCACTGCTTCTGCTCCCCCACGTTCTTGGGTCTTGGTGGTGTTGGCCGTTTCATGGCTGCCAAGGTGTTCCATGGCCGACTTGATGTCCTCCTGGCTGGGCCTGGTTGCCAGGTATCCGGTGAGTGCCGGCCAGGAGTTGGTCGGGATGGTGGCCAGGTGGTGGAGCACAACCCCCATGGCGCCGTGGTGTGAGGGTGGGACCGCTTGCAGGAGCTGGTCCAGTGCCCCTTCGTGGCTGGGTGGCTGGTTACCAAGCTCGCCAAGTTGTTGCCTCCAGGCCAGCGGACGTTGCCCTGACGCTGGGGGTGGCAATGGCGGCGAAGGTCGGCGAGTTTTCTCCCGCCACGCCAAGTGACGCGTGAGCGCGAACCCACGTATCTGAATGCGCGAGGTGGAACACGTGATTTCAAGAAGCCCATTTCCTCCAATGAGAAGTGATATTCGGGTTTTTGATATGTTTCTTTCTGTCCACATGTGACTACGGAGAGGAAGAAAGGACTCTTTCTCCGACAGTGGAGAGGAACGGTCGATCGGAGAGGACGAGGACGGTTCGACAGAGCTGATGTCGTACTGGTAGTCGTCTTATAAGATCGCAGACTGGCGATCCTGGAGTGACGGTAGACCGCCATGTCACGCAGATAGGCTGTGACACAACTTGCAGAGTCGCTGTCAGCAAATTGGTAAAGTACTCCGCCAGGCATGACGAGTTCACGAGACTGTTGAATTCCGTAAGCGTCCTGAGATTACGAGACTTGCTCTTTTACAAAACCCTGAGTTAGCTGGCAAAGATTTGTGAAACGTGATAGTACGAATTTTATTGTGACTATTAAACTATTCAAGGCACCCGAGATTCCAGGTTGTAAATATCTAATGTTACAATTGTTAACGTTGTTCATTTTAAATATCATTTGTTAATTTTGATAGTTAAATTTGCAGTAGGTGATTCATGACTTACATTAAAAATAAATTCAAATATTGTTAGCTTGAAATAACGGCGCATTGTAACGTCTAGGCTTGTTGTTTGCTTGTTTGAGTGATGTTAATGGTAAATGTAAAGTGGCCTAGCGATGTAGAAGCCATAGCAATTAAATAAAAAATCAATGTCAGATCATTTAAGGCCTGACCGATGTTGGAAGATTCTTGCCAATCAAAGATTTTTAATTATGATAATTAATTTTCAATAAAAATTAATAAATCCCCCCCCTCTCTAAAGCCACCTGTTACAACTTGATGGGTCTAATATGATTCTATAGAAGCAATTTCTGAGGAAGGTATGCAATTTTTTCCTTTGGACTATGAGATTTTTAGTAGTACCAGTTAGTTACACATGGAACAAACCTGTTTCCGCACTACACCAGTTGCCCTTTTACCGAGTAATGAAAAAGAAACCAAATCACATAAAAGTAATTACTTTAGATTTTTAGTTTTTTGTTAAAAAATAATCTCGTCCTTATCGAACATGCTACACCCAAAACTATGAATTAATAGCTCCCTATTGAAAGTATATAAAACATATAAAAAGATTTCCGAAATTTACTGATTTTCTAAAACGAAAGGAAACCTTACGTAAGCAATAAATTTAAAGAAAACATCCCCGAATTTCTTAAAGAATCTAGGGAGTATTATTAAAGCTATTTCGTTCATATTTTCAATCTTTTACTGAACACTTAAGAAGTTATGTGCTTTTAGATTGTGATTATATTTCTGTTTAACTTACACGCTGGCTATTACGGTAGAATGTATGGAGTTTTCACATTTTCTTTTCACGTTTTTAACTTGCGCAACCAAAATTATAACAGTTGCCTTACGCAATGATATTTATTTAATATAAATTTTCAAATCATTGACAGTAAGCTCTAAGTACCAGAATTATTATTATTATTATTATTATTATTTTGTAAAATCTTGCTAATTACAAACTATTATTGCCTTCTTAGTAAACAGTGAAAAGATTATCTGTATATTTTATAGTATTCAGATTAGTATAATTATTCCTGGTGTATCATTTTCAAGATACAAATCCTGTAAGTAATGCTTCAAATCAGATATAACAACCAAGAGCAGAGGGAGCACGGTATTTTTTTATTTTTCTTTCACGATATTTTGGTGATCATGCGCTCCGTCGCCATCTTTGCCGTAAGATATCAACGTTTGAAAACTTTTTGAGGGTGAAAATCTAGCGACATCAGAATTATTCAGCACTGACAAAGAAAATAAAAAAGTCTCTTACACAAAATAATATGGTTGATCAGTGGGTTAATCCTCCATCATGATAGCAGTTTAACGAAAATTATCATAAAACACGTTGCATAAACAAAACAGTTGAGAATATTTAGTTAGTGTATTAGGAAAAAAGTGTGCTTGTAAGTTATTTTGTGTGCTAAATTACACATTGTGTTGCCGACATCTCTTTGAATGTGGAATATGTTTATATACGATTGTTGAATCTTTGCAATAGAACTCGTGACACAGAACCGACAAGTGTGTTATAGAGACAGACATAATAACTGTGTTTCGTTTTTCATTTTTACTGAACTAGTTTTTACAATAAACAATACATTTGCTGTACATTTAGATATTTCCTTGCTGTGACATAAAGAAGTTGATCGACACAATTAATAATTTGACGAGAAAAATTAAAATAAAGTTCTATTAACGAGCATATGAGACTGCAGTTCATAGTGAAAGTAGGAACAAGGCGACAGAAAAGTTTTGAGGTTTTGATAGCGTATGGCATCCCTGACAACATCAATGCTACTATACAAATTTCAATTATTCGTGGGACTAGTAACCCTTTACGAAGTAAATGAAACGGAAAAAAGAAAATTTTAGACAAATTCTAATCAAATCATCGAAGAAAGTTTTTCAAAGAATATAAAGCAGTAAGACCTAGAATGGTCTTCATTACTCGAACTATGGAAATTAAAGGTGGACGTTTATTTTTGGGTGAAACATGTGTTTCGCAAAAAAATGTCTCTTACACGCAGTATCAACACAAGAAGAAATTCTAAGGTGACTGACTTACTGGTTGGATGAAGGCAGATGTTGGTACATCGACTTTGCCGCTTGTATAGTACATAGTTACTGGGCCTAGGAAAGTTAGATGCACGGAATATCAAGTGATGAATAATTACGAGCACAATTCGCAGGTTTGGAGCATGGCAGGTGCATCATAGTCTGCTGATTCTCAAAGCACCGATTGTACAATTCAATTTCTATCAGGCTTCCTTGAGCTTGAGTTGACCATCAAGGCCTCAGCTGTCTTGTGATCATTGTGTAGAAAGTCATTTTCTACTATTGTAATCACAGCTTCGGCGAATTTGAGACACTATCAACAGGGAACGCATCACGAGGTTATTTCTCCAGAGACAACTCCTCCCTATGTCCCGCAGTACTCCTGACGCTTTATTCATACCGAGAATGCCCCGCAGGAGTCTCTCTTTCTTAGCGGAACAACAGTTACAGATTCATCCTTAATCAGCATGTCAGTTAAATAGATAATTTTTTAATACGTTACTAATACTGACATTGACCGTGAATCAATCGATAGTAATTAACTGTAGACTCAGAAGTTAGCTCCGCACGAGACCATCCAAAGCCGTTTTGATTCGGTTGTATGAATTTAAATAGCTCTTGTTAATATTCCTGCAGCTACATCCTTGTTCTGATTGTAATGTTGACCACAAAATGTTATCACTTAGTTAATGCCATATCAGCAATGTATTGTGAAAATTTGATTCTTTCGGGGTAATATATTGATCTGAAATTTAAATGTCAACTTTATATTCTAAAGGAAGTGCTGAATTATATTTTAATTTTTTTTTATCCTTTTTTTTACTTTAAGTATTCGCCCCGTTTGATCAGTTGGGTACGGCACCGTCATAATGTCCTGCGCAGACACGGTGTTAGCTGATTTGAGTCCTCATGGTGGAAGAAATGCTCAGCATCAGTGGTAAAGGAGGAGGTGGGGCACTATTCCTAATCACCTGATTGGGCGCCAAAGCCGTGGGATAAACCTTCACTTCTCCGCAGTGCATATATCTTGAAGACGTACGATTCTGTAGACTATTTATTCATTACTTCATTTACTTCTTTCAGGTTGCCACGATTTAAAGTTAAGCAAAGTTGAACAAAATTTAGTTCACCTTCTTCCTTTAATATTTTCAATATATTTGCAGTTTAACTCTGTCATAAAATTAATCCAGTCCGTATAGCGTAAATTTACAGGTTTATTAAATTCCAATCCTGTTTCTGTTACATGTCTGATAGTAAAACTTTCAAGTATACCTGTTTCTGTGATTACTATTTTTAATTGATTTGATGTTTCTTTGTAAATATTCTTGTTGTACAATTTACTAGCGTAATACACATGTAATTCTTACAATTTTTCCTGTCCCTATTGTTCAGTAACTGGATTGTGGAATATAAAATAATCTAATTATTTTATTTTAATTGTAGCTACAACAAATTGACTTATCTGTTTATTTTGTATTATACATCTAAAATATTTATTTTAAAACACTCCTTCAGTTAGTGTTTTCATTTTGTGGATATTTTACATACAATTGTTATTGGATGATTGGATGAAACAGTTGTACTAAGGTAGTTTTCAATTTGTCACCTAAATTCTTGTGTCATTTCTCTCAGTACCTACCGCTCACAGCAATTTATTTACTGTCTCTCATACAGTTTGATCATTAGCACCGCGTGTTGCTATATTACGGAGTAAGAAAAGGTCTGTGAGTGGAATACATTTATTCACAGAAAGCTTTTCTATCTCGAGTAAAATAAAGTTTAAAAATACCTTCCACGGTGTTTATTAAATCATTCTGCAAAATAAAAAAAAAATCTTCATAAATCATTCAGTAGTTACGAAATCTCATATCTGACTGTTTAGCTTTAAACTCCAGTGCTAATTAAATTTCGACGGTCGTCGTAAGTTTTAGAATTTTTGTTTGCAGTGGCTCTTTAGGTTCATCAAGTTGTTAACCACGTATATAATTTGTATTCCTACATCGAATTAAATATTCAAATGTGTGTTAAATGAATTTTTAACTTCCTTGACATTCGGACGGATGGAGGTTGACGTTTAATTAAAAACAGTAGACCACAGTTCACTGCACACTGCAAAAAACGTTCCAGCAGAAATTAAACCATGTCTGTCATGGATGTATAAAATTATATTCTGTGGGAAACTGCGGATTTCCTCATATTAGCACGACGACATGACATCACATGCCATCACGTAAAATCCACCAATAGGAAGTATGATAACGTCTTTCAGGTAAGTATGTAGTCTAGTTATTCCTAATCCAAAATTATTACAATTACCAAACCTGGCATCGAAAGCTTTACCACAACCTTGAAAAATCATTTATCTCATTAAATAGCAATTCAGTGTTAACAATATATAAACAAAAATTTCTGCCGGGACACATAGATGTCACATCAAGAAGTGTAAGTGCAGAAAAGTATGTCGCTACCCACCTCTCTCTCTGTCTCTCTTTCTCTATATAC
Organism: Vandiemenella viatica; assembly: GCA_031002005.1. Taxonomy (NCBI): domain Eukaryota; kingdom Metazoa; phylum Arthropoda; class Insecta; order Orthoptera; family Morabidae; genus Vandiemenella; species Vandiemenella viatica. The sequence continues at coordinate 42,648,362 of JARYHS010009186.1, read as the reverse complement.
AGGGTGTTACAAAAAGGTACGGCCAAACTTTCAGGAAACATTCCTCACACACAAACAAAGAAAATATGTTAGGTGGACAAGTGTCCGGAAACGCTTACTTTCCATGTTAGAGCTCATATTGTGGACGGCTGTGATACAATACGCCATTCTCCAGGACTGCATCAGCGCATCAGGGATTCCATGCGACGGAGGGTGGATGCATGTATCCTCGCTAACGGAGGACATTTTGAATATTTCCTGTAACAAAGTGTTCGAAGTCACGCTGGTACGTTCTGTTGCTGTGTGTTTCCATTCCATGTTTAATGTGATTTGAAGAGAAGTAATAAAATGAGCTCTAACATGGAAAGTAAGCGTTTCCGGACACATGTCCACATAACATATTTTCTTTGTTTGTGTGTGAGGAATGTTTGCTGAAAGTTTGGCTGTACCTTTTTGTAACACCCTGTATATGTAATAATAAAACGCTAATCTTGGTCACTGTGTCTGTCACGCTGTGACGTCACGATTAGCGCCTAACTAACAACGGCCAGAGATGTTGATTGAGATTATGTGCGTTATTTAATAACAGTTCTATATAGCTAAACATCCACCAAGAAATGAATTCTCAGAAAACTGGAAGAAAAGTATGATTTCGTTAAAACGACATATTATTAGTTGCTTGTTTTTATCTAATATTCGTTCAATGTTCATTAAATTCTTTGCTTATAGATATGTTAGATATAATCTTTAATTTTAAATCAGCAATGTTGGCGGAAGTTTGATTGTATTGTTATTTAGCCTGGGTCAGATTTACAACTGTTATTTGACGTTACAATAGAGGGCATAAGTAATTTAATTTTTCTTAAAAAAAAAATAATTTGAATTGTTTTCATGATAGTCGTGTTAATGAAATCATTAACTCATTTCAAAGAATGCAGTTCCACACTGATCGCTATCTGTGAAGCCTAGACTACAATCAAAAAGAATATTACGTGGCATCAAGTGGGTTTATAAGATTTAATATTAAATTTCCGTTGATTTCACAGGCGTCATATTACTCAGGTAATTATTTCAGTCGAATATAACTGTTTCAGCAGCGGCAATATTACTGGAGTTCGTGGTCAGGTCGAAATTCAACCTTGACCAGGAAGACAGCTGAAACCTTTTGCTACAGTGCAAGGCAGGGGAATTGCAATGATCTTTATTTTATAACAATTCTTTCTATTTTAGCAACTAAAAAGACATGTCTTGCCAGAACACCCACTCAATCCGTCATTTTTGACGGACTTTGAGGCTAGTACTACTATGAATCACGTGCCGAAGGTTGCCGGTTCGAGTCCGGCTGCGGTCATGTGTGTTTAAGTGTTGTGTCTGTGAATGTGGTGTCCCTCCTGTGGTGTGTCTAATTAACTGAAAAAATTTCATACTGGAGATACTGAAATCACTGAGTGACATAATTACTATCGAGTTGGCTGTATCGCCTCAGATGCCGAAAACCACTGAAAAAAAATCTACCATAAATCTTTAAGTGAAGTGCGTTTGTCTCATAGCTTGAGGAACCACACGCAAAAAAAGCGCCAATTTGGACTGGGCGTTTTTAAGTTTTATATCTCAGAGTCTAGGTTAAAATCTGCAGTATATCTTACATCTTTGCCAGAAATGCAGTCAAATATCATAATTCGTTCGTATCAAGAACAGATGGCGCTTCAGTTCACACTGAATCTGATAATCATTTCTTCGTAATCTACACACAACGAAACTTTTTATCTAATTATTAACTCTTTATTACCGTTAGCCACGTCTTCAGCATTATAAAATTATAAATTATGTTATTTTTACATTTTTATACCTTCTTTAATAACTTCCTTCCAGGATGAGAAACTTTCTTTGTCGTGTTTTAGACTTAAGTGGTTTTTAGGTCTAACTCTCACGTTGTAATTGTAATATCGTTAGTAGCTTCTCCGTTTTGTTTGTTGTTTTTTTTTTACATCTGAAATAAAATGTATACTCTACCGTAATTTATTTTTCTAAGTTCAAGAGTATTATCAGTTATATGAACACAACAAAACTTTCCAAGATTAACATACTTTTATTTCGCTGCTTCTCAGATATTACAAACTAGCTGATACCCGCGACTTCGTACGCGTGGATTAAGAATTTCTTGGCCAGAATTGAATGTAGAAAGTTGTTAGTTACGAAGGATTGGTCCCAAACAACAGCGAGTCGGCATAATATGACAGGAAAGCTATCACTGTATCATTCTACCGTCGAACCTGTCTCTTGAAGAAAATCAGTTTCCAACATATTTCTGTCACCATTCGATAAGTTCTCAAAATTACGTGACTACAACTGTTAATCATGCCGGAAAAATTATCCTGTGCCTTTCCTACAGATTTTCTTGTCAAATTCCATCAATATCGGTGTAGCCATTTAGTCGTCAAAACATAACAAAAATACTTACCTTCGCATTTATGCTATTATTATTGCAGATCACACACACACACACACAATGACTGCGAACAACCTCTGAGGGATCAATTTAACGTAAAAAAGGGTACACCTACAGCATTGGAAGGCTACCTATGATTTACCTCACATTGAACCCCTAAATTTGTGATATGTACAGTTTTACATTCAATCCGAATAACCGACGGTCCAGGCGTGACTCTTACGATAAAAAACAATTTTTTAAAATCTTTTCCTGCACGGAGATTTAAACCGGACACCACGATCCAAACAGCAGCAAGCAACCGCTTTAAGCACTGAGCTACCAGACCGCTACATGTAAAGACAGTACAGAGACCTACACATCCTACGCGTCTGTCTATCACCGTTCAGTAATTTTTCGAAATTATAAGACAACATGTGTTATTTATACAGATAATTTTTCAACCAAATGTGACAGTATTTTTCCCCTTGTTTCAATGGATAAGTGTGCAAACTTTCATCGAGATCGGATGAAAACTGTGGATTTGTATGAAGAACAAACTAAAAAACAAACAAACAGACATACATTCGTCTTTATATATATGTATATATATATTACTCAACACAACTTTTATACAAATAACATTTTCACTTAAGGTCCAATTATTTGGATAACTTTTGCAGTTTTATTATATATACTTCGGTGTCACCAAGGCATCTTGTTCATGCCTCTCCCCCTCTCTTAATTATCATGTGCAACTTTTTCTCCTTGGTCTCACGTATGCTGTATCCGGTTTGTTATTTGCTGTCAAAGATGCTCCCAAACATGCCATTAATACACGATATTTACAATTTATAATATACATAATCAGCAATATATCTATATTGATGCACATTTATTGACTGGTGTGACGTTTTTTTTTTTTTTTTTTTTTTTTTTTTTGTAACAGTTTAACGTCCCTTTTTAACAACGTGGTCTTTAGAGACGGGAAAGGATGGGGGCAAGGAATGGGAAGGAATTCGGCCATGGCCTTTTGAAGGAAGCATCCCGGCATTCGCCTGGAGTGATTTGGGGAAACCATGGAAAACCCAAATCTGGATGCCCGGACGGGGATTCGAACCGCCGTCCTCCCGAATGCTGGTGTGACGTATGACCACTACGATCACATATGAACAACCCTTCGCGAGATACCCACAAAAGATTGCGCTGCCATACCCTTCGGATTCTGTAAATGCTATTTTTTGACGTCACAACATTGGTATTTTATCTAGTCAGTTTTGTGGAACATAGTACGTTAGAATTGTGGAATTCAACTAATAGTAAACGTTTCAAAGGTACGACATTACTATCATTTATGCTATTTTACCACAGTTCGAGTACTCAGTATCTGAAGTATGACTTATAACGCTGCCTCGTATGCTATCGTAGCAGTAAATTATATGTATATCGGATTACATGACGACCGCGCAGGAGTAAAAGTTCTTTATCTGTAATATAACATAACATTAAAACTACTTTTAAAACCCGGTAGGATGGTTTAGTGGCTATTAATCCGAGACCAGGTTTTGGACATGATCTCGGGTCTCGAATAGTTGGTTGTAGGCTGATAGGTTCAGGTAGGTACATGTCTACTTTGCACGGGATCTACCCATGGGTCTTATTAACTGTTATGAGAAATGCCAAGATGACATGGAACTGCTTCCTTTCCATTTGACATTACCTTTATTCAGGTGTTTGAGGATTATGCGTGGAATAAATACAACCTCACAGTTGCAGACCCATTTAACACTTTGGGATGTTTTTAGGAGCAAAAAATTAGTCAACAGTCACAGGTCATAACAGAGCTACCTGGTCTGAACTCTTTCTTGAATTCTGTAACTGTTTGGCCTCTTGAGGTTGATTTACACCAAAAATGCAGTTTACAGGGTATAAAAGTTACAAACATTAAGCTTTGGGATGAAAGGTCAGCACCACGTGATCTGATTTTTCTGAAATATGAACTTGACATCTGTTTGACTATAAGTGTTTGCTTTTCATATTTCTAAAGCATTTCTTTTGAGTTTCTAAAGAGATTTCGGTCTTCGATTTAGCAGGAAAAAAAAATAAATTAGAAGAAAAAAAACACAATCACTAGAACTTGTACAATCGGTATTGAGGACGAAAACCTATATTGCTACGTTCATAATTTAATCTTTTTGTTATACCCCATCCATATTAGTCATTCAACCAATATTATGCAAATACTCTCCCCATTTTACCTATAGCATACTTATTGTCTTAAGTAAATGGCAGGAGGTGTACTTTATATAACCGTATAGTTTCTTCTGAACTGACTTTTCTGAATGTTATAAGAGTGAAATATATATTCAAATATTACTTTTATACTTTTATAAAAACAAACATAATATATTTACTTTTTTGCTTAACTTAATCTCACTGTTTCACCAATAGAACTGGTCACGAGGCCAGAGAAAATAAATATCGTTAAATTAATTTCCAAAGTGTTTGGCCCTATGCCCTTATGACTCATCGACGTCGAGGTCATTAGAGGTGGCATCGGACTGGGAAGAAGGAATGGGAAGGAATTTGGCTATGGCCTTTTGAAGGAAGCATCCCGGCATTCGCCTCGAGTGATTTGGGGAAATCATGGGAAACCCAAATCTGGATGCCCGGACAGGGATTTGAACCAGCGTCCTCACGAATGCGAGGCCAGAGCGTAAACCGCTCATCCACCACGCTCGGTAGAATGTTTTGGAAATCCTGCACACTGTTTCTACATAGTCAACGCCGGTAACTATATCA
>JARYHS010009186.1:42501747-42642153 GCA_031002005.1 Vandiemenella viatica | reverse complement strand
TGACGATAGCCCTTTCGTTTGCCTGACAGCTACGAAATACCCTGTTTCCAGGCAAATAGCATCTGTAATAGCTGGCGCCTCCGTCACCCCACCTAAGGCAGGAAAGATCCTCCCAGATCCATCTCCAATCGACAAGGTCATGTAGAAGCTTTAGACAAGGTCATGTAAAAGCTTCACCACAGAAATAAAGCTACAATTCCCCTTCAATGCGAAGTTATTCAACTTTGTGTAAACTTTAATAATATTTCTTTTATACTGTTAAACTGCAATTAATTGATCTTGTTTATCTTCCCTATAAATCAGTGTCCATAAACTTAATTTATAACTATTAAGTTTCTTAAAAAAAAAAAAAATAGAGAAGAGCAGTGGTTGGTGTGGTATAATTTTGAAGCCTTTTACGTCTTTGTCTACTGATGTTCAGTAATTATTCTACATTAAGATAGAGCGACAAAAAGTTGATTTATAATTGAAATGCGACGGAGTGTAATGTAAATATTTCAAAAGAAGCCTCGTTCTCGAATTAAGAAACAAGTCAGCAAATGTTTAATACACTGTTGTTCGCCAATAATCAAGTGGTTTTACGAAATGCGGAAGATCTTAAGATCTTAACGAAACTTGAACTTACTGTAAAAACAAAATGTTACCACTTCAAAAAAAAAAAAAAAAGGTAATTTGTATCTATTGGCAATATTGATCCATCATGTAAATGATGGTGATGGAAAGACGATTAAACAGTGGTCTTGGGTCTGTAACATATTATGCATGTGATGATTTTATCTGCGTAGGCAGTAAATTTACGAATGTACAAGGCTATATAAGGATAAATGTAAGAAATAAAACCAGGAAAGAAATGCGCCCCAAATTCTGCAAATCTTCAACTATCTCAATGCTTCTGTATGAGAATGAAATTAAAATTAAGTATTACAGCCCAGTAACAACTACCGAAATCTCGTTTCCTGTGTTTCTAGTGTCACAGTTTCGATTGTATATACCCCAAGATTAGGCCTATAAAAGCTGTGGTTTCATATCTGTTGGTTTATTAATTCGTCTCTAATCAGCTACGATGTGGTACGCAAAGCTTAGGTTAGAGGATTTAAGTCCAGCTCCTCGAATGTTTTAGTTAATTGTCAAAATGATAAACACGACAGCCTACTTATAGATATAAACCTTTTAAAAACGTGTTGAAAAACTATACACGTAATGAAAATTTGTTGTCTTTCGTAATGTAGTATTTTTAATCGAACACAACTGAAATTGCATGACTTAAATTTATTTAATTTTCTAAGCACTATTGCCAAGTTTAAAAAAAAAAAAAAAGTGCTTGGTGGGACACCGAAAACCGTACGGAATCGCTTTCGGGGGATGAGGTTTCGAATCCCCGTCAGGTCATCCAAGTTTCGGTTTTCCGTGGTTTCCCGAAATCAGGAAAATTTCGTGATGGTTCCTTCAAAATACCATTTCCGAATTACTTCCGCTTGCTTTTACCTAGTACTTTGACGCTGCTATCGACCACGTTTTGACGGTAGAGCGTGAAAGTTATATCTCTACAAGTATTGTTTGGATTGTCCGTAGTTCTCCGATTGGTGTGTGAGGTGTAACTGTGCCCACGAAAAGATTCTGCCAGACTCCGTTTAGTGATTCGGACACAGCTGCACCCACAGGTATCGGATTTTCACCTCCCATAAGTAGCAGTCTTTCTTGTCACTGGCCGGTTACAAATCTCCGTCACTCGTCGTACGTAAACCACCTGGAGAACTCGCTATTGACTTTTTCGGGTCATTTATCGCCGCTTGAATGTCCGACTGAAGTCCTGTCTTCCTCCAACGGAACAGCCAGCTCGCATTGAACGGACGACACTAGGCAAATCAACGGATCTCACGACTTTGTCTACGAAAAATAGTTAAACCACTGTCTGCCGTCTTTCGACGGCAAAAAGGAGGAGCTGTATGAATAGAGAACATATACTGGCCCCTGCGTGCGTGTGTGGGCACCTGGGGCTTGCCATCTGCAGTTCCTTCTGTTACTTTCCAAGGTCAGTAAGGGATTATGCAAAGCTCTATCGTAAGGATGTAAACAGAAGAAGTTAGTGTAATTCCTGTTAAATATTTTTGTGAGTAAGATCAGAAGTTTAAAATGGGTCTACATTCCCAAAGTTTGGTTTTAATTACTATCTCAAAGACAGAAGGAACACGGGATTTTCCCATGTAAAACGGCAAACGGTAGCTGGCTAGTTAAAGCGCTGGTCTTTGGTCACATATGGTGCTAGTTCCAGTATTATTTGATATTTACTAACAATGTAAACGTTACCGGTCTAATATTGATGATGATGCTGGCAGTGTCACGTTTCTTCTGTCAAACTTAGTAGCGGTTAATCGGTTAAATTAACAGACTTTGGAATACCGTGTCAGGTGTACTCAGAGCTGTTGCTTGGGGCAGGGACACTCAAACAACCTGCTGCACCAGATTTCACGGTACTCCGAGGCCATTTGGCTTCAATTGAATTTATTTTTCCACTGTCGCAGGACCTTTCAGTCGATCTAATGAGTTGAGCTGATCTTTTCGATTTCTCAAATGGATGTTTTTCATTTGTAATCAAATGCATTCCGTCTATCAATCTTCAAGATGTTTGGACAGTATTAAATTTTCAAAAGAGAAAATACAGTTTAGTATTAGATGCTGCAGGTGCTGCAGGAAACACGTACCTATGCTTAAAACACAAGGGCGAAAATTGAAGGTACGCTGTAGGGGAGCGTCCGTAAACCACGTAGCTCCAATTTGGCCTCCCATGAACAACCTCTCCTCTCCACGTAGCACGTCGTGGTTTTTGTTCCTAATCCTACACCCCCTCCCCTATCCTCCCACGTAGCACGTAGCTTTTTCCCCCTATTGATTCCAGAAGTACTGACTATCGTAAATTACATTCGGAGATAATTAAATGACGGAAATAAATATTTACATGCTGTTGTGTGTTTTGTGCTTTATTTTAACTGTGACAAATAATAAGACTGAAAAGCTACGTGACCTGGATCGGAACCCCTTCCCTCCGTACCTGGAAAGCCAAACCTTCCACTCCCTATACTGAGCCACGTAATTTATGGACGCTCCCTTACCTCGAAGCAATAAACTATGTTTATATACTATGTTTCAGACATGCATCGAACCATATTCCTGTTAATAGTCTCTCTACCCTAACAATACGTACATTTAATTTTATATATATACATACCAGTGCCCCATGGCTTAGCGGTAACCCTCGGGTCTAGCAGGTTCAAATCGCCGACTGGCATCACTACAGGTAAATACCGGGAAGGGCATAACCGAAATTCTTCCCGTTCCTTGAACAAACTCCTTCCCGTGTCTAGTAAACTCCATGTTGACGAGGATATATATATATATAATAATTCAGTGCCAAAACACTCTAAACATTACAACGCCAGTAAAGATTTTTCTTTGTGGTCGATTATCGAACATATACGACGTTATGAAATCAGCTTGGTATAAAACCGATCCTGTAGTAGGAAAATAGAAGTATATTATCAGATTTTCCATTGTATATCAACTACGTCCTGAAAGACAACAAGTTGCCACAAGTAAACATGGAATAATGAATCGTACTGGTCACACATAATTTATATATAATCATTTAAACACGTTTAAAAATATCCGATAACACCTAGTACTTCCATCATGCGAGGAGGTCTGTGTTTTTCCCTTACAAGACTTGTTCATTATCTATAAACAGCTACGGGAAAGAGGTGACGGAGAGTTTCATACCTTCGTTCTGGGGCTCCATTCCGGATGAAGAGGCAGCTCACGTTAATAATTAATTTTTATAACCACGAGAAATTAGACCGTTACCGTTTCAGAGACAAAACAACACGAATTAAGTTAAAAAACATGGTACATTAATACTAGTTGCGGGAAAAAGTTAATCACGAGAAACGTGCTCCTGAATGAGATGGGGAAGTCTGTTGGACACATGCGTGAAGTATTTTACTGCCTGTAAGAATGTACTCTGCCAGTATTAAATACACGGAGTGGTAGTCAGTTTTTTTTCACCTACCCTCAATTACTTAATCATCCTTCAAAGTTATCTTTTTCCAGAACACTTGATCGCTTCTCAAAATCCAAGTGATTAGATCTATTATAGGATTGTGAGCAAGGACTGGGAAGGAATTTAGTCTTGTTTTTTGATGGAACCATCCCAGAATTTTCGTGAACTAGGCTCGCGTGGTTGTAATGACCTAGTGACAGGGTTTTTATTGACTGCGAATTCCGCCCCTATTGTTGCCACCTTAACCTAACGCGATAATCATACGGGGTATAGGGGAACTACGGTTTAAAGTGGAATCCAAACGACAGAAGCATTCTGACGTATTTCACATTATGCTGCAAACAGTGTCAAAGGTGATGGTCGGATTAACGGCATTTGAATATCCCACTCGAGACAAAGAATCGGACCGGGGATCTTTCGATCTTCAGTCGAATCGCCTTAAGCATTTAGCCACTAGACCGCTCAATTTCCTGAAGTAATTTCGGAAAATAATTAAAATTAAAATCTGGTTTGCCGCACTGGATCTTCGAATTTGGCACTGTTAATTTAATACTTGCAGTATTCCATAAGTTACCTAGTCTTTTGATAGGGCTCTTATTGATTATTTGCTGTTCCTCCATAAACTGGAAATGACGTTGAAGGCGAGACGATTTTATTTACAATCAGGCCTGTTGCAGTATATTCCTCAAGTGATATTCATTGGGATCCATACTTCAATATTGGTGGTATTGTTATATCCAATAAGATTAATAATTTACTAGGTGGAGCAGAGGAGTCATCTTAATTTAATTTATTTTCAATGTAGCTCACGCTCAGGTGATATTTTCCCTATACACCCATCTTTCCCCTTTGCTGCACCAACCTAAATTTGCCCTCTACAGATTTTAACTTTAAATTCGTTCAACGTTTTTGGTAAATTATTCATTATTTCCCTTGGTAACTTATTCCAATCCCTGAAACCCTTATCTAAACAGGAGAATCTTCCCACACCCTTGTGCCTGAAATCGAGAGCCAGCTTGTGGTCATGGTCATATTTTCCCTTCCATGCACTACTATTCATACCTACATGCCTCATCATCAGTATACGCCCTGTACACTCCCATGACCCTCTTCACTCTCCTCCTGTCTTCCAATGAATCCCATTCCAGCTCTTTTATCATATCCATTACAGATTGCATTCTGCAATAATTTCCAAAAACAAATGTAGTGGCCCATTTTTGCACCCTTTCCAACTGTATTTGATATTCAAAATGTGGGTCTCATACTACCCTACCATATTTGAGCAATGGTCAGACCAAAGTTTTGTAACCCAATTCCTCATCACTCTCTCCAAGAAGTGCAGAATTTTGAAAACTTTTCCTACCACCTGTCCAATGTGTCCTGCCCAGTTAAGCTTGTTATCAAATTTAATTCCAAGATATTTACATTTCAAGTCTTCAGCAAGGAATTCTTTCCCCACCTTATAATCATAATCAACCTTTTGTTTTCTATTTGTGTATCTAATAAGCTGACTCTTATTTTCATTCATCTTCATCTCATGTTTACCAATCCAACTAGATAGCCTTTCCAGATCATCCTGCAACTGTTTACAGTCCTCTACCGTTTTGATCTTGCTTGGAAGCACGGGGAATAGCGCAGTTAGAAGACTGTGGTGTGGGAAATACGATTCCGTGTTGATGTAGGATTTCATAGTGAGAATATCAGAAAGCTGTGGAACAAGTGAGGTTCTAATGAACATATCTGGATACTGTACATTTTAAAACCTTTCGTGGTGAGTCGCAGCTTACAGTTAAGTCAGTGCTGATAGTAGAAGACCACTCGGAGTTGCAGTACAAGTGGAGCTATGGACAAAAAGCGCATCATTAAAAGGGAATGCTTCCCTGAGTCTACGGTGGGTCTTTGGGGACGATGCATCAGTTGCAAACCGGTGATAAAGGATTCAGTGTTACCTCTATTATATATCCCAGTTTTCAAAAGCCATGAAATAATCTCCAATGAGACTTAATAAGTCTTCCTAGAAGAAATTGCAGTGGAGGATTCTATGAACACTTCCTCACAACTCTGTTTAGTAATTCTGTATTGGGTACACATACATAGACGTCATGTTCTTCATATCAGGCAGCAAATAAAATAGGGAGTAAATATGAATGAATTGACTCTAAGAAGGTACCACGACGTTTGTATTAGAAACTCTTTTATTGCATAAATTCAGCAGCATTCCGTCAGTCTACTTTTCAGCTTGAGTGGGCCCGTTTCAGGCAGCCTTAGCGTAAGACTTAGCTACTCGTGTTTCTCCCGGCGTAATGCAGCGTGTTTATTGGCTGACGTGCTGTCAGCTCGATAAGCAGCAATCCAATTAGAGCCGGCAGGCGACGCCGGCGATTACGCACTGGAAGGCGGCTGCTAAGCTCCGCGACGAGTCGCGACGCCGCGCGGAGCAGACTATCTGACAAGGCCAGCCGCACGCCAAGCCCTGAAATAATGGCCGCTAATCCCAGCCACGCTCGCTGCGTGTGAGGGATAACCCACCTCGCTGAAAGTAGGAAAACGTCTCGCATGGACTACCCTTCCCACCATTACTGTCTGTATAATAAGTATTACACCTACAGTGGTGTCCCATTCATCACTGAGAAATAAATGTGTGGTATATCTCAGATCTTAAGGTAAATGTTTGTTCAAATATGCATTTTTTGTTTATACACAATGCTACTTCTATTCTACCTAGGGGGGGTGCGGAGGGTATGCAAGGTAGCTTCGTCACCTGTGTGGACGATATCCTAGCTCCATGTCTCCTACGCCGGCTCTTATGGAGCGTCAATAAACTACGTAGCTCCATTTTGGCCTCCTCTGAACTCTCCCCTCCCCATGTAGCTTGAAGTTCCTTTAGCCTCTACCCCCCTCAACCCCCGCGTGGCACGTAGCTTTTTTCCCTACTGATTCCAGAAGACATTTTGTACAGTTTTCTTTGGTCAGACTATAGTAAACTACAATTGGAAATAATTAAAAAACGGAAATAATTATTTACATGCTGTTGTGTGTTCTGTGGCTTTTTTTAACTGTGACAAATAACTTAAATGGAAAGCTACGTGGCTTGGCACGGACGCTTCCCCCCTCTCCCACGTAGCCCAGCGTAGCTTTCTACCCAACCTTTCCCCATCTCCCTAGACCAAGCAATGTAATTTATGGACACCCCTTTAGATTAGTAAACCTTTATTCTGACATCTCATACTTAGTGAGTTTTCTCTGATATATCATTATTATTATCGAATAGTAGACATTTACCTTATTAATTATAAAATTGTAGCTGGGGATGGGGGAGGAGATTTTTTTTTAGTCGGATGGGAGGCGTGGTTGGAAAAACTTTGGGAACCCCTACTTTAGTCTAAAAACAGATGTAATCTAATTAAACACTGCCTATGTTTAATCAGAGAAAGCGTTATAATAAACTTGAGCACTAACTTTATCTTCTTCTTATTTTTATTCTTAAAAGATACGTTGACGCATAATTTTTCTTGAGTTCTTTTTCAAATGGAATTGTTTCCTTTTGCATTTACCAATATTGGGAGTGTATCTATGTGTGAATACTGCGATGTGTTTATGTTGAGGATAGTATTTCGTGTTGTGAATAAATGAAAGGTGGAATAGAGTGAAACTCGGTGCCGGCTCATTCAAGCCTAGTCTTCCACAGCAAACTATGGGGACTAACCGGCTTAAGGTCCCCATTTGATGAATAATCAGTTCCAATATTTTAGAAAATTTTTACACACTTTTACACTTACATACCTAAACATTTCTGTGCATTACTACACAAATATCTGTAACTTAGAAAATTAAATATTAACATACAAAAGTGCGCCTATTAACAACCTCACCGTATGGAAATTAAAAAACGTAAATTTGTGGGTCCGACTTTTCTAAAACAATCAGCAGTCTAAGTTGGTGTGAAGGACTGTGTACAGTAGGATAGTAAGATTCTGTGGAGCCTATGTCGATGTCCTAATGAACCACAGGCCCATCACGAGAGAAGTGACGGGAGATTACAGCCTTTAAGAAGTTGTCGGTGGCACCACAAGTTCTGCGCCTCTGACGTCCAAGTTATTGCACTCCGGGGACAGTCTTGATTCCCGGTGGAGGGGAAGACGCCCCCACTGAAAACTGCTGATTTAATAATTCTTCTTTTGTGGGGGAAGGAAAGCGCATTCAGATCTTGAGGAGTGGTTCACTGGGTTTCCGAAGAAAATCACTTCGTCGAATTGAATGCCAACTGCTTTGTCTCTACTTCAATATTCCTGACTATCATATGATAACTAAACGCTGAAGTATACAAACGCATATATGTAAATCTTTAAACGGCGGTGTCCGTTAGTTTTCTTTGTCCACACATCATGTAAAAACCATGCAACAGATTTGAATGCAATATTCACAGTTCGGTAACATAGAGCCTAATTTTTAAAATGTGGTATGTCTCAGGGAGCGTCCATAAACTGCGTAGCTTGGACGAGGGCGGTGGGGGGGGGGGGTTGACTGGAAAGTTACACTGGGCTACGTGGGAGGGATGGGTTTTCCGAGGCAGGAAAGGTAGCTTTTCGTTCATATTATTTGTCACAGTTAAAATGAGGTACAGAACACTCAACGGCATGTAATATTCATTTCGGTCATATAATTATCTCCGTATGTAATTTACCATAGTCTAGCAACAGAAAACAGAACAAAATGTCTTCTGGAATCAATAGGTAAAAGCTACGGGGGGGGGGGAGGGATAGAGATACAAGCCACATCGGGCTACGTGGGCGAAGAAGGGGTTCACAAGAGGCCAAAAGGAGCTACGTGATTTATGAACGCTCCCTCATAACTTTAAACTGAACAGACAGGCGCCAACGATCACACACAACTATTCAATTCTGGTAAAACTGTTGTTGACTATATAACCTAAAAATCATCGTGATCAGCCAGTTCAATCAATTACTGATAAGGCCTCTTGATGTAATGAGTTCAGGTAAAACTTAAGCAGTCTTCTCCTGGTCGATCGATCTTGGGCGATCCTCTGCCAGTTAACTCCGAGAACCGTTTGCCCCATTCGGTTTGGTGGTCTTCCTCTCGGTCTGTGGTTATTTCTTATATTACAGTCTGCGAAATGTGTGAACCACTCCCGAGAAGCTACCAGAAAATGTAAGTAATCTATACAGGGTGTTACAAAAAGGTACGGCCAAACTTTCAGGAAACATTCCTCACACACAAACAAAGAAAATATGTTATGTGGACATGTGTCCGGAAACGCTTACTTTCCATGTTAGAGCTCATATTGTGGACGGCTGTGATACAATACGCCATTCTCCAGGGCTGCATCAGCGCATCAGGGATTCCATGCGACGGAGGGTGGATGCATGTATCCTCGCTAACGGAGGACATTTTGAACATTTCCTGTAACAAAGTGTTTGAAGTCACGCTGGTACGTTCTGTTGCTGTGTGTTTCCATTCCATGTTTAATGTGATTTGAAGAGAAGCAATAAAATGAGCTCTAACATGGAAAGTAAGCGTTTCCGGACACGTGTCCACATAACATATTTTCTTTGTTTGTGTGTGAGGAATGTTTCCTGAAAGTTTGGCCGTACCTTTTTGTAACACCCTGTATATACTCACAATATTATAGATGTGGAAGGTCTCTCTCACTTCAATGTCTGTTTTTTTATGTTTTCAGTGCTAAACGGCTAATCCTGTCTTGATTAAATTTGACAAGGAGATACTATTTGTCATTAGGAAGTACACAAGACACTTTCTATTGCATACATAATGTATTTTGTAATGATTTCTGAAAACTACATCAACGGTGATAGACAGATTCATGGCATATATACGTCTCTGTAATACTTTCCGAGAGAGCGGGCTCTTGACTCAGTTGTTCAGGCGTTTCCTTTCTGAAGTTCTCGGACGCTTCGCGTGTTCAAATTCCGTTTGGAGTTGGAATTTTTAAGAGTTGTTTTTGATCGTATAAGCCACGCCTAGACGTTCAGTTGTTCCGATTCCACGATTAGCTGTAGGTCGGGCCACAAAACATGCGGAATGTGTAGCAAATCGAAACTCTGTCTCGTAGGCGGCGAAACAATTCTTCGGGACACAACAATACTATACGATTTCAATTTTTATGCTATATCGATGGCTCAGGCTTTGTTTCTCTAGCACTCAGGTTGTTTATGATCTATTTAATCTATTAGTATAATAGGCTACAAGTCACATGGCATGACGTCACTGTCACGACATGACGTCAATCTATGACGTTGCGCTATGACGTCACGCTTTTCGACATTATGATCTTGGGAATGCGCGTTATTTAATAACATTTCCAAACATCAGTAAATAAATTAACTCACAGTAATAAATGTATGTATTGCGTTAAAATCGACATATAAATCATTAGATGCTTATATTTACGTAATATTATTTTGATATATAGAAGTATTCCTTAAATTCTTTGTCCATAGATATGTAAGATAAAAGCTTAGTCCTATTATTGAAATTATTAATTCTTTTGAATGGATCCGGGAACTGTGCATCCTACACTACACTTAAAAGAAATATTACGTGGCATAATGTAAGTTTATAAAATTTATTTTAATTTCCTTTGCTTTGACTGTGAAATATTACTGCTCCTATTATTTCAGCAACTGTGTCAGCCATTCAAACGTTTTACTACCAGTCTGAATCACAAAAAAGAAATGTGCAAAAACTCCTTGAAGATTTTTGATCCAATTTATATCGCGGTGCATTGTTGCCACTAAAACGCAATACAGTTCATGTATTTGAGGTCTTGATAGCGTATGGCATCCCTGATAACAGATGGTTTACCTCGTTGTCACTATACAAATTTCAATTATTCATGGGTCTATTAATCCTTTACGAAGTAAATGAAACGGAAAAAAATAAAATTTTAGAAAAATGCTAATCAAATCACAGAAGAATGTTTTTCAAAGAATATGAAACAGTAAGACGTAGAATGATCTTCATTATTCCAACTATGTAAATTAAAAGTGGACGTTTGTTTCTGTGTTTCGCAAAAAAATATGAGTAGTAATTAGTCAAGGTTTCACCATGTCTCTTACACGCAGTATCAACACACGAAGAAATTTTAAGGTGACTGAATTATTGGCTGGATGAAGGCAGATCTTGGTACATCGAAATTGCCGCTTGTATAGTACATAGTTACTGGGCCTACGAAAGCTGGATGCACGGAAGATCAA
Source organism: Vandiemenella viatica (assembly GCA_031002005.1). NCBI lineage: Eukaryota > Metazoa > Arthropoda > Insecta > Orthoptera > Morabidae > Vandiemenella > Vandiemenella viatica. The sequence goes on along the minus strand of JARYHS010009186.1, from coordinate 42,630,864 downwards.
GTGATGAATAATTACGAGCACAATTCACAGGTTTGTAGAGCCTCAGCTGTCCTGTAATCATTGTCTAGAACAACATTCTCTACAACTATAAACACGGCTTCGGCGAATTTGTGATAATATCAAGAGTGAACGCATCATGGGGTTATTTCTCAAGAGACAACTCCTGCCTCTGTCCCACGATACTCCTGATGCTTTACTCATACCGAGAATGTCCCGCAGGAGTCTTCTCTCTTTCTTAGCAGAACAACAGTTACAGCTTCATCCTTAATCAGCATGTCAGTTAAATAAATGGTTTTTTAATATGTTAGTAATACTGTCATGGCCCTGAATCAGTCGATAGTACTTGACTGCAGACTCTGAAGTTAGTTTCACACGAGACCATCCAAACACGTTTCGATTCGGTGGTACGATTTTAAACAGCACAATAACACAATACATAACCATCTAAATACCCACACTGAAACTGACCAATTCCAACAGTCAGGAATATACCAACTGACTTGCCAACAGTGCCAAGCAATATATATAGGTCAAACAGCTAGGAACTTCAACACTAGGTACAAGGAACACATCAGAGCCATAAAATGTACAAACCATTCGACATATGCCGAGCATTTATTAGATAACAATCACCCACCCACAACTATACAAACAGACATGAAAATTCTAAAAGTCAACAACCACAGGAAACACTTATTAACAGTGCAAGAAAGTTATCAAATTCACAAAGCCATTACACAGGGAAAAACGATCCTAAATGAATTCACAAATTTAACAAACAAAATATTATACAAAGCAACAGAAAACACCATAACACATGTAAACCAACACAGTCACTCACAAATCACAAATAATTGTTAAGATGATAAAAAAAAAAAAAAGATATAGTTTAACATAGAGTGAACAAAACAATAAACAACAGAAATAGGTTGGTATAACTGTATATACAAAACAAACAAATCGCTTTAGACACAATAACTATTTTGGTGTAGTTAAAAGTGCAATTTAACAGAAAATTAAATAAAATAAAGTGAAGTGAACAATATTAAAGAAGATAATGGTAAACTGTAGGAAGGCACAACGGTGCAGAAAAATGCAGAAGGTGCTGTTCCGGACTGACATGTGCTAGCCACTACAATTTTTAGTAAGTAGAGTGTATGTACATAACTTTGTAACTGTACAGATAATTTAGCATTAACAAGTGAATTTATGTTTGAACATAGATACTATGAAAACAATATATAGAATAATTATAACAGATTGAACATACAGATGATACAATATTACAGCATGAATATATGTATATAATTAATGTACTAGATTCGCATACACAAATATGATCAAAATATTATGTTGTTTATAGCCACTGACGATGCCCCACACCAGAAGGGCGAAACGCGTCTGGTAGAGGAAAGTTAAAAATAAAACCAGTTGTTAGAAGACGGATTTTTATTTTAAAAAAAAAAAAAAAAAAAAAAAATATTTATGCAACAACTGCGGAACATGGCCTACAACCAAGTTAATGTTAAACAGCTCATGTTGCTACATCCATGTTTTGATTGCAATGTTGATTACAAAATGTTATCACTTATTTAATGTCATATCAGCAATGTACCAGGTGGTTATAATTAAACTTTCCCTATTTAACACGTTACAACACAGAAACTAATTATCGTACGAATACCATACTTGGTAGCATTAATGTCAAGGACATGGGGAAGAGAAAAATTGTAGAATCAATTCAGTTGAAACACTTTTAATGTTTTGCTACATGTACATCATACCATTACATACCGGTACCATTACTGCTACAAAGGGAGCTCAATATGGCGCCCATCAGTGTCCAGAAGAGTCTGAAAGCGCAAGATTGCATTCTGCACAGCACAACGAAGCATGTCCGTATGTATGCTGGCTACCTCTCTTGATATGCTGCGCTTCAGATCAGCCCATGTGTGAATGTTCCCCTGGTTAACCCAGTGCTTCAGGTAGCCCTACAACCAGAAATCACAGGGAGTGAGGACAGGTGATCGTGCCGGCCAAGCACTTGGAAACGATCAGCTGATAATTCGATTGTTTCCAAATATGTTTAGGAGAAGCAGTTTAACTTCATGAGCGGTCGCGGCACCTGGTGGCCATAGTTGTAACTGGATGGTGGTGCTGTGACGCATGGAAATCATGCACCCCACACTCTGGACATTAATGCTACCAAGTTTGGTACTCGTATGGTAATTAGTTTCCGTGTTATAATGTAATAAGAAGGGAAATTTTAATTATAACCACCTGGTATTGTGAAAATATGATTCTTTAGGGGTAATATATTGATCTGAAATGTTAACATAGATTATATGCTAAAGGAATTGCTGACTTAGATTTTAATGTTTTTTCTTGTTTTGGACTTAAAGTGTTCGCCCCGTTTGATCAGTTGGGTATGGCACCGTCATAGTTTCTTGCCACGATTAAAGTTAACGTCTTGAACTAAATTTTTTTCACCTTCTTCCTTTAATATTTTCAATATATTTGCAGTTTAACTCTGTCATAAAATTAATCCAGTCAGTATAGCGTAAATGTACAGGTTTATTAAATTCCAATCCTGTTTCTGTTACATGTCTGATAGTGAAATTTTCAAGTATACCTGTTTCTGTGATTACTACTTTTAATTGCTTTGATGTTTCTTTGTAAATATTCTTGTTGTACAATTTACTAGCGTAACAGACATGTAATTCTTACAATTTTTCCTGTCCCTGTTGTTCAGTAACTGGATTGTGGAATATAAAATAATCTTATTATTTTATTTTAATTGTAGGCTACAACAAATTGACTTTCTTTTATCTGTTTATTTTGTATTATACATCTAAAATACTTATTTTAAAAAACTCCTTCTTTTAATGTTTTCACTTTGTAGATATTTTACATACAATTGTTATTGGATGAAACAGTTGTACTAACGTAGTTTTCACCTAAATTCTTGTGTCAATTCTCTCAGTACCTAGGGCTCACAGCAATTTATTTACTGTCTCTCATACAGTTTGATCATTAGCACCGCGTGTTGCTAGATTGCGAATATAGAAAAGGTCTGTGAGTGGAATACATTTATTCACAGAAAGCTTTTCTATCTTGAGTAAAATAAAGTATAAAAATACATTCCACGGTGTTTATTAAATCATTCAGCAAAATAAAAAAATCTTCATAAATCATTCAGTAGTATCTGACTGTTTAGCTTTAAACTCCAGTGCTAATTAAATTTCGACGGTCGTCGTAAGTTTTAGAATTTTTGTTTGCTGTGGCTCTTTAGGTTCATCAAGTTGTTAACCACGAATATAATTTGTATTCCTACATCGAATTAAATATTCAAATGTGTGTTAAATGAATTTTTAACTTCCTTGACATTCGGACGGATGGAAGTTGACGTTTAATTAAAAACAGTAGACCACAGTTCACTGCACACTGCAAAAAACGTTCCAGCAGAAATTAAACCATGTCTGTCATGGATGTATAAAATTATATTCTGTGGAAAACTGCGGATTTCCTCATATTACACCACATGCCATCACGTAAAATCAACCAATAGGAAGTATGATAACGTCTTTCAAATAAGTAGGTAGTCTAGTTATTCCTAATCCAAAATTATTACAATTACCAAACCTGGCATCGAAAGCTTTATCACAACCTTGAAAAATAATTTATCTCATTAAATGGCAATTCAGTGTTAACAACATATAAACAAAAATTTCTGCCGGGACACATAGATGTCACATCAAGAAGGGTAAGTGCAGAAAAGTATGTCGCTACCCACCTCTCTCTCTGTCTCTCTTTCTCTATATATATGTACTAACAAAACGCTAATCTTGGTCACTGTGTCTGTCACGCTGTGACGTCACGATTAGCGCCTAACTAACAACGGCCAGAGATGTTGATTGAGATTATGTGCGTTATTTAATAACAGTTCTATACAGCTAAACATCCACCAAGAAATGAATTCTCAGAAAACTGGAAGAAAAGTATGATTTCGTTAAAACGACAAATTATTAGTTGCTTGTTTTTATCTAATATTCGTTCGATGTTCATTAAATTCTTTGCTTATAGATATGTTAGATATAATCTTTAATTTTAAATCAGCAATGTTGGCGGAAATTTGATTGTATTGTTATTTAGCCTGGGTCAGATTTACAACTGTTATTTGATGTTACAATAGAGGGCATAAGTAATTTATTTTTTCTTAATAAAATTAATTTAAATTGTTTTCATGAGAGTCGTGTTAACGAAATCATTACCTCATTTCAAAGAATGCAGTTTCACACTGATCGCTATCTGTGAAGCCTAGACTACAATCAAAACTAATATTACGTGGCATCACGTGGGTTTATAAGATTTAATTTTAAATTTCCGTTGATTTCACAGGCGTCATATTACTGAGGTCATTATTTCAGTCGAATATAACTGTGTCAGCAGCGGCAATATTACTGGAGTTCGTGGTCAGGTCGAAATTCAACCATGACCAGGATTACAGCTGAAACATTTTGCTACAGTGCAAGGCACGAGGAATTGCATTGAGCTTTATTTTATAACAATTCTTTCTGTTTTAGCAACTAAAAAGACATGTCTTGCCGGAACACCCACTCAATCCGTCATTTTTGACGGGCTTTGAGGCAAGTACTAGTATGAATCACGTGCCGAAGGTTGCCGGTTCGAGTCCGGCTGCGGTCATGTGTGTTTAAGTGTTGTGTCTGTGAATGTCGTGTCCCTCCTGTGGTGTGTCTAACTAACTGGAAAAATTTCATACTGGAGATACTGAAAGCACTGAGTGACATAATTACTATCGAGTCGGCTGTATCGCCTCAGATGCCGAAAACCACTGAAAAAAAACTACCATAAATCTTTAAGTGAAGTGCGTTTGTCTGATAGCTTGAGGAACCACACGCAAAAAAAAAAAAAAAGAGCGCCAATTTGGAGTGGGCGTTTTTAAAGTTTTATATCTTAGAGTCTAGGTTAAAATCTGCGGTATATCTTACATCTTTGCCAGAAATGCAGTCAAATATCATAATTCGTTCGTATCAAGAACAGATGGCGCTTCAGTTCACACTGAATCTGATAACCATCTCTTCGTAAGCTACACACAACGAAACTTTTTATCTAATTATTAACTCTTTATTACCGTTAGCCACGTGTTCAGCATTATAAAATTATAAATTATGCTATTTTTATGTCTTCTTTAATAACTTCCTTCCAAGAAGAGAAACTTTCTGTGTCGTGTTTTAGACTTAAGTGGTTTTTAGGTATAACTCTCACGTTGTAATTGTAATATCGTTAGTAGCTCCGCTTTTTTTTTTTTTTTTTACATCTGAAATGAAATGTATACTCTATCGTGCTTTATTTTTCTTAGTTCAAGAGTACTATCAGTTATATGAACACAACAAAACTTTCAAGATTAACATACTTTTATTTCGCTGCTTCTCAGATATTACAAACTAGCTGATACCCGCGAGTTCGTACGCGTGGTTTAAGAATTTCTTGGCCAGAATTGAATATAGAAAGTTATTAGTTACGAAGGATTGGTCCCAAACAACAGCGAGTCGGCATAATATGACAGGAAAGCTATCACTATATCATTCTACCGTCGAACCTGTCTCTTGAAGAAAATCAGTTTGCAACATATTACTGTCACCATTCGATAAGTTCTCAAAATTACGTGACTACAACTGTTAATCATGCCGGAAAAAATGTCCTATGCCTTTCCTACAGATTTTCTTGTCAAATTCCATCAATATCGGTATAGCCATTTAGTCGTCAAAACGTAACAAAAAGACAGAGACTTACTTCCGCATTTATGCTATTATTATTGCAGATCACACACACAATGACTGCGAACAACCTCTGAGGGATCATTTTAACGTAAAAAAGGGTACACCTACAGCATTGGAAGGCTACCTACGATTTTCCTCGCATTGAACCCCTAAATTTGTGATATCTACAGTTTTACACTCAATTCGAATAACCGACGGTCCAGGCGTGACTCTTACGATCAAAAAATATTAAAAATCTTTTCCTGCACGGAGATTTAAACCGGACACCACGATCCAAACAGCAGTAAGCAACCGCTTTAAGCACTGAGCTACCAGACCGCTACATGTAAAGACAGTACAGAGTCCTACACATCCTACGCGTCTATCTATCACCGTTCAGTAATTTTTCGAAATTATAAGACAACATGTGTTATTTATACAGATAATTTTTCAACCAAATGCAGACAGTATTTTTCCCCTTGTTTCAAAGGATAAGTGTGCATACTTTCATCGAGATCGGATGAAAACTGTGGATTTGTATGAAGGACAAACTAAAAAACAAACAAACATACATACATACATTCATTCGTTTTTATATACAGGGTGTTACAAAAAGGTACGGCCAAACTTTCAGGAAACATTCCTCACACACAAACAAAGAAAATATGTTATGTGGACATGTGTCCGGAAACGCTTAATTTCCATGTTAGAGCTCATTTTAGTTTCGTTAATATGTACCCCATGTTCTTCAACCTACGCTCAATGGAGCACGTTAGCATGATTTCATACGGGATACTCTACCTGTGCTGCTAGAAGATGTGCCTTTACAAGTACGACACAACATGTGGTTCATGCACGATGGAGCTCCTGCACATTTCAGTACGCCATTCTCCAGGGCTGCATCAGCGCATCAGAGATTCCATGCGACGGAGGGTGGATGCATGTATCCTCGCTAACGGAGGACATTTTGAACATTTCCTGTAACAAAGTGTTTGAAGTCACGCTAGTACGTTCTGTTGCTGTGTGTTTCCATTCCATGTTTAATGTGATTTGAAGAGAAGTAATAAAATGAGCTCTAACATGGAAAGTAAGCGTTTCCTGACACATGTCCACATAACATATTTTCTTTGTTTGTGTGTGAGGAATGTTTCCTGAAAGTTTGGCCGTACCTTTTTGTAACACCCTGTATATGTATGTATGTATTACTCAACACAACTTTTATACAAATAACATTTTCACTTAAGGTCCAATTATTTGGATATCTTTTGCAGTTTTATTCTATATACTTCGGTGTCACCAAGGCATCTTGTTCATGCCTCTCCCCCTCTCTTAATTATCATGTGCAACTTTTTCTCCTTGGTCTCACGTATGCTGTATCCGGTTTGTTATTTGCTGTCAAAGATGCTCCCAAAATGCCATTAATACACGATATTTACAATTTATAATATACATAATCAGCAATATATCTATATTGATGCACATTTATTGACTGGTGTGACGTATGACCACTACGATCACATATGAACAACCCTTCGCGAGATACCCACAAAAGATTGCGCTGCCATACCCTTCGGATTCTGTAAATGCTATTTTTGACGTCACATCATTGGTATTTTATTTAGTCAGTTTTGTGGAACATAGTACGTTAGAATTGTGGAATTCAACTAATAGTAAACGTTTCAAAGGTACGACATTACTATCATTTATGCTATTTTTACCACAGTTCGAGTACTCAGTATCTGAAGTATGACTTACAACGCTGCATCGTATGCTATCGTAGCAGTAAATTATATGTATATCGGATTACATGACGACCGCGCAGGAGTAAAAGTTCTTTATCTGTAATATAACATAAACGTTAAAACTGCTTTTAAACCCGGTAGGATGGTTTAGTGGCTATTAATCCGAGACCAGGTTTTGGACATGATCTCGGGTCTCGAATAGTTCGTTGTAGGCTGATAGGTTCAGGTAGGTACATGTCTACTTTGCACGGGATCTACCCATGGGTCTTATTAACTGTTATGAGAAATGCCAAGATGACATGGAACTGCTTCCTTTCCATTTGACATTACCTTTATTCAGGTGTTTGAGGATTATGCGTGGAATAAATACAACCTCACAGTTGCAGACCCATTTAACACTTTGGGATGTTTTTAGGAGCAAAAAATTAGTCAACAGTCACAGGTCATAACAGAGCTACCTGGTCTGAACTCTTTCTTGAATTCTGTAACTGTTTGGCCTCTTGAGGTTGATTTACACCAAAAATGCAGTTTACAGTGTATAAAAGTTACAAACATTAAGCTTTGGGATGAAAGGTCAGCACCACGTGATCTGATTTTTCTGAAATATGAACTTGACATCTGTTTGACTATAAGTGTTTGCTTTTCATATTTCTAAAGCATTTCTTTTGAGTTTCTAAAGAGATTTCGGTCTTCGATTTAGCAGAAAAAATAAATAAATTAGAAGAAAAAAAACATTCACTAGAACTTGTAAATCGGTATTGAGGACGAAAACCTATATTGCTACGTTCATAATTTAATCTTTTTGTTATACCCCATCCATATTAGTCATTCAACCAATATTATGTAAATACTCTCCCCATTTTACGTATAGCATACTTATTGTCTCAAGTAAATGGCAGGAGGTGTACTTTATATAACCGTATAGTTTCTTCTGAACTGACTTTTCTGAATGTTATAAGAGTCTGAAATATATATTCAAATATTACTTTTATACTGTTATAAAAACAAACATATTATAGTTACTTTTTTGCTTAACTTAATCTCACTGTTTCGCCAATAGAACTGGTCACGAAGCCAGAGAAAATAAATATCGTCAAATTAATTTCCAGAGTGTTTGGCCCTATACCCTTATGGCTCAACGACGTCGAGGTCATTAGAGGTGGGATCGGACTGGGAAGAAGGAATGGGAAGGAATTTGGCCATGGCCTTTTGAAGGAAGCATCCCGGCATTCGCCTCGAGTGATTTGGGGAAACCATGGGAAACCCAAATCTGGATGCCCGGACAGGGATTTGAACCAGCGTCCTCCTGAATGCGAGGCCAGAGCGTAAACCGCTCATCCACCACGCTCGGTAGAATGTTTTGGAAATCCTGCACGCTGTTTCTACATAGTCAATGGCGGTAACTATATCATCTCAAAAATGCAGATTTCGTAGTATACAAATAGTTTCAGTTTGTGATAGAAATTTTCGGTTATTGTAACATATAAAGACGATCATTGGTCCTTTTTACAGTTCAGTTAATTTATGTGTTTATGTTTAGTTGCTCGAAGCGTATTTTGTGCTATGCACCGAAACCAAAGGAAGTTGTTCTGCCAAATCTATCTCAAAGAGGTTATTAAGTGGAGCCTTTCGTTTCAGTAAAACAGAGAAACATCAAAACAAATCAGTAATCACAATGTTATTCGTGTTGTTAGCAGAGCTCTGCGGAATCTGACGCAGACAAATTACCTTAGAAGGAACTGCTGATGCTTTCAGCCCCGAAGTCCATCAATCAACGTATATCATCTGTCATAACCTTGATCGAGGTATGAGCAGCTTCCAAACAAGTGAACGATTAGAGATTCTTTTTTCGTTTGTCAGTACATTGGTCGACATCTTGAGTGAGCTTAATAAAGAACTCGATATCGTAGAATATTTAATTTTCCTGTTTCCTGATAAGTTTTAATTACGAAACGTCACCATTTACTAATTTTGTGTTAATTTTACGTATAATATTAATTCTTTTATTCTGCGTAAAAATTTTAAGCTGAACAAAAAGTTTCACTCACAGAACAAAAATCCAAAAGGGACGAAAATAGTGTAGAAGGGGATTCCCTCTGGACGAAATAAATTATAGTTGTCATTTAATAATTGATGACTAATAATGGGTGTTTTAATTTTAAGAGGAACGCAAATATGAATTTAGCAAGTGTCCTGATGCTATCGGGACTACAGGAAAACAGTCACAATATGACATTTATTTAACTTGGCGGTTTCATATCTAGGTGAATTTGCCGTTAATGTTAATACACAGTAGCATAAAATAACAAAGCAACGCTTAGAGTACAATTAGCCGTTATTAACAAACAAATGAAATTCACTTTGAATAAGCTCAAGTAATTAATATATCTGAATAAATGACAAGTATAAGCAATATACAAAACAACTTATGACGACCTCAGACATCGTTATTTATGATTCTGTGACTCTACAACCAAGTTAACCTTGGGAGTCATGAATGGAACAAATATATCGTTCGCAGTTGTACGAGAAAGTACCAACATTGTTTTGAAAAGCTAAGTGCTTTTCTAGCAACTCGTACCGTTCTGGTAAAATATGCCGTTAGCTCAGTGGTGATATTTATTTAGAAAGTTAGAACAGAGACCTCTCTTTTCAAGGACGCTCAAGGGTCGCTATCAATTTCAATGGAATGTACAAGCACTCCATTACTTTTCATACTACATTTCCATAGTAGCTGCGGATATCGCCTCAGCATTCCGCTCAGAATGCAAACTGCAATCAATGGCGGCGTCAGACTTCACCAATCGAAGTCTATACCAGAATCTATGTCGTGATGATCGTACCGGAACAGAATCTAAGTGTGAATCAAACTGCAGATTCAGCGGCCTACACCAGAATGTTGCTCGTCGGTGCTACCATCTCGCTCTACCCTCGAAGTCTCGAAGAAGCATGTTGGACAGAAATATCCCAAAATTTCAGTCGTATGCTCACTTTGATAGGTTCTTGGGATAGACATCCTGACGTCACGTGATATCGTTGATGTTTCATTTGTCCACGCTCATTTCGCGGCTGCACCACACCATTCAGGGCGATTCTGAACAAGTCGGGGATGACGTTATGTTCAGGTGGCGCATATTTTCCCCGGTAGGAGCAATGACCGGCCTGCCGTCCGCCGCCCCTTTGGGACCTCGCTCGAGGTTACCGGACGTGTCGGTCTTGGCAAAACCAACCACCCTACTGCTTGGCTTGGTGGCGATATATTGTCCCCAGCAGGTAGCTGTTTACTTACTTCAACGTCTCCTGAAGGCACTCTGGCAAGTCTGCGTAATTCCACTTTCGCCATTCGAAATGTTTATTCCCGCTATCACTAATATCAACTGAATAATTTTTTATAGGCATCGCAGTTCTTTCTTACTTAGAATCTTGAACATTTATAAAGAAATTATCCAGAGAAAAATACAATGGTCACCAAAGTTTTTATGATAAACTAATCTATGGATATCAACGTAGTAAAATGCGCCGTAGAACGTGGCGCCAAGCGTCACATTATAGTAGGTAATATTGCAACTGATTTAGTTTTTCTATAATAGAAAAATAGTACTGCCACCCGCGTGCACTACAATAATTGTGACGTGAATAACCTTTCAACGAAACACTGTGCAGTATACTTAGTGTGCTTTTAAACACCAGTGAATAGTCAGTATTACTCGGTGATACATTGACCTAGTATAGCTATAGAGGGCGGATCGTTGGATTTCGTGGGTGGCAGGATGTTTTTTGTGTCATAATCCTCACCACTTGGAGCGTTCTCAGCATGCTGTAGGACGGTGTGGAAACTTTATGAGGGAACACATACGCGGTGGGGTATTTGTGGGCAATCAACGAAAACAACCAGAAGAGACGATGTTTTAATCCTCCCACGGGTGCGAACTCAAGAAACTGTGTGAGTTTGCACCGTCCAAAAATGTGCAAAGACTCCCGCACTGTTGTAGGACGATTTCAAATTGAAAGCTTGTACCCTTTTTTTCCATTAAGTTATCTTCCATTGTAATTTCGACATTTGTGACATCGTTTACAGTTTTGTTGTGAGTGGATCGCATGGACCAATGTGTAACGGTGGTGCAGTGTTTTTAGAGAAGAAACCAGGTTTTGTTTTTACTAGTATGACGTCCGTACTCTAGTATGGAAGAGAAGTGAAGAGAATACAATTTTAGACTTCACGGATCAGTGACACTCCGCCAAACTTGTATCGTGGTGCTATATAGAACAATGTTTGCTTCCTTTGTGGTGCGACTACAACAGACTATTTTGCATCAGGATAATGTCTGCGGGCAAACAGCACGGAATTCTAAGGGCTGTCTTTCTGCTATCGTCATCTTGTCTTGGCAACATTTAGGGGACCAGCCGTGAATGGATTTAGCTATTGACGAATCTACAGTTAAACCAACTATAGCATAATCTTTCAAAAGATTACTCTGAACGTTTTTTGAAAATATGCCAGACTGTGTAGCCTCACGTTGCACCCTAATGCTGGTACAAGAGTGTTGTAAAACTACTTGTAAACTACCCAAATAAAAGAATCACTTGGCTTGATACTGAAACATGGATCCTATTGTTTGGGACAACCCTATATTACACCAAGTGAGTTCCGGGATGGTGCCTTCAGAAGTCCATTGCCGAATTCCTTCCTGTTCCTGTCTCCAGTCCCATTTCCTTTTCTAATAATATCGCCTTCTGCACGGAAGGCCATAAGCAAAAAAAAGCACCTGGTTTCATTAAATTTCAATTTTTTAATGATAATGAGTGTGTAAAATATCGTACTAGCTACTATACTCTAATGTAAACCACGCAGGGAGGTTCACTGTGAGGATGTCTGGTCTTCATGTGGGTTTGGCTTGTTTCAGCCCCATCGAGAGGAAAAATTTATACAAGTACAGCTCGAGAGGTTGTAGTTCATATTTAATACTCATCCCAGTACCCCAGTACCCATGTTTTCCGTCTGTGCCTTGAGCGCAACTCTTAATGGAGAAAGCAAAGTGTTGTCATCTGTCAGTGAAGCGTGTAAGTATGTTCTGTATGTGAGAAGTGAATAATTTGTTTGTTTGTGAAATATGTAGCATGAGGCTGTGGTTGGGAAACGTTCCAGCATTCGACATGATGTTTGCGGTAAATCGTCTATAACCCATAATCGGGACGGCCAGTATGTGGGAGCCTAAGCACATGCCCGGTACTGTTGTACTTCCCCGATTCAGTGTACGGCGCCTTGGCGCACTGACAAAACTGGGGGGTAGCATGCGTATGAAGTGAGGCATACGACTGGACTGATGATGAATCTAGTAATGGATGTGGACGAAAAACATTGAGATGGTCTTGATGCCCTGCAGAGGAACCGTACTGAGGTTTCGGTCACCAGATTGAGCCCATTTGCACACCATAAAACAACACTACACTTATCTAAAATCATACAAACAAACAAACATTGAAACAAAGACGTGAAATACGTACCTGTGCATCCAGGTTCTAAGTAGTTCAATTCAGGAATCGTTACTGTGTTCAAATAGTGTGATCAACTCTGTTTTATTTAATCTAATACTCTCGGTTGAATAGCCGAGTGCATACGGTGTTTTACGCACGAAATTTCGGCGATCGAATTGTCTATCTCCATCTTATTTACTAATAACATTCTCTGTTAAAAGTAGAAAGTTTCTTGATAATCTAAGGTACAAATTTTATTTGGTCGCTAATGGTGATTCACTGAACGGAGATAACCGGTTTCGTATGCGAAAGTTTCCGTTTATCTTTTCACCTAGTGACTAACAGTTTCTGTTTATTGCAACGTATTATATGTCAGAAAACTAATCAAAGTTGCATACTTAAAAAACAATATTTTCAGAAACCAATGGGAGGAGTGTGTATCTGTGATATAGCGTGATCTTTGGAGGATATCTCGCAATTGGGTGACCATCTGAGACGCAGTGTGATCTGTTTCGCCTATCGGTTCTCGGTACAAACAAATTTTCATTTCTTGCTCCATTTTCTGATCACGTATATTCATATAACATAACGCAGATTTTAAGACAAACCAAAGGCTTTTAAACTGTGAAAACTTCATCATAATTCGTTCAGTAATTTTTACGTGATGCCTGAACAAGGGGATAGACAGACGCAGCTCATCTTCAGATTTGTAATAGTCTTATACGAATTGTACCTGGCGGATGGGTTTGTGCGGGTATGGACACAACCTGTTCAATTCGTGGACCCTGCATGCCAGCAGGGAACTTTTAAAGCTGGTGGAGGCTCTGTAATGATGTGGGGCGTGTGCAGTTGGAGTGACATGGGACCCCTGATTCGTCAAGATACGACTGTGAGAAGTGACACGTACGTACGCGTCCTGGTTGATCACTTGCATTCATTCATGCCCATTGTGCATTACGACGGAGTTGGGCAATTCCAGCAGGACAATGCGACACCCCTCACGTCCGGAATTACTACAGAGTGGCTCTAGGAACACACTTGTGAGTTTAAACACTTCCACTGCCCGCCAGACTCCCAAGACATGAACATTATTGAGCATTTCTGGGATGCCTTTCAACGTGCCGTTCAGAAGAGATCTCCAACCCCTCGTACTCTTACGGATTTATAGACAGCCCTGCAGGATGCATGGTGCAATTCCCTCCAGCACTACTTCCGACATGCAACATTGTGTTGCGGCACTTCTGCGTTCTCGCGGGGGCCCTACGCGATATTAGGCAGGTGTACCAGTTTCTTTGGATGTTGAGTGTAGTACGACTTAGGCCTACATGTGTCGTCAAATTCATGTTAAAGTTACATTACTACTGTTAAAAAATATTGATATACCAGCCACTAACTCCTCCACATTGACGCTTAATACAGTTTGCTCGTCCAACATTTTCCCCTCGGCTGTTTTCAGTGAAGGTAAAGTGGTGCTCTGCAAGTTCTCGACCTGCCAACGTTCCTCCACTAATCCGCAGATAATGGAGGGACTAATGAAGCGGTCCACGGGCCGGTATTTGTTTCGGTTCACTTCATCGGGCTTCGTTCCGTCCGTCAATTGAGTTGCTGCCCCATTGATCGGAATTAATCTGACAGGAAAGCGGCGATGAACTTGGATGGAAACTGAAATGAAGGAGTCCGGACCGGCGTTTATCGAAAATGTACCTACACTCTCTGGAATAATGAGCAAAAACAACAGAGGCGTTCCAATTACTGATTTCCAGGGAACGAGATTCAGCAGGATTGCTACAGTGGCCTGTTCACAATTTTCTTAACAGTATGAACAGACGGCAAATGCTCCAACGATTAATTGTCGACGAATAGACCACCAACAAAATCTGTTACTCGAGTTTTTTTATTTTATTAAAAAAAAAAAAAAGCCAGATATTCTTGTTGAATGTGTTAAAAAATATTTTACCATATTAAATCGTTTGCGTGTTGGTCGGTCAAAATAATATAAAAATTAAAGGAGTTCTTGTCTTCATAGTTTTTTGTTTTCCTTTTTTTTTTAAAAAAAAAAGGAGGGGGGATGGATCTTCAGCTTGTACACGTGAAGGTAATCTTGGAAGTAAGAGCATATTGATCACGCTAAAGAGGTGTTCAACTTATGGGGCTAATGGGAAGCCATGGAAATCAGAAATTATGGATGACCATTCAAGGGATTGAATGGTAAGTCTAACATATTTTCTGGAATGGTAAGAACAACATTTCCGTTATTATTCTATTAAACGAAAGAAAATGAATTCCTGAATCCTATTCGGTAATCATTATAGACAATGCTGAAGGAATTCCTGTACTGGATAAAAAGTATAGTTTTTTTCCAAATGTCTAAGTGTTTTGTATGTTCCCAAGTAACTGTGAATAGCGTCGTTTCAGTGTTGTGTGTTCTTTTGTGTTATGTAACTGAGTACCAAAGAAAGGGTAGGGTGAAAGACATTTAGTTGAGGTCTGCACTTCTTGAAGATACTAAGGGAACCACAAATTTTGCATCTTCATCTGACAGACGGTGTTTCGTCTGGAATCGTATGATTCGCAGTGGCGACTGTTTGGGCTTAAACTTAGGCACTGACACATGACATCGTAATTAGGAACCCTGAAACATTAACCCTGATACCCTGTTGGGCAATTACAGAATGATGATATTTTTATTACAATATTAACTAATTTCGTATGAAGCGTCATACACCGCCACAAGATGGACTACATTAAAAAGAAATTAACCGAAGGTCTGAAACTGCTCTCCCCCCCCCCTCCCCAAACGACATCCGCTATCAAATTTAGCATTTTTTTTTTCTTTTTTTGTGGGTGAACGCTTTGTCGATGTCGAGGTCATTAGAGGCGGTTAATTTCGCTAAAAGTTTGTACTATTTCAATTAATAATTATTTTGCATTTTTACGAATCTCATATGGTATACAGCAAACGAGCAAAGAAGACAATCTGTTTTAGTTTTCTATTTACCTTATAAGGTATGATGTTTTCATTTGTGTATATGCATTTTAGTTATATCTGCCAATCCAATCGAGTATCAAAACCAAATACTAATTATTCACACCCAATGTTTTCACCAAATTAAACGCTCAGATCTAAAAAAAAAACTTGGCGAATTCATTGAGAGTAAAAGTGACATTTTGTCAGAAATTGCTGCAACCAGATGGTTCTGATATGACAGCACTTATCTGGACAAAATATTTGTGACACATGTGTATGTATGTACCGAACCCGAATTAAAAATTTTCACATACGCCTATCGTAGAGTAAACGATTTACCCTTCTTACTTGTACCCGGCTTCACCGTCATCTTTCCCTTCATTAAAACTGATTTTCTAGCGAAACTCTGCAAACAATTAGTGAAGAATTATTACTGCTAAAACTTAATTGAATGACATTAGAAAAACATTTGAATTCATTGAAGGTTATAAGTTGAATTATATTTATTGAGTTATAGGTAAAGTAGATGAACATACAAGTTATAACATAAAAAAAATAATGCGTATGGCAGCGTTGCTTGATAAAGTGCCCCTTTTAGATAACTGTGTAAGGACGTATCATTTTGAGGAGTAAGGGGTTCTTTTTCAGGCACAAGGGGATGTGAGTTAAGTGACGTTAATCTCTTACTTGTACAAAGTCTACAGCAGGTCAGGTCAGGGAAGAGTGAGGTGGAGGGACTCCAGACAATAGAAAAGACATAACATTCATAGCTCTCGTCTGTGCTAAGAAGGCGGAAATTTCTCTTATTAGGGCTGACATGACTGTGGAAAGTGCGTGTGTGCTTGGGAATAAATTTGTCAGAGAGACAGCCACTTTATGGAGGATTAAGAAAATATTTGAGGAGATGGACGGAGCTGCAATTCAAATGTACATATAGGAACGAGTTGCTAATGCATGTAGGCTGTAAGATTTCTTTGTCTGTTTTAGTTTCGGCCAATCACTCTGGATGAGGCGGAACTCGACGAGTGGACGATACGTTCGTGCTAGGGAGACGAGAGGATCGGGTCTTGAGTGCAGTGTGTATACACATATGACGGCCTGCCTAAGTGTATAAGGAGCTAGTGAAGGTACTTGTGGCCACAGAGGGCTTGTTTGGCTACGTTCACAGAAAGGCGCGGAGTGGTTTATCTTCAGCAGATGTTCAAGGTGACACGGTGAAGGTTAATAGTGTACTAAAGTGATATTTCCACACGGTAACATGGTATTGGGATGAAATGGTTGGTTTGAAAGTAAAGTAAGTAGCTCTGTAGTTTTCTAGACAGCAGAAACGGTAATTTATAAGCTTAAAATTACTCCGATGCATTACTTCATTTCAATGTGACTAGAAACGCTCTTACAGGAAGACCTGTGTATAGATAAGAGATTCTCTACACTTGTCACTGCAATAAAAATAAATCTGAGCTTCGAAGAGGGTGCCCCATTGTTAACAGTATGTTGTCTTCTAATAGTGATGGGACAGTTTCATAACATACGAGTAGCTGAGACTGGTATATGTTAGCAGCCACAGTTTAATTTGTTTATGTATAATAAACCACAGGAAGTAATTAAATTTAAATAAATTAATATTCAATTTTTTCACCAGGAAATATTTTTATATTTTTAATTAGATAGTTTTTCAATATTAGATCCATATAACTGTAAAACCGACCAACACCATCTGGTTCTCTTAGGAGATTCATTCTGCAGATATCTTACTTGCAGCAAATACGGCAGCAATGAGAAGGTATTAATTAGCAACAGATTAGAAATTACCATTTAACGTACTTTATCAATGTCTCATTCTTTCCTGCTCTGTCCGTAATTCTTACCTTCTGAAGCTGATAATAGTCTTATGTTCCGGAGTCACGTTGAATGTCTTGCAAGTTTAATAATGATGCATTTGTCTTCCGCCGTCTTTCTGCATTTCCTTCACAAAACACTCTCCGGACCAGTATTTCAGCCCAAATTAATAAGCGCGTCCTGTGTGTAAGAGTTTTAATTAAGCTGTGTAATCACTCACGAAATAAGATAAGTTCGCAATAACTTATAACGCCGTTCCATCGTACGCTACAGATTCAGTCTAAGTGAAAAATTAATCTCTGGACCCATCTGACGAGCCGAAGAATTAAACGAGCATGCATTTCAAAAACGGGTCTTCTTTACAGTTATAATTAATTCCCGTAATTAAGAATCCTAGCTTAAAGAAATTATTTTGTGTAATTAATTCTTTAGTTCTTTTCGTATAAAAAGTACTGCGAGTCACTGACGTCATGTGTGTTTTGTACGTCAAAAATTCTTTCGCTAAACTTCTATACACCCCTGTTCTCTAAAATCAAAAATAGTCAGCCCATATCTTCTGTCAGTTTTATTTTAATCTTGCTTTTACCCACAGTATTCGTCCATGCAGACAACAGAAGCTGTTGGTCTTTTTGTCTTTGGTCTCTAAACCACAGTCGTTAATTTACGCGTTTCCTTCGTGTTGCCAAGACATTCACTAACTTGCCGGCTATGCTGCATTATGGTAATCTATGTGGGTCTTCTTAGCTTATTCTATATGACACAGACAGTAACTATCCCACGGGGAGCACAAGATTTTATAATTATCTTTGGTTCTCTTGGAATACTTGTGTATCGTTTTGATCACATACTTACTTGTCACGGAAAGAGTTATCATCATAACTGTTATTTCGTTGATATTCACCGTCTTCTAATAGGTGAAGCTTGTTTCTTACCATATAGTGGTAAATGTCTTACTCTGTACTGCAGTATTAGCACATGTGAGAGTCAGCCACCTTAAGACAAACCTTTTGACCATTCGTAGTGTTCATCCTGTTCGGATTCATCATTACGATTTCGTTTCTATTTATCTCTAACTAGGCATACCGTGGTTAATAGTACATACTTCTCTTGCAATAGCGCTGTGTCATCGTATTTTCTTTTTCCCTTCTGCAATACTATTTTATATTACCCGGATCTCAGCTTAGGATTTTAAAAAATGTATATAAATAAGTTTACCCCTTAAACAGTCTTTTAAGGAAAATCTATACTATTGTACGTTACTTTCGTCTCGACGCTTAAGGGCTTCAAACAGAAAGGATGTTTTTTGCTGTTAAGACGAACCTCAACGCCAGCCATCCGATAATAACTCATTTTCCTCCTTTTTGCTATCTGACATATAACTGTATACCTTACCTGGAATCTTTTATTAATGTCTTCGTTCAGAAACAACACTATGAATACTGCATGTAATATTTCCTATACTAAACTGATCATTACATCACTTCTACAAAACTAAGAAAGTAATTCTCAGTGGTGTCAGATATTTTCCAAAACATGCGATTGCTATCTTATATTCACAGTACACATTTAGTTTACACAGTTCATATTTAATATACACAAAATAAATATTTTTTTCAATTCTTATTTTTATATTTATTACGTAACTTGCAAACTGAATATTCTGTATTTACGGAAAGCATCAATTGATGCTGTTAGAATAGCGATGCATATGATTCTTCGTCTACTGAGACGTATCCCAAATCATAAGTCGGATGCTAAACATTGAGACTGAAAGCCCCTTCAAAACCACCTCTATATCAATACATGCAAATAAATTCACAACACTTGTAATACGAAACATAACACTAATCAGAAACAGATAGCATCGAGTACTTTCCCCGAATAGCTGTAGGCAATGGTGAAACCATTCTTGGTGTTCATTTAAGAAACAAAATCTAGTCAAGATAAGTATACGAGATAAGTGTAGATGACAGAGAACGGGTAACATTACAATTGCACCTTTGAGAAGCAGACCTCACACCTCGTTCAGTTGCAGATCATAGATTTACAAAAATAATTTCAGTCAAATGCCTGAATGGCTCATTGAAAATGACTACTAGTGACTTATTGCATTAGTGTTTGCACACCAACAACCTTAATCATCCGTTTCAGCGAGTTTTATTTTTGTGCACACTTTGAGTTCTACGTGCTAATATCAACATACTGCAGCCAATGGAACAAATTTTCTCTAGTATTAATGTCTTGGTGTCAGAGATTAGATATGAGCCACGTTCCTCCCCATTTATTCGTTTACACCAAGCCAATAAAGAATTAAAGATTATTTGGTGCTTAGTATTCGGACAATGGAACTTTACTTTTACGGGGACAAGATTTTGCAGAGAACCTCACGGAAATAATGGATGGAGTATAAGCGGATATTGGTTATCAATTAAAAACTATGATTTTAGTTAATTTGTGTCACTCAGCTGGAAGAAATCCAAACTCTCTGGTAATACTTAGAAAGTGTATGATTAATGACTAGTTTTACTTTGGCTTTAGCTTTCAAGTGTGGACTTGAGTATAGTAAGAATATAATATGAGTAATGCGTAGCAAGACGATAGTTATCAAGAATATTGTTTATATTATGAGAGAATTTTAAGAGAGTAGTATTTAGAAGAGAGTATAGTACAAGTAGGGTCCGAACAAGATGTTGGACTTAACATGGTGATAAAAGAAGTGAGGAAATGTAGATGAGTAAATGTACACTACTATTACAAACCACAAGAAGATGTAATAAAGAGTTGTTCAAAAGTCAGAGGGATATTACTGAAGAGAAAAAGAACAGGTTTCTGGTTTAATAAGATATCGTCTCAAACTATGATGTAAATTTTCTTTTTACAGGTTACAATGAAGAGTAACTTTATTAATGTTAGAGAACTATTTTTAGATAGCTCTAATAACACCTGAGGTCGACATTACTATAGGAAAGGTTAACAAAATTTACAATTTTTAAATATCAGTTTAAGTCATCTTTTAACATTTAAACGTAAATAGGGGTTGAAACCAGAGACCTACCTATCCACAGCCAAATACATTAACTACATCAGCAATCACATGCAGATAAACGATCCCATTACCACAAACAGAAAACGCTGACCTGATCACACTGTACACATCTTACTATTTTTTTTTTTTTTTTTTGTTTTTTTGTAATCACATGTGTCAAAATAACGATAATATAACAAAACATTCATAGATTTTTAAACACAACAGACTTTACCACTAATACTGTGAGTAGATCGGACAAAATTCTTTTGGTAAAGATTTCCATTAACAATATTCGATGTCGAATTGACCTAAGGTATTAACAATAACTGAAGTTATTCCCTCAGTCCCTCAGTCCAGCTCTATTATACAAACTAAACAACAAATAATCTCCCAAAAAATCATCTTCAAATTCTACCTCTTCGTTTTGAAAGATTATGTATAAACTACTTCTTCTTCTATTATTTCCAAAAATTGTTTACCCCATACATTAATTGTCTGCTTTATTATTTTACATCCAGTTAAAACCTTTCATCTACGTTCATAATTATCAATTTGGTATCATTTAAAGTTCTGAATTTGATCGTACTTTGGAATGCGTACGCACTGAAAAGAAAAATAAAAATTCATAATTACGTAAGAAGGGTGATCAAATTTTTATCATTTCGTGTTTAGTGGTTTGCCGATATTAGGCCACTAATTTTCCAGATCATCATCTTTTATACTATAAAAATTTGTCTCACGAACTTATTCAGGTCACTCCTCTGAATCATTCTTCCTTTCAGATTTGAAATTAAAATTGTTGCTGATTTTAATGAATTCATTTATTCTGTTGGTTTCTAAACTTTCCTCTCAATACAAATAAATCCTTATAGCGATTAGAGTGATCAATAACGGAGTAATGAATTAATCGATTAGGAATGTGATCTAGAATTCTAAAAATTATCTAGGAAAATTACAGAAAACAGGGAAGGACATAAAAAAATCAAGTATTCAACTTAGGAGATACTACAATTAATTTCTAGTATAGTTACTGTTTCCATAAGTTCAATAACACACACTGATGAATGGTTAAGTAAATTTGAATCAAAATGTTTATAAACATTGTATTAAGACTATTGAAATGAAAATTTCTAAAATGTGTTTATAATCATTATATAAATATATTCATAGCTGCGAAAAGTATATTTTCAAAGTTACTGTTCAGATTTTGATAGTTACTACTATTCTGAACAAATGTCAAAACAAATTATATTTGACTTGTTAGAATATCAATTCAATGATGATTATGATGCTAGTAAATATTTTCTAGCTTGTATATATAATGTTTTGAATAGAAGTAATGGAAAGAAAAATTGTATTAATTTAATTGGTGAACCTAACAATTTCAAGAGTACATTTGTGTCTATGATATCTGCTGCCATGATTAATACAGGCTGGTGTAATAAAAATAATAAGTATGTGTCTTTTGGACTACAATAATGTGCAAGAAGTAGACTGATTGTAATGGACGATCAAAACTTTGATCCTGGCAGTTTAGAACAACTAAAAACAATTTTTTCTGGCAATTCAACTAACGTACCTGTAAAATTTTAAAGTTATTATATTTTACCAAAAACTCCAGTTATTGTATGCAGTAATGTGGATTACTTTAAAGGACATCTTTGGGACGATAGGATTGAAAATTTCATTGGAAAAAATGGAATTGTAGACTGGTTAAAGAATTAAACCAATTTTCCATGTACAATATATTTATTGAATACAATTTATTGTAACACATGTACATGTACTCTGATTCACAAATTTAAAAATAACTTTGTTATGAAACATATTATTTGAGTGTATTTTTATTTAAATCCTCTACTTCTAGATTAATCCTTTCCTCGATGTCTCGTTTTCTTTTCTTCCCGATGTCGTCAATAGTAATTTCGGCAGCATGATCACTACTTAAATGTACTGTTGTTGCTACAGCAGTACCAGAATTGAAAGAAATTCCATCATAAGAAGCATCCCCCTTTGAATACAGTTAATTACTGTGGTCTAATGTTTGAACCATAGTGTTATAAGTTTCAATAGAAAAGGCAACTTCAATTACAGTTTCCATCTTTAAAATCATTTTATCATTAACATAACTATTAGCATCATCAGGCGTTTATTTGCTACGGGATCAATTCCTATAGTAAAAGAAGGCATTAAATTTACATTTGTCTGTTTATCAAGTTCACCAAAAGTATGACACTTTTCAATGCCTGGCTGGTAACTCAAAAAATTTAAATGAAGAGACAACGGTCTGACACCATTACCCTTTACTGCATTAAGTTTCTTACTGTCTGATGAACTATAACGACCAGGAAGGGAATTTGTACCAATATGGTAGTCTATCCCAGCACAAGCCCATCCATGTGCCCTTTTCGTACTTTTAATAATTCCAATTCGTGGTTCATATTCATATTTAAAACTTACATTTACATATACAGCTTTTGCAGCAACACCCAGTTCAACTTTTTATTTTCTTGTTGTGTGTCATTGGTGAGTTTGGTTTGGGTAATTGTCTGATGGGATGGGTGTAGTTATTATTTATGGATTCTTCTCAAAGATGCTAACTGTCTATGGCAACTATTCCATCAGATAATTACCGAAACCACACTCAAGAAATGACATACAACAAGAAAACAGAAAATAGCACACAATAACCTACTTGAACACTAAGACATACAGAATCAGTAACATTCTCAGAAGAATGGGAATAAATACAGCTTTAAGAACTAACAACACCATCCAAAAACATTTTAACAGTAATGCAACTGAAAATAAATACCAACAGTCAGGAATATATAAACTGTCCTGCCAACAGTGTAAGGCTATGTATATTGGACAAACAGCCAGAAAATTCGAAATCCGATATAAAGAGCACATAAGGGCATTAAGATGCTCCAATCATTCTACATATGCAGAACATTTAATTTAAAACAAACACGAACACACATAAATGGGAACAGACATGCAAATATTGGCAATCAATATCCACAGAAAAAACATGTAGACAGTCCATGAAAATTTTCATATACAAAAGGCACTATATGAAGGGGAAAATGTGATCAATTAATACATCCATCTCACAAACCAGACACTGTTTACGACACTAAAAATGAACTCGCATTCAAACACACCACTACAGCAAAGATAAAACTTAACTACAATAAGCAAATTAGGTTGGTGATACATATGCCATAAACAGTTAGCAGCTTTGAGAAGAAACCATGAACAATAACTGAAGTTGTTTAAAAAGCTACATTATGTGTAAATACGTGTATAAATATGCTTTTCATAAAAAACTGGTCAGTTGGTGAATAACCTCAAGAAGAAGGCAATAACTAAGCTTGTCCCAGAAGTTAACTTCAAAAATCATACGTGTGTAAATATGTTTCTTATTCAAAATTGTTCAGTGAGTGAGAAACCTCAAGGGGAGAAACTGATATGGAACAATTCCATACACTAATTTAATAAAGAAAAATTGTAAGTAAAATAAGTTATTAACAAATTTATACCTTCATTTAGATAAACATTATGCTACACATCTAAACCTGTACATAACTGGTTCTAGGGCACCGATGATGGTCTAATAAACCGAAACGCATATGTCATAACAAAGTTTTTTTCATTTGTTAGTTGTACTAGATGGAGAAGAAAACCCATCACGATCTCCTAAGTCATTAATGTCGACATCGCTTTCCTCTTCCATTACACTGTTGTTCAAGTCGTCCCCATCATACAGTTTCTCAATGTGCTCCTTCCATCCGTTAGAAGGTTAGATCAATCGTCTGAGCTTAAAAAAGCTATCCCATTGGCAGCTTTAATGTTCATACCTCTATTCTTCATTTCTCCCTAATTCTGTTTGATCTTTCTGTATGCAACATTTATTTTACCTACGACCATTTCCTTTTATACTTCTTCACACCTTCCTCATAGCCATTTTTCTTTTGCTTTTTTTGCATTTCCTATTTGTTTGATTTCTAAATTGTCTTTGCATTTCCTATTTATTTTATTTCTAAATTACCTGTACTGCTCTCTTCCTGCTACATCCTGAGCATTTTTGTACCTTCTCCTCTGATCCATCAGTTCCAAAATTTCTTCTGTGATCCAAGGTTTTCGGGCAGCTTGTTCCCTAAAGCCTAATGTTTCTTTACCAGCTTTCATTATTTCGGCGTTCAATGCATTCTATTCGTCCCCGGTTGAGCTCCTATCAGAGTTACTTCTTAGACCTAAGTCTGCCATTTCTGCAAATTTTTCTCTCGTGATAGATTTTTTCAGTTTACTTGCAATCTGTTCTGCCTAATCTGCTTCCTTATTCACTTGAATTTCAGCCTGCACTTCATCACTATCGAATTATGGACAGAGTTTATGTCTGCTCCTGGGTACACTTTTACTATCTAGAACTTGATTCCTGAATCTCTGTTTGACCATGATATACGAGACATGTGTAGTACCGTTTTCAAATTAAAAAAAGACGTGCAAATAATCAAATAATCAATAATAAGCCTGTATCTTACTCTACTTTTCTACATAATTCCCTTCAATATTGAGGCACTTTTCATAACGTAGTACCAGTTTTTTAAAACCCTCCTCATAGAAGTCTGCCGCCTGACTTGTTAACCACTGCATCACAACTATTTTGACTTCGTTATCGTCTTCAAGACGCTGACCGCACAGGTGTTTCTTCAAGTGCAGGAACAGATGGTAGTCACTGGGCGCCAGATCAGGGCTGTACGGAGGATGATCTAGAGTTTCCCATCGAAAAGATGTGATGAGATCTTTTGTCTGATTAGCCACATGTGGACGGGCATTGTCATGCAGTAAAACGGTGCCCTTGCTCAACTTGCCACGTCTTTTGTTCTGGATTGAACTGCGCAGATTGTTCAATGTCTCACAATAAGCTGCTGCATTGATTGTCTCATTACGAGGCAGAAATTCCACAAGCAATACTCCTTTTCTGTCCCAAAAACTGTGCACATGATTTTCCTGGCAGAAATCGATTGTTTGAACTTCACTTTTTTGGGTGAATCTGAATGCCACCATTCCATGGACTGTTGCTTTGATTCAGGTGTGACGTAGGCCACCCATGTCTCATCGCCCGAAACAATTTGGCTAAAGAAATCATCACCATCGTTGTGGTACCGCTCAATGAAAGTCAATGCACTGCCTAAACGTTTTGTTTTGTGCACATCCGTTAACATTCTCGGTACCCAACGTGAGCACAGTTTTCGGTAATTCAAGTGCTCGGTCACAATGCCATACAAATCACTACGAGAAACATTAGGAAAGTCATCACACAAGGAAGAAATCGTAAAGCGTCTGTTTTCTCTCACCTTAGTGTCCACTTTCTGCACCAAACTTTCATTAACGACCGAAGGACGACCACTCCGTTGTTCATCATGCACATTTGTGCGGAAATCTTTAAATGCTCTCACCCACTTTCTCACCATTCCATCACTCATAATGTCTTGTCCGTAAACTGCACAGATCTCACGATGAATATCGATCGGTTTTAGGCCTTTAGAACAAAGAAATCTTATAACAGCCCGTACTTCACAGTCGGCGGGACTCACGATTATCGGAGGCATCTTAAACACAACAGTGAACAACGTAACCAAGAAAGAATTAGACTGTAATGGCGTCAGTGCATAGGCAAGAGATGCAGATACCCAGTGCGCATGCGCGGAACGCCGACCGTATCGCTGCAGCCACGGTGTGACAAAACGGTACTTACTTAAAAAATACGCCTCGTATACCGCAGTTCAAGTGATAAAGCAGACACGTACTGGATAGACAGTGGTACTGCAGTCGAAATGTCGATAGTTTCACAAATGACATGGCGTCCTCCGACCATTCAGGAAGTCATAATGTGCTCAGTGGATGCATTAAGTTACGACAGTGGTGTGCTGTCGTCCTAATTAACTTAGTTAAGGATGTCCCAGCAAATTGTAAACAGAAGCATACACTTCGAAAAGAGCAGTTCCACTGTTTTGCCGTTGTTAACGAGGTGTAAAATAAACAGACATCACGAAAGACATCGACTTCCAGAAGTTGAAAAGAAAAAGTAGATATTCAAAATTTTCCAAAAGCGTACAACTTCGATGCCTCTTGCTAGTGGACAATTGGATAAAGCACCAACTCGTCCATTTCAATAGCGGTTTCTGGACGATTTCCAGGAATCATATGGGGGACTGCTGAGGCAATCCACAATTATTCCTCACAAACTACGTATTTCAGAAACAAAAATACACTTTTCAAATAGAACACAAGTTACCCGTGACAGATGACAACACATCCGCTCCGCCACTAAAATAAATTCCCCCGACGGAGGTAACAGGCTTTTTTTTTTTTTTTTTTTTTTTTTTTTTTTTTTTTTTTTTTTTTTTAATGTTGACGGTCCACATAGCTAGCTGTAGAAGTGACAGCATGGGAAGCCTCTTCCGATACGAAGTTTTACCATTTCGAAATGTTATTTAGCCACGAATTCCTTGAATTCCTTTTCCTTCCAACAGTCCTATTTCAAAGCATCAATTATCTTTTATTGATTTAGGTCACTGCTCATCCATCACAGTGGTCAAGTATTTGAAGGAGGATACTTCTTAGGTCTCACTGCCTTTTGTTGATAGGAGGTCCTCTTAGAGAAAATTTCAATTTTGATATTGCACGTGTTGACAAACGGCCCAAACACTTCATTCTGTTGGACTAAATTGTCTGTGATGCATTGGAGTGCAGTCAGATCACCTGCTACGACAACAGTGCGATCTGCGTACCTGATATAATTGATTACTCTTCCATTTCGAATGATCGCACAGTAGACGCGGGGATAAAAATTCGTCACAAAGGAGAGCGGAACTAGCATGCTTGCACGGATCTCCCGACAATGAATACCATTCACTTCAAAAATATTTTTTTAACAAGTAAACTTATAACAATCCGCTACAAATTGATGCTGACAGACGATATGAAATAATGAATGATTGTTTACTGATACTAATTTAAGTTTTAAACCGCAGTTGTAGTTTCAAGTATTTATAAGTAAAGATTAATTTAAAAATTAATTGTTAGTAGTATAAAGGTACAGAATGTAGCCATCTAGCTTGAGATGTTTTTTAATGTATATTCAAACGTCTTCCACGTTAAGATGAGGTCGGAGTAAGGCAGAGTACCAACCTAAAAAATAAAATTCTTAAACAGCGATCTTCCGACTGATAAAGCACCAATACACGGAGATATTCAGAAAAAAAAGACGTATGTACTTTTGACGGAATGGTTTGGCAGATTCAAAAGACAGTCGTCTGGACATCAGTTCTCACTGTGTATTCTAAAGAGTACCGCTGACCCAAGTCTTGACGCCCAGTGCATGCCGATCGTTATTATTTGTTAGTCTTCGAATACAATTTGAACGTGGATTCTGAATAGAATATCACAGCAAATTCCGTAACTGACTTGGTTTACTTCTACGATAGACACAGAGAAATATTTAAATATTTCTTAATATCGCCGGAAGCTAATGAATACTACACGGCGAAAGATCAGTCAGTTTTTCTTCATGAGCACGTAGCTATTCGATAGCTTGGAGTCTGTAATAGATTGGTATTGGTTCTAATGTACTGGTATACGTTGTAACAGACGTACCGGTAATGGTTTATGATAATTGAAAAGTATTTATTTCTGGCAACATGTTTATTATTTACATATAATAAAGTGTTTAGTCTAATTTTTTTTTCAATTTGCTGTGTTTAATTCTTGAAAAGTGTTTGTTAAGCTGTATGAATCCGCTAGAAAGCGACTATTAAGTTAAATTGAGTCTTTAGGGTTAATGTGCTGGAAATTATGTTTAGTACGATCAAGTATGAATTAAGTAGTATTTATTTCACTGAAATTCTTGTATATTCTAGGGCCTGCTTTTATTTAATTTTGTAATGTTGTGAGCCAAGTGATAAATGTAATTGGTACCTACGCCATCAAGAACGACGAGGATCTGGGACTAAGAACTCAATACAGGAGTAGTATGACAGATTGATTTACCTATTAGCCGACGTTCTCAAATGCAACAGGAATCACATTAGGTCACAGTTCGGCTACAGGTGACAGATTTTCTCATCCGCAGCACTATAATTTGGCGACATTGATAGAAATTCCACGCAGCCTCTATTGCAGGTTATGAAAGGGACCTAGCAACAGTCCTCTTAAAGAACCTTTTTTTATGAAGGAAAAAGTAATTAAATGAAGTAAACACAGATGATGTAAGTGTAACTTATAGTATTAATGTAACAATCAGTTTACGGGTGATGTAAATTTACATTTGATGAAAACTTTTTTATATATGATCTGAAACGACTCCTTTCAAAATATTTCTGAAACGGCAGTATTTGGACCCTTGTAAAAACATATAAACAAAAGCTTACGTTTCTCGAATTCAAAGCTTCCGCTAAAATATTGCTTTATCACTTGATATTTCGGATGTAAGTTACCAAATCATCTTATGCGTTTTTTCTAAAGCATTATGTTTCTTGAGAAGCATAAAGCATAGAAACAGTTCAAGTATTAGCATTTTTGTAACTATTAACGTAATCTGATCAATAAATTAAAATAGATAATATGTACGTCTGTCCTACATATACGTACATTGTGACTAAAATAGATGTTTTATCTGCTTTCGTGAGATGCATAACTGATGATGAATCTGAGACGGTATTCGAAACGTTATGTATCCTAAGACTAACAGGGCTGGAATACATAGTACTTAGTATCAAGAATTGTGGCTTTGAAAGAGTTTATCCCTACATTGTAACTCTTTAATAATAATCACTGTTCCACTTCTCAGAGACATTGAATTAAAGTGGACAGGTATTTAACAAGCAAGTTCTTGGTTTAAATCTCTCGTTCCTGCTTTGAAGAACTAACTATCTCCTTCGTGTAGAAACGAGAGTTTCATCTGGGATAATTGGGTCCCCAGAGTCCGATCCGTCGCGTGAAAGTAAAGTCCCGCCCGTCTACCTTGAACCTGACCACTGTGGGTTACTGGCACTCAGCGACCTTGCCTGCGGTCACTGCAGCAGCTTTCTCCAGCATACGCTCTCAACGTGGAACACAATCACAAGGACTACACACGCTGCGGGCATGTCAACTTGTCTGTGCAGTAGCAAACTTCTAAATCGAGCACAACTGTTTCAGTACGCCACAGTTGGTTATAAAGTGAAACCTTTTATAGGCCCGCTATGGCGATGTTTGGACGGGGATAAATACACGTGCTCCCGACTTCCAGTTACCAGCATGCTTGACATGTTGTGTGAATGATATGCGCATTGGAAGCTTTACAGTATGCCTGTAGCTATAAGTATGACGCGTTGCGCTTGGATAGAAGTGAAAGTAAAGATTATAAATGCATTGAATATATATAAATGAATGTAAGCTTCTTTTTTAAAAAAATAATGTTATTCATTTAAACATATAGTTTTTACCAGATTTTGATGGAACTTTGCGTGCGTGTAATTTAAAACAAATAAAAAATACTGTTTACCTTTGATTTACGGAAACGAAACACTCTCCTCCATTCCTCCTCAGCTTAATTTCTGTCAGCTTTGTTCAAACAAACCCATAGTTTTTATTCGATTTTGATAGTACTTAGAGTTAGGACACGTATACTTTAAAACAAGCGGTCTGGTAGCTCAGTGGTTAAGGCGATTGTTTCCGAAATTTCTCTTTCCGGTTACTGGTTCAGATCCGGTGGGAACCAGGAATTTTTAGGAGTTGTATTTGATTATATGAGCTACGCCGCAACGTCCCGTGGTTCCGATTCCACGTTAAACTGTAGGCCCCTGGGGAAAGGAATTGGATATCTTGTCGCTGACACAATAGCTTGGAACATCTTCTTCGCGAAGATTCGACCAACCTTCGGGTTGTGACTATGTTATATTTTTAGTTTTGAAGTGAAAACTTCTTTGGTAGCTTTGGACGATTTTTGGACGGGGAAAAAATTCATGAGTTCACGTCACCGGCATTCTAATGTTAACAACATATCTGTAAAGGACTGGTGGTTCAGTGGTTAACTTGATTTTAAATCCGGTTCGAATCCATGTCTCGGCGGGGATTTTCATAGACCTTTAATCCGACCTTTGTCACAGTTAGATGTGTAATGCGAAGTACGCCAGAACGCTTCCGTGGTTCGGATTCTGTGGATCCCCTGTACCGGGTATCACTACCCGGTTAGGTTAAGTCGGATAAGAGAGGGGCGGAAAGCGCAGTTAATAGAAACCCTATTACCACAAGGAATTATTGTTAATATGTAGCTATAATTATTACGTGGGGCTATTTGGATCGAAATAATTAAATTGTTCTTTGCGCATCTTTAGCGCACATCCTGGACGTCATTTGCAGTGTTGTAGCTCGTGTCTAGGGTTGTAGAAGAAATCAAAAGAAGAATAAATATCTTCAACGAATCTCACACGAAGACTGTATATTTGATAGAGATGCGGTTAAGTAGAAATCATGCGCATGTAGTTTCCAATCCTTGAAATTTTAGATATAATGTGAAAAATGGTAGCTAATTTTATATGTTTTAAGGCTTGTAAGAACTGCTTAACAGTTCTGCATCACTATTAGCTGCATTTATTGCTTTTTTACCTAACTACATTACCCAACTGTATTAGAGCTCAACGAAATTTGCTCATGTGAGTCTTTTTGAACCACTTTCGATGGGGATATTTGAATCACAATAAAATAATATTTTTTTGCATTTATATTGCATATTTATTTTATTTTTTATGTTTTCAGATCTTAATTAAATATAAAACCAAACGTGGCCGAGAAAAGAATGACTCGCAAAAAGTAGTGTACTTAGTGGTAATTTAAGTGCGAGAGTTGCAGTATCGTATTTCAACGAACCATATACAACTCGACACAGAAGAGTTCACGAAACTCGTGTTCGTAGAGGCAACAAAGCACAGTGAATTTTGTCCCCCAGAGCAAGAAACTGATCAGGTTGAAAGGCTTAATACTCTTTCTAGACGTGGTTTTGGTACTTCGCCTATAAGTGATGAAACATAGATGTCTGGGAAAGATTGATTTTTATTTTTTTATTTTAAAGAGAGAGACGTAGGAGGTATTTTTCCTAGAGAAAAGTACAAGATCTTTCGAAACAAAGAGGAGGTTTTGGACAGTTTCTACATCTTGTGGATTGTTTACGTTGAGTTAAATATTCAAGACCGACCTCAGAGTATCTATAACGTTGAGGAAGTGGGTTTCAAATGAACGTCAGACCCTTCGAAGTTGTTAGTGAAACGGGAAAGAGAATCACTGACAAATCTAAAACGAGGGAAAAACGTAACATCAGTGCCAGTGGAGTATTTATTCGCCCATTCATTATCTTCAAAGAGAACAGAACGAGGGTAGACTATAAGCATGGAATCCCTCCTGGCAGTCAAGTTGCAATGTAAATGTGTTTAAAACTTTTTTTGGTGACTAATAAAGACATTATAAGACTAATACCTGCACTATGAAGCAGCAAACTATGTGATCAAAACAGACGCACGCGCCGTCCAAGTAGCCACACACGTTTTTAAATTTCGTTTTTATGCAGTGTTTTGATAAATTATTTTTTCTAATAAATGCATATGCTATTAAGTTTTCTCGTATCTTTATTAGTTGCAAAACATTCAGAGCTAAATTTCAATATTATATTAAATCTCATCACATGCACTGGTTAGACAGTATAAGGCATCAATCTAGAAATGGTCCAAACAGCCGCACCTCACCCTAAATGTAATTAACTCAGCAGTACTGGTCCAAACAGCCCCACCTTACCCTAAATCTAATTAACTCAGCAGTAGTGATCCAAATCAGGTTGAATGATTTTAAATCTATAGTTAAATTAAAAGGTAAGGCTCTAGTTTGTATTTTAACATCCTAGATATATTGTGGAACGATATGGCGTACTAGGTAGGCGCTGTATAATCTACAAGTAATGTGGCAATACTATGTTTGCATGTTTTGTTGAGCGTAATATCTCCGTGGTTCGGATTCCAGTTAAACTGTAGGTTGTACAGGAAAGGAACTGGCCGTCCTACCTCTGACACAATGGCTTAGTATGTCTCCATCGGGAGGATCTAACGACCCCTCGGGACTAAGTTACATATTTATATCTTCAATTGAAAAAATGGTCGACTAAAGCATCCTACGTCTGTCTTTAGCGTGTAACGAATAAAACACCTTTTACGCTGTAGCTATCAGCTAGATGTGGTTAATGAAGTTAAGAAATGTTTTTAATCATAGTTAATTGATATTCTGTTGCTCATCCGTTATTACGCTCAAAATTAGAGAAACACGATTATTTTTTATTTATAAAAAAAAAAAAAAAATTATGCTTAAGTTTGGCCGTGGAAACTGTTTAACAAGAAAGAAAGTATTAAATATAAATAAACAAATAAACCAGAAACAACAATTTTGTGCTGCACAGACTTTACGTGCGAAAGTATCTAAGAAAAATAATGAGAAAAATGTAGTAGCAGAGTAGTAAAAGGTAACGAAGTAATAATGTAAATCGGGGCGCGAGAGTCAGTGTGTAGTTATTTTTCCGAATTTAATTAATGTTTTTGTATAATACAAACGGAAAAGTGAAGGATTTATTTTTCAAAGTAGATTTTATAGAGTACATTTTGTAGCAAATTGACAGGTTAAATCACGATCGACCATTTCGTGTACACTGGTATAGGTTTTTGGTAATGATATTAACACTGAGCCGAACAGTGAAAGCATTGTTTTAGTTTGTATGCTAGAGGTAGAGAATATTTTTTTTATTAAAAAAACCTTATGTCTTAGTTTGATGAGAGTTCTCAGGCCTTAAATGCGCCATAAGATGTACTGAGAAGTAGAAGAATTTTTGAATTTGTCAGGTTCAATGTGTTTTAATTACTTCCGATGCGTCTGCCATGGAAAGCACGGTGCCAAGATATTTCCATAAGAAATTAATTGATTTAATTATATTCATACACACAAGTAGAGAGGAACCACACAACACACACATAAAATTCACAAATTTGGTTATAAATAAGAGACAGACTTTCAGATTGCCGCGCAGTCAACCTTTGTAGTGGCTACTATGTCGTAACACAGTAATTTTGTGAGGAAAGGGAGGCTTTTACGAGTAATTCGAACCACGGATAGCCCTAGAGTGCTCAACATGAACAAAGCAAAGCTTTGTCAGAGTTAAATAGTAGCAGTATATGAGCACTGAAACTACTCACTAATCGCATGTGTTCATCGTCTTTTTAAGAAGGTCGTTGTAGCGCTTCAGGGGAACACCACGAGGGTCTTTTACCTGTGCTCAGCGACACCATATAAAATTTGTTGAGGGAATCTAGTGGTTACTCATACGTGGAACATGTCCAATCCATATGAGTTAGTGATGATGAGGGGCCTTAATGCAGTACCTTTTTGCCCCTTTTTTAAACAGTAATATTGGACATATAATCATCCCATTTGACGTTCATAATGGAAAAAAGTTTCTGATGGTGAAATAGCTCCATTTTCTTAGTATCATGGTGGTGAAGGGTCCATGTCTCTCATCCATCCAGGTATACGGATACAACAGCTCGGTACACCAGAATCTTGGTGCATAGTTCAAGATCTTTTTTAAGAAAACTCGTTGGGCTACGTGTACCGCACGGATTCTGTTTTCCACATCCATCTCCAAGGTACACCGTGTTGAGAGAATGTTCCCAATGTAGGAGAGTTATCTTCTTGCTCGAGAAATGTACCGGAGATGATAACATAAAAGTCTGGGAGGGTAGAAGGCCTTCATAGTTACAGTAGAAAGTTTTACCTCTCATAAAAACTTCAAGTGTATATTGAAGTAGGATGATTTCAGTATTCCTTCCTCACTATGGTCTGAGGAGATTAAGACAATTGTGATGCATGCTTCTTTTACTATATTCTTAGTTGTGTGCTTGAGATAGAGAATATGGACGTGAAACATGGAGCAGCCTTGCTAAGTCCTCTTTAACGTCGCTATACGATGAACAAATCACTATCTAATATTATAATAATCAACTGTGTCAGCTATGACGTCGTCCGTCACGGTATGACGTAACTTTAAGACGTAGTTAAATGACCTTATCAAATAACATTCCCGAGAATCTGCGAATAAATTAACTGACAGAACACTGAAATTAAAATGTGTATTGCGTTAAAATGGACATATCAATCATTTGATACCTATGTTTACATCTTTTGATATAGATAAATATTCCTTAAATTCTTTGTACATAGATATGTAAGATAAAAGCCTCTTATTTCAAGCATCAATGTAGCGAAATTTTTCGTCAGATTGTTACTGGATCAGAATTATAACTGGCATTTGACGTTACGGCAGATGGCATGAATAATTTAGTTTTTTTTAATAATTTAAAATGTGACCTATTATTGAAATTACTAATTCGTTTGAACTGAAATGGTTGCACACTGATTGTGATCTGTGCATCTTTCACTACACTTAAAACAAATATAAGCGGGGCATATTGTAAGTTTATAAGATTTATTTTAATTTAATTTGCTTTCACTTTGTAGTATTACTGAGCCTATTATTTCAGCATCTGTGTCAGCCATTCAAACGTCTGAATCACGGATAACAGAAAAGAAATGTGTAAAAACGCTTCAAGATTTTTTATCAAATTTTCATTGCTGTGCATTATTGCTTCTAAAACGCGATACAGAGATTGAAGTATTGTTCTTCTGGCGGCAAGTTTATCGTAGTACGTGGTTAGGTTGAAATTTAATGAAAGAACATCCAAACTGACCGCGATATATGTGGCCCAAACCACAATTAAATATTACGTGGCATAGCGTAAGTTGTTAAGACTTATTTTTAGCATCCTTCGTTTTAAGTGGGGTCATTATTTCAGTCGATGTAACTTGTCTCAGCCGTTAAAATATCGATCTTCATCACATGTACTAAGAAAGAAAAGTTTAAGAATCTGTGAAGATTTGGGATCAAGTTTTTATCGCGATGTATGGTGACACTGACATGCGATACAGGGAATGTTTTAATTCGCGCGTGATTGAAGCTTTGTTTTTCTGGCAGTTATTTTAGTGGAGATTGTGGTTAGGCTGAGACTCAACCCGAAGCAAGTTGACAACTGAAGCTTTTTGCTTCAGCACAAGGGACGGTAAATTACAATGAGCTTTATTTTATAAAATTCTATTTAGTTAAACAACTGCAGAGAAATAAATCACCATAGAACTCAGTTAAACCAGTCATTTATGACGGGCTTTGGGGCTAGTTAACAATATTTAACGTCCGCATTCTACACGCATAGTTGATAGATTTGAGATTTAACCGAGTTCATTGCTACACAATCTGATAATTACGCCTTTCTTAAGCAACAAACCAAGAACCGGTGTGTGTATGGGTCTACATCTGGGTGCCTTTCACATATTCGTTTTTGGTTATGGAAAGCGAATGTAACCGCTACCCAGTGTTTTGTGAAATCATTAATTAGCACAGTTTTGGTAAAAATATTACTCCAACTCCGACCCCGTCGGATCCAGCTCACTAAACGCCGTCCTCTCCTCAAAGCAAGGAGCCTCGGGGCTACAGGGATTGTCCGCTGTGTCAGGTACGGAACTTTCCCGTTGGGCTGAGACAAGCCTTTCATCCGCTACTTGTTACCAGAGGTTTTAATGGTGGCGCTGACATTGAGAATAAACTTTCTGAATCAGAGAGATGAGTTTAAAGATACTAATTAGTCGCCTCGTTTCGGGGCTCGTACATTGTTTATACTGAATTACAAAACACGGGAAATTAAAGGAGTAGAGTTTATACAACTCCACGGCGACCATTTTATTTTGTTATATTTTCTCGTAATATTCAATCTGATTCCAAACTTTGCAATTTTAACTACCTAATTAAAGTTAAAAATTAAAAACACATTAAAACAAATGTATACCTATCCTCATGAATTAATTATTCAAAATAAGAAAACTATTTTTTTAGTTTAAAGAAATGGTAGTTATGTTGTTTTAGGTACACAAATTACAATTCTTCAATACACAGTGATGTACGTTAGATTTATTTTGCTTCTCCATGATATTACTAAGTTTTTTTAATATATATATAAGTAGTCAGTCTCTCGAGTGGTATGATGCAATCCGCCACCTCCTCGTATACTAATCTAACGTTTAAATTCGGAGATACCAATTAAATGATGCCTCCTCAACTATATGTTTCATTACATATATTATATATATATATTGTTTATCTTCTTCTACAATTCCATCCTTCAACTGTTTCCTGTATTAGCAGACTAACTAACCTTGAATATGTGAAACGTGAATAATAATTCCGTCCCTTCTTTCGATAAGACACGTCCTCAAACTTCCTTACTCACAAATACTTTCCAAAACTGCTTCATTTTTGAACGTTGTCTGTCGACTTAATTATAAACGTTAACACATTTCAAATGCTTCAATATACTTTCTTATAGCGTCTGTGGACTATGAACTCCTGACAACTTCAAACTTAAACTAAAGGACTTTCTGCTTCAAAATGTATGAACATTTTTCTAATCGGGATTTGGAAAGTACAGAAGATTAATAGAATGATAGGAAACGAAACTTCAAAAACGTTAAGCAAATGTCAAAATTCACGAAAGCCATCTGTTGGAGAGTACAGAATTAACAAAGGATATTGTGTCTGTGCAGTTAACAGTAATACCTATTTTTTTATTATTATTTATTACTTTACGCCTCGTCGACGGCTAAGGTCATTAGAGGCGGGATGGGACTGGGGACAAGAAACGATAAGGAATTCGACCATGGCCTTTTTGAAGGAAGCATCGCGGCACTCGCCTGGAGTGATTTGGTGAAACCATGGAAAACCCAAATCTGGATGACCGGACGGGGATTCGAAACCGCGTCCTCCCGAGTTCCCTCAAGATCTGCACATGCGATAAGATCTTCATAAGATGGCGATTAAC
Organism: Vandiemenella viatica; assembly: GCA_031002005.1. NCBI lineage: Eukaryota > Metazoa > Arthropoda > Insecta > Orthoptera > Morabidae > Vandiemenella > Vandiemenella viatica. The sequence goes on along the minus strand of JARYHS010009186.1, from coordinate 42,593,029 downwards.
TTAAACCCCGTCTTTCATGATGACTGGAAACGTAATTAGTGAATAGACTATCACAGAAACAATGCTCATACATCCTGAAAATGTCAGATTTTTGCTGGTAGTTGAAATTTAATTTAATTTAATTTAATTGCAATGGAGTACATGTTCCGGTGGCAATTTCCCTACACCCCCATCTTCCCCCTATCCTACACCCACCTACATTTACCCTCTACAAATTTTATCTTTAAATTCTTTCAACGTTTTCGGAAAATTAATCATCATTTCCCTTGGTAACTCATTCCAATTCCAGACAAAAAGAGAATCTTCCCACACCCTTGTGCCTGAAATCGAGTACCAGCTTGTGGTCATGCTCATCTGTTCCCTTCCATGCACTACTTTTCATACCTACTCCAATACCTGTCCATGCCTCATCGCCAGTATACGCCCTGTACATTCCCATGACCCTCCTCATCCTCCTCCTGTCTTGCAATGAATCCCATTCCAGCTCCTTTATCATTTCCGTCACTGATTGCATTCTGTGATAATTTCCAGAAACAAATCAAGCAGCCCGTTTTTGCACCCTCTCCAACTCCTATATTTGATACGCAAAATGAGGGTCCCATACTACACTACCATATTCGAGCAATGGTCTGAACAAAGTTTTGTAACCCAATTCCTTTACTTCTCTCGTTCATACCCTCATCACTCTCTCCAACAAGTGCAGAATTTTGAAACCTTTTCCTACCACCTGTCCAATGTGTCCTGCCCAGTTAAGCTTGTTATCAAATGTAATGCCAAGATATTTACATTTCAAGTCTTCAGCAAGCAATTCTTTCCCCACCTTATATTCATAATTAACCTTTTGTTTTTTATTTGTGTATCTAATAAACTGATTCTTCTTTGCATTTATCTTCATCCCATGTTTACCAACCCAACGAGATATCCTGTGCATATCACCCTGCAACTGTTTACAATGCTCTATCGTTTTGATTCTTTTATATAGCATTATGTCTTCTGCAAACTATCTAATTTCAGATAGTAAACAATCAGCACAATTATTCATTAGAATAGTGAATAGCAATGTCCCAATACACTACCCAGCGGCACTCCCATTTTTACTTCCACTTCTTTTGATACTACATTTCCTACCGTAACTTTCTGTTTTCTACCTTTTAAAAATCCTTCTACCCAGAAAATTACTTTCTCATCCACTCCAATAGTTTTTACCTTATTTACTACCATTTTATGGCTCACTCTGTCAAATGCCTTTAAAAGATCTAGTGCTACGCTATCAATTTGGCCTCCCTTGTCTATTTCATCTGAAATATCGTGCATATATCCCACCAACTGAGATTCACGTGAATATCCTTACCTAAAGCCATGTTGCCTGCTTGAACACCACTTACGTTCCTCACATATATTTCTGATGTGGTTGCATATCAATCTTTCCATTAATTTACCTACCACTGATGTCAAACTGATTGGCCTGTAATTCTCGACTCTATTTCTCACCCCTCCTTTATGTACCGGTACTACTGTTGCACTTTTCCAGTCCTGTGGTAAGGAGCAAGTATTCAGACTCAATTTAAATAATATTTCAAGACAAGGTACAATGTCACATCCGCCTATCTTTAAAATATCTGTAGTAGTATTATCTACACCAGCCCCTTTGTTTGTTTTTTCAGTTTTTGTATTTCCTTCAAGATATCCTCAGGACGAATTTCAATTTTTTTTATCATCTTCATTTCTAATTGTGTTGTTAAGCTCGTTCTCCAAATTAGACCCTCCTATTTCTGATTCATCGTTTTCACTAAACCAGTTACTTAAAATCTCTGCCTTTTTTAAATCCTCAGTAACTTCTTCTCCATCCTTATCTATAAGCATCTGTATTCCCTCCCTTCCCCTCAGTTTCCTGATATAGCCATAGAAATTTCTAGATGCATAATATTTCCTTCTATCTTATATGCGCTCATAGTATTATACAGTACAGTTAAGACATCCACTTTAGATGAATTTTTATTACTAGTTTATCTTTTATTGTTATATCTTCAATTCAATTAAAATTACTTTTTCAATATTGTGCCTCCGAACCACCCGTCTAATGTTGTCATGGGTTGCAACGAGATGTGTTTTCAATAACATGTTTATAAATAGCTTTGCGATTCTTCAATGTCCTTGTTATTTTTTATGTTTAACGTGAAAGTATAAAAAATAAATAAAAAAATAAATGGTTTACATGAATTGTTAATCTGACATGTTAAACCAATTTCAATAAGAAGCGAAAAGAAATGATAAATCCTGGCAAACACTTAGCTGGGTACAAAGTCACAAATCTTATATATAAAAATCAATGTTTGTTTGTTTGTATGTTCGTCTTCTATGCGTTCCTGTACCATTTATCAGATTGCAATGAAACTTTGGAGAGTTTTCGAGTGTGCGCCTGCGAAGGTTCCTGCGGAAAAAAATTTCCAAAAAGTCGCCCCCTATTCCCCATAACACCCCATAGTTTAGGCAAAACCACATTTTTTATCCGATTTAGATAGGAATTTGTACACTTATACTTTAAAACAAACATAAAAATACAGCCTACATATGGTTTCCGAATATTCATCCCCTCTCCCCCTTTCCACCCCCATTACGTTTTCACCCCATAATTTAGGCAAACCACATTTCTTATCCGATTTAGATAAGAATTTGTACACTTATACTTTAAAACAAACAGAAAAATACAGCCTACATATGGTTTCCAAATATTCATCCCCTCTCCCCCTTTCCAACCCCATTATGTTTTTACCCCATAATTTAGGCAAACCACATTTCTTATCCGATTTAGATAAGAATTTGTACACTTATACTTTAAAACAAACAGAAAAATACAGCCTATGTATGGTTTCCGAATATTCATCCCCTCTCCCCTTTCCAACCCCATTACGTTTTTACCCCATAATTTAGGCAAACCAAATTTTTTTATCCGATTTGGATAAGAATTTGTACACTTATACTTTAAAACTAACAGAAAAATACTGCCTACGTATGGTTTCCGAATATTCATCCCCTCTCCCCCTTTCCAACCCCATTACCTTTTCACCCCATAATTTAGGCAAACCACATTTTTTATCCGATTTAGATAAGAATTTGTACACTTATACTTTAAAACAAACAGAAAAATACAGCCTACATATGGTTTCCGAATATTCATCCCCTCTCCCCCTTTCCACCCCCATTACGTTTTTACCCCATAATTAAGGCAAACCACATTTTTTATCCGATTTAGATAAGAATTTGTACACTTATACTTTAAAACAAACAGAAAAATACTGCCTACGTATGGTTTCCGAATATTCATCCCCTCTCCCCCTTTCCAACCCCATTACATTTTCACCCCATAATTTAGGCAAACCACATATTTTATCCGATTTAGATATGAATTTGTACACTTATACTTTAAAAAAGAGGGAGAAATACTGTACACATTAATTTCACGAAAACCCAATCCCTCTCCTCTCTTTCCACCACCTTAATTACCCCCTCTTCCCCATAAACCCCATAATTTAAACAAACCCGCAAACCGTTCGTCCGATTATGGTGAAGCTTTGGTGAGTTGTCGACGGGATGACAGAGAAGGTTCCTGTCAAAAAAAAAAATAATTAAAAACCCACCCCTCCTCCCCATAATTTAGACAAAACCAAATATTTCATCAGATTTCAATGGGAATTTGCACACTTATACTTTGAAACAAACAGAAAAACACTGCCTGCATATGTTTTCCAAAGCGCATCCCCTCTCACCCTTTCCAACTGAAAATGAATGAAACAGCAGTTTAAAATTTATATGTAAATATTTTTTCATTTAATCTATGTGCCTACTCAAGTCCAGCAATAGTGAAGCATTGCCGGGTAAGCTAGTACACTTATATATATGGGTGACTTGACTATCACACAGAAAACAGAAGATATTGAACAAGGATTTATATACAGAGAAGAACAAATCAACCAAAAAAGGGAATTTAGAAATGACTATATCAAAGAAGTATCTGATTACTTCTATAGAGAATAAGTATTCCTTTCGAAGAGAGTGATTGATTAGAAACTTTACAACAATCTACGCACTTCAGTTACAGGGAATAAATAAGAAACCTATCGAAAAATAAACCTGTTCTTAAAACTCATGAGAAAGCGTTGCCAAATTATTGATTGACAATGTTAGTACCCAAGCTATGAGTTTATAAAATAACATTGGCACCAGTTATAAAAGATTATTGGTTCACTCCATTGATGCGCAGAATGATATTAAAAAAAGCAATTTTTTGTAGAGTTTATAGAATATTGCTGACTAGATGAAATAAGAAATAATGGTAAATGAAATGGAGAATGATATTTAAAAAAAGCAATTTTTTGTAGAGTTTATAGAATATTGCTGACTAGATGAAATAAGAAATAATGGTAAATGAAAGAAACTGAAGAGAGAGAAAACGAGAACACAGAGAAGTAGCAACTACACACTGAAACAGCTGTTAAGCAAAAAAATAAATTTGACAAATCTGATCAAGTAGAAGAGTAGTACGAGAAAAATTTGGAATCTTAGAGTCGAAAGAGTAACTACCAGAAACATGAACAGGAAAATTGCAGGAACATAATTTCATTTTTTTAATTACAAAATAAATTTATAAAGGTAACATTAAATACGTAAGATTCTGTAGGTTGACATTTTAAACGGATAAAATTTTTCTGAAAACAAGTGCAATTGAAAAATGTATTGAGAAATAGTGAAGGGTAACCACTACAAAGTAGTGATTCTTTGTATCCTTCGTATATAAGCAATATGGGAACTAATTTAAAGAATACATCAAACACTTCATGCGAATAATATAGTAAGAGATGTCCTATGAATTCTAAATTTAGACACAGAAATATTTCAGATACTCATGTTCAGTCAGAGATAGCAAACTTAATTTACAGTTCAATTGATGTCGGAAAGAATATAGTACAATATTGCGCTATGGATATACACATAGTTTAATACGGGCTTTACATTTTACCAAAGTATATTATATCACTATTTCAAACGATAGCAATGGATAGAAATATTGACAAATTACATCAAGCAAGGGTATGTTAAAACTCCCCCACTGCCAAAATACATCGGAAATCCATTCCAGATGTTTTTAACCGCTGATGCATAAACACCGCCGTCCAATCTTTTTTTTCAGTTTTGTTACATGAGACCAGCATTATTTCATTCCGCCTGATAGCTCACATTTTGCTTTGTTTGCTTCTCTTCCGACAATATTTGCTTTTCTCAAAGAGCCCTAAAATCCTCGTGAGGTTTTCTTTCTTCCAGAGACGTTTCCCCATTTCTATTGCCCAAGAGTTTCAAATCTTGCTGAAAGCATTTAGCAAGCATGCAGATGTCAGGTTACTGTTTGATGAGGTCGACGTCTTTTGGGAAAACAGAAATGGTCCTGTGAAACATTATTTTCCGTCATCTTTACGTCTGTTTGTTAGTTTTTTCTCTAACAGTTCATAATGAAATATCCTGTTCCCAAGTACATAAACCTCCCAATAAAAATCATCATAACGATTAGGTGGGAGCTATTCTAAAATCGGCAATTCCTTTTCGATTGATATACTATCATTACTCAATAAATAATTTTCGAAATACTTAATACGAATTTCCATCTATTAAATTTTTTCAGATTCACACAACTTTTGTACATAACAGCTTTTCGTAGCGTATATTAAGGTCTTCAGGAAGAGAGCTCCACGTATTTTGATTCTGATCTGTCTTGCTCCTTCGGCATCTTCGTCCATTTATAAATGTTTTGACGAGGCATTAATTGTCTCATCATTTGATGAACAGTCTCTTATTCTTAGCCTTGTGTTAATTTATGCTATTTTCACACACCTGTTTAGCTTTCACTTGTACTAATTTGTGCGTTTCCATATAACTTTTCAGCCTTCGCTACCATTTGCTGATTCACAAGTCAGATATCAACGTGGTGGAGTAACGGCTAGCGTTCTGGCCTCGCATTCGAATCCCCGTCCGGGCATCCAGATTTGGGTTTTCCATGGTTTCCCCAAATCACTCCAGGTGAATGCCGGGATGCTTCCTTCAAAAGGCCATGGCCGAATTCCTTCCCATTCCTTGCCCCCCATCCTTTCCCGTCTCTAAAGACCTCGTTGTTATAGGAGACGTTAAGCAGTAAAAAAAAAAAAAAAAAAAAAAAAAAAAAAAAAAAAGTTTCTATTTAGGATTTTTGTTTTTCACTTAATTTAAGTATAATGTGAAATACGTGTTTTATACTGCAAATATCATAAACTCTAATATTACCAGGCTAAATCAACCTTTAAATAAATAAATATACGCCGACATGCTGTCAAAAAATTACATTCAGTACATATTACACCTTTAATTTACTATTAATAAAATTTTATTGGAATCAATTTAAATAATTATAAAATCGTATTGTTACCACAGCACCTTTTTTGTTTATGGTTTTACGGCTCGTCGATGTCGAGGTCATTAGAGGCGGGAGGAGACTGGGGACAAGGAACGGGAAGGTATTCGGCCAAGGCCTTTTGGAGGAAGCATTCTGGTATTCGCCTGGATTGATTTCGGGATTCCATGGGAAATCGGAATCTGGATTGGCAGACGTGGATTCGAACCCGCGTCCTCCGGAATGAGAGGCCAGAGCGTTACCGTTCATCCATCACACTCGGTCAGAATACCTTTAAAGACTGTCTTTAGAGACTTCTTTCAGTTATGATCTATATTTCTGTGAAATCTTCTGATTGTGGCGTGTCATTTGGCAATCATAACTGATCTATATTTCTGTGAAATCTTCTGATTGTGACGTATGATTTGGTAATCATGGTCTCTTCTTGAATGCTAACCAGTTTTCTGCAGCCCACTTTGAAATAAGGTGTCATGTTTTAAATCAATCACATGGTTTGGAAATTTCCTAAGTTGCAACCAACTGACATTACTGTATGCGTAATTTTACATGCTTTCTATACAGGGTACGCACGCGAGCTATCCTGCTAGTTACTATCATCACATGTGTCTTTTAGCATACATGTATTGCGAGCATAACATACAACGTCACAGAGGAAGAAAACAATTTTTTTGGTTACCTGAGTTTAGCAGTTTGTTTTATGAAGTTGTTTAATGATTTCGTTTTCTGAGTTAATCTCTCGTCTCTTCAGACAAAACAACCTACTCGATTCCAGAAATACTACTACGGGTGTAGTATAGTACGCAAGTAATTTGTTATATTTAATTTTCATTAATATTAATAACAGAAATATACAATTTAGTTACTGTTAAGAATAATTTTATCGAACGCTAAATATTTGATTGTTAGCCAGAGCTACTCCAATACAGCTACCATTTTTTTGGTAGATTATGTACGGAAGTTGGGATCAGAGAATACGATATACTCAGTTTTTAATATTTATGCCTTTACGCCTTGTCGATGTCGATGTCATTAGAGGTGGGATTGGACTGAAGACAAGGAACGATAAGGAATTGACTATGGCCTTTTAACGTAACCATCCTGCCATTCGCCTTGAGTTGACTACGGGACAAGGATTCGAACAGGCGTCCTCCCGAGTACCAGGCCCTAGCGTTACCGCTCAGCCAGCGGCATTAATGACATAGCTAAATAGTTCAAACAACTGTAATAATGTGCTTAATTGTACTACGAGCAAGAATAAACATAATTCGTTAGTTCCTTAGTTTATTATTGTTATGCTGGGCCCACACTAACAGTTATGTTTAATGCCCATTTATCACAATAATCAGCGCACCAAAATATCGGATTAAAACACGCGTTAAAATGGTGGCTATACACATTTAACGTTCAACGTCATAATACACACGATAAACAACTCGTTATTTCAAGATGTAGGCTGAGGCTACTTTAATGTATTACATGTGTACGATTTCAGAAACATACCATTATGTTTAATGTGGTGTTGCTTCAGTATTTAGGTTAGAGGTAGCTATGCATAATGTCATATAAAAATATGCATGCCAATGATATATATATACAACAAACAACATCACTTTAATAGCAAGGAAGATATTATTAAAAGCTTGTGTTTGAATTATTGCCCTGAGGGGATGCGAAACATGGACGGCTGAGAAAGAAGAGAAAATGATTTTAATTTAATCTGAGCAATGGTACTACATCTGGATGCTAAGGATGAGGGATAAGATTACTAGAGGGCAGGAGAATTTAGCAAAATATGGAAGAGTGTAAAAAGGTGGGGGACAGTATTATTAATTGATGACATGAGTGGTTAATGAAAACACCACTGGGGGGAATTGGTAGAAGGAAATGGATACTGAGGATCACCAGGGTTATAATATATCCATCAGACAATGGAAGGAGTTTGCTGCAGTAGATATGATAATACGAAGAATATCAGAGATTCTTGAAGAGGTCTACAGCAAGACGTTCCAGATAAACAAACGGGAACTTACGGTCGTCAATGATATCACTGTCAGATGTAAGGTGTTGTACACATGTAAACACTATCTGTAAGAGAATGCCACCTCCACCAGTTTGAAGAGAACTCTGCTGGCAAGAAGGATCCATTTATTTATTTCCTCTGCGCTCAACACGTATTGTCGCAGTGCAATATACCAACGTGAATCACGACTCTAAAATCCAATCCAGACAAAAATTTTCCACATTTCTATGGTGGAACGATGACTAATCTTTGTAACCAGTGTTGTTTACTTAGTAGAGACATCCTCGTGGAATATCGACATACGTATCCACCAGACAGGAGATGGCGCTGGGTGACGAGGCTGCGTTTAATTTCCAAATGATTTATTGCACTGTGGCTCCTCTATTCACTGTGCCAGTGCGAACAACCCGTTCATCCACATGCTGTTGTCAACGACTTGTAGTCCCGGTTGGAATGATTTAATTGGAATCGATGATATACCTCTGACACAGTGGATCGAGAATATCGTACTACCTGCACGTTTTCCGGGGTGCAGTAACAAATTCAACGGTCCCTCAATCAGAACCATCTACTTCATTCTTCTTACCAACATTACGTTTGGGTCTTACTGATACTTCATCATCACTTATTATACTATCAAAATTTCTGCTTACATCATTTTCTTTCTATTTATAGGCCGCCATATTTGCTTAACGCCAGCAACCTCTATTTCAGTTACTCGTCAGTGTATATTTCTCGTCCTATGGCAAAGGCAGTCTGAGTAAACTCGAGGGTGACGAATAATAAGAAAATAACGCCATATTTTAGCCATACATACGAAATGTACTTTGTTTCTAACACGGTTTTGATAATAAATCACATGTTATTTAAGGTAAATGATTATGCTTTTTGAGTTTATCCACAGTGCAAGCGTTATAGCCGGGGTGCTATTATTGACAAAGAAAGGAATTGAGTATAAAACTGCTGTATCGTTTATAAGAACAATGGCCCAGCATTGGCAAGTAGTGTTTAAGTAAAACTATGAAAGCCTCGAATCGCGATCGTTACATAGGTAAGAAAAATAAGATCCTGTAGTACTGTATACGATGAGCAGAAATACATATATTGATTTTGAAAACAAAAAAATTAAAAATCTCGATTATATTAATCTAAAACCAAAGTATTGATTTTTGGAATACCAGAAAGGAGAAAAATCGAATCATTTAAAATGAGGATGTATAGAAAAATTAAATGGACAGATAAAGTATGAAATCGGCGTTTTTTATTATTATTTTTTTAAGAAATAATGGACGAGTGAGGAAATTTGTGGAAGAATCTTACAGAAGGAGGAGACAGTATGGTGGGTCATATTTTATGACAAGCGAGATTGATTAATTTGTTACTGAAGGCAATAGTAGAAGGTAAGAACTACAGAAGAAGACAAAGATTAGAATATACTAACTAATTTGATATGAGACAGCCACTGCGAAGCGTTGCCGTCTTATATCAAGTGAACGAGAAAGAGCCTACCGACTCTAGAACATGCGACATATAATTGGCCATATGAGAAACATTCATTTTCGATCGTGGGCGAAGCATTACCGATTTATTTATTTCATATGGCCTAGCAACTAATGTAATACATATAAATAATACGATATATAAAACGACAACAACGTTGGTAACATTCACAAACTGATGTCCAGTTGTAGCAGCCATTCTATGAAGGAGTTGTAGCACTGTAAACGTTTTGAAATTGTCCATCATACTTCCTTAAAGGGCATTCCTTGATGATGCGCTCCACACTCTGGGAGGGAGCTCCGCAGTCACAGGCAGGAGAATCCTGAAGACCCCACTAATACAGCATGGCGTTGTATTTGGCGTGGCCTGTTCTTAGGCGACTTAGTTTGACCCACTGGTCTCTCTTCAGGTGGAATCCCGGAAGTCCAGTTGTGGGATCTTCAATACCTGGATGTTTCACAGATGTGGAATTCCAGCTTTGTCACCATTTTTCCTTAACATCAAAGTTAAACACGTCATGCCATACTGGGTTTCTGGATTTAAGACGAGTGGGGGGTAGGTCATTTAGGACCTCGTGGATGGTCAGGATGGTGCAGTTTTATCCACTCACGTGCCGTTGCATCTTGGCGTCTTACCTTTGGAGGTGTTATGTTGCTGATCAGATGTAACCTCGGGACTGGGGTGGATTTTTAGTGTGCCAATTATTACCCACATACACTCGTTCAAATGGATGGCAATTTTTTCTAGTGTGAGCACTACGTTGTCACACTGGAGCAAAGTACTCAGCAAAAGGGATCACCATGGTGAGAGCGGTTGTTCGTAGTGAGTCCGCATCAGCTCCCCCATATGTACCAGCTAGCTTCTTCTTGATGTTGTTACGTGATTTAAGTTTGTGACTTATGTCTTCCAGGTGTTTATTATGTGTTAAGGAACTGTGTAAGGTGATGTCAAGATATTTAGGATAGAAATTATGTTTCACTCTCTGGTGGCTGGCAGAAGATCAATTTGAGCTTCTGATGTGCTGATGAGCTGCTGATGTGGAATGCGCATACTTCTGTTTTCATAGTGTTCGGACAAAGCCTCCACTTCATATAGTAGACCTACGCAATCAAGGTTTCTAAGTCGTTTGAGAGAGTGCTTTCACCAATGATTAATGAATATTGTACTATGACTAATAGTCTTTTATCATGACTTAAGTACTGCACTATAGATGGCGAAAGCACTGGCGACAATCAACTGGAAAAACAAATTGAATGCAAAAATCTGAATCAAAGTAACTCACATTTGATATTCGAAAACAGATAATCAGATCACCAGATAATCGAATAAATTCCCAGATAATAAATTTCCAACTATTGATTATGAACACAATGACAATAATTAACCAAAAGAAATTAATTGAATGCAGTAATTAGAATCAAAATAACTCATATTTAGATCTTAGAGAACAGATAATCAGATCACTTCCCAGATAATCAAATCAATTTACAAAGAATCAAATCCCTTCCAACAATTAATTACGTGCATAATTAGCAAAAGTTGCAACGAAACACTGATGATTTTTTTTATCAAAATCACAGATAAGAATCGTAGTATCAAAAAAAAAAAAAAAAAAAAAATTCTTCGTGCCGCCAACCACATTCTTCCAAACTTTCAAGTCAATTGACCAACTGATTTTTAAGTTTTGCGAGAACAAACATAGACGTCCTGAATTTTTATATATAAAGATAAAGCAGATAATGTAGGTAGGAGTGATGAAAAAAAAAAAAGAAACCCAAAGAAACTAAGTTTCTATATTACCTCTATCATTATCTCTAGGAAGATATAGTGTAAAAGTACAAAGTGAAGACGGGACAGGCATTATTGCCTAATCCTTGAAGTGGAGATGAAAAAGCTATTAAACTGGCTTCTGTTGTATTTGTAGGTCAGTGATCCAGCTTTTCGAAGCGATCCCGTCTCATAGCTGATACCGGGATTTCGCACCGTCGTTGTTTTTCGAGTGAGAGCTCTTCAATTACGGAAGCCCGGCAGTTATGCGACAGCTCTTCGGATTACGCACTCCGGCCCAATCGCGGCGGTACAGCACAGCGGAGCGCTGGCGCCGCGCTCTCCGGGGAAATCAGCGGCGGCCGGGCCGGACCGCAGGTGCCGGCCGACCCGACCCGTGTGAAAGTCCCGCCGCCATCTATAAAGGTGGACGCGGCAGCGCGCGCGCCGCGTTTCGCAGGCTGCCCGACGCGCCAGGGGACCACGCGCGCACCGCACAGGGAAGGAAGGATACGACATCGATATGGGCTCGCAGGTAAACACGGCGCGTGATAACCACTTAGCCAAACACTGTGCGCTTGCCAGCCGGCGCGCTCGCTTCGTGTTTGGGAGTTCGGAGTTCGGAATACGCTGTGTGTTCTTATCATGTAGTGTTGTGTTTGTCTTGTGCTGTTCGTACCTGTTAACAAGCTACATATGTACTTGAAGATATGGTCTTTCTCCGGGTGTGATTACACACATGTCTTTGAATGTGTTCAATCAAATTATGCTTTCCAAGCGCAACGTTTCAACCAATTCCTCTGCAGTCATCGTCAGGTGAGGGTGATTTGTTTGTTTCAACATACAGCCTGTTACTGGTTTGCTGGAAAATAGTTACTATTATTATTTCTACTTCTGGCATCACGCTTTGTTGATGTCGAAGTCATTAGAGGCGGGAAAATTTTTGGGCAAAGGAAGATGGAAGTATTTCGGCTATGGCCTTTTGAAGAAATCGTTCCGCCGATCGCCTGCGGTGATTAAGGAAAATCATGGAAGACGAAATTTTCGATGGTCCGATATGTGGCCAGAGTTCCACGCTCGGTTGAAACACACTGACTACCTTCATTGACGATAACCACGTATGAAACAGTTAACACTTTTTGCTAAGAAAACAAATTTTGGCAGTATTAAGGCATTAACACATTGAAGGAAAGCAAAAAAAGTAGCTGCAGCTGATTGTATGGCTTAATAGGCAAAATAAATTTGTATATAATTATATAGGATTGCATTATGTTTTAATGTCCGTAAGCATTTTCTCATATTTTTGATTCATGATTAGGGGATGTATAAAATATTACTATTTTTATTACATTACTAGTTAACATGTAGGAATCTTTGGCAATTTTAAAATCCTCCTCTTCCCCCCCCCCTCCTCAAAATGTTTCACTCTTTTGCTGCGTTGTAGAAATCAAATGCTTAGTGAAGAGTATACAGGAAAGAGAAAAGATAGTTTATTAATATTAACGTGTTCACAATATCTCTCTGCAAACAACAGTTAATATCAGAATGCAGTTACCTAGAATTTTTTGTTTGTAATTTTCGATGACTCATTCAAAAATTTTGCTAGATTTATTGACTCTTGGAAAGGCTTCTGGCAATTTTTTTTTTTTTTTTTTTTTTTTTTTTTTAATTAATGGCATTCGGCTACTGAGGCCACACAGCCAGCTCAATGTGATTCTGATTCTTTCAGTGTATTAGTTTCTCCAGTGTACATATTTGCAAGTGTAATCACAAGGACACAACAACACAAACACGACATTCACAGAGACACAACACTTTAACACCCATGCCAGCGGCCGGACTCGAACCGGCGACCATCGGCGCGTGGAGCTAGCACTCTAGCCCCTACGCTACCGAGGCCGGCTTCTGGCAATTGTCCAAGAGTAAATACAGCATTTGACAAAAAATAATCCAGCTCTTTGAAGTACTTGTCCCTAAAGCTTATTGCTATTCACTGAAAATTTATTGTTTAGTTCGGCATGAATTTCCATTCGATTTTCATTTTCTTCTTCGACGTTGTATTTACTTTCGACGTCGTGAAAATATTAATCGTTATCTTTAGGCAATCCAAAGTCTCCGTAATGGCGGTCAAACAACAAAGATTTATTTCGTCTTAAATCTTAAACGAGCATTTTGTTTTAAAGAAAACTGAATATATTATGTCCACTAATATCTTAATCGCAGATGTAGGCTTTCTATTGGTTTACATAAAGGGATCCTTCCAACAGAAATATTCCATAAGGCAATTGCAATAATTATATCGTTAATTTTTGTGTTCCTTTCTTCTTCTTGTCCCTTAAATGAACAGGGGACTTTCCTTCATCTATTCCCATCAGCGAAATCTTTCTCGGAAGCTTTTCGGAGGGTTCTCGTTATTCTTGATCTATATCAAAATAATTAATTGAATTATGTTGTCTGTGATTATATTATTTCTATTAACAGTGTTATGGGGTGACAAAAGGAAAATATTCTGTGTATTTCTTAGAAGCTGCTCTGCAGCACATGGATCTCCATTTTTTGATTCACAGAAGGGTTATTGCTATCTAATGTCGAGTTGATGAACGTGACTTATTTTTATTTACTGCCGTATTCTCAAATTTTAGCCCCTCGAGTATTTATATTTCACTTCAAATTTAGATTTGTTGAACGTTTTATTCTTTATTATTTTCGAGCTTTATTTCCAAAAGTGTTCTGAGATATATCACATCGAATGTGTGTATGTACGATATTGTCAATTTGTTATGTGCTTCATGGAGAAGGTTGACCCAGGAACCGGTGGCGGGAGATGGCGGCGAGAGTTTTGACCGGTGACCGAACGGAAAGTAAGCATTACTCTCTCCGCGTGTCTTCCTATCCACACACCAGACTTCACTTTCTATTGTCAGACAAGTGTCATCAAGCGATCAAATTCATATAGCCGGTGACGTTAGCTATTTCACTGCAAAGAAAACTCTCTCATTTCCAACTGACAAAACTTTATGTGACATTCTTCTATTGACACAGTTGTCTGCAACGATTTCACATATTTATAACCACATTCTTTTCATTTATTGCTTTACACAACGTCAACGTCGAGGTCATTAGAGGTGGGAAACTAGTGGGGGCTACGGATTCGGACCTGACGATTTTGAAAGATCTGTTCCTGCATTCACCTGGACTGATTCAGGAAAACCATGGAAAACCCAAATCTGGATGGCCGGATGGGGATCCGAACCTACATCTTCCCGAATGCGAGGCCAGAACATTACCGATCACCACTACGCTCAGTGATCAAATTACTACCCGCTAGATCAGATGTGTGCATTTTAGCGTTGCTGACTTTCACTCTGAGAGGTACTAATGTCACAAGTTCTGTTTTCTACACCTGCTTCTCTGCCCCTGAATTTCCAAAAAGAACATCCTGTTCTGGGAATGGTTTCTGATCATTTAGGTGAGATGATATTCTTTGGTGGTATTTAAAGTTTAGCTACAGCTAGAAGTAATAGTGAACATCCTCCTTCCCAAAATGGAGTGACGAGGTTGGCTTTCGCTCCTTATGAGAACAGACTGGGCTAAATAACATCATCAACAACAGGTTCAACAAAATGACTTTATTTGCATCCACTTAAGTATAAATTTATTTTTTGAAATCGTTTAGACGAATGTTCCCAAAACTACAATTATTAAAAAAACAACACTTATTATTGCCAGAAATTGGGATTCTGAACCAAAGAAAAAAGAAAAAATCGCAATATACATTGTAGCTGCTGGATAGAAATATTAAGAATTCTTTTAATAATGTAAGATCGCACATACAAGTATAACGTGCTGACTGGGAAATTACATGAAAATGAGGTATCGATTGACGTTTAACCACATTCTGAAGAAGACTTTCTTAAAACAAATGGTATTGCAGCCAAATAAGAAAAACTAAATTGTGACCAGAGAGAGAAAAACCACTGTGTGAATTTTGAAAGATGCTGATTTAGATGTTCTCTACAGATTTCGTTAAAATATGTGAGGGTTTCCCTTTAAGTAATGGCAACGACGTTATTTCTTCTATACATGAGACTGCACATGAAATACAATAAATACGTTGGGACGTCTGAGAAATGTGCTTCTTAACGTCTTCAAAAGTAGTCCCCCATATTATTTTAAAATTTTCGTCAGTAGTGGGGAAAGCGCAGAGTACAGCTGTATGTTACCGATCGCTTTTACCGGAAGCTTTTAGCGAATAGTTCTGTGCCTTGCTTTGTATTGTACGTAACTGAGTTCATTCTACCATCGAAAAACGATTATTTCAATTCACGTAATTCTGGTGCGCGTCTTGAAAAAGAAACTACGTTTGATTAACATTCGTTATCGTTCACAAAGTAAATTAGTCAGGGAGCTTAATGGAGTATAACTTCAGTTCAGAAAATATTCTTTGCAGTAAAAGGATACACCTACAAGTCCAAGGTAAACGTTTTACAATGCATAATTTCCCAAATTTATAGAAAATTTAATCTTGAAACTCTGCAGCCTTAAACACATTAGACAAAATATCTGGTATGTTCAACATGATTTATAACCATGCTCTTTGAAGTAATTACGTACGCTCGGAAACCTGTGCTTTCAATCCGCAGACAGGAACACAGAAAGCTTATTATATTTCCCGACAGAAGATAATTACCTGACTAGGATGACGGAGCAAGTTGTCGAAACGTCGTGTTTTTATATCACTGTCATACTGCAGTCCAGTGATAATTGCATCGCACTGACACTCCGGGAAAATCTCCGTTCACACATGATGACTCATTGTTGGTGCTCGTGCACTATGTTGGTGCACTGTATGCTCAAGATTAATTTGGCAAATGCATTTCTTAGGAATAGTTTTTTTTTTTTTTTTTTTTTTTTTTTTTTTTTTTTTTTTTTTTTTTTTTTTTATGGCATTTGGCAACGAAGGCCATACAGCCAGCTCAGTGTAATTTTTTGTAGCTTTCAGTGTATATGTCGTCATCAAGTATATTGTATTTTTCCATTGTATGGACGCCACAGGACGCACAGGACACTCACACAGACACACAACACTTAAACATCCATGCCCGCGGCCGGTTCGAATCCGGCGGCCTTCGGCACGAGGAGCCAGCACTCTAGCCCCTACGCTACCGAGGCCGGCATAGTAATAGTTAATAAATACAAATTCAAAGCAAAGTAATTCAAATTTTCCACTGCATTATCCGACTAATACTACCATGTCGCGTTTTCTATTTTTATTACTTCACTTTGTTTATGTATTTAGCGAATAGTGCATAGTCATCCATATCAACTAAACGAAAGAATAGTTTAGATATCTTGGAAAATGGATTCATAAGTTGTTTATTTTAGGAAACTAGCAGATCACTCTCTTGAGATAAACTTAAGCCAGGAACAGAAATCAGATAATAATAATAATATTTAATTAAAACTGCAATGGAGCACAGGCTCCGGTGGCATTTTTCCTACACATCTTCCCCCGTTCCTGCAGCCACCTACATTTGTCCTCTACAAATTGTAACTTTATATTCGTTCAATGTTTTTGGTTATTATTCATCATTTCTCTTATTCCAATACCTTACACCCTTACCTAAAAAGAGATTCTTCACACACCTTTGTGCCTGAGTGCCAGCTTGTGGTCATGATCATCTTTTCCTTTCCATGCATTGCTTTTCGTTCTTACATCAATATCTTTCCATGCCTAATCACCAATATACACTCCCATGATCTTCTTCACCCTCTTCCTGTCTTGCAATGAATCCTATTCCAGCTCTTTTACCATTTCTGTTACTGATTGCATTCTGCAATAATTTTCAGAAATGAATCTAGCAGGCCTTTTTTGCACCCTATCTAACTCCTGTATTTGATACTCAAAATGTGGGTCCCATACTACACTACCATATTCAAGCAATGGTCTGACCTAAGTTTCGTAACCCAGTTCCTTTACTTCTCTCGTACATCTCCTCATCACTCTAGAGGCAAGGAAATCAATGCCAGACACAACACGTCAACCAAAATTAAAAAAAATACTTCAGCCATTTCAGCAGAAATAATGGTTGCCTTTGGCACGAAAGACGACTCTATTCAGGATATCAGCCAATCCCCCCTGGAACAAACGCCTCGATGACGTATTAACATTGTAACGAACGCGTCTTGTGACCGCTAGTTACATTAATAAACTATATGTTTATTATTTAAAATGTGGAATATTTTAGTGGGCGTTTGGGCGCAGTGTACATTGTACGAGTGTGGAGCGGCAAATCTGAAGAATGCCAGCAGGCCGGTTCCTAGAATTAGCGAGGGGAGAATAGTGAGTGCCTAATGGAGGGGAGATTTGTGCTTGCCAGGTAGACAAACAGGGTGATCGGCGAGAGTTTTCTGTTTTTGCATGTGGCACGACGAACGAGGGAAGAGATATTCGATGCCGGCCGGCCAGCACGTTCGGACGATGTGATTTCTGGACTGTCTATTCGTGAGTGGGACTGTTGCTGCTGCCTGGATCCGGACACCCGCTATTTTATTTGAGCAGATGAGCTCAGGCAATGGACGACATCTGAGGAACTGTGCTACACTGGTCCATAGCAGAGAAGACCGTCATCCAATGTGTGGCGGCAGACATGTACATTCGGTAATTATACATCGCCAATGAAGGACACTGTGCTAGCTAGACTTTCAAGTTCATAGCATTGCCCAGCTACGACCCTGCAGATAAGAACTCTCATAGCCCGGAGCAAACATCTCTTTCAGAAGTGAAGTCAAAATGTTGACTTCGTTTACTGTTTAATTTTTGTGTATTTTATATAAAATACCCTGGCGCCCACAAAAGGACAACTGATTAATTTTAACTAATTTTGTTATATATGTCATGTGATTAATTGAAATAAAACCATTTGTGATTTCTCGTATAAAGTATTCACGCAAGTTCTACCTTTCATGATAATAAAATAAAATAATAAAATTAATTATAATTTTAAATCAGGTAATGAGGTCAGAACGTTACAATGGCGAACCAAGTGGGGCTTTTCGATTATTAATTGCAAAAATTAATTATGCTATGAACGAAAGACAGCACTATGTCCTTGGCAACTTTCTTATTTTGTAGATAGAAAGTAGTTTGTATTACTTTGCGTAGTTAATGCATGTATAAATTCATGTTGTACTTGTTGATCTTAGATGCAAGTTGGTTCTGCAATAAGATCAGATAAATTTATTTTGTGTGCATTGCGTATGTTAAATAATAATTATCTTGTGTGACATGGGAATGTGCAATGGGTTTTGTCCAAACGCACTCAAATTCTGTTGTATTACGGCGTTGATAATTGTTGTGATGCTTTCTTTATGGCAATTGCAAGTAGTTGTCGAAATATTTGTGTGGATTTCGAGCCATATGTCCAGGGTAACGATATCCTTTCATATTTAAACCATTTTTCCGCGAAGGTATTTGATGAGTAAATTCTTCTTGTAATTTTTCCATTGAAATTATAGAATGTGCTGTGGAATGTTCTTTGGGTTTGATTTTATTGTGCAATCGCGGATTTTATTGAGGCATTTTATTTGCAGATTAGTGTAAAGTCTTTCTGATGGTGTGTTTTGCAATCCTTATTTCTTTTCCTTGTTGTTGTGTATTGGAATATTCTTTGTGTGTCAACGTAATAGTTGAAAATAGCGTGAAGTTAAAGTAATGCGCTTGAGATCCAGTACCATTATTAACATGTCGAAAGAAATCATGGAAGGGTCAAATTTATCACATGAGCCAGCACCCACTAATTCAAATAGGGATCATATCGGGGAAGACAATAATCCTGCAGAAATAGCGTATTCCACTCAATCACCCGTTGAATTAGGGCAGGAGAATTTGGATAATTTTCAGACTACCTCCAACATGAGTGCGAAAACGTCTCGGTGATTCCTGCATTGCAGACTCAGCAACACCAGATGAACGATATAGCGGCTTTATTAATGGAGAAATTTTCACAATTATCTGCTCAATTTACAACACAATTTCAAGAATCCAATGAAAAATTGTCTGAACTCTCAGTGCAAATGTCTAGTAAAATCGAGAGTCTTGAAAGAAAACAAGAAATGGCTCACAAAAGAATTGAAGAGCAATTTGCTACTTTTCGCGGAGAAATTGGCCGAGAAATAAATGATTTTAAAAAGGAAATTAGCTCTGAGATCACTCTTTTAAGCAAAGTCCAGACGGAGTTAAAGTCTTCTTGCAATGTACTTGAGACGACTAACAATGAAATTTGCCGTAAGGTAGAAGCGAATAAAAGTTCAATTGAACAAATGCGCACAGAAAACAGTGAAAATTTAGGTCAGATTTCTGAGTTTGCTCATTCAATAAAAGATGGTGTTGATGAAAATTTAGGTAAAATAAGATCCGAAGTTGGAGACCTTAAGAATTCTGTTGGACAAATGGAGGAAAGTCAAAAGAATCTAGAGACCTCACAGCGTAATCTTGCTGCCGAAACGGAGGTAAAGTTACGTAATATGGAACGGAAACTAACCGAAAGGAATAACTCTGCTAGCAACAATGACAATGTCAAGCTAGTTGTGCTCAGCTGTTTTCGGGAAATATCGAGTTAAAGCTGCCTAGATTTGGTTCCAAGGGGGGAATAAACCCGAAAGCTTACCTCGAAGACCTTCGAAAGATACTTTCAAATTAAAGCTGTTCCGGACTCGGCAAAACTTTTAATCATTAGCCAGTCATTTTTTGAACAGGATCGTTCATGGCTAAAGGTAGCATGTACTCCAGATATGTCGTACGCACAGTTTAAGGAGTTGTTTTTGAATACTTTCTGGTCAGCAAAAATACAAAACCAAGCTAGGACGCGATTTTACCAAGGAAAATACGAGCCTAAACCTGGTGATTCAATGGAAAGGTATGTGGAACGGTTAGTCGTAAAAAGTCGTTATTTTGACACAGTGATGCCGGACGCCGAGTTCATTGATATAATAAGCTCACATTTCAGCCCGGGGGTTCAAGAACACATCTCGCCTGTATATGTAAAGAATATCACTGATTTATTAGAAACACTGCGGAATCTAGATGCCATAGGACAACGAGCGAGCCGTGAACAGTGCGCGGAAAATGTGCAGGACAATCGCTCTAATTCTCATGGATACTTCCGGCCAAATAATCAGAATAACGGGCAAAGTTTCAAGGGAGGTAAAAATTGGAAGCAAGCCCAATCTGGCGATAAGAAACCTTGGAAGACTGATGGTCAGCGGGATGGTCACGGGCAAACACGCGGGGGTTCGCCGGAGGTGAATGCTATTCTAACCGTCGATCCCGGCAATAACATTCAGAATGAAAGTGAAAATTAATTGAGAGTTGGTGCAGCATGTGAAACATCGCAGGGTGACCAATTAAAACAATGAGATTTCGCAGGGGATGCTGAGGGCTCTCCACAGTTTTGCCTTATTAATTTAACATACTGGCGAAATGGCGATGAGGAGAATGATGCGGATATAGCAAGACCAAAGCATAATCAAACTTTCACTGTAGGGCAACGAGTATTATTACGCACCAGTCCACAATCATACACCAATAAGAAGCTTTTGCAAAGTTTATTATAATATATATATTCCATGCATGGTGAAAAGGATAACCTCAGTTAACGGCTACTTATTCACTAATGGAACCAATGACTTTAACCCCATAATTCACGAAACTTGAAAGAGTATTCTGATGATCACAAAGTTTTGGTACAGTCGCGCGAGGATCATTTAGTGCAACTTGTTTCTCTTGATAGTGACGATGGGCATATATGTGCCGGAAAAGGATAAAAACTTGCCGAGATAATATGTTGGGACTTGATTTCTGGCAGACAGAAAGATTCCAAAACGTTGGGGTACATTTACAGATAAATTTCTGGAACTTCACAAATGTTGTGTGGCATATCAAATCACCAAGTAGCCAAGGGAAAAGGATCTCCGAGGTACTAGGTAGATAATATTTTATTTTGTTTTGATCATAAGGAATTACGCGAATCAGCATTCCATGAACAAAATTCTTTTATGCCATAGAGCAAATGTACTTATAACGTTGTCTTGGGAAATCGGGAAGTATACTGGAGCGGCATCCGCGTACACTTGATCGAGATCATGTTAATTTAAAAATCACGCGAGGTCTTTAACGAATGGAGATAAAAGGGGATGTAATTGTCATTATGTATATTCAAAGGATGGTGGCGGAAATCCATTACAAATACTTTGCTTCGCGGTGACATAGTAACAAAATATTTGGAATAATCTTGCATTGCTTTGGACAACCCTGCACTTCATAGATGGTGACTTCACTGCTTAAAAGTTTTTTTTTATTATTCAGATAAGGATATGTTCCCATCAGGTTTATTCATTCATTATATATTGAGATTATGTTTGTGTTATCCTATGTGTTGAATATCTATGATTGTCACAACTTATGATGTATTGCGTTATATTTATTAAGAATGGTGTCAATTTAAATTTTCAATTTGATATTAAATGTTATTGTGTTAGAACATCTATATCACTACAATAATTTGTTACTTATAAGGTTACATTTGAAATGGTTATATTATGTATTTAAGGCTTGCACAAATCTACCCACTATCAGGGATGGGAGTAAGAAAAGTCTATGTACAAAGTAGCCAAGGGACATATGTTCGGTTGAATATTCATGTCTGTGGAACTTGTGATGGAATAGGTTAGAATAGGTTACCAGATTTATAATTACTGCTAAATTAATGGACGAGGAAGGAAAATTTGTATATTTCTTATTGTGAAAATTTAAATAAAACTAGTTTATTTAAATTTGCCGAACCAGGGGGAATATGTAACGAACGCGTCTTGTGACCGCTAGTTACATTAATAAACTATATGTTTATTATTTAAAATGTGGAATATTTTAGTGGGCGTTTGGGCGCAGTGTACATTGTACGAGTGTGGAGCGGCAGATCTGAGGAATGCCAGCAGGCCGGTTCCTAGAATTAGCGAGGGGAGAATAGTGAGTGCCTAATGGAGAGGAGATTTGTGCTTGCCAGGTAGACAAACAGGGTGATCGGCGAGAGTTTTCTGTTTTTGCATGTGGCACGACGAACGAGGGAAGAGATATTCGATGCCGGCCGGCCAGCACGTTCGGACGATGTGATTTCTGGACTGTCTATTCGTGAGTGGGACTGTTGCTGCTGCCTGGATCCGGACACCCGCTATTTTGTTTGAGCAGATGAGCTCAGGCAATGGACGACATCTGAGGAACTGTGCTACACTGGTCCATAGCAGAGAAGACCGTCATCCAATGTGTGGCGGCAGACATGTACATTCGGTAATTATACATCGCCAATGAAGGACACTGTGCTAGCTAGACTTTCAAGTTCATAGCATTGCCCAGCTACGACCCTGCAGATAAGAACTCTCATAGCCCGGAGCAAACATCTCTTTCAGAAGTGAAGTCAAAATGTTGACTTCGTTTACTGTTTAAATTTTGTGTATTTTATATAAAATACCCTGGCGCCCACAAAAGGACAACTGATTAATTTTGACTAATTTGATATATATGTCATGTGATTAATTGAAATAAAACCATTTGTGATTTCTCGTATAAAGTATTCACGCAAGTTCTACCTTTCATGATAATAAAATAAAATAATAAAATTAATTATAATTTTAAAATCAGGTAATGAGGTCAGAACGTTACAACATACAATCCACACATTAATTTCTGCTAACGTAGTCATGCCATATTTATTTATTACTATTTTAAAAGTTCCAAAACAGAAATGGAGCTATAGTCTACAAATGTAGCTCCCCCGTATGTTTGTCTGTAACAAGCCGTTAGCTTGTTAGTGAAATAGTTAAAGACTTCAAAGTTATACCTGATACTTGTTTCGTTAAAAAAAAAAGAACGTCAAATTTTTCTGTTCCAACTTGTGGTGTACTATAGTTGTTTATTGCTCGTCAAACAGAAAACTAAGATAGTTTCTAATATTTTTTTATTTAAAATATAGGAGTAGCTGTCAAAGTAGTCAGTTTTAGGGGATTTATGCTACCGGACCTTTCTCATAAACGCTATTACATATCAACTTGCAATTTGTCCCCAACATCGACCATATTGTGTATTTAAATAACAAATATTGACAAAAATTACATCCAAAATAGTTTTTAAGGTGTGAGCAAAATCAGCACACTTCTTTAGATTACTATGAAATATATTATTTTATTCAAATGTTTTTCATTAAGAGTCCACAGCAGCATTATGCACCTGAAAAAAAAAGTGATTGTATCTGAACCGATAGCTTTAGATGTAAGTAAGGCAACGGGATGCGTCGTTTAGACTGCCTAGGAACAGGATCTTCTAGCTAAGCTAAAAATGTGACTATCTTGATTTTTGTGGCAAACGACTGTCATAGACTGCTATATGACCTAATGCATGTGATATATTAGCCCAGGCATTTTAGGTTTTAACCTCAAAAAAAATAATGTAGAGCTGAAATTTGGCACAGACGTTCCTTAGTACCTAAGAAACAAGTAATAAAAAGTCCCCACCTCTAGGGTGTCCGCGTCATAGTTTTTTTTATGTCAAAAGGGCTTAAATAGGGATTGAGTGCCAAATCTGTATAAACACGTTGTAAAATTTAAAATGTCAGACTCTGTAAAGTTTTATTGCACCCTAGGTAATTAGGATAGGCTAACCACTGCATAAAAGTGTAATATCGGCACTATTATTATTTAAAAGTAAAAGTATAGTCACATTTTATCATGAAGGCAGTACGAAACATAACTTTTTTTTTTCAATTTCTCTGCATTGCGGAAAAACTGTCAAAGTTACCAGGTCGGGACCTATGATAAAAGTTGTAGTACACACTTTCAGCATTAAAATGGTATATCGTTCATCCCTCTGCGACATATGGTTGTCGAGATACACGTTGAAACAAGCACACGTGAGTCAAGCTGGGCCGAGAGCTCCGCGCGCCGCTCACCGGCCATTATGGGTATTAACCTGAAAAAAATATAATGTAGACCTGAAAATTGGTACAGATATTACTTAATACCTAAGAATAATGTCTTGAAAAGTCCCCATCTCTGAGGTGTCCTGTTCATAGTTTTATTAGGGTAAAAGGTTTTTATTAGGGCTTAAATGTCATAATCAGTATAAACGTCTTGTAGGTCTTAAAATATCAGCTTTTGTATCATTTAATTGCACTATAAGTAATTGTAAAAGCTAATTATTGAAAGACGGCGTAGTTTTGGACGTAATTAATGGACAGAAGTAAAAAAATCTCACATTTGATAGTGAAACAGGTACGAAATATGACTTGTTTTGTAACAAAGTCAGATTTGCTAAAAACTATCGAAGGCCTATTATCAAAGTTACAGAGCGCAGTTTCAGCATTGAAATGGTGTATTCATCATGTTTTTCTGACAAAACGGATGGTGAGATTTCATCGAAACATTCGAAACAACGCGCAGAGCTAAGCATAAGCGCCGTTCCACTTACCCTTCCTCGTCTGTCTGCATCATTCTAATCTCTTCGAACAGTGCGCTGAGATTTTGTGCCCTTGGCATTATATCTAACCTGACAGAAAGAAACCTTGAAAATGACGAAACATTTTGCAAAATTATAAATTATATTTTTTTTATTAATATCTTTGAATGAAATTTAAAGTTTAGCTTCATCATCATACTCATCATCTGAAGCCCAGCCCACAACGCACACATTCAAATCTATTTCGCAGATGTTCTTACAATTGCAGGGCACCAAATTGAGGAGATGATCCGGAGTAGGTGCAAGTCGATTAGTCACTAGCACAAGGGCTCCATTCTGAATTTTCCAGCCCCAATCTTCAGGACCAAAAGAATTTCCTAGCCATTCTTGAACCTGTGAGTATATTCGTAGAGAATGGATGGCCAATGTACCATATATTCGTAGAGAATGTCGCTCACATGCTGCATATGTTGGTGGAAGTGACGCAAGCTGGAAAGATGCAGTGACTGGTTGGGTTGCGAACTTACGACTGTATTTTATTTCCAGATGTTCATGGATATTTTGATACTGAGATATAAAATTGTCGTAGCGGGCAACGGCAAACGTATTTCTTGCGGATATTATGTCTTCTTTCTGTGCGTTAGGATGTTCGAATGTTTGCGCTTTGCCATGCAGTACAGCAGAACCCTTCAATAACTTCCAGTCTTGTTTTTTTCCTTTGCCGAAAAGAGCGCTGGCAGTATCGCACCCAGTGAATGCATGACAATAGGGTGCAGAGTTTTTCATCTTTGTGATGGATTTGCAGAGTTCTGCCACGTTGAAGACCTTACTAGCAGTTTTGCTTGTGACAGGTTGAACTACATTTATACGACTGCTTTCACTAAGTCTTGCTACCAACGAGGACATCCGTATCGTTGGAAATGACCGCTACCTCTTGACCCCTACATTAATCAAGTGCAAACGATGCAAAGCTGGCATCCGCATCTTCTTTACACTGAATGTCATGATGACCCGTAGTCTTCAATTTGTTTACAAGTAATTCGACTAGCTCATTTATGTTATAATAGTTTTTCAAAAGCTCAGCTTGGAGTGAAGTGACAACCGTGTTGTGGTGACCGAAGACATTGGCAGATGTTTTCCCCCCGGCACATCGACGACGCTCCTCTCTTTCCGTTGCAATGTGTTCAGATCCATCGTTTGCCGTTGCCCTCTATGACAATTTTAAATCTCAGTGTCAAAATATCCATGAACTTCTGGTAATAAAATACAGTCGTAAGTTCGCAACCCAACCAGTCACTGCATCTTTCCAGCTTGCGTCACTTCCACCAACATATGCAGCATGTGAGCGACATTCTCTACGAATATATGGTACATTGGCCATCCATTCTCTACGAATATACTTACAGGTTCAAGAATGGCTAGGAAATTCTTTTGGTCCTGAAGATTTGGGCTGGAAAATTCAGAATGGAGCCCTTGTGCTAGTGACTAATCGACTTGCACCTACTCCGGATCATCTCCTCAATTTGGTGCCCTGCAATTGTAAGAACATCTGCGAAATAGATTTGAATGTGTGCGTTGTGGGCTGGAGTGTTAACTAATGTGTGGACATTGTCGAAGATCTGCATGCGATAAAGTCACCTATAATAGTTCAGATGATGAGTATGATGATGAAGCTATACTTTAAATTTCATTCAAAGATATTAATAAAAAAAAATATAATTTATAATTTTGCAAAATGTTTCGTCATTTTCAAGGTTTCTTTCTGTCAGTTTAGATATAATGCCAAGGGTACAAAATCTCAGCGCACTGTTCGAAGAGATTAGAATGATGCAGACAGACGAGGAAGGGTAAGTGGAACGGCGCTTATGCTTAGCTCTGCGCGTTGTTTCGAATGTTTCGATGAAATCTCACCATCCGTTTTGTCAGAAAAACATGATGAATACACCATTTCAATGCTGAAACTGCGCTCTGTAACTTTGATAATAGGCCTTCGATAGTTTTTAGCAAATCTGACTTTGTTACAAAACAAGTCATATTTCGTACCTGTTTCACTATCAAATGTGAGATTTTTTTACTTCTGACCATTAATTACGTCCAAAACTACGCCGTCTTTCAATAATTAGCTTTTACAATTACTTATAGTGCAATTACATGATACAAAAGCTGATATTTTAAGACCTACAAGACGTTTATACTGATAATGACATTTAAGCCCTAATAAAAACCTTTTACCCTAATAAAACTATGAACAGGACACCTCAGAGATGGGGACTTTTCAAGACATGATTCTTAGGTATTAAGTAATATCTGTACCGATTTTCAGGTCTACATTATGTTTTTTTTCACGTTAATACCCATAATGGCCGGGGAGCGGTGCGCGGAGCTCTCGGCCCAGCGTTGACTCACGTGTGCTTGTTTCAACGTGTATCTCGACAACCATATGTCGCAGAGGGATGAACGATATACGATTTTAATGCTGAAAGTGTGTACTACAACTTTTATCATAGGTCCCGACCTGGTAACTTTGACAGTTTTTCCGCAATGCAGAGAAATTGAAAAAAAAAGTTATGTTTCGTACTGCCTTCATGATAAAATGTGACTATACTTTTACTTTTAAATAATAATAGTGCCGATATTACACTTTTATGCAGTGGTTAGCCTATCCTAATTACCTAGGGTGCAATAAAACTTTACAGAGTCTGACATTTTAAATTTTACAACGTGTTTATACAGATTTGGCACTCAATCCCTATTTAAGCCCTTTTGACCTAAAAAAAACTATGACGCGGACACCCTAGAGGTGGGGACTTTTTATTACTTGTTTCTTAGGTACTAAGGAACGTCTGTGCCAAATTTCAGCTCTACATTATTTTTTTCGAGGTTAACCCTAAAATCTGTCTAAAATGCCTGTACTATATGTGCTTTGGTAATAATAGTTTTAAAAGTTTTTATTTATTTCTGCCGTCGACATCAAGGTGATTAAAGGTGGTCTAGGCGTAAGGAACGGGGAAGTAATTCGACCCTGGACCTTTGAAGGAACGATCGTGGAATTGGTGTTGAGTAATTAGAGAAAACCGCGGAACACCTAGACCCCGAGGGCCGGACGGGGATTCGAACTCGCGTCCTATCGAATTTGGGGACAAACCACTATCGCTTACGTAACGCGCTCTAGAGTATGGAACCATAACTGCGCTAGACTCGACTATCACTAGCTCGGCCTTTAAATAAATTAAGTACGTCGCCATGAATGTAAGGTAGCAGTTGTGAGCAGCGTATATACGAGTATGTATGAGGCGCATGAAGCGGCGCTGCAGTACAGTGTGAGGGTGTCAGGTGCAGGCGACAGCGCCGCGGGCAGGTGTCTCGGGGCAGCTCTAAATCTGGCCCTGGATCCAATAAGAAGCAGGCACAGTAGCCTCGGGCAGCGCCCCACAAAGGCCGACTCTCTACTGACTCCTATACACTGAATACCGATCGGGCGGGGGCGGTCTGCTCGGCACTGCTCGACTAACGCCGATATTATACGTCAGCATAAATATAACAACGTTTACAAGCATCTGAACGAGGTGTGCTGCTACGAGGGTTGTATCAAAAGTAAAGTTCACACTACAAAGGATGTATCAAAAGTAAAGTTCACATATTAAAAAAATAAAATAGACTGCATTGTTTATTCTCATAACCATTTACACCGTTGAAAAGCTTGAATTTTTCTGAAAGGTCCTAATTTTTTTCCGCGCATTTCTTTAGACCGTGCTGCAACTTCTGTTTCCCCATGTCGAAGAACTCTACCGCCAACCCGTTCATGAAGCCTGTTACCTCTTCTTCATCGTCGCTCCCGTAGCGTACGCCACCGAAGTATTCCTTTAAATTTAGGAAAAAGCGATAATCATTGGGTGCCAGGTCGGGGCTATAAGGGGGATGGTACACAACAGTCTATCCTAATTCTTCCTGATGGTCCTGTGTTTGACAAGAGACGTGCGGTTGAGCGTTGTCATGAAGCTGTATTTCTCCCTCCGTCAATTTTCCCCTCCGGCATTCTGGATAGCTCGCCTGAGTTTGGTGAGAGTCTCACAATACCTGATTAAGTTTATTATCGTCCCAGTAGACCTGTAATCGATTAGCAATATCCCCTTAGGGGCCAACCATAAATTACGTCACACCTTGAGAGGGGGGGAGAGGATCAACAATGTGTTACATCGTGTGACAAGGGGGGAGGGACGTGTCATAATCTTTGTGACATCACATGCATAATTTGTATCACTTTTTGGCTCGTGGCGGAAGATGAAGATGATGTTGACACATCGAATGTTCCCAACACTAACGAAATCAAGAATGAAGTGACTGTTATGCCAATAATAAACAGTATCAAGGATTGGGTTCAATATCCATAGATACTTGATGACTCAATTTTGTATCATTAATTCGGTTTTTTTATATTTTATTAAATGTTTGATTTATTTTTGATACGATTTTTAACTAGAAATACATAAATCATTTTGGAAGTGCTGTTTTGACTTATAAATTTAAAATTGCAAAATATGTGACATCACACCTGGGGAGGGGGGTCCCACAAATGTGACAACCTGTGACATGGGGGGAGGGAGGGGTCCAAAAATCATTAAATTCTTGTGACGTAATTTGTGGATGGCCTCTTATGACCACAAAACACAGTCGCCATGACTTTTCCAGCCGACTGCGTTTGTTTGAACTTCTTTACCGTTTGTGAACCCGAGTGAAGGCATTGACGTGATTGTTGTTTTGTTTCAGCCATGTAATGAAAGACCCATGTTTCATCTCCCGTAACGATAGAGTTCATTAATTTCTCCTTGTTGCCTTCACAATGTTGCGCTCACATTGTGTCCGTCTGTCGGCATTCGAGGGACCCACCGAGCACGCATCTTTCGTATACCCCAATGTGTCGGCCACAGTTCTTTCATTTTTGCCGTGGGAACTTTCAGGAATTCGTTCAACAAGTTCACGGATGGTGACCCTCTGATCTTTAAGCAGTTCTCACTCGATTTTCTGGACGATCTCCTCTGAAACCTTCTATCTGCTGTTCCATTTCGGTGCGTCCGGCAACAAACACTCTACACCATGTTGTGCGGACATGCACTTGCAACCATAAATCTCTGTTAGTTGACGATGAATATCCACAGGTGGAATCTTTTTTTGCATGTGAAAACCGGATTACTGTACGAACCTCGCACTTGGTGGGAGCGGCGATCGGCATTTCCATCTCAAGTTATCTTCCAACGGCCAATGCGCGATCCGTTGGAAGGATCTCTCCTGTGCTTGCAGGGATTACGCGCCTCTTTCCGTCCCCAATTCGGTAAATATCAAACGCCGGAATAGCTGGCAAGGTGGTGTGGAGGCGGTGAGGCCTAACCTGTGGCGCGTGCTCATCCGCACACTTTGGCTGATGCGGCGCGGCCTACAAAACCACGGGCCGTGAGAATCCACCTTCAGACGGCTGACAAGCCAGAACTAAGCGGCGTATCAGAACGCGGATAGCCGAAATCGAGAGTGGGGCAGCTCATGGTTACGGTAGAGCTGCTGGATTTAGCCTAGCACCTTGCCCCGCAGTTATAGCTCATTCGAAACATTACCTTTGTTACAACCCTCGTATAACACAACATTTCTCCACACTTTTCATTTGTTCCATTTTTGCTATCAATTGGAAATTGCAAAAGGAAATATTTGCAAGGAAAGAACCTCTAAATATTTAATTTCCATGATAACTCGTCTTTTCTACATATATTAATTTTTACTGGATCGTTTCCTAAGGTGTTATTTTCAATTTTGAAAAATAATATTTGATGACATCACGCAGAATCTACTGAACCGATTTTGATGGGATTTTCACAGTTTTGAAGCTTAAGATCTAGATTAGAATTCTAAGTGACTCCCTACCGAAGCAGGAAATGATAATCTGCGATTATCCTGAATGTAATCCAGCGATTGCACACTACTTTGAAAATTATCACAACAATAAGGCTAAACATTCAAATATTATGATTTTTTAATAGAACTGATTTATTAGTCAACAGGGACACTGGTTAATAACTCAGTGCGGCCTAGAACCCGGCTATTAGAATTCTGAACCAGTTTCGCGTTGGTAACGAGCAGAAGAGTGGATGACGTAATCGCGTTGTGTTGGTTTTGTAGTCAACCGTTTCCGTGGCAGCGGCTGAATAAACAAACAGTTAATCATTGACATTTGGTTGAGAATGAAGGCAGAGAAGGACACCTTCGAAACGTCCCACAAATGTAACATCTTAACACGGCTCGAAGCCCGAGAGAAATTTATTAATATACTACGCCGTGAAAAATTACGATCTTAGAACTGTTCACTGTTTTTCTCAATAGTTTATGAGATTAAATTTTGATTTTTTCTGATAATGGATATTACATTTTGATTTTTTGACTAAGCAAACATTGTCGTTGACAATTTGTTCCTCGTATTGGGTAGCTATATGAACATTGTTGTAATTTCAAATTCAGTCAACAGTTTACAGGCAAAACATTTTACTCCGGCTGTGACTGTCAAAAATTTTCGCCTCGAAATTACATATTTGTTCAACCAGAGTACTAGTGATTGCAAGGCCAAAGCGTTACCGCTCATCCGCCACACTAGGTGAAATACCTCAGCAAAACGTTTACACTGTTTGCGTATAGATGGCAGGACCCACTTTTCTTAGTTATTGTTTTTTCTTTAAGCTTGCAAAATTTGAGACTTGACTGGATTTTTAAAGAAGAATTCTGGACCAGGCACCATTTCAATCACATCTTCCACCAATATTACCTCTCCAAATTCCATACTTGTACCATACGCGTATTTATTTACAAACATAGATCCACGTGGACAGAGATGCAAACAAACGCTAGTAAATTTCCATTTTCAATTTAAATGATTAGCACACAGACTGGTATAAAAAAAATCAATAAATACAAAGAAACATGCAATGTTGTTACACGTTGTAACGGTAACAATAATAGTCATAATACAAGAAAAATCCGGACGTCCATAATTCCAATTTACATGGTTTCCCAAACTCATTACAGATGAAGGCCGGGATGGTTTCTATAAAACGCCATGGCCCAATTCCGTTCCGTTTCTTGTCCACCGTCCTATCGACTCAACTGTAATGACCTTGGCACTGCCGAAGGGTGAAGGACTCATGTTTACAGAGACGTTCAACAATGCTTGCTTTTCCCTCGGTTTCTCGTTCTGTGCTTGTTCCCGCTACTTACATCTTTCCTCCGAAACGGTTTTGCAATTAAAGCTTTAATTCTTGTTGATTTTCTGCGTCAGAAGTCAACGTTCACTCTTTGAAGATAATCAGAATCTGTTCTTTACATTTAATTAAATAAAATTTTCTCTTGATATAAGACTGTAAATTAAATTTCTCTTTTATTTCAAACCACTCCTCTCGATTTTACAGTAAATAATTTCATTAGTATATGAGTTGCATTTACCCTACTTCATACGATTATCGTTTACGACTACCTTCATTTACGTCTGTACCAAAGATTTTTCTCCTTCTTCCAGTGAAGTAACTTATGCCTGGCGAGGAATGAAATTTGTGGAAGAACGTTAGAGAAGACACAGGACGGTGGGTTATTTTTTAAGACATGAGGTATTGGTTAATTTGTTAATGGAGGGAACATTCGAAAGTAAGAACTATAAGGGAAGACAGAGAATATGAAGCATTTATGAAGAGGTTAGTCGTAAAGGGGTATATTGAAATGAAGATGTTAGCGCAGGATATGAGGGATCCGGGATTGTATGAAACCTTAGGAGATACCAATGACAGAAAAAAGGAAATAAATAAAGGAGAAAGAAATAAAAAAAGTCGGGCCTAACATTCGGAAGGACATGAACTCAAATACACGTCCGGAAGTCCATATTTCTGATTTACATGGTTTCCCAAAGACATTCAAAGTGAATGTTAGGATGGATTCTATAAAACGCTGTGGCCAAACTCCGTCCCGTTTCTTGACTACTGTCCTATCGACTGAACTGTAATTACCTTGAGATTTGCCGGAGGGCGAAGCCCTAAACAAAAAAATTTATACCTGCACCTGAAGGATTCATGTTTATAGAGACGCTCAATACCGTATAGAATATTTAGTCAATAGTGTATAAGGAAGGTTTATAATAGTGATGTGCATGACTCGGTAGAAAAAGATCATCAACTCACCCGAAAACCTAGTGGGTAGTCGAAGTCTCAAGCGTTCTGGAGTAAATAAAATGATTCGAACACTTCCTTCTCCGTAAAATTGTCAGTAATGTAGAAATTCTTACATCCTCCGGATATAGTGTCTGAAAATCACAATATGGAGAATATTGGAGAATCGTTAGTAGCAGGAGTTCACTTCTTCAAATTCGAATTAGCCTCCACATGTTCTCCTGTGGAGCACTGTGAATTGTGCACAAGTCCGTATGGTAGAAACTCGCTATGACGTAGAGAACACTTTACGTATGTTCCGCTATGGTTGTAACTAGCTAGTATGTTAATTTACTGGGACACTCTGGAAAATTTTTGAAAACATTATCTTAAGAGAATCTATATAAGCACTTTTAAACACTCGTTCCAATAGCAGGTACATCATCTCCTCTACATCGTTTGTTCAAGGGCGTAGCCATTGGGATCAAAAGTCTTCAGACTGATCATCTTTGGAATTTTTCAAATTCCTGACACGTACCACAGGTTGTATTTGCTTACTGGTGGGATGAAATTCTTTTTATTTACCAACCAAGCATACATTTCTCATTTCCTGTAGCAATAGTCACACGCATGTTAAATGTCTGAATTTATCAGTTTTTATAATAATAACAGAAAATGACCGTCCTTGCCAAATTACTTATTCTACCATTCACCTGATTTTCATAGTATAACTATTTTAATAATCAGTTCAGAGATTCTAATTAATTTGACATGAGCCTGATTAGGATCATAGCCATTTGTTATTGTTTCTATGATAAACAGTTGGCAGTTTCTATTTGTCGGCGATGTTTAAAGTGCTCTAATAGTCGCCAGCTTATTACATTGTTTATTACTCTCCATGGCCTCAGTACTATACTGCTAACGCTTAAGACTGATCTCAACCTTCCACATTTCGTCAGACGAAAATATACATTTTTTGTAGCAGAATATTATTCAACAAATTTTCCACTTCTACCCTGCCTCCAATTTGGTCATAGTCATGTTCCTTCCCAATGAAAATTACGGCGAATCGCTTATTTATTCAGACTTCCGTCTATTTAAATACAGCAGAATAAATATAGGCTTATATCTATAGCGCCACATGATTGTATTGAAATAATATTATCTTTTACATATAATATTAATTTAACTTAAATCCATCGGAATCTCAAACTAATCAAAACATTCCTCGATAAGGATATCATTACATATTCCTGTCACCTGATTGTTTCCTCTAGTTACTTTCAGGTGAATGGATGGCTGAAAAGTAAATTTGAGTAGCCTTGCGAGAGAGATTAAAATTTTAATTTTGCCGCGAATTTCATCTCAATTGTGGTTCACCTGCGGTTTATTCATACCAGCACGCTTCACATAAGCAAAGCAGAGCTTTGTCGTAACCAATAATCAGTTTAATTGCCGGAAAGTATTCGTGGTTGAACCATGAATTGAACCGAAGACCATAAAGATTCAATGTGAGCCGCTAACAAGATGATTATTGTCAGAGATTTTCAGCCAGAAGTAGAGAGAAGAAAGAGTAACTCATCTTAACTTTACTTTTCCCATACATACTATTTTTGTTCGCAACTATATAAGATTCCTTATTGCAGCATATATCAAAACTAGTTAGATTTTTTAGAATGAATAAAGAAAGGCTTGTAATAAAAATGATTGCTTCAAGGTGAACTAGCAAGTTTTGTTTTAATTGCACATATCAGTATGAAATTTAACGAGAATGTAATTGTTGGGACTAAAGTTGTAATCTTTACACTAATCCGCGTTTACTTAACTTACAAATAGTAAATAAAAATAAAAAAGCGCGATAGTTTAGAGGTCAATAAGAGTGCCGATTGTACTCTCGTATTGAAATATAAAGTACTTTATTACTGTAATAATAATTATTGTAACAATATTTAACGCAGAAATGTATACAAAAAATATGTACGCTCATTATTTAAGGAATCTAGCATATTACTTGATAAATTTTCTTATCTTTCCATTATGTTTTAAGGTTTAAAGCGTTCAGCTTTTCATGTCTGTTATTTAATTTCCAATCATACTTTTCCTTCGTTTTACATCAATACTTTTCAACCAAATCGAAATAATTTTAGAAATAAGGGTAATTAATTTATCTGAACTAGAACTAGACTTTTAGAAATAAGGGTAATCAATTTATCAGAACTAGAACCTGCGCTGTAGGAGAAAAAGGTAATTTTTATTATTTAATTCAGAAATTACAATCAATGTTCGACACAATGTCCAGATCAAATGACGATTTTTTTATAAAGTGAAGGATACTTTAGCCCGAAAAATTATTTTAGGACTGAGAGAGAATCTTCTTAATTTCTATAGAGCACTACAGAGTAGGAAAATGAAGCCTGGAAATTGAGAGACTAGAAAGAAGTAGAACTGCTCTAATTACAGTATTACAAGAAAATGATCAGAAATGGTGGACGAAGAGAACAGTTATTAGAGAAACTATAGAAGAACAAGAGGTAAGATGGTATGAGGCAATTTGAGACATTTTTGATAGTTTATAGGGGAAGCGATAACTGGAGAGAAGAGAACACATAAGCTTAGACCATTAGCTGTACATAATTAAAGATGAACGTTACGAGCAGCATATGAAGATGACGAGATGAAATCAGACAGTGATAACATAAAATTGTCTTCATTGCAACCGTACTTGTTTATTATCCCTTATATATTTTTTCACCTGTGTTAAACAACGCAGCACAAACACCGTAGAAACAAACAATCTTTCAATAACTTACTCTGATCCACATTAAATGTGTTATTGAACCACATTTAGATATAGAATATTAAATTATTGCACCAAGATTTATCATAAAATTAATATATTTATGGCCTTTAGTGAATCTGTGAACCGAGGCAAAATAAACGCATATTTCTACTACAGGACAAAATTAAGAGTCCAATCCTGATGCAGGAATCAAACATTTGTACAGTGAAATGTAAAATTATTGTATGTCTCCTTTGTATCGTTGAACGAGACGCTACATCTTGTGCTTCTTACGCTGAAGGAACTTCTGCCGTCCGAATGAATACTTACCGCAGACATAAACATTTTGGAAGCCAAGTCAGGGCGACCCTTACTTGTTGATACCTCACATATACATCCCAACGACTTCCCGTTTTACAGCCTCGTTTCCCGAACCAAGCACAGTGTCTCCCGCTTTCATTTAACTCTGCTCTAGATCGATAGTGGTATTAGCAGCAATGAAATTTCGTAGTACCCCTTTGCTTTTCTGGTTCGGTTCAATTTTTTCGCGCCACTTTGCCGAGATCGTGTCGCAATAAATCCGCGTCCTTACGACCTCGTAACGTCCGACCACAGAGCAAGAGAGGTGGGCTAATTTTACAGATTTGTTTTAACGGCCAGCGCTGCAAATTGAAGCAATCTCGAAGGAGCGGGAGCGTCGCGCCCTACGCTCCATTGTAATTTATCCGGGTCCTAAAACGTCGCCCTCTCTCTAAATGAGCCCGGCCAGTGTGGCGAATTAATAGCGGACCCTGCTCCTTCATTATGCTCCTTTTACAGCGGACCGCTAGGACAGAGTTAATGGCGAGTAAACCCCGACATGCCACAACACCAGAGTCTCGCAGACTCGCCGCCAGAGGAGCGCACGAGCAGTGACCCACTACCTCAAATCAAGGGTAATGACTCAACTCGCCAGTCACCTCCACACTGTCACTGCTGCCCTCTGCGCGCTCTGATGACGTACTTACAAGGTAGCCGCGATGTCTGATCATGAGGCATCTGCACGAAAATACTTGATCTGGCATCCGTTCCATCACCAAATCACCGTATTTGAATAGCAGTTGTCAGAAACTAATAATTTTAATCGAGAGTTTTAACAAAACCAACGATAATACACTGAAGAGACAAAGAAACTGGTATAGGCATGATTATGCAAACAAAGAGATATGTAAATACTCAGAGTACGGTGCTGCGGTCGGTAACGCTTGCATAAGACAACAAGTATCTGGCGCAGACGTTAGATCGGTTACTGCTGCTACAATGGTAGGTTATCACGATTTAAGTGAGTGTGAACGTGGTGTTATAGTCGGCGCACGGGAGATGGGACACAGCATCTCCGAGGTAGCGATAAAGTGTGGTTTTTCCCGTACGACCATTTCACTAGTGCACCGTCAATATCGAGAATCCGGTGAAACATCAATTCTCCGACATCGCCGCGGCAGGAAAAAGATCCTGCAATAAAAGGACCAACGACGACTGAAGAGAATCGTTCAACGTGACAGAAGTGCAACCCTTCAGCAAATTGCTGCAGATTACAATGCTGGGCCATCAACAAGTGGCAGCGTGCGAACCATTCAACGAAACTTCATCGATATGGGCTGTCGGAGTCGAAGGCCCAATCATGTGCCCTTAGTGAGTGCATCACAAAAATCTTTACGCCTCGCCTGGGCCCATTAATACTGACATTGGACTGTTGATGATTGGAAACATGTTGCCTGGTCTGACGAGTCTCTTTTCCAATTGTATCGAGCGGATGGACGTGTAAGGGTATGGAGACAACCTCATCAATTCATGGGCCCTGCATGTCAGCAGGGGACTTTTCAACCTCTGTAATGATGTGGGGTGTGTGCAGTTGGAGTGATATGGGACCCCTGATACGTCTAGATACGACTCTGACAGGTGA
Organism: Vandiemenella viatica; assembly: GCA_031002005.1. Taxonomy (NCBI): domain Eukaryota; kingdom Metazoa; phylum Arthropoda; class Insecta; order Orthoptera; family Morabidae; genus Vandiemenella; species Vandiemenella viatica. Next base: position 42,554,913 of record JARYHS010009186.1, on the reverse strand, counting down.
CACGTACCTACGCATCCTTGCTGATCACCATTGTGCATTGGGAAATTCCAGCAGGACCATACGACACCCCACACATCCAGAATCGCAGAGTGGCTCCAGGAACACTCCACTGGCCACCAAACTCTCCAGACTTGATTATTATTGAGCATATCAGGGATGCCTTGCAACGTGCTGTTCAGAAGAGATCTTCAATTCCTCATGCTCTTACGGATTTATGGACAACCCTGCAGGATGCATGGTGTTAGTTCACTTCAGCACTACTTCAGACATTAGTCGAGTCCATGCCACTTCGTGTTGCGGCACCTCTGCGTGCTCGCGAGAGCCTTACACGATATTAGACCGTTGTACCAGTTCTTTGGTTCTGCAGTGTAGTTTATTATTTAAGTAATTCAAACCGAAATCAGGCATAACCAAATCATTTACGTGAAACGCGTAAGTCTACGTGAAACCTAATCAAATTAATTTTGCAGACTGAATTTCAGCATAACAAAAATAATCCAACGTTTCATTGGAGCTTGGTTCTTTCCAGTCTTCTTATTACTGAGCGTGGCGGGCAAGGGGTAACGTTCATGTATCGTATTTGAGAGGACGCTTGTTCGAATACCCGTCCAGCCATACAGATTTAGGTTTTCCATGATTTCCCGATATCACTCCAGTTGAATTCTGGGATGGATGCTGCAAAAGGACCATGACCGAATGGCTTCCCGTTCCCTGCCTCCAATCCTTTCCCGTCTTTAATGACGTTGACGAGTAGTAAAGCCACACATGCAGACTCAAATCTTATTCGACTTGTTGGTCAGTTGTTGTGGATATCTTTCTAGTTAAAATAAAAGAAGCTAGGTCACGTATAAGCCAAATAAAAAAATCTAGAATCTTTAACGGTGCAGTCAGCATTCAATCGAAACCAAAAAAAAATTATTTTTTGTTACCTATGCGGTCTAATTAAAAAAGTTTGTACCGTAAAGATCAATATGTGAGTAATTTTGGAGGAGAAATTCAAGAGAGTTCAATGATTCCTAAGACTTCCGCTGCCGTCTTTGTTCATAATTAATAGATTTTCGTGGTATGCCACGTTGTATATTTCATGAACTGAGCTTTTGGCTGGTATCCTACAGCCTTCGTCAGAGATACTGTTTTTGTTGACGTAGCAACGAGCGCCAAGCATCGCAGAGTAAAAGGTCGCTATCTTTGTTCATGTTGTTCGTATTCCTTAAAATTTCTGCTGCCTCTTTCACACGTCGAGGCCACCACTGGTCTTCTCTCCACAGCAGCCTCGTGTCTTGAAATTTTATTTCTTTCTCGCGATGTATAACTGCCACAGCTGCAGGGGATTTCAAAACACTCGTAAGCTGGTGTGGGTGTAATCTGTCTTTTACCCTGGATAATGACTGGCCACGTTTGCTGTTAGCCTTATACATTATTCGCACCTCCACCCGCTTTAACAATTTTCAAATTCGGTCAGTGATACCTTGTTTGTATGGGAGACAGGCAAATTTTCTTGGAAAATTGGTATCATGGGATATGTTGACACCTTCCATGTTTTTTTTAGGTCTTAAAACTCTTCTGATGTCGGATCCACTACCTATAGGCGTTGGCTCGGAATATTTTTGTAAGTGTCTCCATTTCTTCTTTCAGATTTCCCGAGTCAAATACAGTCTTCGCTCTTCAGTGATGTTAATACGCCCCTCTATGCTATATGGCGTGCAGATATCTATTATTGTGGGTCGCCTTGCGGTACATATTATATCCCATACGTCCACCACCACGCTTATAATCTAGGACTTCGAGAAACGGCAGTTGTTCATTTTCTTCCACTTCCATGCTGAATCTGATTCTTGGCTGGGCATAATTCAGCTGCCAATTCTCCTTACGGTGAGGTACGATGACAAAGGTGTCATCGACGTACCAGATTCACTTTGTGGGTTTTAGGCGCACGTTCTTAAGCACCTCTGTTTCGAATGCTCCCATAGATATACAGGGGAAAGTGCTGTGGAGAGAAGACAAGTGGGTGAAAGGGGCAGCAGAAGTTTGAAAAAAATAGCAACAACATTAACGAAGATGGCGGGCTTTTACCCTGCGATGCTTGGCACTCGTTGCTATGTCAACATAAACAGTATCTCTGACGAAGGTTGTAGGATACCAGCCGAAACCTCAGTTTATGAAATAAACAACGTGGCATACCCCGAAAATCTATTAATTATGAATCCAGTGATTTCGTTTTCAAATCCTGCTAAAGTTTGGTTTACTCTTCTAGCATCAACGTTTTAATTGACGGATGATTAGGCACATAATGAAGAATTTATTATGATAGGGAAGAAATAGTTTAGGTTAGAAAAAACAACTTGAAAATTATAACTAAGCAAAAATCTGAAGCTAAGATCACCCTCTATTGCCTTAGGTAAAATCCAAAAAGAGTTAATAGTTAACTTTCAGAACTGCAATCATGACAAGAAGAGAGAAATTGTACAATAGTAATTGCAGATAAAATTAGATGCGTTTCCTCGAAGAATCTGTAGCGACTGAAAACGGCAGAAAACTGAACCCTTATGAATTTCTAACTTTCTACATCCTTCTATCAGTCCGTCCCTTTGTTATATCCTCATAACTTCTGGACTCTTTAACTTAGACATTTATAACTACACAAAACTTAAGATGCTGATGAGTTAAAAGTATTATAACATAAAATTTCAAAAAATCATTGGGAGTAAAATAATTAAAAGAATTAAATGAAGGAGCCTTAAACATTACTTTAGTTTACCTCCGAAGCTATGGAATGAAAGCAGACAATTCACCAATTCTCATTATGATTGGATTTTTCCTTTCTATTTCACGTTTTGTGAATACTTTTGTTCATATTGGAGATTATTTATGTTTTCCCCTTACAGATTTTTGCCTCGTTGACGTTTAGGTTATTAAAATCGGGAAATGCCTGGGGGCAAGGAACGTGGTGATGGCCTTGTGAAGGTATTCGCCTGGCGTGTTTGCGGAGAAACCATGAAAACCCGACTGGATGGCCGGAGGAAGATTCGAACCTGTGTAATCCAACATTCGAGGTTTCCGGATATAAATTCCGTTCATATATGTGGAATTTAGTAATGCGTGTTCGGTACATGTTTCGTTTTTCGAGCAGCAACACTAAAGGTTGTTATGGTGAGCTTAAAATGCAGCCTACTGGAAACTAACACTCCCTGTCGCATCTTCCAAACCACCCCCTTACTGGGTACTGTGCTGGTGATTAACCTTTTTTCATTAATTCTCGAAATATCTGGTAGTAATTTGATGAAATTTGGTACATATTTCTAATTTGGTGACTAAAAATACACAGACGGAAAAAAAAAATCCCAACACCAAGAAAGACTTGTGTTAGATAAACGAAATTTGGTAGGCGTGTTTATACATCTGAAAGATGACATCGATTCAAATTTCGCGCTTCGCGCATAAGTGTGGCGCTAGTAGCGCTACTCAGAGCTTGCAAATCAGGTTTGCTTTAAATACGCGCTGTAAAGTTTGTGAACGTTATTTACCGCTGAGATTTGACATAGTGAGTTGATGTTAGCCAAGAATGCCTTTAAGAAGACGAAGAAGCCATTATCAACAGCTCACCGAGTTTGAACGAGGTCGTGTAATAGGGCTACGAGAAGGTGGATTTTCTTTCGCGATATTGCAGAAAGACTTGGCCGGAATGTATCCACTGTGCATGATTGTTGGGTGCAGTGGTCAAGGGATGGTACTGCCTCAAGAAGACCGGGTTCCGGGAGGCCACGTGGCACTACTGAGAGGGAAGACCGCCGTATTCGGCGTACAGCTGTGGCGCATCGTACTGCGTCTGCGGCAGAAATTCGAGCTGCAGTTGGTACCACAGTGACACAACGAACTGTTAGAAATCGGTTACTTCAAGGACAGCTCCGAGCCAGGCGCCCTGTAGCGTGCATTCCACTGACTACAAGCCATCGCCGTTTGCGACTCCAGTGGTGTCAAGCCAGAGCTCATTGGAGGACGGAGTGGAGATCTGTTGTGTTTTCTGATGAAAGCAGGTTCTGCCTTGGTGCCAGTGATGGCCGAGTGTTGGTCAGAAGGAGGCCAGGGGAACGCCTGCAACCAAACTGTCTGCGGCCTAGACACACTGGACCTACACCTGGAGTCATGGTCTGGGGAGCAATTTCCTATGACAGCAGGAGCACTCTTGTGGTTATACCAAACACACTGACTGCAAATTTGTACGTCAGTCTGGTAATTCAACCTGTAGTGCTGCCATTCATGAACAGCATTCAAGGGGGAGTTTTTCAACAGGATAACGCTCGCCCTCATACCGCTGTTGTCTCGCAACGCGCTCTACAGAGTGTCGACATGTTACCTTGGCCTGCGAGATCACCAGATCTGTCTCCAATTGAACACGTATGGGATATCATTGGACGACAACTCCAGCATCATCCACAGCCAGCACTGACCGTCCCAGTATTGACAGCACAAGTACAACAAGCATGGAACTCCATACCACAAAGTGACATTCGAAACCTGTATGACACAATGCATTCACGTTTGCAGGCTTGCATTCAAAATTCTGGAGGTTACACCGGCTATTAATTTAACAGTATTTCACATTTGAAATGCATTTTCTTGAGCTTAAATTAACCTGTGATCTTGAAAATTTAATCAATTAAACATGTTAACTTGACAAATGCATTGTCCAAATTTCATTACTCTACAATAATTTTTTCTTGGTGTTGGGATTTTTTTTTCCGTCTGTGTAGTTTCAGGGTACGTGAACTCAATTAGACCGGTTAGCGCGAGTTCTTCGATTTTTTTTTTAGTTCAGTCCAGATCACAATTTGGGTACAAAACACTAATGGGAAGAGATTAACACACACTTGGCAAAGCTAGTTTTTTTAAAAAAATATCTGTTGCTTTTCGACACTCCTGGCCTAGCATCGTAGTAAGCTGACGGTTAAACCAAGAGTTTACCAGGTTCTGCACAACGCGGTAACGAGAACAGAAATTTTCCTTCCACAACTCATTTTAGAGTGACAGAAGTAAGCTGATCCTTTAGCCTAATACGACACCAAAGTCCCTAAACGAAGATACCCACCACTTATAAATTTGTAATTTTTTCATCCTCCTTTGACAACTCCACACGCTCTAAAAAGTTAGATATGATCAGGAACTCTCATTTCATTATTTATAATCAATTTTTTTTTAAATGCTTTCACTCCAACAGACGTAAGTGAGCGTCCACAAACTACGTAACTCCATTTTGATTTTCTTTAAACCCCCTCCCACCACCTATCCCAACGTGACTTTTGCCTTTAACCCACCCCCTCGCCCCCCCCCCCTCACAGTGTTGCACGTAGCTTTTTCCTTATTGATTCCAGAAGACGTTTTGTACTGTTTTCTCTTGTCAGACTATTGTAAATTACATACGGTGATAGTTAAATGACAGTAAAAATATTCACATGCTATTGAGTATTCAGTACCTTACATGAACTGTGACAAATAATATGAATGAAATGCCACGTGGCTTGGCTCGGAAACCCACCACGTAGCCCAGCGTACCTTTCCTGCAAACCCGACCAAATCCCCCCCCCCCTCCCTCCCAACTAGACCGAGCCACGTAGTATATGGACGCTACGTAATGTATATACAATTCTCTCACGTGATACGATCTAATTTCGACATTTACACTATTACTATAATATCCGTGCTGCCTAAAATCAGTCAAATTTTCATGTGTTAGTAATATGTTCAAATCTTTTCTCAAAAACACAGTATCGTCTGTAGGTACGAAATGTGTAATTATTTTCTGTACAGAAATTTATTCTTTCAAGAAATATTTCATATTTTGTATTAACTCTTCCTTCAAATAAAAGTTGAGTTTTATTGGTTATACAGGGCGTTCGCCGGAAAACGCTACCCTCCCAGTATGTTGCCGTCGGCAACTTGCTCGGTCAGTCGGCCCAGCAGTTTCCGCCACACGCACCGTGAATCACCGCACTGTTTAACACCTCCGCTGCCCCAACAGTGCAGTGCAGTGACCCTTACATTGTTAAGAATGGTTTCCTTGCATTGTAGATAGTTTGTGACTTCAGTCTCTTATTAATCAGTGTTGTGAATAAACGTTTCTTTGCGGTTTGGCTGGTTTGGGGCTTCATACTCTTATTAATCTGTACCGTGTTTGAGTGTGAGTAAAATTATGGTACGTTACAGTTTGCAACAAAGAATATTTCTCTACGATACATATGTGAAGAAGAAGTCGTTTAAAAAGTGTCGCAGTAAATTTCGTCGCGAATTTCCTGGCGCTTTACTGCCAGCTAAATCAACAATTCTGCGTCTGGTTAAAAAAGTAAGAGAAACGGGTTCATTTTTAGCAAAAAGAGACGGTCGGTCAACCGTATTCTCGCAGAGGAGAAAATTGACGATATCGCTTTTCGACTAGAACAGTCACCCAAAAAATCATTAAGTCAGTTAGGGCAGCGTGTGTCTCGAAATATGTTCAGAAGATGTGAAATGTGCATTACACAAGAGGGTCAACACTTCCAGCATCTTTTATAAGGTAAGGTAATGAATTACGTCACATTTAAATGCTTAGCACACAAGTTTATGAAGTTTATGAAGCGTAATTATTATGAAATAGTCCGCGGCCGACGGTCGAACAATGCCGGAAACTGAGCGCTCGCTCGCCGGGAGCAGTTTCTTCCTTGTAGCGCTAACAGTGGGTTGCGTTTCCCGGCGAACGCCCTGTACATTACAAGCTTTGTGGCTACTTTAACACAATTCTTCTTTTTATGTGCTTCTAATTTTCATATACGGTGGAGAAACTTATACCTCCGCTGGGCGGTAACGCTTGGTCCTGATATTTAGGAGGACGCTGGTTCAGATCCCCTAACAGTCCTCCAAATGTCGGTTTTCATTTGATTCCCAAAATAACTCCAATCGAATTCCTGGATAATTCCTTCAAAAGGCCATAGACGAATTTCTGCCTGTTCTTTATACTCGATCCTTCCTTCAGTAACTACATAGATTTTGATGACCCATTAAAAAAAATACTAAATAATTTTTATTTAAATTTGGTTATTTTTCAGTCATTTAACTTTCTCGAAGATTCCCCTCATTCGATGACGCTTGTATTCCTGAGCCACATACAGTAAACATAATTTATATTTATCGTTTCTCTCTAACACTTTGCTTCCTATCATACTGTTTATCACCCCAGTAAATATGTATGGCAGTCTGACGCAGTTTGTGAATTACCCATTTGCAAGGCTTTTTGATGCTTCTGAGTCATAGTGTAGATTTTAATTCAGAGGGGAAGTAGAAGTTTGCAATACTCTTAGGTAAAATGTGAATGTCCCCGCGTCCGATTGCAAAATACGATGACGATTGAACTAATAAATCTATTTAGAAGAAGCAAAAGAATGACGTCAGATAGTGGTGGAACCATTATAATTCTCACTTACACATTATATCATTTTAGGCATTGTGAAAATGATGCGGTAATAAAATCTATACTTTCCTGTCCGATCTCGTTATCGTTTAACATAAGTTTGAATGGTTCGTTAATTTCCATTCTGGAAGGTATTTTAACAGATATTTGACTCTGATTTGCACCTGCAGTAATTTAACAACAAAAAAATCTCTGACATTTTCTTAAAAACTCTCTGTTTTATCTCAGATGTTAACTTATAAGATTTACCTGATGGTTATATAATTTTCCTGTCATAAATATGTCTTCGATTTTCTATGGATTTTTTAGTTATTTCGCATTAATAACTACGACATGAATGAAGCTGATATTTTCATTTTTCTATTTGGCGCCTGTTATACTTGATCGTATTTCTTTATTTTTTAATCTTTGATACCCTCATTCGTTTATATAAATTTTACCGTACTTCCCTTTGGCAAGTTTCCTTGTTCACTGTAATTACTTTTTTACCTCCTCCATGCGCTTATTTTCTGTTTCTGCTAACTTCCTCGTCCCAGTAGCAAGTAGGAACATGCGTCTACTTAGGGAAGTCTCCTCGTGAGCCACTTGCTAGAGGACGCATACAGAAGCCGGAATTGGTTTATGTTCGATCTCTGCCACGGCTAATAAAGTTACAGCTCCTGAATATTGCATTAATTCCTGACGACAAGTTGCGTACTTGTGGCGCGCGTCTGGGAAGTCTTCCACAACTTGACTCAGCCACAAAGGTATTCACAAACAGTCGAACCAAGAGTGGCTAAATTTCTCAAGCAATTCCATCCACTTGACTGTGCAACATATATCTTCATCGAATACGTGTTTCCGAAAGACTTTTAGGAAATAAGCTCGCTACGTATACAAATTTCATTGTCATCGAAACAACTTAATTTAATTCCAAAAGGTCGAAAACAAGGTATGTACAGTATGTGGTATTTAAGTGGCGTATAACTATAATAAAAATTATTTGAAATGTTTACGTCAAACGTTGCAAATTAATTCAGTTTAGTTTCAGTAACATTAGACGTCATCCTAAAGACATATATTGATTATTGTCTGTAAATACCTGGTATGGAATTATTGGCAAAAAGTGATCTGCTGAACGTAATGGCATGAACGTTCAGTGTTCCATCTAACGATACAATTTCCACAATAGTTGGATTTCCTTTTATAGCGTCTGATGATGGAAGAAGAATTTAAGTAGATTGGGATTAGTGAATTTCGATAAAAATTATGTATCGGACAAGATCTATGTGAAAAAATTATTGATATTTTACGAATTTCATCACAACAAAGAATAAATGAAGATAGAATATTTCAAGTAATAAAATGTTACCGACCAATTTCAGAATATTTAGTAATCAGTTTTTCGAAAGAAGTTTTTTTTTCGACTGGCTAAGAATAAAGCGTTTCAGTCTTTAAAAGAGATGTGAAATAGGGGCATCCTAATATTTGAAGTAGAGCAATTGCGATGTTCGACAAACAGATTGACAAGACAATTACTACAGGTATAGATATTGGAAAATGGACTGTATAAGAAATTACAAAAAAAAATAAAAAAATTAATTGTGCTAAGCTAAGTGTCTAATAGAAAATGTACAAATTTTGGCTAGTGTTATTTTATATAAATCTTCAGACAAAATTTGCGACATTATTTTTTTTTTTTGTAACTAAACCAACATTCATATTCAGTTTACCCACAATGAATATCCTGAACATAATTTTCTCAAATAAAAAAAAAAAAATAAGTTAGCTCATTAGCAAATTTACATAACACATTTACTCAAAATATTTCACAAATTTTAAATTAAAACGTAAAAAAAAATAAATATATGAAAACAATATGGAGTGAATTGATTATTATTTCAGTACGTACTAGAGGCTAGTTTGCGGTCTGTGGAGCCACATTTGCCGCTATTAAATACGGTGGCAGAAAACCGACTTGCGCCTTAGCTCACAGCACAGTACAGTGTTCGACTGCTCACGTGGGGTCACCACCACATGATTTGGACCAAAGATGACAGGAAGAAGGCAGCATTGTCCAATTAGCCATGTTTCCGGTTGGTAGGCGCCGATGGTAAGATTTGAGAGTAACACAAAAACCCTATAAGTCATTTTTTCTAATCCTATCAGCAAAACATTGTGCAAACTTAAATGTATGATAAGTCTCTACATTGCTTGAATTAAATCGTTTGGTCAAATGAAACATGAGAGGACATTGCTGCAATCAATTTTTTGGTGACTATTCGTAGCACTTCAAGTCATCCACATATTCGGACGACGATAGGAATTACTAAGATATTAATGCTGGGGAACGACACACAAAGACTGTGTCCGGTTACTTAGAGGAGCGTTCTAGACAATTGTAGTGCATGATTAGGCTGCTGGATCACCTGATATCAGCCCAGTTGAACATTCGGCGTATCATTGATAGAGCGTTCGTTCACGAGGTCCAATACCAATATCAATCAAACAATTGTGAATGGCTAACAAGACAGCAGTGTGACCCTTTGGCTCATTGACGCCACGATGGTGTCCGCCGGCTGACACAAGGTAGCTGGGTCGAATCTTGGTGATGGAAAAATTTCAATCATCAGGATTTGGCCGTCGAAGGAGGGGAGGTGTTGGTGCACTATTCATAATTACCAAAGGTGCGCAAAAAATCTGCGTAATATACGAAACCTCTCCGTCATGGAGCGAGAGCAAATGACGCAGCTTTTAATGTTACGTCCGTTTGATGAGGACTTTAAGCTTGGTGGTCGCCTTGGTGTCTTTGGAACGATAAACCCTGACTGAGCTGGCATCCCCTTACTTCTATTACCATTACTTCATTCACAACGGAACCTGCAAACAAACAAGATTTACACGTATACATATTTCCATCACTGGAAAAGACAGGGGTAAACAACTTCAGTAAAATTTTCCAAAGCTGTCGTTGAGGAGTAACTCCCTCCAGGACAGTTATCGAGACTCAGTCATTTCGTAAAGGAGATATAAGCGATCATCGATACAGCGTGCTGCAGACATCTCCTGGTAACTTCATCCAGCTAAATGAACTCCCAAACGTTGTTAAGGGGATATTACCCTTAATGATGAATACAAGCATCCATTGATATGATTCTCCGACGGACGTTCTCCTGAAAAAGCAGATGAGCATTACTTATTATTGAACAGTTGTACAACCGATGGTTTGCTTTTTTTTTTTTTTTTTTTTTTTTTGTAAGATCTTTATTTTTTACTATTTAAAATTTTAAGTTTTACCATTTTACAGTGAAAAACTGTCAAATTCATCTCTACAGATACTTTCTTACTACCAAAGAGTCTCTATTACAATCAGAGATCTTCACTCAACTTGCATGCATTATAACCGCGCCAAAACTTAACAAAGGAAGAACGGAACTGCGAATTCAACCAAAAGCTTTTACCATGTTATAATGAGGTTTTAGTAGAAGTTTGCTTCAAAGCCGCGATTTCCGAAACAGTTTTGCATTTTACTTGGTCTCCGTCATATTTGATCACACAGTTCATGATGCTGTAATGTTATACGAGAGCATACAAATATTGGCCATAATATTTATCAATGTAGTTTCCAGTTTTTCATCTCCATCTGTCGATTATGAGGGTATTTTTAAATTTTTCGAGTGTGTAATTCCACTCCATTGTTATGTAAGTTACAAAATGTGTAATCATCCAGACAACAGCTTGTGTTTTGACGGTTGGGAACAGTTTGAAATCACATCTAAAAAGTCTTGTGTCCGTTAAGGTATGTAAATCCCCACTGGATATTTTGTTTAATTTTGCACGCACCCATTTCCATATGGATCTTGAGACAGTGCAGGATGTGAAGAGATGGTCTCTAACATCAGTCTGATTACAAATATAATACCGCTCATTTTCTGTGATTCCCAGTTCGTAGAGTTTCCTTTTATAGGGATATAAATCATTGACCAGTTTGTATATGTTTGATTTTTTATCAGTGGATAGAACGGGTAGGCTAATATTTTTCCAAACAGTTTTCCAGTTTTGCTCGTACGTCAGCTATCCGCTTCTGATTTTCCATGCCCCAAATATTGTGGCAAAGTCTCCTAGCTTGGAGTATTGTTTTGGGTGTCATGGCTTGGATAGATTCGTTGAGATCTACGTTCAAGAGATTGGTGAGCGGATATTATAAGACAATTATCGCATAGAATTGCAGTTAAAAGCTAATAAGGAATAAACCCAAAGTGTACCAGCTGATTTTAATAGTCCAAAGTATGGCATAATAGATAAAATAGAAAAATATTTTGTACGAATTTTTCCCAAAAGTTGGGGACATAAAGTAGTAAATAAATATTCGGAAAAAATAATTTTTGCTTCACATAATCAGATATATTGCGATTATGGCACAATAAAGTAGATAACAAAAAATGTTTCTACCTTAGATTCTGGTATACTATAACAAATTGCAAAATTGTTGAAATAGGTGAGACCACAACAACGCTTCCGGTGTATGGTGAATCGATTTGTAGGGTTACTCTTCAATATAGGCTTCCAAAAAACCCTAAAACCTGTTTTTTTTTTTATTTCCACTGCTGTTTAACATATTTTTTCAAATTTTTATATTGGTGTTTGAAATTTTAAATATGGACATTTATATAAGGGAAAATTGAATCAGTATTTCTTATTCTCCCATTTTACAAATATTGTGCACTTTGAAAGATCGAGTCTTACACGTCGTTGTATATAAATAAACTCTTCTCGGGCTTCCAGTCACACTTGAGGGACGTTTCGAAGGGTTTTGTCTTCTACCATTTCCGCGCCAACGTGTAAACAAACCAGTGACATCTATGGTTGAAAATGAGGGCTGGATAGACGCCTTTGAAACGTCCCACAAGTGTGAGTATTTTACGCTGCTGGAAACCCGATAATTTATCTATTGTACATTTTGTTTCGTCAGAACTGGTTAGTTTCTTCCCCCTTCCCTCGCACCCAGTACGAGTTTCTTACCGAGCATGTTGGGTGAGTGGCAATGATGTAGTCTCACATTCGGAAGGACATGTGTTCAAATCCTGATTTCAGTCCAGGCACCAGTAGGATGGTTCCATCGAAAGGCCGTGGCCGCTTTCCTCCCATTCCATTGCACCAGTCGTTTCCCACTTCCAATGAACTCAATATCGATGAGGTGTAAAACCCCGAGCAAAGAAAGAAAAAGAGAATATAGTTTAGTATTAAAAAAATCTTAAAACTGATTGAAATAGAATGGAGCACAATATAATTTCCAATGAATATGTGATAAAACGACGTTAGGTGGTTACCCTAATTGTGGATTTTTAAGTTAAAATCCATAAATACTTGAACTTTGGTTTGCAACGGTACAAAAAAATCTTGTTTCAGATTTTTCTGCCAACATTTATTTACTATTTTACCCGACAGCTTTACAAATGTTTCTGTCGTTGCTTAGTCGAAACTGAAATCTTTTCGTCTCTATAGAACCAACCAGTTTTCGCCTTACGTCAGATAACTTGTATCCAGTGATTTTTAAACTCATAGAACTTTTTTTTTCTGAGATCTAAAAAAGAATATCGTTCTCAATTTTCAGTACACAGTAACTTATCACCAGATTAATAACAGTAGTTTTAGTGACTTGGGGGAAGTAATATGAGTCTAATGAATCAGTTTGTGGTATAATTACACCAAAATATTTTTCACAAAATTTTTATTTCTAACAATACATGAGAAGTTTTTCCACACATATTTCTATTGGTACTTACATTTTAAAAAGAATTTTTTATAAAAATAAAGAAAATGAGTGAATTTATAATGCCTCGAAAGCTGACTAATGGTTAGAGTAGAAAAATTTCTCCTTTTCTTAGATAAGAATTGTTTTTCTTTTCCAATATTAATTTTTGCAATTTTAAATTTACGCCCGTCTTCGTGGAAAAGAGAGGGTGACGGGCTTTCACTTCTTAAATCTTTTTCGGAGGCAGCAAAAGTTTAATTCTTAAAAAGTTGGACTTTAGTCAGTTGCAACGTACTATCTAGCACTGGAGTCGTAGGGGACGATATCTTGCTAGTAACTCAGGGCATGGCAGCAATCTCGTTTATGCAGCCCACAGCGCGCCGTCTGAAAATTAGTTAAGCAATACCGAGACAGCGGGCGCCGCCGCGGAGGTAGTTATTGTCCATCGGCATCTGGCGGCCGACGCTACGACTCGATTCGCAATATCGCCGCGGGGCGCCACTTTGTTTAATATCGCCCGCGGCAGCTGGCTGCGGGCACCGCGCCACCCCGTCTCTGTCGGCCGCACGCAATGCGTCAGCGCTGTGCGTGTCCCGGACCCAACACCCCGCTGCCGGCGGTATTTATTGCGCGCAGTTCCCAGCGTATTTATGAGCCGCGATGTGCGAGGGTCACGTCACTTTTGATGTGCGAACGACTCTATTTACGCGTTTGCGTTTAAACCGGCCGTATATTTTACTTCTCTTCCCCTTCTTTTTTCGGTGGGGGCATATTTTTACTGTTCCAGAAATAACATCGTTCTACTGAAGTGATAGTCGAGTGCCGATAACAACTGCTCCAAACCGAACTTGTAGTCGTTATCAGAAAGGCTGTAAACCAGGACAATAATTCAGGCGATTACGACCAAATGTATATCACTCTTTAAGCCCGTCAGAGTAACTCAGTGCGCTGAAGCGCAGCGCACTGGATCGGGGAGGTGTAACGGAACCGAGCACGAGCCCAGAGCATCACGTACCAGGCCCTCCTGATGCGGGTTTCTAGGCGGTTACCCGCAATCATCTAGACGAATTCTGAGACAGTCCTAGATCTCCGCTTCATGAACTGCACAGTTCACAAACAAAAAATACACTTATTATTAGGGTGTGAGTGTCCTTTTTAACATTAAGGCTTTGCTATGGAAAAATATGATATTTTAGTTAATTTAATATTTTCTGGAGTTAGACGAGGCTTCACTGATGAAAATTCAGGGTAAGGTTGTTTGTTCCTCCACATAATGCCTAAATGCTGACTGAAGGATCTCTTTCAAGTATATCGAACTGGAATCAATGACGTCAAACACGAGGTGGCGTGTGGCCACGGAACAGTTTATTCGTTCTCAGTTCATCAGGAGCAGTTTAGTTGAAAAAATGTGTTAACTTGTAGCTAAGCCGTTCCTCGTCAGCCTAGTCTTGCCAGCGTACATTCCGCTAAGTTCAGTCTGCCATTCTATTAGTCAACATCAGTAGCCATCATTCATAGACGCGAGTCGGAAATAGCCTTGCAGTAGCGCGCCAACGATTGTAACATGTACAGTCAAGTGCAACAATAAACAGGTTTTTCAGCAGCTAGCGTCGTGTCATTCATATAAAGGGTAGATTATCAACTAGTCATTTTACAAGTGCTAGCCTTCCTATCCTCGTTGCTTGACGTAAACCAGCTGGTGTAAGATCTGACGTAATTTAACCTCTTATGAATAACATCAAGACGCGGCCGAAGCTATCTCTTGAAGCAAGAAGATAACGCAAGACGGATTTCAAGAGAGTTAGCAAATCCCAAAGGTCAGTCAAATCCACCCCGGGGTCCTCCCATTCGTAAACCACCCACAAAGTATAGACCAGTCGAAACCAGACAACTGGTGTCAAGGCGTGAAATTTAATTGCGCTGACAAGTGTTCGGATCTTTATAACCAAAAAATGGACAAATATACAGGCAAATGTGACATTAAAAATGCGTAAATATGACCTAAAAACGACAAAATATGACTAAACATTTAACTTTACTATGCATCGAAACATGCTCACTTACACATCATTTACTTTATCTAGTAGTATCACTTTCATGTAGACAGCACAATTTGCTTCCGTACACTAGCTGCACCATTGTAAAATTAAATTTTAAATTGTTTTGTTAAAGTCTCTTTAATTTCAGATAATTTACAGAATAGAACTCTTTCATCTGTACTAAAATACTCCTCCATAAATTTCCTTACGTAACTTCGCACTTTCAGGAAATTTTACTTTCGGCATTGCGGTAGGTCTGCTCACTGATTCACTACAAATTTAACGATAACTGAGGATATTTCATTGAGATATTGATTGAGGTGGATCGTCACAGGCGTTCTTCTGCTGCATTGTCGGGATTAAAAGGCAGGCGAAACAAAACGTAGAGTGACAATAAAGTATAACTTTAATTTTTGACTAGTGAATTCTGACCACAGTGAAAATTAGTTTTTTTTCCTCACCAGTATGACAGAAGTACAGTTCTGTAAATAATTATCTTAATTTCTTCTCATCTATATCTTGTGAACTCCCCATACTATTAAAAAAACTACCAGATTTTTCCTCAAAATATGACCATAAATATTATCGAAATATGACCAACACTAGGAGAATGGACTGAATATGCATTTATATGCTATATAAAATACATTCAAATACAATCAGAAACGTTGAATCAGTGTTAAGTTCAGCATTTAAGAAAGAAGACAGGAAAAAAATATGACATGTCCAAAACATCCGAACCCTACTTATCAGACAGAACAAACAAAAGGTATACGTTTCTCGAACAGATGGCAACAAACACTTCGGGCAGGGAATGTGTTCTTCACCACCCCCCTCGCCCCTGAGGTGCCCAGTGTCGCCGTGGTCCTTGGTGACCAAAAAAAAAGGGGGGGGGGAAGTACCACTACTTTCTGCCTTGGCCTTCTGGTAGAAATTTATTCAAACAAAAAAATGTGGATGTAGCTGATAGTCGGCGCATCTACCCCAAGTTTTAGCGTGAATTGCGTCTTTCTTTAGATAAATGACTAACGAAACAACAAATATCAATTATGATCAAATGCATTGTGCACGGCGACAGCATGTCATCTTAATAGTAGTTCTGTTATATCATGCACTCGTTGATGGGCCAGCAGGGGCGGGAAAGTATTTCCGTTCTGTCCACAAAAAAAAAAAAGTCCTCAAAGAATAGGAACGCATTTTTTGTTCAGTATGTGAAGGGGTTTTTCGTTGTTGCGTTGTAGTATGAATTATTGTCTGTTGCGGAAGTCACTGCACTGCAAGAAATAGTGAGGAAGGGTGGATTAGGTTATGTAGAAAGTTTTTTTTTTTTTTTTTTTTTTTGTTTTTTTTTTGTTTTTTTTTTTTTTTTTTTTATCATCACAACACTTGACTAAAAGTAGAAACATACTGAAATATAAATTTTACCATACTTTGACGGAGCTTTTTTTTTTAAAAAAAAAAAAATAATAAGTGGGATTGTGGAGGGGCACCTTAAATATGGGTGACATTTGTTCAGGTATAAGCATCGACACTCCAAACGCTATGATAGAAAAATCATTTTTTTTTTTTTTAATATGGCAACACTTGAGCATAATTTTACAAAATTTGGTTTTGTGTCTTTTCGTTTTGTTTCTCGTTAACATCGATATAATTAGCATACATTAGCATAACATGACAGGAGGTATAAAATGCTTGGGGTCAGGAAAGGAATGCGGCCGCAAGACCATAGTACGTATAAAACCATCACTAAATACAATATCAGGCCAGTACAAAAACGCGATATTATAATATTTAATATCCCACCACCAGCAATTACAATCAGTATCAGGATCTGAAACCACTGATCTTAGTGGAAGAAAACAATAAGCTCAAACGGCTGCCATATTTCGGTATTCTAGAATAACTTGTCGTTATTTTAAAATGTATGTTGATGTCACGCCCGTGTGGTGTGACGGATTTCCATTAGTCTGGATTCTCTTCGATTTACTTAGTTGGTGCTTTGCCTAATATTTCATGTCAGTGCCTCATGTGAATTCTTACTTATAGTACTACTGAATCCTTCCGTGTTTCTTATTTTTTAATCCTACAGGTAATTGCATTATCCATCAATTTCCAATTTATGACTGCAGAAATAATCACATTTTATCGATCAAAAAAAAAAGGTAAACGTTGCAAGTCTACTGTCAACGCCTATAATATCTTTCATGATTAAGTTACCGATCTTAGGAATTCCGTTAGGTAAATATGATAAAGTCATTGTCTAATTATAACAATAATAAAGATAAGTTAAATTTTTAACACTAAGTAATATTTTAAAAAAATATATACGTATAGTACCTGCGAGAACGAACCTCGCGCATGCCTGGAACATTGTTTATAATTTTTCAGGGTAGTTCTTGGTCGCCTGCGATTCACTCATCCCCTTCACAACAGCTGCCACGACTGCGTCTTTCGCTCCCTGGAACTCTTTCTTGCATCTAATTTTCTTCTCCTCTCGCGCACAAAAAAAAAAGTTCAACTCCAACTTACCCTTCGAGGATTCCAACTTTTTCATCTTCTCTGGTCGTCTTTTCCTCGGCGTTATTACATCTGCGTTAAACGTATGAGATTTCTTTTAGATCGAATACAGCGCTCCTTTTTTTATTTGCCGTTCTCACACTCAAAGAACTCACTTTGAAAGAGCTGAAAGTGCATCTCGGGCGGTTTCCCTCAACCTCTTTACCCTCTATAAATGATAATGTGGAGGGCGTTGTACGGAAGATGCTGATGAATTATTTAGCGAATATTTTCACACGTACTACCTCTTTTTACGAAATCCATCAAAAAGATGTCGAAACTATGTTTCCCAGCAATATAATATACAACTACACTTTTCTCAAAGCATTTACATGAATTTTTGCAATACAAAGCAATTATTCTGATAACCGAAAACTATTTCCACTTAGAAACATCCTTTACTCCTTTCTAGTACAATGCTTTTTAGGATTCACTTCCCAAAATGGCACTATCTGAGCGTCTATAATTCCGTCTTCTGTGCGTCATCGTTGTTTTTCTATCCTTGCATTGTTTGTGACGTAATTTCTTATAAAAATGGGCTTTAATGAACAAAACATAGATCTGTGGACAAATAGTCAAAAAATTCATCCTATGTAACGAAGGGATGAAATATTTTTTTCATTAACCACATCAAGTGAGCGACCGAAGAACATGTGTTATAACTTGAAATCAAGTTTTGTGTTTTTCGAAATATTTGTTAGCAAGAAGGCCCTTGTAGTTTTCCGATAATATGACCAAGACATTTGAAAAAGTTCAGGTTGATTGCATCTGAAATAGGTTTTCAACGAAAATAATTTTGGGTGAGATTCGTCAGCTACTTCTTTCAGATTTTTACAGTATTCTGTCACCATCAAAATTAATTTTGGTGTGTATACAATAGTTCTTGAGTTTAACCGATAAGCTTTAGATATTTAAATACTGCCCGTCAGCAGAGATGGAAGTGTTAGCGTTGCGATACCGTGATTGTGTCCGGCGCCTAGACACTGTGTTATCTAGTGCAGGCAACGGTGCTGCAAGAAAGTTTCATCAGTAGATATTGACCTGCTGGGTAAGAATGGTGGTAAACGATTCCTAGTCACCATTCCGTCGGATAGGGGCGTATAACTCGGTAAACTTTCGGGGTGTTTCGGAAGAGTAGACCTGAACGAGATGCTGCGGGGTTTCACCGTCTCGCTTATTTCATATCTCATTCACAATACAGGCAAAATTCTTTTCTGAAGAAACACTTCATCACAGTCATCCACACACACAGTGAGACTTATGATCGAGCGTGGTGAGTGCTCTAGCCTCTCAGTTAAGGGGACGCAGGTTCGAATCCTCGTCCAGCCATTCAGAGTTCGTTTTTCTATGGTTTCAAAAGTTCACTCTAGGTAAATTCTTGCATGGTTCCTTCGAAATACCACAGCCATATTTCTTCCCGTTAATTACCCCAAGTTCTTTTCCACCCGTAATGAAAAAGTTGTAGAAAATGTCAATGTCCGGTTATTTATGAATGGGGCATAGCATTCACTTCACACGTAACGTGTATTTGATACTGAAAATTCTATAGTTTGCGAGATATGAATGTCCTATCGCAACAACAAACATACTCGAGGACTTCTTACTTGTTTCTCGTGAATCCCCAGATGTCTAGATAAAACTGGAGTAGACCTACAATCTCTTTATAATTCACTAAAATTATATTATATGTCTGTCATCATATTTGCGATTTTGTAGCAGACTTTCTCAGTAAGAAATTTAGGGCGCTAATGACCCCGCCGTCGACGTGCCCTTAAACCCCAACAACAACAACAAGCAAAAAATTTCATGACGAATTTTTACTCCGAAATTGTATTTAAACTCGTCGAGAAAAACAGTTAGGTAAAATAATTGGGGAATTTAATTGTAAATACGAAATATGTATCTTCTTATTTAGGGGCTAGACCATATTACAATTAAACGAGTGTAAGAAAAGTACCTGCAAGAAAGTATGAATTTGTGGGTGAAGTACTTATAAATATTAAATTTTATTGAGAGGGCACATATCGTCTTCAGTACTAATTCCTAGTTGTTATCTGACGCAAATGGGATTGCTTATTTTGTTATTTCTTCAAGTCCACTCATTTCGCAATTAATTTTGTCGAAGTGAGAACATTTTGGGCAGCAGCAGGATTGAGGTGTGAACACATTATGGCGCCTCATGCAGGTGTAAAACTAATTCTGTACATTGCAATCCCAAATTGAAATAAGCATCAGTTCGGCACCTAATTTCTCAAATCTTTTCTCTCCTGTCTATGCGACCCAAATAGGAGTTGTTCGCCTGTTTTCCACTAAATTAAAACGAAACCTACGTCGTCTGTCAGCAGACTGTAACTGTTCTGTGGCACTTTCGTTAGGATTGTGACAACTAGTCTCGAAGCGAGCGGCTGTTCTCTGAATTTTCTCTGCAATGTCAATCAGTCCCTCGGGATACGGATTCGAAACGCCACAAATGGGGATGCAAAAGAGTTTTTTACACTATCGCCTTTCTATGTGTGTTACAATTCTTCAAAATTCAACCCAAGAATCGCAGCCTAGAATTAACGGTAAACACACAGATGCACTTCCCATTTCCTGTTGCCTTGTGTTTAAACGCCCAAGAACTTTAGGAGATCAACCGCGACAATAAGTCAAGTGTTTACTTTGTACTCCTGAAGAAATTGAGAACTACTATTAGAGTTGTCTCCATAACTTATAAAAATTAAGATAAGAAGGCGTCGTATTACACTTCCTTGAGGGAAACTTTATGTAACATCTAGAACAATGGCTTCTGCTTCAACGATGACAAACTGCGACCGAGCAGTTAGGA
This sequence comes from Vandiemenella viatica, assembly GCA_031002005.1. NCBI lineage: Eukaryota > Metazoa > Arthropoda > Insecta > Orthoptera > Morabidae > Vandiemenella > Vandiemenella viatica. The sequence goes on along the minus strand of JARYHS010009186.1, from coordinate 42,534,319 downwards.
AATCTCTTTATCCATTCACAAAAATGACCCGATGTACCGTAAAAGGCAGTTGTGTGATACAGACAAGAAAACTTTCTGAAAATCCAGTTATATTGCATCAACTTGCTATCTTGTAGCGATAGCTTTCATTATTTTTTTTTTTTTTTTCTTGTGGCTTTAAGCTTCGTCTACGGCTAAGGTCATTAGAGGCGGGATGGGACTGGGGAAAAGGAACGGGAAAGAATTTGGCCATAGCCTTTTGAAGGAAGCGTCAAGGTATTCTCCTGGAGTGGTCTGTGGAAACCATGGAAAACCCAAATCTTCATGCCCGGAAGGGGATTCGAACCACCGTCCTCTCTAATGCGAGGCCAGAGCGCTAACCAATCACCCAACACGCTCGGTGGCTTTCTTTAAATGATGCAAAAATTGGATCAGATGTGTTACGCGATCTGTTCCCCGAAATCCGTGTTAGCTCGATGCAAAAAGAATTGTTTTCATCTAAAAAATTCACAATCTTCGAGCATAATCATCTCGATCTGCTATTTAGAAAATTGGTACGTGTTTTTCAATATTTTAGTTGGAAGGTACGTTTTTTTTGCCTCTAACGACTTATGCTATATATCAGGCATAATTGGACACATTTTTATCCCGCACTCTGGTAATATTCTTATTGGCATGCTATCGGGATCAGGAGCTTTCCCCCACTGTAGGTGTAATCGTAGCCTTCCGCGGCCAGAGTTGGTTGATTCTTGGCTGTCCGGGTGGCGCCGCGTCATGTTTCTTGAAACCGCCGCGGAAGGCTACGATTACACCTACAAGACGCTGGGGAGACATGCAACTAGCGGCTGTGGCCACGTAATGGCTAATTCATCGTCTTGGTGTTCTGTGGACATTTATCGGTTTATAAGAAAAAATATCGAATAATTATACACAAAAATGTATCGATGTCTTTAGACTAGCGTCAGATGTTACAGAAAATCAATGGAATTTGCCCTCAGCGTAACATAGAACGGCGTACTGATTTATTTTACATTTTATAAATTCATATACCATTGCCAACATAACATCTTAAATCTCGGTATCTCTCTTTCTCTGCCACGGTGTTCTCGTTTGTGTCACATGTCCCACGACACACGCTTTTTATTTTTAAGTATTATCACAAACTTAAAAGAAGTCTGTTTGGCCGGACCGGAGAAAGAATCCACGCAACCGTGAATGCCAGTATCGTTCGTTAAGTACTCATCCACCAGATGTGGCTTAACCCAATCCGCAAATCATGTGTGGTGAAGACGGCGTTTAGTTTTACACAGAGATTAGTTTACACCGATACTTGACAAAATGTACTTTCGGCACAGATGAAGATCAGTTTATTGTCCCTTGTAATTATGTATTAGCTATTTATCTCAGATTTTTGGATGTAACTATGTTTTCATCCATAATTACATTTGTGTGCTTGGATTAATATCAATTACCGATGAATAGTGCCAAAATTTCATTATTTTTATGTCGTAGTAACTTAAATCTTTCAAAATAGCCACCACCTTTCATCAGACTAATCAATGTATTCAAATATATCAGTTATTGCTATTGTTAATTTTGTCTAACAAATACTTGTTTTCTGTTTTTTCCAGAGGAGATTCATAATCAGCTCACTGTTACTGCTGATTGTTGCTTCCACTAGTGATGCCACTCCTTCCTCTACTGACAAAGAACCGGAAGTGCTATCAACAGCATCATCTAAATCAGGGAACATCGCTTCAAACTCAGAACACAGAGATACTAAACAACTAATCGAAAAGTCATCTGACAATCCGGTCAATGGCGCTACAGAAAAGCTGATATCAAGTTCTAAAGACAGCACGAAAGCGGCTACAACTGGTGACGGCCAGAGGAACCAGATTCCTCTCATTTACAGCCCTCTTCAGACTAACAACGCGAACGATTTCGGCCAGGAGCTCGAGTATCTAATGGTACCCGAAGGTGATGTCGTGGTTGTGCAAATGGCCACTGACGGTTTCTTGGTAGGGGGGAAGAATATTCCTTTGCCTCCCTCTGGAAGTGCAGATAAACTCCCGACGAAACAGGAAGTACAGTCCCAACGGCCAAAATTACAGCCGCAGTCACATCAGAATAAACAGAAGGAGCCGGAACGCCAGACACCACAGCCACCGCCGCAGAAACCGAAGACGCAGTCACATACTGTGCCTCAGTTGCAGCGGGAGTCACAACAGCCATCTCCACAGAAGGAGTCGCTGCCGAAGACGCAACCATTTCTCGTGATGGTTCCTTTACCACAAGCAGTCGATGGTGGATCCGCACATTCGAAAGCAACGATGCCATCACAAACTGCGCCGAAGATACAAACGATCCAGCAGCTCCAGGGCGAGCCACAACAGCCATCTCCACAGGAGAAGCTGGTGATGTCTCCTTTGCCACAAGCAGTCGATGGTGGATCTGCACGGTCGAAAACGAAGACGCAATCACAGACTGTGCCGAAGCCACATACGTTGACACCGATACAACAGGAACCACAACAATTATCTCCACAGAAGAAGTTGATGCCTCAGTCGCAACCAGTTCCGGTGATGGTAACTCTGCCACCAGCTGTCGAAGGTGGATCTTCACGGTCATCAGGTAAACGTGGTGCCCGCCCAGCCCCAACGAAACTCACGAAGCAGCGCAGTTCGGTGAGGCAGGCACTCCTCGTCCCACGACTACAAGCAACAAGAAGCGGTCGCCGCTGCTGATGCGACTGCTGGAAGAGGCAGTCGCCGCTGACAGCAGGCTCCTTCATCGACAGCCTCCCAGAGGCTTCACCCTGCCGGCGCACGAGCTCAACGTCCTCGTAGCGGACTCTCAGGACAACGCCGCAGAGGTATGTGAAGGGGAGGAATTAGGAGAGATGTTGAATCACTGAGAAGGTATCACAAGTCCATGTGATGAAATAAGTCCTGTGTCATTCGGTCATTCAGTGCTTACAACAAAGTCAGTGTTCACAACTCCAGTTTGTACGTTCGCAGACGTAGGTATTTTTTCACATTAAAGCAGTATATTCGGAGGCCAAAGAATACAAGATTGTCTCCAAAACAGTTCTTATTTTTATTCTTTTTACTTCACGCCTCGTTGACGATAGGCGAAATAGGATATTCAAGGAATGGAAGGAATTCGGCTGTGTGACCATTTCTGAGAGAACAATATCGGAATTAACCTGGAGTTATTTCGGAAAACCGTGGAAATTCGAAATTTGTATGGCCAGTCGGCTCCAAAAAAAGTAGCGAATATCATGAAGTCCCTCGCATTTAAGGCGATTTTTAATATAATGGCACAGTCGAAACCGATACTGGGAATCGTAGGTAGGCATATTGTGGGCTGGAAGAGTTTTAACTGTGGTCAAAAGTTTGGAAATTACTACATCAGGCATCTTATTCTCATGACCAAATTCAACCAATCGTACCATTATGGAGGACGCGGTTTCCAATCCCCGTCCGGCTATGGGTATTTAGGATTTTCGAGACTTCCCGAATGCAACGACATTTCTTTCCATAATCCACAGCCAAATTCATTCCCATTACCCTCAGTCCTTTCCCTCCTTTTAAGATCCAGACGTCGACAAAGCATAAAGCCATAAAAAACACAAAAACAAAATTTACTCAACCATTCTTATGTATCAGCCTCACTCTTAAAGCTATCAATTTTCATTTTAGAACTATTATGTTTAGTAAAATATTACATATAGATAGAAGCTAGTCATTTCATTTTTCTACTTACTTTCTTGTAACGGAATCTTGTATAGTTAGCACGAGGTATTACTAAATTTGTTTCATTTGGCCTTAATAGTACTTGAGTTACTACAATATAACAGCTGAAATCTTAGGGCAAGTAACGTTAGAGTGGTATTACCTAGAAAACCAAGATATAATTATTGCCAAAGTCACACGGAAGCATGTGACTTTAAAAGCTATACTTTTTCCAGTTATCGTTTATTATTCAATGCCATAGTACTTCCGTATTTAAGAAGAAAGTAAACAGTACAATTAACCACTGGAATGACATTTACGTGACACGTGTAGATTGAAACTGGGTTACTTAGAAAGTGGATAACCCGATTTCTATAAGACTTTCTTTCGCTCTCGTTAATGCTAATGCCAGATCCGTATACGGTGCCGTTTATTAGTGGTCATTCCAGCGATGCGAAACCAGATGGCATCGTTACTGGCATCTATCCTTAACGAGTAGAAATTTCTTTCTATCTTTCTGTTGTCAGGTTCTTGCCGCCATTAATAATTGTGAGACTTTGTGCTGTTCAATGAAATCGAAGTAACTTAATTACAAGTGCAAAAGTGATAATTGCAGTATTTTCATTAATGAGTTTACTTATAATTAATACATTATTGAATTGGATAGTGAGGATCATGAAAAAGCCGATAGCGTGGAATTGATATGTCGACTAGAAGAGGTTTACAGGAAAGTAAATTCGTTAAATGAAAGGGGCATTCCATCCACTTGATCTTAAGAAGTAAAAGAATGTTATGTTGCCTCATCTGACAGTATTTATAAATATTTAACCTCTCTTATTCTGAACATTCTGTGGATGTCACTATTATAATATTGAGATACAGACAATGTATTGATTTTATTATAGCCCAATTCAATATTACAAAACGTTTGTAGTATTTGTGTGCACCTTCCAATTAAAACAGAGTTCTCTTTTCATAAATTCAAACCGCAGTACTTCTCGTTACTGTTTTTTTTTTTTAGCTTAATTTAGTTCTCACTATAGGTGATATGTTCAGTTCCAGAAAAACTACATCAAGCTGAAAAAAAATTGTACCTAAATCAAAATCTTCCAATTGGAACTTGTTTTACAGCTTAATTATCGTCATTATTGAATTCAGAGCAAAATACATCACAGACATAAGCTATTTTCTAGCTTAGTTTCAATATCCATCAATATCAAAAAGAAGATCACCGGGGAAATTATTGAGTTGGAAACGCCTTCTATACTCCCACGTCCCGCTTCACCCACCTCCTGTCTTCCCGTGAATCCCATTCCAGCTCTTTCATCATATATGTTATTGATTGCGTGCTGAAGTAATTTCCAGAAACAAATCTAGCAGCCCTTCTTTGCAGCCTCTCCAACTCCTGTATTTGATACTCAAAATGTGGGTCCTATACTACACTACCATATTCAAGCAATGGTCTGACTAAAGATTAGTAACCCAATTCCTTTACTTCTCTGGTACATCCCCTCATCATTCTCTCCAACAAGTGCAAAATTTTGAAACTTTTTCCTTCTAGTGACTCTAAAGTAAAGCAGCAAATTCAAATCTTGCATACAAATAGTGTAATTATTTAGACCTTTTTTCCTTTAATGATTAAGTCTAACACAATCCTCTGAGACATTTCTACTTTTTTTCGGCGTATTTTGCAATACATACCATAGAAAGGTCTTGGCGTTGGTTGTTCTTGGCTATTTTCTAAAGCACGTGCAATTTTTCAAAAAACATTTTTTACTGGGATTAATATAATAGAAAAAGTAAATTTATTAATTTTATTTAGGCACTATCATGGCCTTAATATAGCGCACATTAATTTTGTTAATTATAGTGTAAAGTAACATTCTGTCAACTGGCATAAAATGCTCTAGTTTTAACCACAGTTTATATATTGAAGCTTAGGAGGCAAGATGGATAGCAAGGGAAGGTGTCCAACTGTAGCTTGTAATTTTCTTCATTTTCCCTAACTAAAATTAAATAACTTAAAATATTACTATCATACGCAAGTAGATTTTTAATCCCTAATTACACGACCTACACTTTGGCAGAAAACAAGCCTAGTGTTATCCATAGACGATCACTGCTGCAAAGATCACGCTTTTCCGGAATGCCAGATTGCTTCAATTGATTAATTTTTATTTCCGTTCGTCGACCATTCCCCCCCTCCGATTCATTCTTTGACTCCCAAGAGCAAAGTATCAATGACGTGAAGCATAATTATTTAGAATCTATTTTCAATCTGGCACGAGACAATATTTATAGCTGGAAATGGCACGCACTGGTGTCATATAATCAGTTACGAGCAAGTGACAGTTCTGAATTGACGCATTTCCAGCTTTTTAATTTCCTTGTTTTCTTTTCAAAATCTGTTGTCCTCTTCTAGTCTCTAGTTCAATACTTCGCTCGGCAGTCGTTGAAAAATTAGACAGGTGTATTCACGAAGGTTGATTAAATTTTCAGTATCCTGTACTTCAACAGCATAGATGGGGTAATTCGCAATAACGGATGAGGAGTTAGATTACCAGTCGTGTTACATTCTAAATATCTACGTATGTATGAAGCATAGGTTTTCGCTGTGTTCAGGATGTAACTCTAGACTGATGTTAGTAAACTGGTTACAGGTAAATATAGTTTATTCATCTAAATTAACGATGAGATTAAATGAGCTCGATGAGTATTAGTTAAATTTTATATTAACAATGAGAATAACCTGTTACTATCAAATAACTAACTAATGATTGCAAATGTATCTGATACATTATTTCCAGAAGGAGAATTTTCGTGATAAACTCTCTTTTCCTTTCTATGTAATTGAAATCGATAAATGAGGTACCATTTTAAAGATTATGTTCTCCGTTGTTGATCAATTATTAATATGGATTGTTTATTTATAATTCAAAGTTTTAATCCTAGAGTGCGGCATTCGATAAAATATTTTTATTAATACACTACATATTTAAATAAATACTATATTCACGTTCAACAAATTTAGAAACTTAAAAAAAAAATTCGATAAAACATTTTTGTAAACAAATATGTCTCCTAGTGCGTCTCACATACTCTTACAATTCACTAATAAATTTTAATACTTCTTCGCATTTTCTTCGCGAAGATGACACAGAATCGGACATGATTTCATATTATATACGTTTAAGTAAACCCTTTCTCCGAACTGCTAGAACCCACTGGTATATGTTTGAAACAGGTCGTCTTTTCCAGTAACTGACACCGATCTCTTGCCTATTTGTCCTTCAGAGTGGGTTATTGCTCATATAGTGGCCACTGCTTTCCTTTGGCTGCTTGCGACCTGCATGCGGCGTCTAGAGAGTACCATAATTCCCGGCCACGCAATATGACGAGATTTTTCTCCTAGTATTTGTTGCTGGGGTGCTGTGTGTTTTGCTGTAGAAGCCCACAACCAAATAACTTCCCGCAATCACAGCTGCTATTGCACATTATCCCACTTTTTGTAGTTGACTATTGTTCCATGATCTTTAAGTTTATGTACCATTCCAGGAAACGGAGATGATGCCCCGTTCCTTTCCAGATAAGGACTGAAATTTTCTGAGCTGACCTTTACCGCTGTCAAAATTTGCTCTGTATGTGGAAAGTGATTCTTCCATGATGGAATTCTAAACCAGGCGTGACAGCCAGTAACTTTACTTTGGGGCTTTCGTATTAACGTGGTAGCTGAAAAACGGAGAATTCATTATACTTCACATAAAAAGGGAAAATTTTTCCATTTTAATGGGATTCAGAAATTCCTTCCAATACCGGACCGAGCGGGGTGGTGTAACGGTTAGCGTTCTCGCCTCGCATTCGGGAGGACGGTGGTTCGAATTCCCATCCGAGCATCCAGATTTGGGTTTTCCATGGTTTCCCAAATCATTCCAGGCAAATGCCGGGATGCTTCCTTCAAAATGCCATGGCCGAATTCCTTCCCATTCCTTTCCCCCATCCTTGCCCCCCATCCTTTCCCGTCTCTAAATATCTCGCTGTTAAGAGACGTAAAGTAGTTAAAAAAAAACCAACACCGGGAATAGGACAATCAACATTCTACATAAGATCCCCTACTGAGCGTCATGGGTGAGTTTGGGAGGACGCCGGTTCGAATCCCCGTCCGGTCATCCACATCTGGGTTTCCCATGGTTTCCCCAAATCACTCCAGGCCGGTATTCTTCCTTTGAAAGGCTATGGCCGAGTTCCTTCCCGTTCCTTGCCCCAGCTTTATCCCGCCTCTAATGACCTCGAAGTCGACGAGGCCCAAAGCCATAAGTAAAAAAATAAAGTTCCTTTGCAACGGGCAGCCTACCGTGTGATTTAAAAACAACTTGTTACTATTAGTATAACAACACTATGTGTCCCGTGCGAAAATTTCGCTAATTGAATTCAGTGAATGGCGAGATTGATGGTTTGTAGTAGAATAATGGCTCGTTACGAAAAACACCCTGATTATATGGCGAGAAAAACTATTATCCATCCTGTTATCTGGGTTGTCCCGGTTGAACCGCGTCAATTTATCGAAACCTAACGTTTCGTCCTTCTTCAGAGGACTGTCACGGCTGGAACCGGTGCCGCCTATATAGCTCCCGAAGAGCACGCTAACCGTTCGGAGTGACGTCACTAAAGCTACCGCCGCCAGCGTGGCAGGTCCGATTGAGGCCTGCGTCCTGCGCTTTCCTGATCAAGCATGACCATATTTGGTCAAGCTGTAGCCCGTCGTCCGCGTTCATATTATCTGGTCTCTTTTTAATTTCGAGCACCTGTTTTCCTGATCCAGTACACTGGTGTCACTAAATATAATTGCGTGCTCACTGTAAGCAGAATGTTGCGCTACAGCTAATTTGCTGACGTCCAGTGGCGGCTGGTGGGTTATCAAACTGGTGGTGCACCACAAAACTTGACACAATCGATAAGACGTGATAAAATATACCTGTTTTTATCGACTTGTTCATTATAATTTTGGATATTGCTTCTATACACAGAATCTAGCTGATTACGAATGTCGACCGTGCCTAACACAGACAAACTCATTACATTTTGTAGGTGTACTTGTGAAGAATCATGTTTTTTTTATTTTTTCACTCAAATGCGTCAAATCCTTGATTCCTGTTTCTGTCCAAATCGATTCTCCGCCAAAAATAATGCAAGGAAAACAAAAGAATGCATTAAGACGCTCACATCCACACAACCATTTCTTTCTATCATACATTTCACTTTTAAAACTTCGTGTAAACGCTTTATTTTTCGATTTGCACTCTTGTTTTAAATTTAAAAAGGGCCGTGGCGGTCCGGCCAATTTTATGTTCACTTTATTTGGAAAAGTTCTGTTATTTTCTTTAATATAATCAATGTTTATGCTCATTTTCACTAACACCATACACAGTATAGAATAAAAGTTCTCGAAAAAAATCGAAACAAAAACTAAAAACAATTTTTTACGGTAATATAAATAAACAATTATTAGCGCGGCACACATACAGTGAAACTATACTGATAGTCTAATAACGAGATGTCAATCATGGCTGCCGTCGCCTCGCGCGCGCCCATGCCAGCCAGCCAATTCGTCAAACATCGGGTGCTCTCGGCAATCCTCGGTTCGCTCGAGCGGCGCACGACAACCGACTCATTACTCCGTACGTTTCTATGAACTATCTTTTGTTTCACGCGTCAGGCGTATTAACCCGTACACCTACAAGTTGTATTAGCAGTCCTCGTGCACTGGCCGAAGCGCACGAGAATTTGTCTTTACAGGAAAATAAGTCTTAATAGTTTAGTAAAGCGCTCAAACTGTTTCACCATAATTGGAGATTTAATTTTTTATACGTTTTTGTTTTTGTATGTTTAAAAATAAATATTAAAATGGTAATATAAAAATAAAGATGAAGTAGGTAATTAATATTTTGTCATTTTTAAATCTTTTGGATTGGTGGTTCAGCGCACGAGCGCACTTAAGGTACAGCCGCCACTGCTGACGTCATAATTTTTAAGATGTCTTATGTGTTCACACAGCCTTTCCTTGACCGTCCGTCCTGTCTCGCCGATATACACTTGGCCACAGATACAGGGTATTTGGTATACACACACTGTCTGCAATTTCTCTCTTCTGTCTTAACCTTTACGAGCACATCAGAAAATCTTCCTTGGCGCTCTGTATATCGGAAGGATGTTTATCTTTAAAAGACGGCCAATTTTATCCGTCACCCCCTGGACGTAGGGTAATACTGCCATGGGTCCGTCCGTTTATCTTCTGGCTTCTGCTTCCGGTGCTGGAGCACAGGGTGGTGCTGTAGGTTTAAGCCTTGCGGTGGCCTTATTGATGACGTCAAGGCTGTAGCCCTTGGCTAGAAAAGTCTCCTTCAAAATTTCTCTTTCAGTGGCTAAGCTCACTTCGTCACTGACTATGGATGCACGGGCGCTAAATGTGTTTATAATTCCACGTTTCGCTGCTGGATGGTGGTGAGAGGCTGCATGCACCGGTTCCAGCCATGGCAGTCCTCTGACAAAGGCCACAAAATGATGGCCGAAACGTTAGGTTTCGATAAATTTACGTTGTTCAACCCGGACAACCAAGATAACATCGACAACGACCGCGGAAGTCAGCGCACCCACTTGATATTATCCTTCCCACCAGTCAGAATCATTCCATGAATTTCTCTGCAGAAAACACCCACCAATCTTTGTATTTCAGATAAGTTTTTTTGCCTCGACGTAAGTCCACAACGTGAGTCCTCTGAGTGTGTGTTTAATTTTAGCAGGCTGGCGGAGAGCAGTACGAGTTCTCGTACGCCGTGCGCGACGGAGAGAAGGGCGCCGACTTCGGACACTCGGAGACTCGCTCCGGAGGGCGGACCAGTGGTCGCTACTGGCAGACGCTCCCGGACGGACGGCGCCAGGCCGTGACGTACTGGGCCGACGGCAAGCGCGGCTACCACGCAGAGGTGCAGTACTCGGAGCACCCCTGACCAGAAGACAGAAACAGCAAATACTGTACACAACCCAGCACTATATACCAAACACACAACCAGGTTTAAGGCATCATTCGGATTGTACTGAGAAAGCGGAATTAATAGTAGAGCATGTTTATATAGAGATCAGTATACGATACGATTACAGAGTGACTTTTGCTGCTTTGCACTTGAAATGATTTCTGAACTGAACTGGTGGTGACGTGTCCTACTATGAAATACCGATGTTTCAGCTGACTTGCTTCCGCCTTCTTACGGAGTTAAATAATTCAACTTATTTGCTATGTAGCTCTCTATCTGGTGGCGATTTTCCTAGTCTTTTACCTGCCCCATTCCTATTATCATCTTTTTATTATCTAAAATCATTTGAGTGTAAATTCCTCTCCTCATATATACTTTTGCCTTTAATGGATTTTTTATGCATTATTTTAGTTTTCTTTTTACTAAATTACCGCTTCCATCAGTAATTTAGTCCAAACCCAGAGTCTATTACACACAAAATAAAAAAATTCCACTCCCTTATGCCTGAATCCGCGTGGTTTTGGTCATCTTTTCCCTTCCTTACACTACTCTGAATACTTCCATGATTTTCGCGTACTTTAGAGCGCAATTATGCCACTGAAGAAGACAGAAGTTTGCTGGCCGAAACGTTCCCACTTCATACCAGAACGAGGTGCCATGTTGACAGCGTAAAAACTACTCACTCCGGCCATGGAACAAGAACTCATACACATACTCATAAATACATTGTATCACATACCCACACATTTTCTGATTTATTACATCAGCTTTAATACAAACAAAACAAAAAAATCCTTTTTGTACATTAAATTAATTTAAGTACAGATGAATTAATGAAAGAAGGTATTTGCTCCGTTAGTACGTACCCTCAGAAATGGATTACTCACTGTTACATCGATTTGCGTAAATAGTATTGTCTTTACGATAGCTCCAGTACGTTAGGACAGAGGTTTCTGTGGTAAGAAAATACTTTGAAGAAATATGCCTAATTAAATATAAAGAACTTTTTAAAATGGCATTCAGTTTCCTTACTGCACACAGCCAACACAGATTTTATACATAAAAACGCAGTTTTTCTCGGCGATGGGAGTATAAAAATTGTTCTCGGGTGACTAGTCGAGTTAAAGGAGTGTTATAATTACACAATAATTAGGCGATCTAATCGCTGTCGCCATCTGGCACTTCACCAGAAGATGGCGATAGCGAATGAAATCGCCGAAATATTGTGTAATTATAACACTCCTTTAACTCGGCTTGTCACCGGAGAACAATTTTTATATAACAGATTTTATATCATGTGAGTTAAAATGTTTTAGAAATAACCAGTGTTCACAAAACGAATTCAACACTTCACGACTGAAGGTTGATTCCTGGATGTCAACATGCTAATCGTTAAGTTGCTGGACCGACTAATATGCTCTTTGGAATTCTGCCTATCCCAATACACCCCTCTTACAACCATACATAGCACTTTATCAGTTTGACTCCGCATTTAATCTGCTTCATCTTCTAACAACCTGTGGTCGTTACTGTAATTCTATGTAATCATATCTGTCAGATGGTTGAACACCGTAAAAACGATGACTGTGACTCTTAAGACCCACGACTTGATTTCAAGTACTGGCTGTCCCATTAATCGAAACGTCTTAGCAGGCGTATAATTTACCTTAAAACCTAACCAAACAACATGCTTGGCATGCTACGATACACTATAAACACAGTCATTGTTACAATCAATGTCGGGAAATAGATTCATTAGTTCATTAATTTTTTATCACAATTTTGATACCTTAAATTCTTTTACTTTGGTGAACCAACATCATCCAGTATGTGAACGAAGGCTTTCCCGGCGTCCATCATCTAATATGAATACAAAATCGTCAGCGAGAAAAATGTAGGACATGGAAATTGGTACAAAATTTGCTTCTCTGTTAGGACTTATACGGAATGCATCTGGAATTTGTGGCAAATGAGGTTTATAATAGCTCATTGTAACTTATAGTTTATTGACGAACCCTAAATTCCTATTTTCTGTAAGTAGCTACTTCTGGGGAACTGAATTTTTCTTTCGATAAATAGCTGGCATACAGTCATCATGTAAATGTAATCTGTTGTATAGTAAGCCGACGAGTGGTTAAATGTATTGCTCCATCACGATATCTAATTAACATTGTTTGTTATAGTCTACAATTATACTGAAGACAGCTTTTAAAGCATTAAAAAATTAAAACTACCTATAAAAAGATACATGTGTCGTCTCGTGACTTTTTATCTAATTATTGAATTGAGCGCAGTTTAGCTCAAAAGGACAAAGTTCACATTTATTCATTAAACAGCTGTCCAACAAACCTGCATTGGACATAAATGCACTTCATAAGAAAATGGAGATTTAATGAGAATGTAAACACAGTTTTCCACGTTGTGGGATTTATAAACTAAACTACTTTCAATATTTCCATTTTCAAAATTCTCCTTTTTTATATCTCAGAGATTTAAATAACTAAGTGTCCTTATCAGCTTTATTCATTGTATAGTGCTGGAAGCATCATATGGCCAGTATTAAAATACTATTATCAGTGCTAATGTTTCTTGAATCGCTATGATTTTGTACTGAATTGTTATCATTATTTATTTTTTCTGTTACCCTGAACAGATTGTTTATGTAAATATTTTATATGTATTTTTTGCTTTATTCTGCGTCAGAATGAATAAATATATGATTACCAAAGTAAAATATTCTATTGTGGTACCTGTTTTATTCCTTTCACAGAAATGAACCCATAGAAATCTCAGGTTTTGAACTGATAACCGTTTATAATAAAACTTTCTAAGTAGTAGACACAATTCTGTTTGAATTGTATGGTTATTTAACATTCCTGGTAAATATCAAACACATGTCACGAGTTTTCTAAAATCTGAGAACAACTAGTGATGTACAATACAGGTAATTTATTTAAGCATTAATAAAGATGGAATATGATAAAAAAATTTGTTTTTTAATCATGTAGTTTTACAGAAAAATTTTATTCATAATTGAAAGTATCTAGTAAGACATAGCTGTGGCCAGGGAACTATATCTGTAGCTTACTCAAAACAGAAAAAAATATTATTCTCTTAAGATAATAGATATTTGTACAAAGCAACACAAATATTAATGAAGAGTACTCAGATTCCACAAATTCCATTTGCATTACGATATTACACATGCTTATAACTACGAGATTCATTCAGCAAAAACAACTTACTGAAAACACAATCAGCTTGTTAAAAATAAGCGTAAATTGTTCCTAAGTGTTGTAATGTGAATACAAAAAAAAAATATCATGAGTGAATACAAATAAGTCTGTAATCATTATTTTAAAATACTCCTGTTGATGCAGAAAAACCAAACATATGTTGCATCTGAAAAGTGAAGATTGGATTAATAACTTCTTCCAAAATCGGACTAAGTAGCAGGTATACCTGTAGTATATGACTGGCTCTGTTTGTCGAACTCATGCTGAAAAAACTTTATTCAATTGAGTGATTCAGTAATTCAATGCCTTACTCGTTACAGTAATACTGGACATTATGTAAGATATTACGTAAAGAGTTTCCAGTCAAGAACAATACATAAGCTTACTGAAATTATTTAAATTTCTGTTCTTAAACAAAGCTAAACATTTAAAAACTAGTCTAATGTTACTATTACTTTAGTTCCTCCATCTTAAGGTATTACAATGTTAAAATATACTTCTCTGAGCTCAACAGTCATAAAGGCAAATACATACCTCCCCACTGCATGGAACGTCGTGAACTAGGTGAAGTATTGGAAGTTGTAATTCCGATTGTATTATGGTAGTATGGTCATTCCTCAACTGAATAATATATATTTATATAACTCCAGTGACTGCACCAACTTCCAATATAGTTGTATTAAGTGAAGCGCACATTTCAATTAAGCCTTACTTTTTATTGGTTATCGCGACACACCTCGTCAACGTCATGGTCATTGGAAACGTCATGGTTCACGGGGAAAAGAAACGAGAGGGAATTTGACCATGACCTTTTGAATAAATCATCTCGGTATTCGTCTGGAGCGATTTGAAGAAATCATGGAAAATCCAAATTTGAATAGCAGGATGAGGATTCGGTTCCGCATCCTCCCAAATACGAGACCAGAGCGTTACCGCTCACCCATCACGCTCGGTCAGTTTTGCAGCTCACATTAAATTCACAGCACACAATTATCACATGGGCACGGCAACGTAAATTCGGGTTCGTTTCTGAATCTTGACGAGTGTTCTTCGACAACTGAGTGATAAATAATAATAATCAAAATTACTCTTATTCAAAAGGAAATGGAGGGACTTACAGAATAACAGACATATTACAATAAAATACATATTTTAATGTCATTCCAATATCTTTGAAATTTTAGAGTTCCATGGCAATGGCCTGTTAGTATTACTCTCTTGAAAGGTTTCCATAGTAACAACAAAGAAATAACTAGGAGATTGCCTAGGTTGGTTAGCGCTAAGGAGAACTTGCGAATAAGAAGTCCAGTTATATAATTAACGTGATGTATGTGGAGCTTATTAAAACTAAGTTAAACTGTGCTGAGTATAAAGACTGTCAGTTCATTTATTTACTTTAGATGCTCATTCAGAAAATAAAATAAATAGCTCCACTTCGCAGTAAAACCACGAAGTTATTAAGAAGCATTAAAACACGACAAATATAAGTAAAATCTCTTCGGAAATACATAAAATCACAGCACACAATTATCACATGGGCTCGGCAACGTAAATTCGGGTTCGTTTCGGAATCTTGACAAGTGTTCTTCGACAACTGAGTGATAAAACAGCATTTTTAATAATAATCAAAATTACTCTTTTTCAAAAGGAAATGGAGGAACTTATGAACATGAAAAATCACAGTTATCGGCTGTTTCTAACAATTTTCCCCCCCAAGAAAAACTTCTATAGACACTAATCGGCCAACAGCGAATAAAATTTATTAAGTACTCCAATTTCCTTAAAATGTATAGGTGTCTTAGATCAGATGACAGACGTTTAGCTTAAATTCATTGCTTGGCATATCCTATAAAATCGCGATTAATTTTCACTCTCAGTACTGGGACGATCTTTGAATTCTGATCGAATTTACCATTTCACTACCTATTACGTCCATTCCCCTGGCCTAAGAGCCCTAAATCAGAGTCACTATGTGGGAAGGTACACGCTAGTTATGTTGGCACTGAGCGTGGTTGGTGAGTGGTAATGCTCTGACCTTGTATTTGGGAGGAAGCAATCTCGAATCCCCTTCTGGCCATCCAGATTTCGGTTTTCACTACACTGGGATGAGTCATTCAAAATTCCATGGCCCAAATTCTTCCCGTTCTCTGCCCTCCCCCTGTTCTTTTCTGCTTTTAATTACCTCGCCGTCAACGAGGAGTAAAGAAATAAAAGCGTTATACTCGTAATTTACGTAATGATTTTCAGTACCTGTTTTTCAAATACACGATATTACAGATTCAGAAGGCTGAAGTGCGGGCGTGTACAAGGAGTGTTTTGATGATGAGTAGGGTTCGGATCTTTGAAACAAGTCAATTTTTTTAAAAAAATTCTTATTTGGCTGTAATGCTGAATTAAACACTGATTGAACCTTTCCAATTGTATTTATATGGATTTTATATATCATATAAAGGCATATTCAGTCCACTTTACTATTTGTGGTAATATTACGATAATATATATTATAATTAACTAGCTGACCCTTTGAACTTCGTATCACCTACATCATATATGTATAACGTATTGAGATGGCAACACCTGACATTACTGATCTAAAACTCTTTACTGTCATGACTGTACATTAGTGTCTCTTTCGTGCAAGTTACGGTTTATGCAGTTGTTCTACTACAGACACTTATATCATCAAATATGGTGCCTACAATTTTTTTCAGTCTGTAATATAATATCCATTGCCCGTTTTGCAAAAAGTAGATCGAGCGGCAGGACAACCGAAGTTCATGTCCCAGTTGTTATAACATTTTGTTACATTGTGATGAATGTAAAACAATAATAATTTTATTGCAGATGGATATGTTTTAGTAACATCACCACATATATATTTCACAAACACCCACACGCACACCCTCACACACATTCAGCATACTATTTCTCACACTGTTTTAATTTCGTCCGGTTATTAAACGAAATTTGCGAACAAATCAAATGAATACAAATTTTTTATCTACATTAAATACAACACAGTTATACTGTTAATCAATTTAAAGCTTTCTGATAAACTATATTTTTGTCTTTTTTGTGGTGCGTAAATATATAAAGATGATGGTTTTCCAATGCACGAACACGCGACGCGATTTATTTATGGTCATCGCAAAGGCCAGACGCACGGGAAATTGTAGACGCTTAAAATCGAATGGCAAATCCGTTGGAATCATTAGTATACGCGGGATCAAGACATTCTCTCCTTTGTATTTTCCCTTGATGAGCTTGTCCTCGATCACGTTATTCACCAAAAGACAGCCAGTCTTGTTCCATTGCACAGTCGAGGTTGATTAATGTTACGCAGCACAATCACAACTGATCCTACTTTTAATTGTAAATTGTGAGGTGGTAGTCCAGGCAATTCCAGTGAATTTAAAAACTCTGTGGGACAGTTGACTACATCATCCTGGTAACTGTGTCAACTGATTTGTAAGAAATCAACTCTCCTGGAAGAAAAATCTGAATGGCCGCATTGACATCATCGACATCTTTGGTTTTGGCCGCCAATATTGCTCGTTCACTCAGCCAATTAGGTTACTGAACTGTTGTTCTATGTCCGTAAATACACGCTGAATAAGCTCCTCTTTTGAGTCGGTGAATGCAATGTTTTTGGTGATTCCAGATACACTGGCAAAAGTTAAGGGGTTGCATTTTTGGAAACAATATTTAGGCAATATTTTTCTGTATATTTTATAGTATGCATATGTAAATTTCCATCAAAATCGGATAAAATCTGTGGGTTTGCCTAAATTAGGGGGATTTAAAGGGGATGAGAGGTTGCGTTTTTGGAAACCATATATACGTAATATTTTTTAATTTCTTTTTAAGTATACGTGTGCAAATTTTGGTGAAAATCGGAAAAAACCTGTTGGGTTGTTTAAATTGTAGGGTGTTATGAGGAAGAGGGGGTGGTTTTTTTGAAATTTTATTTTTTAGGAACCACCTCCAAAACGCTCTCGACAACTCACCAAAGTTTCACCGTAATCGGATGAACGGTTTAGGAGCGCATAGAGAACAAACAAACTCACTTTGATTTTATATATAAGATTAAATTGTCGTTTTCAGTATTTTCCTCGCAATTTTTCCATTTTTTTCTCACCGTTTAAACCTTCCCTGAACTTCCACAAATATTTCAAGATCAAAATTAGCCAAATCGGTCCAGCCATTCCGGAGTTTTAGCGAGACAAACGAACAGCAATTCATTTTTATATATAAGATGGTCATATATTCACAGACATGTACTCCTACTACAAATTGGAGATAACAAGTTTCACTGAATTGGTGAGATTTCGCCAGCCAAGAATTAAGTTATACTTTATTGCCACTCTCTAAACGTTAATGTTCCGTCCGCCTTGTAATGTCAACTATACAAAAGTCGTTAAAAGTGTGTAAACCGAGACAGGTCAAGCAGGGGGCAGTGTGGCTAGTTTGCTAAAGATAAAATTTTATATAGTGTTGAGTGAGAGTACTGGGTGCAAAACAATTTGTAAAATTAGTCTTATTTTACATGGTGGTAAATCTGTTTTGACTGAAGACGACACACAATTGAATTACAGTGGCTTTACTCTGTTTAAGTAGGCTCGATGTCGTCTTGTGATGGCGAACACAGTTCAAGATAGCACAAGACATAACTTCAATGATACTGGTCACATGTATGCACAAGCTCCAGCGTTTGTCAACACTCGTCGAAAGTTCTAGAACATTACTCAGGCTTCCTACAGATATTTCTCGAACTTTAACAATACTTAAACAATTGAAAACATATTAAAACCTATCAAAATTAATACATAGTCATTTAAAATCATTACGAAATGCTCATAAATGAAAATTAAAGATACTTAAACAAAATATTATCCACTTAAATGATTTTATAATGTAGTAAATCATCCTTTAAACATCGTAGCTCACCTTAATACTTGGAATTACAAATATTTAAGTAATTATCTTGCCTAGTTCTGTCCTTAAACATATTAAATGGTATTTACATAATTTCTTTTCATAAAACAAAGTTCATTTACACCGCTTTACAGTAAATTTCAATACAAATATTTAAAATCATATGCAATCACTAGCTTGCTACAAATGCTTCATAAAATACAATTCCGTTTAAAGTCTAGGTTTGAGGGCTGATACACCATTTTAAGGTCATTTATCTGTATTTTTGTAATAGATATCCGAGTTCCTAGTAGTGATACTTCGAAGGATATTGGCAGAAGAATTCGGAGTATTGCATGATAGGGAAACTATGATCATGACCACAAAACTACAAATGTATTTCAGGTATTAGCAAGTGAGAAATTTTCCTTTTTTAGGTAGTAATAAATTACCAAGGGAACATTTAAACAAAATCACAGATAGATTTAAAAAAATTTAATTAACAAAAGTAGGAGGATGAGGAAATGACATACAAATAATTTAAGATAAAAACAAGAAACTGTATAACAGGTGTGAGCAGAAATTGTCACCAGAGCATATGTTACATTACACTTAATTTATAATGTTGTCATATTACGTAAGTCGAGGGATCACGGTATGTTTTTTCTTCAAGTTTCAAATTAAAAAAAATGTTATGTACACATGAAGAGTAAATATAATCAACAAATTTCTTTCACATGAACCAAATTAGTTTCACCAATCTACTTATGAGGGCATTCGGTCACCAAGAACAAAGTTCTGTCCTAATCGAAATATGGTCGTCAAACTGCTCCATCATTCTTCCAGCTAGAAATTTAATTAAACGCTTTAAATCGAGCGCGGGCCGTAGCAAATAGAAAACTTGTCCACGGAATGATGTAGTGAAAATACTTACCCGGCACACTACCCCCATTAGTGCTGCTAGTGACTTAATTAAATCGCCACTCCTTTCCGGTCTTAATTTAAAGCAGTGAACATTCGAAATAATTCGTTTCGGAGATAAATTGCACAGTTAATTATGTTTATCTCTGCCATGAATTAGCAGCCAACGAAAAAAGAACCGAATATTTCTGCACGAGGTTTGCACTTCTGAACGCAGTCAACAGGCTAATTAGCGCAGATGATAGATATAAGCGGGACACAATGGAGCAGATAACGAAGTGCTTGGGTAGTCCGGAAGAAGTGCACCAATTACATGTGGGTCACTGTTCGTCTTAAGGAATTTTAGTGCACTGTCAAAAAAAAGTATAATTTCAAAGACATTTTTGTCCAATATAACTTGAAATGATAAAACACTAGATTTTTATAGAAGTCGCTGTGGTATTCACAAATGTTATTAAAATTTCTGCTGTCAAAACCAAAACTATTCAGTTTATATAAATAAGGATTATTATTTCAGTTATTTTGAGCAGTTAATCTCACGACTGTTTGACGGAACACTTTTGTTCAGCATGATATTTCTTTTCCTGTTCCCGGCTACTTCTTATTTGACTGACGATGTTGGTGGCAATAATATTAGATTAAACATAAAAATAGGATCAAATGCTACAGAAGTAAGTGAATTCTGTTAGGTAGGAAGTAAAATTAGAAATGATTGCCGAAGAAGTTATTATGTTAAAAACAGAATAACGTTAGTGAAATATTTATTTAGGGTTCAGGAAAGACTTCTCAAAGGGGTATGTATAAAGCACAGCATATTGTTGTAGCAAAGCATGAATTTTGTGAATTGCAAAAGGTAAAGTCATGGAAATGCGATTATGCTAAAAGGAGCTCAAATTTAAGTGGGCAGATAAAGTGTGAAATCGGTGTATTTTTGAAATGATGGGAGAAGAAGTCTCACAGAAAAAAAGAGACATGATGATAGATAGCATTTTAAGAAAACTGTAAAGGAAGACAATCATTGGAAGATAAGTATTGGATTAAAGACGACGTATGTAGAGATGAAGAGGTTAACTCAAGATAGGAAGTGTCAAACCGATCGATAGACTAATGACTGAAAGAAATCTACTTTAAATAAAATTTAAACCCCATATTGATATCCTCCTTGCTGAGATTCTTGTTTTTAACTGGTTACTCTAAGGAACGATAAATTTTTTACGTCACATAATGTTTCTTTTCGGAACTGCTAATACTCTGGTCCACAAATCCATCAGAAAATCATACCACAAACGTGTTATGGTTTCAAAAAGAAGGATTTTTTCCATTCCATTTAGTACTCCATTTGATTTTTCTCCTTTACGTTTCAAATTAATTCTGTAAAAAAAGAAAAAGAAAAAAAAGACACTTGTTATAATTTTGATATTCGGCAAGATATATATTGTGGTGATCTCAAAACGTCACCACATGTTTTATTTTAAGGGACGATTGAAATGTAAAGATTTGCTTTGGGTGACCATGCCTACACCGATCGAATTCGGTGACGAAGGGATTCCAGTTTTGCGCCGCATAGTCGTCTGGCCCGAGCAGACAATAGTGCGGCCTTGGAATGCTCAGGGCGACACAGGTTGGCCACAGTTGGTGGAGGGGGAGAGAGGAACATTGCGGCAGAACGTGGCAGGTTCCGAGCAGTGCTGTTTGCTGCGAAAAGTTTTTATTTGTATGTGTGGATGCTGCAGCACCAGTGAGGACTTCACATGGTAATGTACCATCACTTCTGACTGAAAAGTCTTGACATTTCGCTGCCATAGTGATTTAAAAGCCCAGTACGACTCTGAGAGCAGTGAAAATTGCTAATTGCATCTCCCAACATATATTTGACTTCAGTGAGCTAGCCGTGGAAATTGATGAATTATTGATAAACGAATGTTAGTCCTTCTGGTACAGAATTCCAGAATCCATCCTTAAATATCATATGTGTCAATTTTGTAAAACTTCATATTTAAATATGTTTCAATTGTTTATGCTAGAATAAAATTCGATGGTTTTAAATAAATTCTTCATTCTAACATTCAAATGTAAGGCAGAACTCTGTTCCCTTAATTTTCCTCTTTTGGAATGGCGCCCTTGGAATCATTTGCATAGTAAATAATTAAATAAGTTAAACTCAAAAATCAAAATATTCTCATTAAAAAGAGCTGGTTAAGAGACGAGAGTAGACAGAGAAATTCAATATAAATACAAATATGCAGATGGAAGTGAATGATACACTTTGGTACAGAATTTATGAAGAATATAGAACCAAGTGGATTCTAGGGAATCATGTTTTTCAGTAAAGGCTCCCCATAGCCAGTGCCTCGAATTATGAAGCCATTTGTTAGTTACAGCCATGCTGGGGAATGAATTTTTATTATTTCGGACGTTAGCAGGGTGGGAGTGGTCGTACTAGGCAATTCCAATTTGCCAGACTGCGTATCAAAGTTTTGTGTTAAATCACAAATCTAACCGCAGTGAATAATTGAAGAGTACGCTTGATTCGTCTGTCAGATTGGGAAGTAAATCCCTGCAGTTCTTCTTTGTGACTTTACGCTGAGGTCATTAGAGGCGGAAAATGACTGGTACAACGTATGGGAATGAATATTACTATGGCCTTTTGAAGGAACCATCTCAGCATTCATCTCGAGTGATTTCAAGAAACCATGGAAAATTGAAATCTGGATGGCTGGACGGAGATTTGAGCCTGCATCTTACCGAATTGGAAGCCAGATTGTTGATACAGCCTCTCACTTCTTCCGTTTCACGTCCACAACACAAAAAAACACTCAACTCTTAATACACACACAATATGAAATTTCTGTGGCATCTAACAAAACAATTCACACTAGTGACAGTGTAGTGAAAACATCTGAATTTAAATTCCCATGGAGATTATACGGATGAAAACAACGGAGGCACAGGGAACGCGCTCACTTTCACTATTCTGACTTTCCTGTTTAATGACTTACTCCAATCCAATTTTGACTCAATCGTAGATGTAATTGTAAGAATATAATTTTATTAAATGTTTTTACCTACCATTGCATTGATTCAAATGTATTATGTACGTGTGCATCTTGGCATCACTAAGGACTTATCGTTTAAATAAAATATTTTAAACAATTAAGATCATACATTAATATGTTTGTTAATGGTGCACAGTTTTAGACAATACAAATATATGAGGATTACTACTGCTAAACTGGTATGAATGGAATTTGTCATAGGTTTCTAAGATATCAGTAACGCCTTGTTATGAGTTGTATCAGCAAGGCAATAGGCAATCATTATAACCTAAGGAGCAGGAAAACATTTAATGCAAAAAGTGTATAGCAGAAAATTGTGAATCGTATGGTAATATCTACAATCTTTATTCTATTAAATTGTACCCTTGTAAAGACATAAGTTACTCACAATGTTTCTAAATTACCTGTTTTCTAATCACACTGTACACGACATGCAAGAACGGGAAGCAAATAGGAACTGGAACGCCGCGTGGCGGATGTGTTTCAAATTAAGATCTTTATCGTCTTACGCACGACTGAGAACCGAGAAAGTGGCGTGACGAATGTTACGACTGATATCTCTTCAGATTGAAGAGCGTGGCTCATACTAAGGTACGCATGTATTTTTATTTTATAGGATACTCGCTGTTGCCCGCAAATTCCTTCACGTGGAGTATTACAGTATACATCTCATTGTTATACTAACAAAAGACGCAGTTATGACATTTTTGTTTTGCTGTCTTCAGTCTCTCGACTGGTTTAATGCAATCCTCCATCCCTTCCTATCTTGCGCTAACCTTTTCATCTCTACATACCCCTTCCAACCGACTTCCTCAATTATCTTCTTCATATATTCGAATTCTGTCTTCCTTTGCAGCTATTACCTTCGACTGTTCCCTCCACTAACAAGTTAACCAATCCTGCATGTCTCAAAATATGATCTACCATCCTTTCTCTTCTTTCTTTAAGACACTTCCACAAACTTCTTTCCTCGCCCATCATTTCCAAAACTTGTTCGTTTCGTACTTTAGCCTTCTACAGGACCACATTTCGAATGCTTCAATTTTCCTTCTGTCTGGTATTTCTAATATCCATGCTTCGCTACCATAGTGCTGTGCTTCACACATAGAGTTTTAAAAACTTCTGAGTCCTAGATGAATATTTGGAACTAAAAGATTTCTGTTTTTCATGAGTCAGCGAGAAAAATATTCTAATACGTGTTAATACGATAAACATTTCGATGCCTAAAGTAACTAAAGTCGATCAGTAGATTTTTTTTTAATTAATAAAACACGGGTACTGTTTTTTTTTGGTAAATTTTATCTTAAAAATCTCAGTTTTCTGACTTAATATCAAAAATGAAACTTACTCTGTTTTGTCACCGGGTCCAGGGGGCTGTGCATTATTAGAAAGTACCAAAATCTTTTTGCATGCATCGAACTCAACAAAAACGATACTAATTTTTAAATACTTTTTTTTAACCTTTTATCTTTCCTGCTTCGTATCAAAATGAAACATAGCACGGGGCATGGATGGTACACTTTTGAAACCCCGTGAAATCGGAGCTGTAGTTTCATCCGAACAGATAGAAATGCGATCTAGAAAACATGATTACTTCTCGCAGTCAATATGTTTAATGGTCAGGATATATTAAAACCCACTCAATTAGCTATAATAAGGGTTTCAAACATAGAGTAATTAGGATTTGCGATTACATGTGTGATTCGATCCAGAGTAATGTGACAATTGGTGATTATTACGTGTGTGCATTTGGACTAGGGCTGTTGATATTTTTAAAAAAATATCGGATTTTCGATATAACGATATTTTATAAAATATTTATATCGGATTCGATATATCGAAGAAAAAGTATCGATATATCGACCCTATTATAAAAAAAAGCAATGTTACAAAAACAAATCATTTTAAAAAAGGGCGAAGTCTTGTGGCTATTTAATGATGAAGAGTTGTGAGATATTTTTCTGAATCAAGTTTTGATTTTCTGAAAAAAAAATGGTTTTTCATGACGTTGCGGATAAGTCATATTTTTTTAAATTGTGATTTAGCCATTATACTACTACTTTACTAAAAGGAAAGGCATAATGTTTATGATTTACTCGAAGCCTTGTGAATCCAGAAAGAGCATCGAGGGAAATCTTGGCTTTTGTGAGTTTAAAAGCTCAATAATGCAACATTGTAGAGGCATTTATTTAGATTGATGTTCTATCATAGTTTGCATAGTGACCAAGTGACTTTCTTTTACATGTATTGTTTTATGTGGATTTTAATTTCTTTTTGTAGGTTGATAGCTTATTCTGAGTCTTCTTACTTTTTTGGACCAAATGTTTGCACCTTAGCAAAGATTGTGTATCAGAATTTATCAATATTCCTGCTTACATCCAATTATCATGTCAAAATACTTTCCTCGACAACGCACGCTCATGTAAAACAACGGGCTCGAGTCCGATTCGTTATGCGCGAGCGACGCCGTGTCTGCATTGTTACCATCGGTGTAGGACTAACAATAACTTCGAAATTAAATGTAGTAACAAAGTAAAATTAATTGTGTTTTTATGCTCCTGATCTTTGTGCAATACTGACATTTAAGGCATATAGCCTCATCAAGAAGAAAGCAATGAACGTACAAATTTTCTCTAAGACGTTTCAGCTTTTAGATTGGCATTGAAAAAAACACAATAACTTTTCTTATACTGTGAGGATGAAACCAAGTATGTGTACCAAATTACCATTTTCTAGGACAACTGAATGTTTCATAGAATTATGATGAGAGAATGTCATAGTCATTTAAAAGAGTTTCATATCCAAAACAGTTCCAAACTAAGGTGGTGAATGAAGTAAAATTTTGCAACAAAACTCATGTCAGAAACTTCATTGGACATACTTTTCAAGAGCATGAACTCATGTTTTTCCCGTTGTTTCTTCTACTATGAATGGAGAACTGCCTACATTAATTGAAAATTTCCCCTTCTTTGATATTGCTTTGCAAATGGGTAACGCTTTAGCATAATACAATTTTTTAAAGCTGAGATTCTAGGTGGAATGCAGGATTTAGGGCGAAGGGTGGGGCAAACCGGGGTACTTGCTCTGGGCGATAACTTGAGGGTGGGGGGCGGCAAAATCGTGTCCAACAATGCGTTTGGCAAACAGTTAAAGTGGCGAGATCAATGCGTTTGACCAACAATCAAGGAGGCGATTCTTTTTTTTTTTTTTTTTGTTTACTGCCTAACGTCTCTAAACAGCGAGGTCTTTAGAGACGGGAAAGGGTGGTGTGGGGGCAAGGAATGGGAAGGAATTCGGCCATGGCCTTTTGAAGGAAGCATCCCGGCGTTTGCCTGGAGTGATTTGGGAAACCATGGAAAACCCAAATCTGGATGCCCGGACGGAGATTCGAACCGCCGTCCTCCCAAATGCGAGGCCATAACGTTAACCGTTACACCACCATGATCGGTGAGGCGATTCTCGGGGACTGGCTGGCAACAATGTTTGAAGAGGCGGCAATCTCAGTTTTTCCCCGGCTTGGAAATATCCTAGAGCCGCTACTGTCAAGGCAGTTCCTTTGGCGTTAACAAATTGTTTTTTAAGTATGGTACGGAAGCAGCGTCTTGTATCGTTGCAGTCTGGTCCTTCGCACCGAGCTGAGACGATATCGTTTCAAAAGGTTGCATCACCGAAGCAACCCTCGCCTCCGGATACAAGTACTCCACGGCATTCGGCAGAAGTCAACGCCAATGAGAGTCCTGCCCAGTACGACACCCCTGCTGCGAATCGCCAAGAGGATTCCTGGTCGGAGGTGTCTGGAGCGGAGGAGTCATCGTGGGTATCATGGTCGTCACCAAAAGCCGCTCTCATCGACCACGACGATTTCAAGAAAGAGGAGAACGTCATTTGCTTCTACTGCGAGAGCGCAGGCAATAAGTACAAGTTCAAGCCCTTCACACCGAGAAAGTTCGAGGAATTCTATTACGCCGACGAATCTCCGCTCCAAGTGCAGCTCCGAGTCAAAGCCGGGGAAATGCTGTTTGCGTGGGATATCCCTAGCAAGAACTTCAAGAAACTCAAGAAAACTCTCTCGGATCCGGCACAAGCACTAAACGCCAAGCCCATCATCTCAAAAACGAAAGACTGGTCTCGCCATGTTAATCTACCACTTGTCCTCTCCAAGAACTTTAAGGAGGATGAGTACTTTGCAGACCTCCTTCGAACGCTCCACAGCCCCCGGAGCCCAAGCAACAATGTACAGGAAGCGATGGAGCAAGAGGCATCGTTGACGTCAAACCGCGGGGACTTCGTGCACCAAGAAAGCATCAAACATGACCAAGACCGTTCTCCGTCAAGAAAAGCCCATCAGAATGAGTCCTCATTGGCGCATACATGCTCATTGCCAACCCAGCTGCTGGTCACCTGTATGAGTCAAGAGGAACTCAAAGATATCAAGCAATATCTAGAAACTAGGAACATAAGTTATATGGACTTCCAAGAAAACACTCGGCATTCAACAACAGGGGTTCATCAAAAAGAAACAGTTCCAAGAGACTCCTGCAACATGGATGAGGGAAAAATCCAAGATGTCAATTCCTCCTCACGCCCTGCACCAGATACAAGAAAGCCTGAGGCAATCGAGTCATCCGTCCCGGCCAGCATGAAGTCATGAAAAGGAGTATACTGAATTCCAACAAGAGGCCACAGAAGCGGAGACCGATGGCAACGTTACATCAATGCTTCCGCTGCCAAGGCTTCGGGCATCAAGCTTCCGACTGTCTCAAGCAAGTGCGCTGCGTTCGCTGCGGAGGGAGTCATATCAACCTGGTTTGCACACGTCCGCGTGACGCAACGCCGACGTGTGCAAACTGTGGCTCTAACCACGCAGCCAGTTATGGGGGATGCCCCATAAGAAGAAAGCTACTAGCAGCCATCAGAAGCCGTCAACGCCAGCGTCAACCCAGTCACTCCCAACAAATGGGAAGACCGGAAGGACCTCAGAGATGGTCATCAAGCCACTTCAATAATCATCCGACGACCAAATCAAATGACCAACACGGGCACCAATGCTGTAATCAAGAGCCAAGACAAGCAAATCAGATGGGGAAAATCGTCGAGTTGTTAACACAACTGATTGCGGCAATGATCCCCAACTGACCACATGATATCAGTTACCTATCGAACAAATAAGAATATCAAAAGGGTTTTCACACAGGCCGTAATCACTACGGTCAGAGCCGGTTTTCCCCCAAAGTGCACATTTCGCGAAAATAAAATCCATCACCATCAGTGAAACCACAGATAAAGCTACAAATCGTAGCGGGGCTGTATAATGCCGTTGAGGCAGTGATTAAAAAAAATAAAAAATAAAATAAAAAAAACAATCTATAATAATAAGTTTTTAGCATAGCGCTTTGTAAAGGCAATCCGAAGGTGGTAGATTCTTTTTTTTCAATTTCTTATCTCAATAAATTCGCAAGTGATATAACAAAACTGGCTGTGACATAATTTTGCAGCTCAATTCTTCTGTTGGTATGGAACAAGAAGCGTATCCAATTGGCGCGAAATATTTAACTGTGGAGTGCCAGATACAGGCTTATAATTTCCGGGACATTTCTGGGTCTAAAAAGTATTTTAGCGGTATGTTTAAAGAGTGAACAAAAATGCAAATTAATAAAAAATTGTATTTTAGGTAAATATACTATCTAACGAATATATAGCACCTCTTTTAACTTTATTAATTAAACTATGGTAGAAAGTCAACATCAGGTATTATGAATCAAAAGGAAAAATACTAAACTTAAAACAAAAATTGACCACCTCGTTAGGAATTTTTTACTTTGGTACAAAATCAACATCAGGTATTATCAATCAAATTCTCAAAAATATTAAACCAAAACTGAACACTTCTGTTAGGCTCATTAATTAAAATTAGGCAGAAAATCAACAAATAACCAAAAATTATCATCTATCTTCTGCTAAATCAAAATCAACATCAACATTAATCAAAATAGATCTTAATCATCTACTTTTAAAATATTTATTACTAGATTTTGCCATTTTCATAAATATTTCTCCGTCACTGCTTTGCAAACTGATAAAATTTCTCAGCAAGAGTCTTTTAAATTGATTGAGTTTGCAGTTCAGCCTTGATCGAATCCATGAAAGTTCTGTTTCGCTCTTATTTCATAAATTATTCAACGGGCTAAATCTTGTCTCATAAAAGTCATTTCTTGTTGGAATTGAAAAATCAAAATCAACTATTTTTTTAATATTCATAATCATTAAAAACGCTTGTTCTAAAAAGATTTTATCGTTTGGAAAGTCTTTTGGAAGGACCTGAAAAACACGTTTCAGACATGTGAACTCTGTATAAGGGAGTTAATGTTAACTGCATCTAGAATTTTCAAGGTCCCAGAAAATACAAAGAGTATTTTCCAGTCAGTTTCAATTCCTCTGATTTAAGGGACATTCCATCCTCCCGCTGCGAGCATGGGTTACTTGGCTTGGCCTCATGGCCACCGTGGTGAACTGAGTTTGAGAAAAAAACTAGTATACGGAAATTCCGGGACTGTAACGCATAATTCCTGGATATGAGATAAGACACAAAATTCCGGGATATTCCCGGATTTTCCGGCTATCTGGCAACCGTACCCATACCTGGTACATTACGATTAGTTTCTTAATGCTAATACTTTTACATTGATTGAAGACAAACTTTTCGAAATGTCCAGACAAGAATTCTAATGAATATTGAATGAGTTATTTTACCTTCGTCTTTTACTTCTCCACAGGTCCGCCGCTAGCTGTTTGAGCGCCCGCGTGCAATAGCGATTATGCCGCCCCCTGTCCAACTACAGCCAGTGGTGGATCTAGGAAATTTTCGAAACAGGTAAAAAAACTGTGAGATTGCCGCCCCCATTGTTGCCATCCCCAGTGTCGCTATCGACCGCCAGAAGCAGCTGTTGAGATAAAAAAAAAAGGGTCGCACGCTACATAATATGCTGCCTTGCACGCCCGCTTACGGCGGCTCTGCTTCTCCATGTGCTCGGATCGTTCATTGTTTCTTAAAATTCTATCTATGAAAATGTATTGCATGTGCAACACAGGTAATCGTTTTCCCTTCAATAATAACTTGGAATATTCTACGAGGAAAACGGAAAATAACAACTTATTTTAAAAAAATATCGGACTCCGATATCCAGATTTCAATATCGATATATCGTCTTAAAAAATATCAGTCATAAATATCGATATTTTATCAACAGCACTACCCCCTGTGCAAACTGTTCAGCCTTAGAGCATCATTGGAAACTGACATTTCTGTGTAATCCCATCTTGCTGGATGCTACAGAGCTAGGATCATATTTGAAACTTTTTTTGTGTGTAATAAATGAAGCTATAACGTTGTATTTCTCTTCTTCCAGTGAATGTTGCAAAAAATAGACTGAATTCTAATGAAGTAAGTCTCGTGTCCACTAACTCCAGTTACAATTTGACATCACACTGACTTGGTTTAACTTTCCAATATCACTGCCCGACATCAAAAGTGAAGCATCCAGAAGAGAAATGAAACTTCACGGGATGATGGGGTAGGTGAAGTTTTTTTAATGATTACAAAATCGAGTCCAATTTATACATATATAAAAAAAAAACTTGTCAGTCTGAGTCCACTTATCAGTATGTCCGAGCTGGTCACACATAAGTTCTATTGGTGATAGTTCTGGGGATCTTGCTGGCCACTGGAGCACATCGACGACAAAACAGAGATTAGATACGCCGTATGTGGACGAGCATTGTACTGTGGAAAATGGCACCGCGATACTGTCACACGAGAGACAAAATAACTATGCAGGAAGTCCATCACGTACCGTTTGTGGCGTCAGAATTTTCTTAATTGTTGCCGGCGGTGACGTGAACCCATACTCACGACGCTAGCAACACCGACCCGTTTCTCCGAACATTGGAAGAATGGACCCTGGGGTTGAGGTCGTGACGAACGCGGATGACACGGCATACTTCACCTACAGTCGCAGCAGAGTTATTGCCACTAGACGCCTCCATGAGGTATTGCAGAAAACTTTATCCTGGGCGAGGCGATGGAGAATCGAGATTAACGCGACAAAGACACAGGCCATAATGCTAACGCGTAGACTTGACACCCGGTTCCAGGCAATACCAGCGCCCTAAACTACAGTTGGATGGAAATGACATCGCCTGGTCGTCGACCGCTCGCTACCTGGGCGTCACGCTCGACAGGAGACTCACGTGGGGCCCTCACATTGAGGACGTTCGTTGACGGGCAAGCGCTAGACTTCAAGAATTATTCCCTTTGTTAAACAAAAACAGTCTCCTTCCACCGCCCGCAGGAGTCAGAGTCTATACAGCCCTCATCAGACCAATAATCGAATATGCCAGCCCAGTGTGGGCCTACGCAGCTGACTATCACATACAAAGGCTCCAAGTCATTCAGAACAGAGCATTAAAAAGAGCTCTGCAGCTTCCGAGCAGGTTTCCAACCGACCCTCTACATGAGGCGACATTACTGCCTAAACTCAAAGAGAGATTTCGACAAATCGCAAGAAACTTCTATAAAAACCCCATAAAGACAAACAACCCAGTGGTACGTAACATCGGACAATATGACCCTACTACTGGCCGACATAAACGACCTCTAAACCTACTCTACTAAACTCACCATCATGAAGAACCACCATACGTGAAACGAAAGAAAAATCTTTGTTAATAGGAGAAAATGTCCCAGGACAAAACTCCACTAAACACTGCCAACAATGGAAAGGCAGAGACTGGTGACATGGCAATGGAAGAATCTCTTCCCAGAATCCAGGTAGCCACCATACTCGACGAGCAGGGACACCCGAGGTAGCGCAGAACCTTTATTCATCGCTGAGCACAGTGCGATGTCTTCCAATGTGTTCATAGAAAAATAAAGGTTAAAAATCGTAAACTGTAAATATCCTGGAATAATATTTAATGATAAAGTGAGCTGTGGATGACACGCTGAATAGATGGAAAGTAAATCTCGCATCTATTAGACCTGGAAATAAAAGATTTCGTCTAGAAAACCTTGCTTGAATGTAGCAGGGAAATATCGAATACATTGTATCAGATAATTGAACGAGGTGCAAAGATTAACCACTAGATTTTTTTAAATGGAAATTACCGAAGAAAATAGTAAGTGACATAAGACCTAGTAGGATAATGTACCAAAATTAGGAGAGGTGAAGGAATAGGCGAGTATGACCATAATCTGTCATGTCACGTGATTTCATGCGTGAGAGGAAAAAAATTCATTTAAACAAAAATATCAGGGTCTTGAATAATTTATCGAGGGAGGTGGTATACGATTTATGGTATCTCAAACACTGAAAGATAGTGAGAATACACACAGATAAAAAGTGATAAAAAAATAGATTCCACTGCATATGTTTCATCGCAGTTATCACTAATAATAATAACAAAGAGTGAGTAAATTGATGCGTTCTTACGACCATGTAACTGTTTCGATATGCTGTGCATTCTACCTCTGCTGTTATCTGCACCTATAGTTTCAAATGGACGAGGGGTGCTTCATATTAAAAGCACCGGGCTTTGAACCCGGGAACCGACATTGCGTAACGAAGCACCTTATCAACTCAGTTACCAAACCGCACAATGATAGCATTGATGTTTTTCTCTTACTTTTGCTTATCTATTATTTC